>JAGPOW010002514.1:32943841-33009425 GCA_030014935.1 Caiman crocodilus | reverse complement strand
ACCCCGGTGCTCTTTCCTGCCAAGGCAGGGGGTCGGACTAGATGATCTGCCCAGGTCCCTTCCGACTCTAGATACTATGATACTATGATACTATGAACAGAGGGGAGGAACAAATATAAGATAATCCTCTAATAATTAGCATCTATGCATGGAAAATTATAAATTTGTATAATTTTCCATGTATAGAATCTAATTATTGGGCAGTCATCTTAAATTCAAAATCATCTTGGATACAAGTAAGTACAGTATTTAACAGTATCAGCATGTCCCTTTGAGGTGACATCCTGGCTTCATCAAAGATTGGTTTTCTTTGTTAAAAAATTCCAAATGCTCTCATTATAAAAATCCAATATTCTCTATTTAAAACCCCCAAAATCTGTGTTTTTCACAATTAAAATGAAACGCCTCCATGTATATAGGTATCAGTTGAACACACTTTTTTTATATATATATATTTACAATTGAAAACTCTCATATCAACAAATTAAACATACATCATTCCTTCAACCTTTCTTTATACAGCTTGCATTCTACCCTTCATATGTATATTCTAACATCTGGATCTGTTAGCATTTCTCTTCCTAAAATGCCGTACCTGAAACTAGCTATCATGCTCCAACTGAGGTACTCCACAATCCAAATTTTCAGTTGCTTTTCTTATGACAGCATTATATTAACTCCTGGATTTGCGAAACATCCTTATCCTCAGAAGCTTCTTGGCAATGCAATTGTCAAATGGGTTATTTCCTATTTTTATTTGCACATGCTGTTTTTTCCCCTATTTGTCTTTATAGAATTAATTAATTTAATTTAATTTTGTTGTTAATAGCCTGGTTTCCCAATTTATCAAGTTTCCTTTGAATTTTAATCCTAACTTCCAAAGTATTTACCAGCTCATTTATGAGAGTGCATGTGAGACTGAAAACTACCTTATTCTAAACTGAATTCCTCTTATCTGCCAAAGCCATGGTTGGAGGTGAGGTGTAAATTTGAATCATCATTGATAGACATTTTTACTTTCAACTTAAGGATAGGGACATACTTCTGAAAAGGTAATAGACCAATTTTGATGGACCATGCTGAGAACTTAATGCGGTCTATATGTTCTCTGAAGGAAAATACTGATTTGCTGAAATGCCGCAGATTGGAGATTGAGGTCTGATTTGCACTCTCCACCCTGTGCATATTCTTTCAAAAAACAGGAACAGTCTTCCCATTAAGCCCTGTGACTCCCTTGTAGAAACTGAGACTTAGCAAAGTGTCAGCTATAGAAATTTCTGGTCTTTTTTTTTTATTCAGTTTGCCAAATGTAAACCCGATGGTGATATAACATTTACAGTACACTGAAGTAACTACAGCTAAAAATCTACTTTTTAGTGTGTTAAGTAATGAATACTAGTACCATCTGCAACATTTATTAAAAATATTTAATGAGCTATATCTTTAAATAAAAGTATGTCCATGTATTACATATTTTGTAACAATTCAGTTCAACTGAAAATTATACCAATGATTTATAAGATATTTGTCTATCTAGAGTCTACATACATTGATTTAGGTTGTATAATTAGGTTGTCTCACAGTTCGCGACATAAGATCACCCAGACTAAGGACAGACATTACACATAACCCAGTTTAAGTGATCAGAAACTGGTTTAAGTTACAGAAAAATGTAATAGATGTTCAGTGCATATAAACCAGTTTAAAATTGGCTGAAACTGGTTTCAGATAAACCTGGTTGAATGTAGTATCAAACTTAACTGATTTGAGTCAAACCAGTTTATGCAATGTCTGCCATAGACCCCTTGCTGGTTTAAGATAAACCAGACACCCCCAGAATCCCAGAATGCTCTGTGGGCTGTGAAGGATTCTCTGCTGCACAGCAGGGCTGGCCCCTCCTCTCTGCTTCCTGGCTGCAGCTCCAGCAGAAACTTGCAGGCACAGCAGAATCTTCCTGGCTTCCCCCTAACCTTCCCCCACATCCTTGCTGCTTGCTGCTCAAGCAGGAAATCCCTCTCGTCTTCCCTCGCATCTTCCACAGCAGGGACCCTAGCCCCACAGACTCTAGGCATGTGGTATGCTAGCTAATGCAGATGTATGTATGCCTCCATTTTCACTGGGACAGGTAGACAGAACAGTGACCACTTAGGGCTGTTTGGAGCTAATCAACAGGTCAGCTGATAAGCTGTTTAAGAAGAGCTTGACATAATGTAGAGAGGCTGTTGTTTTGCTGATTGGGTGGTAATCACTTGTCAGTCCTCTTCTGGCTTGCTCACCTATCGGTTTGCTGCAAACAGTATAAAGAAGCGGGGGGAGAGATTGAAAAGCTCCATATCATCAGCAGATGCATGCACTGCACACACACCCTTGCCTCAGAGTGCTAGCAGGGGGTCTTTCAACACTCCTACCCCTTGAGCTGTGAGTGAGGAAAAGCCTGGGATGGTGCAGGCAGGGTGGAGGTTTACATCCCTTCCTAATCAGAGCATCCTTCTGGGGTCTGGCCACACCCCACCCTCAACTCAGCACTGTGCAAAGAAGGAAGAGCCACTTTAGCACCAGCTTGGCTTCTACCTTGAGCCACTGCAGTCATGTGCCTGAATTTCCTCTGCCCAGAGAGAATGTCTTTCCAGTTAGAAACCTGTTCAGCCTAGCTGGGATATACTGACCTGCAAAAATTGAATTAATTCAGACAGAAGCTTTTTGAATGTCTGTCCCTAGCCCCAAACTCAGTTTCTGGTTTACTAGGCTAGGATGAAATATACTTCAGATTATTTTTCTTTCACTTTATAGTAATGTAATTAAAATGGTAAAATACAGATTTTATTCAGATAAAAAGATTGTAACATTATTTTAAAAATACCATTCTTCCATTTTTCAACTTATTTACATATCTTACTATATTTTATCAAAATACTATATTAACATAAGCTGTTCCCTTTTCACACAGTTTTTAAGTGAGGTATACAGAAATAATGCCTTTTGTTAAAATAAATTATAGTATTAATTGCAACTGACTGTCTTTTAGCTCAGCTTCATTCCTCTTTCATCCTTATTTTGTAGGCTCCATTCATATTGGCAGCAAGCTTAATTTGGTAACTTACTTTTTCTCTCCTTTTTCCCCTAAAACGTTCAAAAGCACTTGCTTAATATAATTATGGGGATGACACAAATGACTTGATAAAGCTGTACTGAATAGATTTTTGTAATACAAACATATTTGTATTTTAAGTCAAGAAATCTTCCAGTTTTTTGCAAATGCTGATGATTAAAAAATTGTATACTTTACATAAGTTATAAAATGGAAGCATTTTAACTGGGACTTTAGGAAAAGCCTTATAAAATAATTATGGGGAAAACAATATAACTTTAAAAAAATCTGAGGTATTGTCCCATGGAGATGAGAATAAACTAACTTTCTTTGTTAGTTCTTTTTTTAATATTTTGTATTTACGTTTAATTATCATTAGCCTGGCATGGTATGTAATGATTTTTAAAATGTAACGTTTGCTGATTGATGCATACCTGAGGCTTTATTTCTTTTCTAAAGTTTATTTTTCTCATATTAAAGTGCATTTCTGAAAGATGCATGTGATTTTAAATGTAAACTAATGCATATTTTATGCAGTCGAATGGTATCATGGTCTGATTATATAATGATTGAGGTCAGTAAGCTTTTATTTTCTTATTTCAGCCTATGATGAGGTGAGCTCTGGCTCATGAAGACTCATACTGTACGTGTCTAAATTAGGTAATCTTTAAAGTGTGAATCTACCCTGCCTTTTGCCTGACTTCAGACAAATTACAGCTAGCTGCCTCTTATTTTCTAGTCAACTTCGCAGTCTCTACTAATGGTTCTCCAATGCCTGCAGACTCTATATAATATCAACAGGCTGGCACAAGAATGAGGGTTAGTGTGTTCAAACATGATTTTGACAGACTAACTGCATTTATGAATTTCAAAATGTACAGTATTAGTGGTAGGAAAGTATTATAAAATGTAATTTTAATATATAATTTTAATGGATTAGAAATTAGGGAATGTTTGCAATTTTAAAAAAACTCTCATGCTATCTATCTTGAGAATTATTTGACTGTAGTATGGATAATCTTTCAACCTTAGCTCCAAGTTAAAGAGTTTTCCTGGAAATTCAGTGAGAGGCTCTTAGAAATATTTAAGAATTACTCATCAGAAGAGCTTCTGCTTACATTGAAATGTGTTCAGGCACTTTCATAGATTTTACAGTCTTTTCTGGGTCCATTAACACCATGACAAAAACCACTAACACCATGACTTGGTCTTAAGGCTGGCATGAAGGTACATTACAAAAGTAGATGTTTTTCAGACTTCAGCACAGTGCATTAGGATTATATTTAGACCTTACAGCTGCTTAGGGGCCTCATGCATGGAATAGGATCTGGCCCTTTTGTTTATTTATTTATTTATGTATTTGATTGATCAATCTATTGGTTGATTTTATATGCTACCCTTCCCAAAAAGGCTCAGGGTGACTTGTGCTAAAAGACAAAATAACTTATAAAATTATATAAAATAGGCTAAGGTCAAATTGTAATCACGTAAGTAAATTCTTTCAAATGAAACTTTGTCCAGGCTCAAAAAACCCCAAACACCCATAGAAAAACTGATTACCAGAGTGATGGTGGTTGGGTATAGAAAAACTTCAAAGCAATATTTAATACTAACATTCAAATACATCTATTCCACCAGTCAGCATTTTTAAACTATAACAAAGAGCTAACAATATGCATTAGCAAATGAACAGTAACAGGACAAAATCCTGAGAAGCTTTCTACCTTCAAATTTTACCCAGGGACATGGGCTTTTACCTCTACCAAAAACACCTTCAGATGTTTCTGTGGCATGCCCAAATGACCTTCAAAAATCAGGCTATTTTTGTTCTTTGAATTACTTTTCTTTTAGTCTCTAAGATTTGAGTCAGTAAGAATAAGAACTTGGTGGATAACCACAATATAGCTAGAAATATCCATTCAGATGTTATAATTAGCTTAATTATTTGATTGAATATTCAGTTGACAGTTATACTGTAAAGTTGTACTATATTTTGTTGAGATTATTTCCTGCAATTACTAACATAAATACTGTGAAACTATAGTTTGGAATTCCATGGCTGGTGCTGGTACATGAGAGCTCTGAGCTTGTTTAGCTGGTAGTATGATACACTGAAGAAAAGAAAAGCTTCAGATAAACTACTCAGTATTGAGGAAAAGTTATTTTAGCATTCTGAACAGCTTCCATCCAATACTAACTTACTACCTGATAGATGTTGATTTTAACAATTAGTATTCTGCGATTGTCCCACTGCTCCATCCCCTCAGCTCCCTGCAGCTGAGAGCAAGGAGCAGCACTATAAGTCCCCTGCAGGTTCCCTGCCAGCTTCTTGCACCAAAGTCCTAAGAATGGGAAATGGGTGTGGATTTGTCCCGTTGCCCCCTCTGCTCTGCTCTGCTCTGCTCTGCTCTGCTCATGGAGGCCACATCTGCTTCCTGCCTCTTCCTCAAGCTGGACACTGCCCTGTTTAGGGTACGGGCTTGGAGGCTTTGCCCCAGTGCTCCCTGTGCTTCACTCCTGGAGATGTCCCCCTATACCAGGAAGGCATGGAGAGCAGGGGAAAGAGGGCAGCTGCAGACTGAACATCTGTACACGGTCTGTTTTGCCTTTGTCGGAGGGAACATAGGACATTTTAAAGTTTCCAGGGACTTCCAACAACTTAAAAGGCAAATGTATTTATTACAGAAATTGGCAGATTAATTTATGAAGACAAACACTTTTATTTAAGTTTTTATTTTTCCATGCAAGTACTATGTTTTAGAACAGGACTGTCAAAGATCTGGCTCACGGAACCCACATCATCTGGCCCTGGTGCTGGTCCTGTGCCTCACCACATGTGGCATGTGCTGTGCTGAACTGGCCCTGCCCTGTACTCAGGGCCTTGGACACACAACATCTGCTTTGGGACCCACACAAGTGCTTGAGGCTAATCTGCGACCCCTCCCACCCTCGCCTCACGTGCTGACCTAGCCTGCTGTGTCTGGTCTAGGACAGGGGTTTTCAACCTTTTTTGGTTGGTGTACCCCTGGTGGCCGGTCCATGAGCAGAGGGAGTGGGGCTCGGTGGCTAATCAATGAGCAGGGGGCGGTGTGGGGGGGAATGTCCCCCATGCACCCTCAGCAGCAATACTGGAAGTGCTGGAGACTCTCATTGCTGGCAAAAACAAAAGCACTGCCCCCACTTCTCTACCCCACTGCGGCATATCCCCTGGGGCCTTCCCAAGTACCCTTAGGGGTACACATACCCCCAGTTGACAACCCCTGATCTAGGACATGAGCCACATGTGGCACCCACTCCAGCTGATCTGGAGCAGGAGCCATGTGTGACTAGGGTCCTGGAGCAGGTATAGTATGCAGCTCTCATCCTGGACTGACTGAATCAGGCACTGGATCTGGCATGCCAGGGCAGGTGGGGTGGTTCTGTGGACCCGATTCGGCCCATGGAGCCAGCCCCTTGCCATTCATCCAACCCATTCAGGGTCAAATTTCATAGATTTCATAAGACAGTCAGGCTGGAAGGGACCCCAAAGGATCGTCGAGCCCAGCTCCCTGCCCCAGGGACAGGAAGTCAGCAGGGATCATAGGATCCCAGCAAAATAAACATCCAAATGTGTCTTGAAGGTGTTCAAAGTGGGTGCTTGAACCACCTCCAGCAGCAGTCTATTCCAAACTTTGGGGGCTCAGACAGTAAAGAAGTTCTTCCTTCTGTCCAGCCTGAATCGGTCATGGTGGAGTTTATGATGGTTTGATCTTGTCATCCCTTGGGGCGCTCTGGTGAAGAGATGTTCCCCCAGATCCTGGTAAACACCCCTGATAAACTTATAGGTGGCCACCAGATCACTCCTGAGCCTGCACTTTTCCAGGCTGAAGAGTCCCTTGGCTCTCAGCCTCTCATAAGGTCTGTTTTCCTGACCTCTGATCATGCATGTGGCTCTCCTCTGCACTCTCTCAAGCTTCTCCACATCCTTTTTGAATTGTGGAGCAGGAGTCCAATGTTCCCCATGCTTTTCTTCCAGCTCTCCCCATATCTGAAAAAAGACTTTTTATTGTCCTTGATATTTGTAGCTAGCTGGAGTTCTATCACATCCTTGACTTTCCTGGTTTTTTCTCTGTGGGTCCAGACCAGAGCAGAGTATTCCTCCTTGGTGGTGGTTCTAGTCCTCCATTCTTTGTAGGTCTTCCTTTTAAGACTCAAGCGGTCCACTTGTTCTGTGGAGAGCCAAGGGAGCTGCTGTGCCCTTTTGCTGCCTTTCCTCTGAGATGGGATAGACTTTGTTTGCGCATCCAGGATTCTTCCCTTAAGGAGCAACCACTCGACTTGAACTCCTCTCCCCTTGGGTTGTGGCCCTTTAGGGCCTCCCTGATGAGCCTCCTGAGCTTGTCAAAGTCAGCTTTCCTGAAGTCGAGGACTTCTGCATTACTGACTGACTTGCCAGCTTGACGGCAGATGGTGAAGGTGATCAGCTCATAGTCACTGTTACGCAGCTTCCCTTTGATCAATAGGTCACTGATTAGGTTGTCCCCAGTTGCCAGTACCAGGTTGAGCAGTGTTTTACCTCTCATCAGCCCATACAATTCCTATGTCAGATAAAGGTCATCCACACGAGAGAAAGCTTTGCGACTTCTCAGATTTGGCTGAGCGCTCCTCCCATGAGATGTCTGGGTAGTTAGTCTCCCATGACAACCATACACCAGAGCGCGTGGCCTCAGCCAGTTCCATGGCAAACTCCTGGTCAAGGTCTTGACCCTGGATAAGAGGGTCTATAGTAGACACCCACCATAGTATCCCCTGTGCCTTGTTCCCCAGGGATTTTTAACCCAGAGGGTCTCAGGTTATCCACCATGAGTGCCAATGTTGGCTTGCAGGGGTGCGTAGCTTTCCTTGACATAGTTTGATGAGTTTGATACTCCTGTTCAGAAGATTTGGACATATATGCCAAAGCATATTCAATGTTGTGGGGTTGATTATTGTTTTTAATTGATGCAGAAATGTAATTATATGTAAACCATAGATTATACAGAAAAAAATGTGTGTTCTGGTCCATTAATTCAGGTGTATAACTTAATGACTGACTCTGCAACATCAGTAGAAGTCAAGTATTATCAGGTTTGTGAATTTATATTCTTTAAAACTAGATTTCTAAACTTCCCTTTTTTCTTTACTTCGGGGTAGTATTGCATTTGGTCATGGTATCATGTATGAATTCATTTGAAATAATGAGCAGTTATAGACTGCTAAATGTCTTTGTAATATTCTTTTAGGTAAAACACTTAAGTATTTGTTTTTCATTATATTTTATATATTTATTTCAGTTTCTAGATGGTCCAAAATGTAAAGTTTTTATATGCAGGATTGTAACTTCAGTATCCCTGTTAATCTAAGGTACGTATGGGGCTATCAGGCTTCAGTAACATTAGAATGTCTCTGATCATACTTTTTTCTTTTCATAATGTTCACAAAATAAATTATATATTTAATATTAAAGGTTCTAAATGTTTTCCAAACATCTTTTGATGTTTCATTATGTCTGTTTTTCAAGTAATCTTTCATTGATCCTAGTGGTGGCTGCAGTTTGGTGATGCAGCATAGCATTTCTCAGCAGGACCTCAAGTACTATGACATAGATTAGGCAGTGTATAAGGTCCAAAGAGGCCTAAAGAGGCCTTTAAAATCCTGAATTTTGCCAAAAAGGCTCTCTTCTGAGGATCTCTTTACAAGCCATGTTATGGCCAACAGTTGAAGGGGCCGATCAGAATGAAATGACAGTACATTACATTGCTACCCATGTGGCACCTATGGGATGCTGTAATAATTTGTGGTTGGTTTAAATAATGGCAGAAGTCAATCAGGCATTGGAGGAGCTTTAAATTCAGACCTAGTAATGATGAGCTGTCAGGTACCCCATATATGGAGTATATCTATATATACAGATATGCTATATATATCTATATGGAAGAACCAGGGACTTTATAGAATGTTAGATGAATTTTCAAGTGACATTGCTAAGCACATATGGGGTACCTGACAGCTCATCATTACGCTGGCTGAAATATACATCAGGCTGAATCATGCTAATATATATATTTTGGCCTGATTTGGCAGCCAAATCTCTGAATCCAGATTGAATTGGGAGACCAGTAAAAAGGTCCAAATCAATTTGAAGCCTCTGAATCTATTCAGCAGAGATTCAGGCAGTCCCCTGTTTATTTTTTAATGACTTGGATGCATTGGAAAGTTTTGTTTTATTTAGGTTCTGTACTGAACTACACCTCAGAACCAACATTGTAACAGAACCAATGTTCCCTCTAAGGAGCAGCGGTCTGTGAGCACGCCGCCTCAGTCCATGAGTGCGCCACCTCAGTCTGGCATGGGACACTTACCGAAGGGGGCTGAGGGCGAGGAGCCGGAGGCTGGAGCTTGGGGCCGGGAGCTGGAGCTGGGGGCCAAGGGCTGGGGGCTGGGGCTAGAGGCTGGGGCTGGGAGCTGGGGGCTGGCGCCAGCTCCGGGGAACTGCTCCATTCCCTGTCATCAGCGCCAGGGGGTGCAGCACTTTCCTGGAGCCCGTGTCAGCCCCCTGCCCCAGCCTCCATCCCTGCCTTGCCTCACCTCAGGGAGGAGCTGCTGCCTGCGCTGAGTGAGGATCTGCTGCTCCGCCTCCCGGCTCTGATGCCACATGCCTCCTTGCTTCCCGAAGCAATGTGGGGGAGCAGAGCAGTGTCCTGGAGCCGATGAATCCACATTTGAGGCAGGCAGCGGCTCCTCCCTGAGTGAAGGCAAGGCAGGGATGGAGGCTGGGGCAGTGGACTGATGTGGGCTTTGCTGGCTCTGGGGAAAGTGTTCCACTCCCCACCCCTGATGTGGGGGAGCGGAGCAGTCCCGTGCCAGGCTTCCGCCCCACCTTGCCTAGGAGCTGACCTTCAGCTCCATTCCTGGTGCGTGGCCTTGAAAAGACTGTGTGCGGCTACACTTTTAGTTGTGCATGGCCATGCACATGCACACCTTCGAGGGAACCTTGAACAGAACATAAATTCCGTGCAAATAAACTGGTTTCACAATGGCCAAAACTAATTTAAGATAAACCTGATTGAATGTAGTGTCAGACTTAACTGATTTGGGTCAAACCAGTTTATGCAACAACTGTCCTAGACCTCTTCCTGTTTTAAGTTGAACCAGAGCCCTCCAGCATTTTGGAGCCCTGGGCTGGACTGTGCTGTCTGCTCCAGAGAGCAGGGCTGGCCCCATCTCTGGCTATTTGTGGGTGAATGGTGGAGGCAGTGACTGGCTAGGGCTGACAGACTGCAGCTGTGGTTCCCAGGGCAGAAGGGATGGAGGAAGCCATGCCCCCTGCCACTGGAGCAGTGACAGGGAAGGGGAGGGGCAGCAGCCTCTGTCAGGGTGCCCAGGAGAGGGTTTGTTCCCCTGTTCTTTCCCTGTCCCACTGGCAGGGACTGCAGCTGTCTCAGCATGGCCCCATTAAGGCTCAGGGGGCAAAGAGGGGTTTATTTTCCTCCTCCCACCAGGGAACAACAGCTGGGGCAGAGCAGCACCCTTCCTGCCCCCTCCCACCTCTGCAAGGAGCAGGGTGCTTTGTACAACTTGTCTTCCTCCTCCTCTTTCTCCCCACCACCACAAAGTGGAGAGCGAGGCTCTGTGTGGTGCTACCTGGCCTGGCCCAGCCTGGGCACAGGGAGTATCTGTCACTGAGCTGCAGCCACTGAGGAGGGCCGTGCCACCACAGCACAGCTGAGACAGCCGCACAGCAGGGCTGACCTAGGCCACAGGGGTGGGCTCTCAGTAGCTGGACCTCAGTGACAGAGAAGCTGAGCCCCATCAGTGAGAGCAGCCAGGCCCGGGCCCAGTGCACAACCTGGTTCAACTCGGAAATGCTGCAGGGTCTTATGTGTCTGCAGTGACCCCGTACCAGGCAGCTGCCAGGCTTCAGGCCCACCAGTGCCTCCAAGCTGGCCTAGGTAGCCCCCTGACCAGCCAGCTGCCACCCATGCTTGCTGGGCCCGGGCCAAGCTGCTCTCACTTGAAGAGCTCAGCTTCTCTGATACTGAGCTGCAGCTGCTGAGGAGGGCCCCACTCCCATGACCTGGGCCGGCCCTGCCATGCAGCTGCCGCAACCGGGGCTGAACAGGGCTGGCCCAGGATGCAGGGGTGGGGCCCTCCTCAGCGGCTGCAGCTCAGTGACAGCTGTTCCTCATGCCGAGGCTGGGCTGGGCAGCACTTGGCAGCAGCGGTGGGAGGGGGAAAGAGTCCCCCATCAGCACCGTAAAAAGCCTGTCTCCCCACCCCACGGCAGTGGAGGTGGGGGGAGGAGGAGAAAGAGTTCCCCTTCTGGAGCCAGGGAGGAGAGCTGTATGCCCAGATTGCTCCTGGCTGTCAGGGAGCCACTACAGCAGGTAGGGCTCTCCCAACTCTTTCTGCACCATAAAGGTCTGGCCATGCCTCTGTCTGGCTATGGTCCCTCTTCTGCCATCCTCCAAACCCTGCAGGCCAAGGTGGGAATTTAAACCACTCCTCAGTCATGCCTGCCAGGGCCAAGCCATTCCTCTCTTCCCCCTCAGCTCAGCTTCCCTGTGGAAGGGAAGGGAGGGCTACTTCATCGTGCGTCCGCATTTCCAAAATGAAAAGTGGATGTTTGTCCACTTGCAAATAAGTTCTATCTCATCAGGTTAGATTAACCAGCAAAGATTGAATCAATTCAGGCTCCACCTGTTTGAATGTCTGTCCCTAGCCTAAGTCTGCAACCACAGCCCCCTCCTCTTAACTTCTTGTGCATTCCTGAGGCTGGGGTGATTCCAGCACAGGGAAAACGTGGCCTGCTCCATTTCTCCCATTCCCAAGGGACTGGAGCAGTAGGGCAAAGCCCCTTGCCTGGCATCTCGCACCTGAAAATCCTGGCATAAGAAGCAGGCAGGGGGTTGTGCTGCTCTGTGTACTGAGCTCCCAGTGCCTCATAACTGAACACAGGGGAAGATTAAGGATTTCCCAAAGAGGAGTGTGGGGCAGCAAATCATACTGCAGGGATGGCTGCAACCCCTACTCCAAGCCTCATCTCAGCCCCCCTGCCCCCAACAGGTGTGGACACTGCACAAGACTTCAGGACCATTTTAAGTCTCTAAAGCAAATGAAAATCCCACACTGCTTACTTCCACTTCCTGCTCAGAGGTACTTCTCCTTCCCGCCTCTCCCCTTCTGCTCCTTGCCCACCTGCTACTGCTTCTTTGCCTTCTGTCCCAGTGGGTCAAGGGAAGCTCTAGAGCTGCCTCTGCCCATCCCAGCCAGACTATGCAGGGGCTGGGTTCAGCTGTTGATGGGGACTGGACAGTGGCAACAGAGATGGGCAGGGGGTTCTCCCTCCCCACACTTGCTCCTGGGGGAGTTGGCAGAGAGGGGGAAACTACTGTCCCACCACAGTTATCTCTGTCCCTGTCCCAAGGTGAGTCTAACCCATGCAAAGCCTGTCTGGGGTGGGCAGAAGCAGCTCTGGATCTTCCCCCAGACCTGGAACAGTAGGGAAAGCAGTGGCAGCAGACCTAGGAGGAAGAGAGGAGGGGACATACCTCTGAGCTTCAAGGGGAAGGTAAGGGGGATTTTCATCTGATTTGTGGACTCAAAGTCCCCAGTGGTTTCCATGGTATGTTCCAATCCAAAAGGACAGTGCAGCGATTCTACTGCATCCCCTAACTGTACAAACAGCAGCACAGCAAAGCCTTGCCTGCCTGTCATGCCAGGGACTAAAGTGTGAGAAGCAGGCAGGGAGCTGCTTCTTCCCTCCCATCTTGGTAAATAGGAGGGTTTGGGAACAATTACCCCTTACACCATCTCCAGACTGGGGGAACCCAGTCTCTGGAAAGCATGGGAGCCTTTCCTTTGGCTCCATTCCTTTTGCTCCTCAGGAGGAATTATGCCAGAGAAAAGTGTGCAGATATTCAGTCTCCTGGGAAAAACTCTCCCAGGGATAATTTTATCTGATTTTTGTCAGATTCTTTTTCTCCCAGATGGCCTATTTTTCTTTGGGAGAAAAAGTTTGAATGTCTGCATACTTTTGTTTTCTAGCAAGAGAGCAGTGATTCTTCTGGTAGAAACTGAACATCTGTACATGGCTTATGTTTAGTAGTTCACCTATGTTTTACAGAAGGGATAATTAAGACTCAAAGCTTGTGTGTCAAAGATTGTATACCAAGACCATGGCAGAATTGGAAACAGAATCAAGATTCACTGTGTCCAGGTTATATGCTTGATCTACAAGATTGTCCATGTCCTTAATTTGTAATATGAAAATTACTTTCCAATATAGAATTTCCTGACTCATGTACTCAGGATGATACAGTTGAGACAGGGCAAAAAATTACAATCTTATATTACAAAAAGAAAAACGTAGGTTAGAAATTGGGGGGAAAAAACTCTGCTTAACTGATGAAGCTCTGGAACAGAACGCTTAGAGAGGCTGTGGGGTCTCTGCCATGAGAAATATTTAATAACAGGTTAAACTAATACTTACTTAGATCAGATGTTTTAGATGGAAATGATCCTGTATTGGGCAGGGGGTTGAATTAGATGACTTCACAAGATCCTTCTATGACTCTTTTTTTAGCAAATTTGTCATCAAAAGATTACATGGAATAATTTTCATTGGTATACTTTCAGAGACAATATTGCATTTGTGCTTCATGTACAGTAACTGACAGTTTATTAAAATTATCAGTAAGCAGTAAAGTGAATTTATTAATTATTTTGTCAGAAGGATTAGCTAACCAGCCTAAGCATTCTCCTAATTATATTTTTTTTCATCCAGAGATTTCTAGTGGAGGTGTGCAAAATGGGCTGTATTCAATTCAGATTCGGCCCGAATTGGGGCCAGTGATTTGATTAATTGATTCAGAGCGCTGTCCCTGATTCAATTCGGCCAAATCTGAATCTGAAGATTTGATGCTGATTTGGAGAATCAGCTATTCAGCCATAGACACAGCTTTAAATGTTTTTTCTACATACCTTGAGGTGTACCAGGCATGGCTCCTGAACGCTGCAATGCTTGGGCAGATGCAACATCACACAGGAGCACACCCCACCACCATGCTTGGTGGCAAACCTAGAAGTGGTGCGGAAGTACTTCCAGTCCACTTCTGGGTCCACCCCCAAGCGCTGCGGGCCCCCCCTGCTTAGCAATCAGCCAAGGGGGACCCCGAGTGCCCCCATAGACCTAGGAGGCACCAGTCACCAAGCTGGGGGAGTGCAAGGGGGCCCCCAGCGTGCTCCCCAGTGGACCAGAAGTGCTTCTGGTCCACTTCTGGGTCTGTTGCCCAGTGCGCTGGGGAGTCCCCCATGCTTCTGTGGGATACTCCATCCATCGCAACATCGCAGCATTCATGAGCTGCCTGGTACCTTGAGGTATATAGAAAAAAGCATTTTAAAGCTGTGTTTATATTCAAATCACCAAATCTTTCCAAATCTCTCCAAATCAATTTGGAAAGTTCCGATTCAATTCTGAGAGATTAAAGGGTGTCCTAATTCAATTCAGATTGGAGATTTGGCCACCAAATGGAGCTGAATCTCTACCAAATCAAATTCGGGACTGAAATGTCGCACAGCCCTAATTCCTAGTAGCCAAGAAATTGGTAGGCTTCTTACAGAATCGCCTACTCTTCTTCATTACATCCCAGGAGATATTGAATTAAAATTAAGTGTCAGTTCATCTAACTTTCAGGATTCACTAGTGAGCACTATTCATTTTCTTGAAACTAAAATGGAAATTAAGAACTTTAAAGGAAAGGTAACTTATTTTTAATTCTGCTTTGAAAAGGTCTTGATCATACAGAATCTCTTGTGGCATAAATAATACACCATACTTACCCGAATCCAAGATGATTTTGAATTTCAGACAACCATCCCCCAAAAATTAGATTTAATACATGGAAAATTATAAATGTCTTATAATTTTCCATGTAAAGAATCAAATTATTTGAGGGTAGTCTTAAATTCATCCCTCCCCCCGCCCTACCATTGCAGCAAGAAAAGCAGCAGCATGGGGGCAAGTGTCGAGGAGGCAAGTGACAGGGGTGCAGGTAACCTGACACCAAACCATTGTCTCTATGCCACTTGCTCCCCTGCTGCACCTTGTTCCCCATACCTTGTCCCCTGACATCTACCCACACATGGCTGCCCTCCCGCCCTCAGCAGGGAGCCCGAGAGCTCCAAGGGAATTGGTACAGATCCAGAGAGCAGTGCAGGATCCAGGGTTGAATTTGTCACCACTTTCCAGCTGTGTGCTGCATCCTGCTGCTCTCCAGTTCTGTGCTGACTGAGCGCAGAGCCACCCAAGAGTGCAGCGTGCAGCAACATGGGGAGGGAGGCAAGTGGCAAGTGGGCAGGCAGGGAAACAACAGCAAGGGAATTGGCATAGATCCAGAAAGTAGTGCAGGACCCAGTGTTGCCTGCAGGTACTTGATTCTAAGGTAATTCTTTATTTTCCCCATGATGAATGAAGAAAAAACTTTGTCTCGGAATTGAGTAAATATGATAATTTTTATCGTAATAATAATTTCAGTAAACCTGAATTTTGCCACTCAGCTGTGTTGGACAGCCATTTTGCTGAACATAATATTTTGCAAATACTGAAAACAAGAAATAGCAAGACTTCTAAGAAATGTTATTTTTAATGTGTTTTTCTCTGAATGTAAAAGTATTAAAATGATGACGTTTTGGAAATCATTTAGTCTATAACGTGGCAAAAAATAACTACACATAGAAACCGAAGTGTGTCAAGATGTTCTCTCTGTATCAGTGGTGCCCAGCCTTTCTGGCCACACAAACCAGATAAGTGGTACTGGGCCTGCCTGCATACTAGATCCAGGCTACAGAATGGTCCCACACATTGGCCCAAACCAGCATGCAAAGCTTTTTCCTCTGGCCCACAGGCCCGTACATTGAATACCACTGCTTTGTATCACATGTAAGTTTGTGTTTTAGTGGAAAGGAGCTTTTACTGACCATTCTGTAATTGTCTTTGAGATAAACAGAGGACTTCAAATCTGTGATGGCAGCCTTGTGCAGTCATTTCTTTTCTTGCATGCAAGGAAGAGCTCTATGATGGAGGTGAGACCTTCTGCAGTAACAGCTGACAGGCTCCCAGTCTCTGCTACATATGCAAATTAAAGCTCAATAGCAACCAGCCATAAAGTTAATAGACATTTTCTAGGCATAACATTAAAGCTAGCTAGAGCTTTTGTGATGTCATAGTTACTTTGCACATGTAGGTGATATAGGTAATTGTGCTGTGAACCAGCTAATTGCATGATACCTGTAACATGTAGAGGTAGGCCTTAGAGATAGCAGATGATGATTGTGCTGATGAATGTGAAGTATACTACCGAACCTCTAGTGGCTTTACAAATGCATTAGATTAAATATTAATGAGTCCCTGAACAGTGTAATGGTATGTTTGATACTTATGTTCATATAAAGCCATTTTGTTATAGTTTCTCACTTGTGTTAACAGAATACATGTTACGAAGCTATGTGTAATTAATATTGTACCACGTGAAATGACTTAAGCTGTAAAATTATTTACGATATACTATAGTATATACCATAGGTCCCTATAGTATGTGGTTCTAGTTTACCTGAATCTGGTATTTTTAAAATAAAACCAAATCAGAATTAAAGTAGTCCTGAAGTCCAAATCAGATGTTCCCAAATTGTAGCATATAGATTATTTAATTTCTTGTCTTCACATGAACCCTGAAATATTTAGACACTTCATAGGCTTTATGGTTGAATGGTATGGTACATTTAGGGTTGTCATGTTCATTACTTTATTTGCTCTTTCCTAAGTAATCATTTTTTCATTTCACTAAATATTGTAAAGATGAATAATATTGGAGATACTAAAACTTATAATGTCATTCTCTGTTTTACAGCGTGACATAAATCTAGAAGCACTAGATGCAGCGCCATATTTAAAGTTCAGTTAAACGTTGTACTTAAGCAGGAATTCAAAATCTTCATGTACAGAGAGCACACTATCTCTCTTCCAAATGCACAGTATTTACTTTTTGAGTTCCAAAGGAATTTATGAGAATTTGCCAGTAAATGTTGATTAGTGCAGGTTAAAATTAGTGTAGGTTAAAATTAATTTAAAATGTGCCTGAGGGCCCTAACAGATGTTACTTTTATGGCACAATTAATATGTCAGCTGCGGGCAGTCCCTGATCTCTCACCAGGAACCAGAGCTACCCTGTGCCCAATCCTGGCTGAAGATCTGGGTCCAGGGTACCCTCAATCTAAAACTCTACTTGGAACCCAACTAAGCTGTATGTGCAGTGCTTAAAAGCCAAGAACAGGGGAATCCAAGTCTGGGGAGAGGCTCTCTGGTTTGGGGTTCCTAGTACCCCAGGGATTTTAAACACTTCAGTTACACAGTTTTTAAAAGTCCTGGGGCTCTGGAAGACCAGGGCTGGAGAGCCTTTCCTTGATTTTGGGTTCCTGGTCCCCTGGGCGGCACATGTGTTTTTAGAGCCTGGGCTGCTCTGGCACACAGGACATAGCCACCCATGCCTGATCTGCAGAATCAGGCTAGGGGCAGCCTTGGGTCCCAGTTCAGCCCCAGCAGCCATACAATTAGTTTCTGAGTAATTTTATGCCTCATCCCAAGCATTGCGTGTCTTGTCCTGCACGTGCAGCATGGTACTGTGCATGATTCGGATGGAGTATAACATTCTTCACATGCCAAATTGTGTCATTATTTTAACATCTGTCAGGAGCCTGAGAAACTCAGCACTGTGTAATCTGAACATTAACATCCTCATCATTTCCAGAATCGTCAACTTGCCAAAAACTTCCTCTCCCAATGTATTTCAGAATTAAGAGAGAAACTGAGGGACCATTGAGCTTAAGGACATTTTCTAATCTTGATTGTAGAGTACTAGAACGGACAGATATGCACACACTTTCATAAATGTTAATGGCTCAGAAATGGGTTATTACAGTCTGTGGCAAGGAGAAGTTTTAGTGCAGATTGACAAAGCTATACACCCAGTGCACAAAATTATTGTGTGCAAGTACTGACCCATAGAAGGTGCAATAGTGTATTTGCCTTTTTAGATGTATGCCATATGCACATTACTAATGTGTTAATGATTAAGTCTTGGCAGTGTCTGCTTTAAAATGCAAATTTACAAAAACCATTGGACATGTGAAGTTCAGTATGCATTAGGAAGAGATATAATATATTTCAGTTTGCAAAAACTTGGCATGTAGAAGCCAAAGAATATACATACAGAGAAATCTACTGTGTAGGGAATGCTTAAGAGAGACGTAAGTGGAACTGAAGAGTTAAAGGGTAGAAGAGTTGAAAGGGAAATAGCAAAAGGATCGGATTGTAAAAAAAAAAAAAGCCACACAAAAAAATAAAGGCTTTGGAGTACAAAATTGGAGAGGCTCAAAGGCTGAGAAATAAGTGTTGAAACTAATAAGAGGATGATTGAATTAAATGTAAAGGTGACCAAAATGGAGAGGGGAAAGAACACAAAGAGCTGAATGCCAGAGACTACAATAGAATAGAAAACTTTACAGTGATTTAAATGAATTGCCTGAAAAGTAGTCTACTGTTTCATTTTCATTTGTTCGTAATACATACAGTGTGAACTGCCCTTTTGGGATACTTCAGAGGACTTTTGGCATACTTCTTTTTATGCTCTAGTTTTCTTTGAATTTTATTTTTATCATAAAACAAGAATAATAGGAAGCCATATTATATGTGTATTTTAGTGTTGCAGTAGCAGTATTACAGTTAATTGAGTTGTATTTTACATTTAAAATTCTTTGTTGTATTGTAAGTCCACATTGGACCCTTTCTACACATTATATTTACACTGTGATTAATGGGTGCCTATATGTAAGCTCAGAGGTTGCTCTGATGCGTTGAAATTCCAGCATGTCAGAGCAGATTCAATTTTTTGAGTCTGTTGTAGCATGGCAATCACTGTGCTCCAGCAGCCCCCTGTGTTTTGTGCGTCAGCGTTCCTGCACTTAATGGTGGTGGTGGCACTGGAACTAAAGCTCATCGCAATTAACTTTAGTTTATGCTCCCTCACTACCATTTTTAAACTCAGGGAGGCTGATACCTGAGGTGTGGCAGTGCTTTAATTAGAGAACCTCTCAGAGCCGCTCTAATTAAAGCGCCGTCCCCCCTGCACCTGGAGCATGTGTAAAAGTGTCCAATGTGTTAATCGTGGCATAATAACAAGGGTGTTACATGTGCATACGTATTATGTTCCACATATTATAACTTAAATTGAACAATATGGCCTAGGCTGGCCCCCATATAGTCCCTGCCATGCTGACAGCTGATTATTGTCTCAGGCCAGGGACTGCACCCAAGTCTGGTACTGGCCCCAGTGTGGTCTCTGCTAGGCCAATAATCAGCTGATTGTCAGACTGGGCCCAAAACCTATAGCACCTGGCTTTTAACTTGCCAGTGTAGGGGAAGCTCAGGATCAGAACATGTAGTGACAAGTAGGGGCACAATTGGGATCTGATCCTCCATCCCAAAATTGTGCCTTTTGCCATGCATGTATGGCAGCCTAAGGTGCATGTCTGCAAGGGGCCTTAATGTTGACATTTCTTCCTCTACATCAGAGAATTTGGATTTTTTTTAAATGTGGTTAATTTAAAGATCTAAGAATTTCTACTTGTTAGTGTTCCAATACTGATAGCAAATTTAGCAGGAGGCACAAAAATGTGTAGCAAAAAAGGCAGTTGTTAATCGTTTTAACAATTAGGATTGTGTGCATCTAATATATGACTTCATCTAGCTCCTGACTTCATCTGGTTTCTAACCCAAAGAGTGGGTCAATATTTACATGAATGACCCACAAAAGAAAAAAAGGTGTCTGGCAATGCATCTTTTGCAAACTGTTTTCTTATTTGCATCAGAATGGGGTCTCTTCACACAGTGTTGGCATGACAGAAGAAGCTTAACTTCTAATCTTAAATTCTAAACCTTGGTTTGAAACAGACTGTAATTGTCTCCAAGCTTCAAATGACATGTCTTATCTAAATTTTCTCCCTTGTGAAACAGACTTTGGAACAAGAAAGTAAAGATTTGTGCGTTAATGTGCATGCCAGTTTGATGTTATGAAGTGCTATGAAACTTATTGTTCTTTGAGGGGAGAGATTTAATTTTGTGTTTGTATATTACCTAGCACAACAGTCTATGATTAGTCTATGATTCTGGCTTCTACCACTCCAGATAATTTTGGTAATTTCCATGACCAGAATTTACCCTATGATTCCTCATCTGTAAAATCTCTAATTCACAGTATGACATTCCTAATGTGGCCACAGTGATAATATCCACTGTAACTCAGTTGTACTGTTGTAAGATCTAATGAAAGAATTTATGGAAATACAAAAGTAGCTTTGTCTGTGATTTGAGAACCAATATTAATTACTTTGAAATTACAGCTTAATTTTCTTCACAGAAGAAACTTGAATGCTAGTACTTCCGTGGAAAAACTTGACTCAATAAGACTTTTATTTCTCAGCAACAATGCAGTGGAAAGTAGAAGTTATTTGTTACTCCAGCTATGTTTATATAAATTAGATGAATGAGTCACAGATGCATTGGGACTGCCTCTTGCTTGCGTTACTATATTTTTTCTCTTGTCTCTTCTGTACAGCTCGCCCTGAAGGACCCAGTGCATACGGTATCACTACAGCAGTTTGTCTATGAGAAGCTAAAGGCACAACAGGAATTACTCGGAGAACAAGGTTTTCAGGCACTTATGGAAACTGTGGATACAGAAATAGTTGCACAACTACAAGGATTTTTACAAGGCTTCTAAAGAAACAGAAACAAGTTTTTGTATGTCTAACTCTCCCTTTCAAAAATATACCAGTATATATAAATTTAAAAAGAAAGAAATCTAGCCTTGCAACTTATCTGCAAGCACCTGCTTAACAGCTGATAGTAACTGGTATGAAAAAAATAAAGAACAAATCAGAGACCATGAAACTGTTTTTTTCTTCCTCACTGAAGTTTTGAAAGAATTAATGGTAAATTGGCTCTTAACTAAAGTTTACGAACCTGTTTCATAAGAGAATGTAATTTTATATATATGAGGAAAGATGATTTGCATGAGTTGATATGTTAAGTGACAACAAACTGTTTAATTTACTATTAGAAAAATGATTTTGATTAACTTAATTGTGTCCTGTTTAACATTTTGAAAAAAAGTAAAGGCTGATGTTGGAAATATTTTTGTGCAATGATGACATCTCAGTTTGGCTGCCTTACACTTTTTATTTGTTAATGAAACCATAATAAAATAAGTCTGCATAGCCATTTAAATAGCAGAACTGTGACAGCAGGAAGTTAAGACATTAAGTCTTTAATCAAATTTTAATATTATATATTATGTACACCCATGTACAGATATATTCCTAAGATTTTCATGCTTAGGGAGATAAAAACAGTTTTTCATTTGAGAAGAAAACAAATTAATCAACCCAGGATGTTATTTCATATGTTATTCATGATGCTGATACACATATTAAGAAGGTCGTTAGAAAAGGGATATTGCATCATTGTATTTTCTGCAATCATGTTTTCTACTTAAATAAGTAGTTCAAGAGCCCAGTGATGTAGTGGCAACACACTTCTCTAGTATGTTGGAGACCTAATTTTGCTTTCTAATAGAGGTACACCGATATATCAGTTGCCTATTGGATCAGCACCGATAGAAGGGGAAATTACTATTGGCTGTTGGGTTTTTTTGGCAGTTGTAGCTGATAACGTTTACCAATAATTATGCTTTCTGGCCAGGACCATGGACACCTGGTTCCCTCTTCCTTATGGGGTCAGGGTCCCCAGATGCCTAGGTTCTCTCAGGAAATGATGGATTTCCCCTTGCAGGTGGGCAGCATTCTAGCCTGCAAGGGTTCTGCTTGGGGCTACTGGGAGCAAGATGTAGGGGACACTGCATGCATATGCTACATATATGCACATGGCCAGGATCACAGTCAAGCAGTATGGAGAGCAGCTCCCTGCAGGGAAATCTTATGGAGGGGAAGGAACATGGGGGAGGGAAGGGGCAAGATTTGTGTGCAAGGTGGATGCAGGCTGCTCACTGTGGGCTTGGGGTTCTCCACTCTATTTACTTTGGGAGCCATATGCCAGCCATATACTCCTTGTCTGCCTGGCAGCAGTGGGGGCGGCCAGGCAGGCATGGCCAGCACAGTGCTCCCAGGGCAAAGGCAGCAGAGTGGAGAGCCCCAACCCTGCAGCAGGCAACCCACATCCGCCATCACCCTGCTCAGCTCTGCTCCACTTAAAAGCATCCCTGCACTTAAAAATGGTGGTGGCACTTGAACTAAAACTGATTTGATGACCTTTAGTTCAAGTGCCCCCACTACCGTTTTTGAGCACTGGTACACTGATACATGTGACACAGGAGACTGCTGGAGTGTGCCAAAAAAAAAGTTTATTAATGCCTTGCATGTTTTGCATTTTAAAGTAAATTGGTTTTCAGATCAGCATCGGCTGATATAGTTGGTGAATAATTGACTACAAACTATCAACCTATCAAAGAATGGAAGTGCTGGGCATTTTTCATGTTGCTATACAGAGTCCTCTCCAGAAGAGTTAAGGGTCTGATCCAAAGCTCCTTGACTTTGGGTGAGACCCTACAAATGGTAATAAGAATAGTATAAGACACAGAATAGGTGGAGTAGTCTTCCAGGCTCTATTGGTAACACAAAAGTTTCTGCTATTCTCTCTTTCCTGCCTTCATCCCCAGGAGAGAGAAATGTATGTTGCCCTTTGCTATCAGAAACCAACTTCAATTTTTCTTTTGAAAACTGCTGCAAATATGGTATTAAAATGTATGATAGGATATCTCTCCAGAAAACTGGATACTGTATGTTACAGGGAAACTGACTGCCCCTGTGCATGCTACAAAACAGAAAATGTACTAGATGTTCTGATGCTTCCTAAAGTTTCAATTAAACTTTCCAAAGATACCTCACTTCTGACTGACTTAATCTATATAGTGTTATGTTTAGAGTAGCTGGTAATTAAGTAATAGAAGTACAGTGATTGTAAGGTGCAATGCTGTCCTTAAGAATTCTTCACTACAAGTTTAGTGGCCTTGTATTTTCCTCTGGACTTGAAGGTTCAGACTAAAAGCTGCTTAACATGAATTAACTGGCATACTGTTAATACATTTTCTGTTACATTTTCTAGAATACATTTAAATATGATATACTAAATAGTCTCCTATAACTTACTTTCTGCAAAATAGCTATTTCCATTAATGTGACTGTAAACTTCCAATGCATAAAACACCTTTCAGGATACAAAAAAATTCTGGACTAAATATAGACTTTGGATTTATGATGCATTGTAACCTGCCTAACATCTGACTCCCCAGGTACCTCTCCACTCTTTACCAGCTACATTCATTCGACTCCCCCCTCTCCCCTCCACTCACCCACCCACCAGCCTGTCTCTCACCCACTGACTCCTCAGTTTACATCTTCACTGACTGCCATTCATGAATGCATACCAGCCTCTGGCTTCTTTACTGTTCGTTCCATCCAGAAAGGGCACACATCAACTGCAGATGCTTCCTCAGCCTGACAAAGGGTATTTGTACCCAAACAGTTGCAAAGAAGAATTTTTTCAACTATTTAAATTGGTCTAATAAAAAATATCAGATTTACCCAAAGAACCTTGTCTGCCTATGTCCTTAGACCAGCATGGCTACAACTTATACCCCTAAACCATTGCATAAATACATTTAAAGATAGAAATTCTTACAGAATGTACTTCTTTCCTGATGGATTTTCAGATTTAGTTATTGATATAGCAGATTTATAAAAATATCTGCTTAAACTGTAGAAAGTGCTGTATGCAGGAAGGAAGATTTTTGTTTATTGAACTGTATAGATGAAAATAAACTTTTAGCTCAGAGTTTCAAGCAGTTGTCCCTAAGCCCTAACATTTTTTTTAACTTTGTTTTTTTCTTAAGACTATTCCCCTTCCCCTTCATTTAACATGAGGGGGGCCCTCATCTTAGAATTGAGTATGAGGGTGGAGGGGGCAGGTGGTTGCTGTGGCTCAGGCTCCATCCCCTACCTGGGGTTGGGGCAATAACTGCAGCTTCTGCCTGGACCCCCATGCAGCTTTTGCGCCCCACCTGTCCCTCTCCTTTTTTACTTTTGCTCTGCATTAGCAGGCTCCAGTCAGAGTGCAGCCTGGGGCATGGAGAACAGCCCCAGCTCAGCTTCATAGCACTGGCGCACAGCCCGTGTGGCTGCAACAGCTGCACTGAGGCTGTGCTCTAGCCCTAGGCTAGAATAGGGACAGAGACTGCTGGTATGGAGCAAGGGTAAGGGAGAGGGAGCGGGGAAAGCAGAGGCTATGGGGAGGGGAAAGCAAAGGCTAGAGGAATGGGGAAGGGGAGAGAGGAAAACAGGCTGGGGGAAGGGACAGGAGGGACTAGAAGGGGAAGGGGGGGCCAAGGCTGCTGGGGTGGACAGGCAGAAGCAGGGAACAATCTTGCCTGCCCTCCCCACACTCCTGTCTCCCTGCAGCAGAGGGAGAGTTTAATTAAAGACAGCCACCCCAAAATTAGGTTCTATATGTTGAATAGATTTTTACATTTTCTGTGTATAGAGTCTAATTATTGGGGGTAGTCTTAAATTCAGAGTCATCTAAATTCAAGTAAATATGGTGCTAGATTCTGCAGTTCCAGCCTCTTCCAGAGTTAAGGAAAAATAACACTACACCTGCTGTACCTTGGGGCAGCACAGTGAACACGTGGGATTTCCTTGCTACCAGCTCTGGCTATTAACTTTCCCCTAGCAAAAGCTTATACTACAAAAGCTGGCTACCCACCCAGCTTACCTTGAGAAGAGAAGAGGGGCCAGGTACTTTGGCACAGCCACCATCACTTGCAGGATCTGGAAGTCAGGGATTAATAGATTAGCCACAATGTTTAGCTTGTGCTGCAGCTGTCTAAGAAAATACCATGCTTGCTTATTTTTTTCTTCATTTTGCCTTTAAAAAAACAAAGTATGTATATTATTTGAGGGTGGCATGTTCTGTGTGAGAAAATATGATTACTTATCATTTTGAAAATCACACAAAACTGTTACAATGTTTAGTTATTGAGTGAAATGACAAATACTTGTAAGTGAGTATCCACTAATCCATAATTGATTTCAGCAAAAGAATATCAATACAAATGGCTGTTTTCTGGAGTCTCTGTGTATTGTATGTTTGCTAATGTAATGCCTTTTCTTAGCTGTGCCAGCCACAAACTGCTACCCCAATAGGAATGTTGGCAATAAATTCCAGAAAGATCTCAGTTTGGATTTCAGAGAATGGAAATGAGAATTCTTAAGGAGAGACATGAATAATTCTGATTTTTATTAATTAAAAAAAAAAATGGAAAAGAACCTTTCTTACAGGGTTTGGCACTACTTAAACTAGGTTCGCCAAGCTGAGAATAAGCAGATATGTTTCCTTGGATTTGTGTGTATTATTCCTATCAGCAAAATTTTACTATAGTCAGCAAAAATTATTTGCCCCCTCTCCACCCTCCCCACCCCACCTTCCATAGCTAAATCTATGGTATGCTTTCCTTTGTGTTGAGTCATTCCAGTAAGCTCTGCTGCATCAGTTTCAAGAGATGCTATCATCCAGTATTCAATTCAGTGGTCATTCATCAAAGGACAGAATTAAGGTATTTTATAATATCCACTGAAAAGTGCAGTCAAGCAAAATGCAATTTAGAAAAACCAACTGCAAGCTTTAAATTCAAAGACAATTTAGAATAGCATTAGTTGTTTATCGATTACCTGGGCAACTGTCGTAACAAAAGGTAAAAGCTTCTGTTTGCTGCATGCCTCTGTCTTTCACGCTACAAGAAGAAAAGCATTCTTGGGTAGCTGCTATGGAAGCCCTGATCTTGAACATTAAAATTTAGGGGAACTTTGGTATTTACTTTAGTTGAGTGTAGGAGTATAGTATTAGGGTCACGTATTTACTGTATTTACTTAGCTATAGGACAAGGATCCCCCCTATCAGCATGGTGGGGAAAAAGCCCCTTGTCTTATATTTGCATATAAAGCAGGATAAGGGAACAAGTGGTGCTGTGGTACTGACTCTGGCCCTGAGCCCAGGTTAGGGCCAGAGTCAGACCCACAGCAACCTCCTGCCCTCCCTCTGCTTTCCCGTTTGCAGCTTCTTCCCCACCACTCACTCGCTTCCTACCCCTCCCCCTTACTGTCAGGTACAGCTCGATTTCAGTTTAGGTGGTGGGGTCTCTCCTGGGCATGGAGCACATGGAAACTCCTTCTACTGCCCAGCTAATCAGCAGCACCAACAGTGCTACATGGCCAGGCAAGGTTTCAGTGTCATTCTCTGGGATAGAACAGCCTGAGCAGTGTCTGACAGTAAGGGGGTAGGGAGGGGAAAGAGGCAGTGACTGAGGAGTTGGGAGGGAGGGACAGAGACTGGGAAGCAGGAGGGTAAGGGGAAGAAACTGGGGAGAGTTTGGAAGAAAGGCAGAGTTGGAGGAGATGCCAAGGCTGTGGGGAGGTGGGGTGGAGGCATGCAGATGACGGGTGCAGGACGGCTGCGTGGGAAAGAAGTGGGGCAGGAGGGCCACCTGCCTCCCCTTGCCAGTCACTGCTATCCCTGCGGTAGTAGGGGGGGGAGAGGTTAATATTTAAGACAACCCTCAAATACTTGGATTCTATACCTAGGAAATTGTAACGTTTATACGTTTGCCTTGTATAAGATGACCCCCCCCCCAATAATTAGATTAATATTTAGGTTTGTCTTCTATATTGAAGTAAATACAGTAGAGGTCTAAAGAAACAGACAGCACCTAGATGCTTTTAAATTCTACTCGGTGCCAACCTAGAACTTTAGTTGCCTAATTACTTTTGAAACTGTTACCTTTTCATTACTACTATTCACTTGCAAACAGATGCATCTATATTAAGTAATTATCTCCTACATTTGGAGAAGACATGTAATCACTCCCTTGTTGTGTCCCAACAACTTCTTCCAAGATTTAGCTGCAATGGTTGAAGACATTTTTGTATCACCTCCTTGCAGGTTTTTGCATCACTCCCATCACATACAAGCTTTTTTTAATCTGGATCTAACTGAAGCTGTTCTGAAATTTGGTAGTTTGGCCATCCACTGAATTACATGCTCATCTACACATCTATCCAGTAAAATCTAATTATGAACAAAATTCCTAAAACATTGTTATACAATTAGAGCTTAAGTTAGTTGGGTTTTTTGTAATTTTGTGGGGGAAGAAAGGGGGAAAGATTAATTCTCATTATGTCATTTAGGGGGTTTAAATCCTTAAAATCCTTTTTATTAGCATTCTGAGGTGTATGCTTCAGGTAAAAACCTTTAGGAACATCAAGTTACCCAAAACAAATTTAAAACTCTAGTTTGTAGAATTATGCTTGGGCATCAGGCATACCGTTGTCATTTTGATCTTGCTTGTCCTTTTAACTTCAATTCAGTAATAATTTCAATGAGGATTTTTTGGTAAGGAAATTAAACTCCAAACTGCATAAATGTTATAAAATCACCTTGCCAAAAAGGTGGCAAATATAAACATGGGTACAACCCCTTTCTGCCTTTGATAAGCATTATCTTTTAGTTATTAATTCATCCAGTCTGCTGAACACACAATGCTATTCCGGTCTTCCTTTGTGTGACTTATAGAAGTTAAACTTTAGGTATACCTAGTGAAAATGACATATTTATTTATTTATCTCTGTATTATAGAGAGACCCTTGTTCTAGATTTTTTTCAACAAATGTGTTTGGGACTTGGTGACACAAAATACCTTATACAGTATACCTTATAAGTAAGCCTTATACAGTGATAACTTGTATTTCAGTGGTTTTCAACTGGGGTGCTGCAAAACCCCCTCAGGGGTGCTGTGGACAGCCAGGTAAAACTGCCCCACCTGGCTTTCAGAAGCTTTGGAAGCTTGCTTTAGGCTAATCAGAAAACCCTAATGGGGTAGGAGAGCATGTAGATGTGCTACAGCCCTTCCTGGTCTGGTTGTGCAGCAGGTATGAAGTGGTGGCAGCACTTAATTGAGAACTGTGGAGGAAAGTTGAGGCAGCATAGCAGTGATTCTCAACTATAGGTGCCACCAAATTCAAAAAAATTGGGAAGGATGCCAAGCATGCCAAATGTCCACAAATTTATGGACAGTCCTTTTTAAATAAAAGCATGCATGTGTACACACAAACACACACACAAACACACCCTTGTCTGTAAAGTCCTTAAAAAAATTCAGCTGTCTGTAAACAAAAACACACAACTAAGAAATCAGGAATTTGACTGAAGATGTGTTGTGCTAGATTATAGGCAGCCAGGTCTGGGGCCACTCAGGGACTTAAGATGCCAACCTTGCTCAGGAGAAGTGAACAGAATCTGGGAACAAGCCAAGTCAGAAAACTAGAAAGTCAATCCAAGAGTAGGATATAGGAACAGACAGAGAACAAGCCAGGTCAAGAAGCCAGGAGATCAATCAGAGAGTAGCAAAGCAATCTCAAATCAGGGTGAGCCCTGTTGCCCAGACACTTTCTGTTCTGCTCTAGAGTTTATATGGCAGAAGTGGAGGGTTAGGTATCCCCAACTAGACAGGGAATTAGTGGAGCACTAGGCCCTGGTGGAGGCTTCAGGTCAGCTCTGCCCAGTGTAGGTGATCAGCTGTAGGGTGGCAGGCTGACACAAGCAACCGTACTGATCAGGCTGAGGCCACGGCCTGGCGAGATCTGTCATTAGGATGAGGCTGGATGCAAGTGTTGATGGACAGACATAGCAGCAGCACTACCTTGTGCCCGAGTGTGAGTGCAGCTTGGTTCCCTGCCAGGTTGAGTGGCCCACAGGTGCCTATGTAGCCCCCTGCCCCGCTAGCCGCATGCTGCTGCTATATTCCTCTGTGACATCTGCTGTCATCTCTCTGTGACAGCTGCTCATCTCAAAAGCAGGTAGGGCTGCAGAGCCACAAAGAGCCTAAGGTACAATTCAGGCCACAAAGCCTGCCAGCTGTCGGAGATACGTGCAGGACTTCTGGGTTCTGGTGCCCTGCACTCCTAGCTGGTGACAGACAAAACTTGTGACATGGGTGCTTGTGCAAATGACTGTCTTGGGGCAGTTGATTATCTGTACTGATTCTTTCCTCTCCTTAGTCTGTGGTTTTGTAGGTGTTAATCCTTGCTCTTTATTTGGTTATGTTAGCTAGCTACTATGTATTGAGCTGGTCGCTGAATGAATCATGATTGATTGGTAACTGGTAACACAGTAACTTAGCAGCCAGGCCTGTAGTATTCCCCCTCCCCCCCCAAACGCCCCAAGACAGAGAGTTGTACAAGCACCCATGTCACAGGTTTTGCCTGTCACCAGCTAGAGGTGCAGGACCCCAGAAGCCCTGCAACTATCTCTTTGAAAGCTGGCAGGCCTCATGGCTGCAGCAGGGGCTAGCAGGTCTGCAGCTTTTACCCTGCTGTGCCTTAACACACACAGTGTCACCCATGTCACAAGTTTTGCTTGTCCACAGCTTGAGGTGCAGTTCCCCCCAAACCCCCGGCCAAATCGAAGCAGGAAACCGATCTGGAGCTCTGGATCAGATTGCTGGCATCCAAAACAGCCGGATCCAAAGCTAAATTGAATAGCTGCCTATTTGCACAGGCCTGGGCCTCAAGCCATCTGGCTGGGTTGCTACTAAGCCCAGAAAGCATTACCAGCCAGGAGTGGGGCTTTGCCAGGCAGACAGGCAAACAAGGCCAACAAATGGCAGCTAGTTTGGGTGGGAGTTCTTTGGGTTGGGAGCCCTCTGTTTTGCTGCTCTTTTGTGTAATCTTCGTATTGACAGTAGTGTAAGGCAATGGTTGGCAACCTTTTGTGGCACTGGACCAGAATGAGCCTGGCCAGCACTAGAACCTGACCAGCATGGCACAAGCAAGCCCACTACCATCTTGACATGGCATGAGCAAAGCCCCCCACTGCCAAAGCCCACTGCCACACAGCTGTGGATGGTGTGGGCAAAGCCCCCAACCAACGAAGCCCTTCAGGGCTGAGGGCTGAATCCAGCCTGCTGGCCATTGGTTGCCAAGCTTTGGCATAAGAGACAGAAAGGAAATTTGTTTTCTTTTAAGAGGTACCAAGGGAAGTAGCACTGTGACAGGTGAAGGAAATTGTAATGCCCAAAACACTGCATCTGCTAGCTCCATCTGTCCCTGTGCCTGCATGAACTCAATCCAGCCTGGGACCTCTGAATCTTCCACCCAGGTCCTGATCTGGCTCTGGGGAGCAAGGCTTGCATGTCCCTGCCTAAGATCTCCAGGTGGATGTAGAGATTACTGCTGATTCCCTTTGGAAACAGGTAAGGGAGCTGTAGGAAGAGGTGATTTAGGTTGAAAAGCAGCCATGGACATGAGGACTTAATTGATGTGCTGCATAAGGAGATTTCTAAGAAGAGAAGCAGCTGTGGAAAACATGAGAACAAGGAAGATGTAGATGTTCAGGAGAGCAGAAGCTGGCTGTCAATCCCCTGTGGCCACAGACAGTGCTCAGCTCCTGACCTCCTGGCCACTGAGGTGAAGAGAAAACTACCATTAAAGAGACAGTCATGTGTGCCCTGCCCCCAGTATAGCCAGAAAAAGAATTAACTGCTAGATTATATATGCTTTAAGGTGAGATTTAAAAAGAAATGGCCAGGTTTTATAACACCTATTCACACTAACAAGTATACTCTGTGAGCAGGCATACTTCATTCAGATTTGCAGAGTAAAGTACTATACTGTGTGAGTAAGGGAGTGACACATTTGGGCCCATTATAAGGTACCCTAGAAAGATATATAAAATGTGCACAAAGGCTGCCCATGCTACTTGTGATCTTCGTGCTGCAGGTTGGCCACTCCTACCTCAGAGGGTAAAGAGGAAGAGGAAAGACAGGCTGGGTAGTTTAAGAAGGGGCAAGGGAGTGTGAAGGGCACTCTTCAGGGTCTTCAGAGTGAAGGCTACTGAGAGAATGGGGTGAGTCAAGAAGAGGGTGCAGGTAAAAAAAAATCTGGGAGCAGATGGAGGAGGCAGGAAGAGTGAGGGCTTTGTGGGGAATGGTAGGCCTACATGTCCCTGCCCAAGACATCCACATGGGGGAGTGGTTCTAATGTGCGGATGCCTCTTGGACTCGCTCAGAAAACAGGGAGGGGAGCTGCAGGAGGAAAGGTGACCTCTGAAGCATCTGTGGGAAGTGGGTGACTGAGGGAGGATTTCAGAGGGAGATATCTGGGGGGCTTTGAAGGCACCCCTGCCAGGAAAGTGCCAAGCAAAATAGGGGGAAGCCCTGGTGCCCACTGCAGTCAACTTGTCTAGACCCACCTATCTGAAGGGGAGAGAGTAGCTTGTGTTCGAACCTTTTTTTCTTTCTTTATGCTCTCCTGGTTTGGAAGAGATGGGGAATCTCCCCACCCCTCTGGACATAGGGCAGCCTTGCACAGCGACTGGAAGCTCCAGGACAAGAAGCTGCCCTTCCACTCAGATCACAAAAGTTCAACTGGATTCAAATCACAAATCACATCTGTCTCAAGCCATGCAATTAATTGGCAATTTGATGGCTCCACCCGCTTTGTAGTATAGCTTTTGGTCTGGCCACCTTTGTGCATAGCACCTGCCAGCTCCTCTGTCTCTCCTCAACTGTGGGATCACCAAAGCATTGAGCCCTGAGCCCCAGGGTCTTGGGTGCAGCACCACAGGACATGGAGAAGCTCCCCGTGCACCCAAGTGGAAGCTGTTCTGGAGCCCAAACTGTGCCCTTCCATTGCCAGCCCGCCCCTGCTCTGTCAAGATGTAGGGTTTTGAATTGAACTGGCAAGCCAGGGCCTTGCCCCTCACATGAAATTGCCCTGTTACTATGGGAAAAGTTCACTAGGAGCATGATGGTTCCCAAAGTGAGGAGAGCCCCCTTTCATCCTGCTCAGTGGGAAATACTGAAAACTCCAGTGATCCTAGGAGAGAGAAATCAAAATTGCTCACTTCCGCTCGCTCGCTCGCTCTCCCTCTCTCTCCCTCCCATTTTTGTAGAACAGGGGTGGGCAAAATACACCCCCTGGGCCAAATCCAGCCCACCAAGGGATTTTGTCTGGCCCACAGTGGGTCCCTTGGTCCTGCTCAGCCCAGAGACTGCTCACCAAAACTGCCTCCGTGCCTCGTGGGCCCAAATAATAGCCCACCCCTGCTGTAGAATGTTTTATCTTGCAGAAAAGCCTATTACTTATGTGACATTCAGGTACAATTTCTATCCAGCTGACTGCTTCTCAACCCACACTTTTGTTCTGCCAGGGCAAGAAGCTTAGATTTTAGGTGAATTCTTATCTCCATGTTCCTTAAGAAATAGCTTTCCCTTTATTTGTTCCAGTGCTTAGTACTCCTCTGGGAAGGCTAGGAGTGAAAAATGTCCTTTTGGAAAGGCTAGGGCTACAAAATGTCGTTGCATCTGGCATGCATATGCTTTACTGCTGGTATCATTTCATCCAAATTGCCAAAGCTGATGCAGCAAAGATATTAAAGTCCTCTCCTATCTGGGAAACCATTCACATGGTCCTCGGTTACTTTGTGGGAAGAAAGTGTTTGAACTTCGTTTGAAAGAGGAGGGTTCCAACCTTCTGCAGAGAAGAAACATCATTAGGCAAGTGTGAATAGGCAGGTTCCCTATAAGACAAAGCTTTTACTTAATACAGGGAGAACTTAAATTTTGGGCTATTATTTTGCTGTAATAATAATGAAACTTTTGCTTTATCCCTTGCTTCCTTACTTTTGCACAGCCTCTCATTACAACCTATTTGGGATGAACAAGCAGAAATACTGTGCAGCAGAATGAGGAATTTCTTACCTGCTGATAACGTACTTTCTGCTGGCAGCTTCCTTCCCTATTCTGCCCACTCTGGTAAATGACCAGAATACAATTTGCAACAAATTAAGATTTTTCATAAAGAAAAAATAAACATAGAATTCCTTAAGGTTAGTCAATGCAATTTTAAGTACAATTTCCTAATGCTTATAATTAGTTGGTGGACTGTTGCTACAGTTTTGGCAGAACTTTTACTTGGAATTAGCCAGAAGCCTCCAGCAACCACGCTGATCATTTCAGAATTCTTCAGATCAGAGGCATTAGTTACTTGTTATAAATGAGGAGACAAATAGCAGAAAAGAGACTGGAATGCATGTACATGTGAAAGTTTTCCTTTTGGTGATGAGGAAGACTGGCATCACAATGCTGCAAGAAAAGGTATCTCATTCCCCTCCCCCACACACCTTTTTTGGCAAAATTATTCAAATGATGCATGTTGATGGTGAGCTACGTACTGTAAACAGCTGTGAAGACTTGGTCTGAGAACCAAGCAGGTTTTAATCAGGATGAGTGAAAAGCAAGAGAAACATGATTAAACAGGGATGTTTACTAAATCTGGTTGGGGGGAGGGTGTTGAATCCTAGAAGAGAGAAGTTGAGGGAATATGTTTTTTCAGAGTTGCTTTCTGTATCAACAATTTCTGTTTCAGAGGCAACATGTTCTACACTGTTGTAGTGGAAATCATGCCAGCTTCTGAGCAGCCATCAATTTTCTTGTGTGGTGGTATCTTTATCATGGCCAAATATTTGATCAAGTTGTTATACTACTGTCACTGATGCCCTTTATTTCTTTTTTTAAATTGTTTGTATTGCTATAGTACCTAAGAGCCCGTACCTTACAGTGCCAGGCGCTGTACAAACTCAGATTTAAAAAGCTTTGTGCCCCAAAGAGCTGAATAACTAGCTATGGGCTTATTACTATGGAGGTACTAACAGATTAGAGGCAGCCCTGTGTAGCAAGTGGTGAGTCCACTGAGAATAAAATCCTAATTGCATTTTAATATTGGCATTACTTTATAGAGCATTTAATTTGGCTGAAATTTATATTTTAAGGTACAAAGAAAATGAATGTAGAATAAAAGTTGTGAGTAGTTCATGGAGTTAAAAAAATTGATTCTGCTGAAGTGTACAGCCTGCTTCCTGAAGGCCAGGAGCCCTGAGATTGATTGATTATCAGACCCATCTGAGAGTTGAGGGTGGACAGATGATTTCTGTAATAAGATGAGAAAGCTCAGCAGCAGTGGAGCTGCAGGAAGGTTGTTGTTTTCTGATGTGCAGCAGAGAGATACAAAAAGGGAAGGTGTCTGGTAGCTTGTTTTGGTCTGGGGGGAGTATCCTTGTCTTGTCATATTGCAAATTTGTACATTTGTTTTAATAAGCAGCAACCCCAAGAAAAGGCCTATAAGACTTTAGGTGTGAGCCTCCTGGGCTGGTGAAGGAGTTCACCAACCCAGCAGTTCTCAACCTTTTTTGTACCAGGAACCGTTTGTAAACAGTGATGGCCAGTCCTGACCCAGTGCCCCTCACTCCAGGCCCGTTGCCCCCTGCTCCCAGGCCCCCAGTGTGTGGGGCAGGGGGTGGGTGTGTGAGGCAGGGAGGCCCCAAGCAGTCCCTGGAACTCTGTCAGCCTGCAACGGAAAGGCCATAGTTCCGCATGCTTTTTACCTTGAAAGGAAAATCAATTTTTAAAGTTGTTGATCCTTTTTTAAAGTTAGCTTGTGACCCTTTCATATATCCTTATGACCCACTTTTGGGTCACGACCCACAGGTTGAGAAACGCTGTGCTAACCTATGGCTAGGTCATTATTTATGGCTGGAAATGGGCAGCCTTGCAGAGCACCCTTTCCTGGCTAAGTTCTCCATCAGAAACCTGGTAATGGGAGGGAGGATGGGGTAGGTGTTTTGTTGGTATTTAGACCCTTGTATAACATTTCTGATCAACTATTGAGGCATGGCCCCTCTGATAGTTCAACAGTAATAAAAGCTTTTAAAGATCACACTATTCATCAGTTCATTATCTGATCTAGAGCAAAAGCTATTGTAAAGGTCAATAAAGTAAATTTTTTTTCATTTATTCTGTAGTTCCAAACTCTTCTGTAATGCTCTGTATTGCAGTTTATAAGGAGAGTTGAACAGCTGAACATGCCATGTTTTGAGTGCCTATATAATTAAAGTGCACATTTTGAGGGCTTTCCAAACTCATTTACTTGTCTTTCTTTAATGCTGATACTTCAAAAAGTAAATGATTAATTGCTAAGTCTTAAATGTTCACTACTTCCATCTTTCTTCCCAACTATGATTATTAATGATGAGCAATCATCACATAATCAGATATGACTGGTTCTGAAGAAACTTTTCATAATGGTAGGGTATTTGCACACATTAGATTTTGCTGACTTTGGCAGAATGCAGAATCAGTGGAAGAAAACTGACTTTGAGCAAGTCCTGTTAAAAAAATCTATTTTGGAGTCATTTGGAACATTTAAAGGTAACATGTATATCATTGTCCTCTACATTGCCCCTGGCCAGCCAAGATTTTGCTGTGCTAAGCTACAGTTATCACACCATTTGTGTTTAAAATTGTCTCAAGCAGCAAGTTTCACCAATCCATAAACCTAACATGCATATATTTATTAAAAGATAGTTGTGCAAATGTTAAATCTGCATTCTATCTACAAGACAAGTTCTAATCTCTGGCACTAGCTACAGGCTGGTAATAAGTCAGCATCTAAGGAACTTGTAAATAATTGATATATATATTATGTTTTCTTTCACTGGCTAAGCTGGAAAACATAGTGACAGGTTATTTAAGTAGACCAAAGTGAAACATTACATTTGTTATTTTAGAGTGATTACCCTAAAAATAAGGTTAAAACAATTATAAGTTGGGGGTGGCCAACCTATGGCATGCATGCTACAAGTGGCACAGTATGAATAGGACAGGAAGAATAGTGACAGATAATGGAGCAGGAGCACAGAGCAGAGCTGCAGATTGGGCAAGAGAAGGGGATCAGAGTGGCGGCTGGGCACAGTGTGGAGGCTAATTTGTGGTGCACCTGAAAAAAGGCTGCCCTGCCACTGTTCTAACTGATTATTGAAAACTACTTAAAGTAAAACTTTAGAATCAGAAAGCCAGTTATCAAAACTGTATTCATCCAGTCAGAGAGCAATATGGTAGTATATGGCCTGTGTCTCAGTTCAAAAGTGAATGGATGGATATTTCTGTTCTGGGACAAACATAGTCATAACTTGTCCAGGGACAAATTGCATTTTGCATCTGTTCCTAGCCTAAAGCAGGCTGTCCAGCAGCTAAGTGAGGGCTACACACTTGCAGGCTGTGTCACAGCAGGCCACAGATCCCCTGAGCCTCATGCCATGCAGGCACCTGTCCTCTCACTGTACTGCAGATCCTCCACTGGGGACCCATGCAACCACCCCACCTCAAGCTCACCCTCCACTCTCCTGGCTGCTCTGTGCTGCACTGATCCACTACTTACAGTGGGGTAGGCAGCAAAAGCTGGAGGAAGTAATGGGTGTCTTGAGACTCCAACTGCTCTTGCAGGAGAGGACCCTGCATGACTACAACTTAACTTTTCATGGGCTGTATTCAGCCTGCAGGCTGCCACTTGGACAGCCCTGAACTAAGGAAATGCGTCACTAATATAGGTTTCCCTTGCTTTATGATGTACATGCATTCCTGGAAAACAGTGCATTACTCGAATTGGCATAAAAGTAACCCACTTTACAATGTAACAAATAGGGATACATTCCAAGACCATGACTGTACTGACCCCCAGACCCATTTCTACACTTTTACAAGATGATTTCAGTACTCACCAACAGCAGACAGTATACACAAGCACAGGCCACTATCATAATGAGGACAGCAACTACAGAAACACATCATGGACAACAAGTGAGGAGCACGGATCCACAAAGGAGACTATATTTTGGTGCACGTCACTCCCACAATGCACCACACAAACCAGCTGACTGTGGACTTCCACCACACCCATTACATAAGAGTGAATTTATCTCACATATAATGAATTTTTGGTCTAAAGAGGGTCATCGCATATGAGTGAATTCACATATATGGAACCCACATAAAGCAAGGGAAACCTGTACCAAATACTCACAACAACCTATCTGTCAACGACCAACTAGCCAAGAACAAATGTATCATACATTTGGCAAAGATGTAGAAAACTGAGAAAATATCAGCTGCTGGTAGACATCATAAACACAAAAAGAGGATAAATCCACTGGGTAACTGTAGTACTAATTATTTGCTGGGATACTGTGTTTCACAAATATAACACAAGCTGTTTTTGAACAGTTCCTGCAGTGCTTTCAGCCAAAGTGCTCTGCTTCATTATTAACTTATTTTGTAATAACAGATGTTGCTGCCTTTTTTGCAGAATCCTTTGTGACAAGCATCGCTGGTGTGTTAGAATATGTATTTTAAAGGTTTTCCCGGTGCATAGTAATAGATTAGTTTAGTATTGAAAACTATGTAGATATACAGTGTAATTCAAAGCTGAAACTTTGTATCGTTTTGCATTCTCCCTTCTTCCATCTCACCAGAGGGCCAATGATGTCAGCCTTGAAACACTGCTTTAATAAACCACTAGATTTTTTTTTAAGGAATTGATGTTGGAATATGAAACAATACTACAGATGAATAAAAACCCATCTAGGTTCTGAGAAACAGGGGACCTGAAAATGAAAACTGAGATTTTAAAATAACCCCCAAAACACTTTAAAGAAACAGATGGTCTGGAAATGGCTGAAAATTAGAGATTCAAATAATAAAAATAAGTGCTATTACATCCTTTGTTGAAAGGAAGAGCAGCTACATCTGCTTATTTAAAAAGTTGGAAGTACAGGGGTAGATAAAGTAGAAAGTGGAGATGTGTTATTTCAAATGATCAAACCATTCAGAGTTCCATTCTGATATGGTTCACATGAATGGTGAAGAGAAAAATAAATAGCAATATACTATTTATTACCCCTCGTGTTACTAATACTATGGGACATGCAGTGAAATTATTAGGTAGTATTATTGGGAATTACTAGGTTTGAAAAGAAAGTTGGGTTTTTTCATGCAATACATAATTAACTTCTGGAACTCATTGTTATGGAAACTGATCTTTTAATGAGGTTCTGAAAGGGATTGGACAAATTTATGCAGAATATGTCCATTTGTGAGAATTTAACAAGATATTTAAAAGTGTAACCTCAAAATTAGCATTTCCTATGTTTCTGAATATTGGATGGCTGGATCTTTCTTGATGTTAACCCATTTAAATACTTTTCATCATGGCACTTACTCTCTACCACTGTTCAAGAGAGGATTCTGTTGTCTGACCCTGTATGGTCTTTCTTACATTTGTATCAAGTAGGGAGGGGGAAAGAATGAATAAACACTTTAAAGGTCCACTATTTCAAGGTAAAAATCAGCACTTTAAGCCTTCAAAACAATTTGAATATACATTTAATGAGTATCTGCTTTCTGCCTCTCTCCTTCCCCTTGCAACCTGCAATTTTATTTTCCGCGGAGCTCTGTCTTTCTACTAAAAAAAAAGTTCTAAATTCATAAATGGCAAGAAGACGTCAACATTCCCTATGCCTTCTAATCCACAGAACACCCCAATGAGACATGCAGAGTAGCTATTCTTGTGGGTATTTCCATGTGATTGATGATCATAGTATTGCTCAAAATAGTTTTTGATAATTTTAGCAGTAGTGGAGTCTGAAAAAAGCCTCTTTGTACTCCTGTCTCTATTTCTCCTAGCCTAAAACTTTTACATCTAAATATAATTAGGAAAAGTTGTAACAAAAATGTTTTGAACAACTCTTTCTCCAATAGAGGGCCATCAGCTTCAATTTCTCACCATCTTTATCTGACTAGCTGCTAAAACATTGCTGTTGAGGTCATCTGTAGTTTGTCAAGTACTTTTGTAGCATTGGTACTGAGTACCAACTTGATTCTGAAAAAAAATAGGGATGGTAATTTCCTAAATATAGCTTTGAAGACAGTGACTCTAGCATACTGGGAGACCTCAAGTGCTAACGCTGAGTGCTCGCTGAAGTAAACAGGAGTTTACATTTCCCTGGTTGCCATATTCAAAAGGTTTAAGCCATCCATTTGTTTCCAAACATGTCTGTCATTGGGAATTGCCCCTTTATAGCTTTAAACCTTTAATTTAATAACTAATCTCAAGCATACAACAGACCAGATCAGCACAAACTGGTTCTTAGAGCCAAATTATTTCTTAAGTCCATGTAGACCTGAAAGGATATGGAATATACATTTTCTGTGCAGTGTTAATATTCTAGTCAGTCACTGTTACTTAAAGTGAAAGTCAGGTTGAATGTGCCGCAAACACAAGTATGTTCCTACTTGCAAAAATGTAATTCAGTGGAGCTAATAGACAATAACCACAAAGATGTAAAGATGGGGGCAGTCTATTCCAGGATGTCTGGACCACTACAAAGAAAATCAAGCAAAGTTTATTTAAACATCCTAAAAATGGAATACTCTGAGTGCTCAGAAAAGGATACAAACCTTACCTAACTCTGCAAGTAAGTGCTGAGGTAGTGAGCTATATCCCTGTCATCACAATTCTGCATGATGTGTGATAGTTTTATATTCATTCAGATGAAACTATTGCATTCATTTTTGTTAGACCCAAGATAAGAGCTTGGGTAAGGATAGGACCAGATTGTGAACTTTCGGCTCTGCTGGACAAGCATTTTTTCCTATGAGTAGTTGCAGCAAAATTGGCTAAGAGTTTAATTATCATTCTTCCTGGGCTGCTTCAAGACTTTTACAAAGTTCCAGTTGAACTGGGGTTGAATTGCACAGGAGCTTCGCGGGGCATAAGTGAAAGACAGTGGGCTTCTCCAGAGGTCATTGAGGTTCTTGTTTAGCTTGCAGAGGTATTGCTACTAGTGGTCTTCAAGAAGGAAAGATTTTCATCTGAGTCTTGAAGCAGCTTGCCAGGCTGACAATTAGAAACTCAGGATGATGCTTTCAAAGCTGTGTGGTTCTGTTAAAGCTGGAGTCAATGTTAACCTTTTTTTCTTTGCCTAGGAATTGTGGCAGTCCACTTAGATTCTATAATGTCACTCTTGGAAAGTTACTTCTCAGAAATGCACGTTGTCTAAGTTTGCAGTAAGATTCTAAAAAAAACAGATATATGTTTTCTGATGTGTGCTTTCACAGTGTAGCTCATGTTACTACAGTGTAAGTGCGCACAGCACACTTCAGGAGAATAAATGCAACATAAGGGTCCCTGAGTAGGAATTTAAATAAGAAATGAATAGGAGGTAGTGGGGAGATGTTGGAGTATGTGGATTGTAGAGAACAAGTAATAGGGGGTGACAGAGGATAGAAGAGATGAGGACATTGATGGAAAGGAGGGAAAAGGAAATCAAACAGAGATAGAAAAGAATGAAACCAAAGATGCAGGAAAAATTAAAACAAATGTAAAAGGATGGGGGAGCAAGAGCAGACAGACAGCAATATTATAGTAAGAAAGGTTCTGTTTAGTATGTTTGAATATGACAGTCTGTTTGTTGGATCATGTGTTCCAATTTTTCAAGATGAGTAGCAAAGTAAAGCTTTTAAGCCCATATTTAAGCACCTAAATATGAAATTAGTTTTTAAATGTCATTAGAAACATATAGAGATCCCAACTTCAGAGAACCAGAGATCTTATTTTAGGTATCTAAAATGAAAATCTTGGCCTCACGCTCCTAAAAATTGTAGAAGAAAAAGTAGTCAAGTGTTGTTCCCCTCTGTTCTTTAGCACAGAGGTTGGGTTTCAGTACCTTAATCTCTGGGGTTGTTGGTCCATAAATTGTAAGTAAATTTAACACTTGTTCAAGTACTTTAGTGTCTGTGTTTTACTGCAAAAAACATTAATCCATGTGGCTTTCCATTGCCACTAGTTATATTTGTACATGAAAAGGTCAGTATATATTTTTTTCCAGCAATAACCTAAACAGCTTATATTAGTACAAAAAGCTGTTCTTTATCTTCCCAAATAAACTGAAACTCTAACTCAGTGGTGTTCAGCCTCTTAGAGTAATGGGCTAGCTGCTTGTGGCCTAGCTATATCATAAACCACCACTTGCTTTCAATAGCAGAGAGAGGGGGGAAGTGGTTGCCATGAGGGGAGGAAGAAAGAAAGGCAGCTTACCTCCAGTAAACAGTGTGAAGAAATTGCCCTCTTTGTCTGCTTTCCTGTTCTCAGTTTGCAGCCCTCTATGCCTCAAACTCTGCTGTTTCTACCTGATCACGTGGACACCTACATGACCTGAGCTGGAGAAATTCCTAAGGGGAGCGGGGAGAGAGGGAGCTTGCTCTTCTGTTGTCCTGTGTAACTGTAAACCCTCACCTGAGGGTGCTGACATTTTTCAAATTTATCAACTGATATTAGACATGGTCTGAGGATACTGGTTTATAGTTGGGTCCAGGTGATGAGGTCAGAAAGGTTATTTAAAGGGTCCCTCCATCTTATATGGGGAGAGCCATTGAGTGGTCATTATGGGCCTCTGGAATTCTCTGGATGTACATGTGAGTAACTTAGCTGAAATCTAGCTAGGAACTTAGATTTAAGTGTTTTAGTCGCATCAAAAGGCAATAAGCCTATGCTGTTTTGCTCAAGGTTGGTTTTCTTTCTATATTCTGCTGTTTTATATTTCTTCCTCTCTCTATCCTTTTTGGATCAATAAAGCTATCTGTTATAGAACAGTTTGTGGTGTGTGCTTTAGAGGGAAGGGACTAGCCTTTTTTGGCTCACTTATTCGGCTGGCTAAGGTGGGCCTGGCCTTTTGCACGCCTCCTGTACAGGAGGCAGCTTGTGTATGCTTCAGGCTAAAAGAAGCACCCCAAAATCTCATGGTGGATTAAGTACCCTCAAGATCTACAGGGTCTGAGGGTTCTATGCTGCCCAAAGTACAAACAAAGACCAGAACCCGGGTGGTGGCAGCAATTACCACAAGCTTGCTGGTGTGCTCCAGGAAGGGTGTTGGCTGGACATAGGCACCCCAGGGAAGGCACTCAAACTTGTTTTTTGATTGGGCGCAGTGAGGTGGGTGACTCAGCACAGGAGCACTCCCTACTGGCTTGCCACAGGCAGCCCTTGCCTAGAGGAGTAGGGAGAGACAGTAGGGTGGGCTGTGGAGGGGATCAGTAGCACAGTGCAGGACATGAAAAGAATGTACATACTGAATTGCTTGTTGTTGATTTCCACTATGCCATGGGCTGTATCTCACCACTTTGGGGGCCATATCTGGCCATCAGGCTATAGTTGAGTATGACTGCTTTAATTCATTTTTATTTTCCAATAAGGATGGAGGTTCCATAATGATTAATACCAGCTCCAGGAGTCCAAAAGTAGGGTAGATCATCCAAGATAAAATGTCTCTATCTTGGGGGATAGTGGGTGCATCTACATGTTCATTAATATGCTGTAGTTATTGCTCATTACGTTTAGTACTTGGATAACCAAGTACTAAACCAATGCGCAGTAACGGGAGCTACTGCACAGTAGTGCCTGCGCAAGGGATTTCACAAATGGTAACTGCACAGTAGCCTAATACTACTGCACAGTAGCATATTAACACGGGGTTTCCCTGGTGCACTACTGAGCAGTGTTAGGCTACTGTGCAGTTAACTTCTTGTATAGACACATGCGCTTCAAAATAAAAAGTTTATGGCATTATATAACAAAGTAAGTTGGTAACTAATGGGCACTGTCACAGGAAGGAATTGTCAGTGACTGGAACTAATTTCATGCTACTATTTCTCTAGTATTTATCTTATTTAAGTCTCATTGTCTTATTATTTTCAGTGAATTCTTAAAAATAAGTTTTAGCTTTCTTGTCATGTATGAACTATGTGATGGGAGAAGCGCAGCTATAATTCAGCTATCAACCTGTGGTATGAGGAGAAAAGTATAGTTGACCATTACTACCAACATCATAAATTATATAAAGAAAGTCAGGTGTTCAAAAAGACCACAAAAGTCTATATGGGAATATGATCTGACAGTAATATGATTGCCACTGCCTCAGGAAGTGTGCAATGCAAGATAGCATTAGTTCTCTTACTATTATTCTAGGCCTTGAATATATTTAATCTCTTGCACAGGATCACAGAAAAGTAGGGCTGGGAAGGACTTCAGGAGGTAATTTAGTCTAATCCCCTGCTAAGGCAGGATCATTTCTGGCTAAAACAATGTGGACAAGTGTCTGTTCTCTCACATGCATCTAAGGATGTGGTTTCTACAATCTCTCTGGGTAGCCTGTTTCAATGATTAACCACCTTAATCGTGAAAAAGCTCTTCCCAGTATCCAACCTGAATTTCCTTCATTGCAGTTAGTTACAGATTTTTATTTCTATTCACTGTGGGCACAAGGGACAGGACAAGTCTATCACCGTCCTTTTTATAACCACTCTGAAGATACTTGAACACTGTAATCAAGCCCCTCCCTCCTCAATCTTTTCTTCACCAGACTACATAATCCTAGTTCTTTCAACCTTTCCTTCTAATCCACATCCTAGAATTTTAATATTTGTTGCTTTCTGCTGGCCTCCCCATCTTTCTTCATGTTTGGTACCCAAAACTGGACACTGAAATCCAGATGGGGTGTGTGTATATATATTCAAGTGATGCTCCTATTCATACTAGCCAGTATGCTATTCAACCTTTGCAACAAGACCACACTGTTGGCTCATAATCAGCTCACAGTTTTCTATAATCCCCTTGTCCTTTTCTTCAGTACTGCAGCTCTGCTAGTCCTTCTCCAATCTGTGGCCTGTGGTTATTCCACCCAAGGGAAGGACTTTCCACTTGTCCTTAATGAATTTATTTTTATTAATGTTGGAACATGTCTCCATCTTATTCTGGTTATCAAAGTTATTCTGAATCCTAATCTTACCCTCCAGAGTGTCCGTAACTCCTCATGTGCAGATTTGCTAAGTGTGCACTCCCATTCTCCAAATCATTATTGCAGCTATTACTATTAAATAATACTGGACCCTGGGAACCACATTCAATATTTCCTCCAATTAGACATTGAGCCATTTTGATGTTTGAGCGTGATGTTTGAGATTACTGTTTGAGCATGATGGTCTAATAAATTATGTATCCACTTTACAGTGGTTTCATCTAAACTTTATTTCCTTAGCTATGTAATGAGAATGTTTTGGAAGACGGTGTCAGAAGCTTTGCTCCAGTCAAATACATCATGTCCAATCTTCTCCTCCCTTCCAATAGGGCTGTAATCTTGTCATAGAAGGAAATTAGGTTGACAAACATACCTTTCTTTCAATTAATCCATGTTGATTATTCCTGATCAGCTTGTTCTCTTCTAGATGCTTAGAAATGGATTCCATGATGACCTGCTCCTTCCAGATATTAAGGCTAGATTACGTAGTCTGTAGTTGCTTGACTTCCACTGTTTTGCTGCTATATCATAAAATTTATCATTTCAGAAAGATGTCATAGCCACATAATATGACTTTTGCTTACTCTATTAATCTATTATATGCTGGAAATAAACACAGAATCAGGCAGAGAAACAGGCACATGTTAACATGATATATTAAAAAAGGTAACAATGTCTCGTGTCCACTAGAAGTACCCAAAGAATCAAGATAAAATGAGCTGTCAGTTACAACACTATAAATGAGAGCAGACTGTGCATCATAGTAGATGCATTTGAGTCTCTAGGTGAGATGCGACAACTACATTTGTCTTGTGACATATTACAGATCTCTTGTAATTGCCGAGAATTAATCCAAACTTATGAGAGGGCATCATATTGTGAACCTAATGCTGTTGTTCTTTAACAGGCAGAATTCTCGTTATAAGCAGGGGGAATTTTACTTGTGTAAAAATTGCTTTCTTGGCTAAAATAGCCAAGAAGAGAACCTTTATAAATGAGATGATTGTAGAGTTTCTTAGGTAGGAGTACTCTTGGGGGAGAAAAAAATATTCATTTACTATGACTTTTTCTAACAAATATTCAGATATCCCAGCCATGAGGTACCAGCCTCTGTCTGTATAATTGATGAGTAGAAAGTCAAAAAGTGACTTTGGCATGGAATACTTTTGAACTGAGACTGTCAATTTTAACAAATGATTCATTGGTTGTGTTGTATGCACAAATTGGTAAAGGTAAAGGTACAAATCTGTCAGACTCACTTATGCTAGTGCCCTCAGGCAACATTCTTCAATCTCTCTCTAGAGATGAATGGATAATACCATTAACCTATCAGGGCTAGGGACTACATATTGTACTGTTCATTCTGCAACTATGTTGGAGCTTGGCACTTCTCCATTATATTAATACAAAGATTGTTTTATTTTTACAAAGATTTGTTGACCTGTACCTTAGTTCTGTTCCTTTAAAAAAAAAAAAGTTAGCTGGGAAACAGTAACACAGAAATATGCACACAGCTCTTTCATAAGCAATTTATATTTTACAGAATAATCTTTTTACAATATACTGGCAGACTATATGATGATAAACTGCACTGTGTAGATTTTACAGGCATGAGCTTGGGTTGGTTTGTTGTTTAACTGTGTTTTGTTACTCATAAACAACTGCCAATACAACTTTATGATAGCCACACCACCAGCACACAACATTTAGAAGTTGCATAGTTTACTAATGTTTGGGAGTTTTAAATATTGCTATTGGGTGAAGTATGTCCATAAAACCCATCTGCCTTAGTTACCATAATGTCAACTACTAATTCAATAACATCATTTAAAAAGTGCCTAAAATATATTTTCCCCCTAAAACAACATTGTGATGTCAAGGTCTAATATCTTGCACCTTCCAGTGCTGGAAACTCAGGGCACAGACAGAAGATATATTTATGTGATTGGCCCCTTGAAAGCACTCTACAGCTATGCCCTAACAGAAGCACACAGCTGCAGAATGCTTTAGAAGTCCCTGATTCTGTGACAAATTAACCCTCATTATATGACGGTTCAAATGAAGGTGCTCCAAAGAGGGACACCTTCATTCACTTGTCTGATTGCGCCAATGGGCTGATACAGCCCAGCCCTGCCCCTGGTGTTGTCTGCACAATGCAGGGGGTGGGGAGAGCTTGGGCTGGGCTTTGCCCAGCCTGCCCTAGAGGGGGGATGGGTAGATTGGAGCCCCCCCACCTTGGGGGGGTCCATTGCACCTGCCCCCACTCCAGTGCAAGCTAAGTAAAGCCCATCCGAAGCTCCCTTCCTTGCCTTTCCCCTTCTCCCATCATGCAGACAGCACCAGAGCGTGGAGGGAGGGGATGAGAGGCTAGGGGAGAAAAGCTGCATGTCTTCGGCTCCTCAGCTGGATCAGCTCCAAACTGGAGTTCTGTTGCCCCACCTTCCCAACCCAGTAGCGAGTGTCAGTTGGGTTGGGGGGGAGGGCTTTAACTCATGACACTTTCTGTGCACTTATGTAATTTGTCACCTTGTAGCTGCCTATATGTTTATTAAGGGACAACAACAGGGAGTTGGTGATGCTGGCTGGGGTAATCTGACCTCAGTCCTCTTTTCTGCCAGGGGCAGGGGGTCGGACACAATGATCCATTGTGGTCCCTTCCGACTCTACAATCTATGAGTTCGACCAGGGAGCTGCACATTTTTCAGCACCTTCAGGCTGTGTCCAACAAGAAAGCTAGAATTCCTCAATTTCTAAAGAATAATTAGAATTTCAAAGCATTCCTTAGTTTGGGTTTTTCATCTGCCCTGAGGCTAAAATCAGGTTAGCAAGTCTTACATAGAGTTTTGAACTGGAATAACATTGAATGACAATTCCAGGCTTCTTGCAGGGGAGGAATTCAGTGAGGGGGAAGCAAACAGCAGCTGTGTTCAGTTCCTGTGCTCCAGGGCTTCATGAAAGCTTTGAGATCATGGACATGTCAGCATGGGTGAACATGCTGCTCTTCTTTGTACCCTCCTTTCCTTAGGTTGCTGAATTCAGTGGCAGGGGAAAGGAAGGGATGAGAAGCAGAAGTATTCATCTATGCTGACATGCCAGTGGTGAGCCATTCAGGCCAGAGGTTGAGCACCACTGCTTTAATCTATTTCCTGGGTACAGTTTCTAATATTCAAAACAGGCACTATTTAAAACAAATTGTTAATCTACCTGTCAGAAAGATGTGTGCTGCTTTACTGAGAGGTGTGGGCTCTTCCCTCGGTGTTATAACAGCTTGTGCCCTAGGGTGGAAAAGAATCAGGTCTGCTCCAGTGGTGGGGATGGAGCAATGTGATATTTATGGCTTTAATCTATTGATGCATGCTATAGGTATACAGGCCACACCATGCTTTTGACTTTTCTGTAGTCACTCTGGAAATGGTTTTCTTAAGTGCTAGGCCCTCATTGGTTCCTCATTTTTGCAAAGGAATGCCCCATAGTTCTACTGTCTTGCAAAAGTATTACTGACTTCAAAACCCCTGTTTCTCATCCTGGCTTTTCCAGTTGAGCTCAAAAGAATATGAACCCATGTTAGAAACTTACCTCAATTGCAGGCCATATGATTAGCAAACATTCTGCAGGAACATGAAATAATTGTTTCAATGGAAAGCTGCCTTGTATTTGTCAACTGGAGTACAGGTTAGAATTAGGAAGCAAGGAGTACATGCATGTATGTCCATGTTAGCAGCATTAATTGCCTCTCTGCCATTATCTTTCTTCCTTGCACTGGAGAGCCAGTTTTTATTAGTGTCTGACAACTCATTTCATTGTTTCGAACAGCTTTCACATGTTCTGCCTCCCTTGGCTGCCATTCATTAAGATGTAATAATATCAGATCATTTGTCTTCCTGTTGTAACTCCAGCATATGTTGACTGTCCTTGTGTAAGGGGGCTTCCTGCACTGCCCTGAGTCCCGTCGGCTCCTGGCTGGAACAGTAGTGTCTTGTCGTAATAGATCACCTGCCACACCTTTGATGTTATGGGAGATATGGGTGCCGTTGATTGCCTCTAAGGTTTGTTACTATCTGTGCTTGAAGGATCTCGACTAGGCTCCTTGTCTAAGTAGCTACTTGCCCTCTTCTTCCCTGCATGGGTCCCAGGACAGCTATCTCTCTCCCTGGTTCTACCCTCATCACGCTCTTGTGATTGGGGTCCACTCTCTCTTGTTCTTCCCCTTCTCAGGGAGTAAGGTCACCTTTGCCTTCCTCTTCCTGCAGGTCCCCAAAGTAGTTTCCTTCACCCCCTGGGATCAGACTCCCCATTCGCTCAACCCTCTTTGTCAGCTCCAATTCTCAGCTGGACCTTCTCTGGCAAATCTCAGGGCTGGAGATTACCCTCTGGTCCTCTATCCATTCTCCTTCCCTCGTCTGCTCTCTCCACTTCTCTCCTTCTCTTCTCTGCTTTCTTTCTCCTTTCACCTTCCCCAGGATGCTCCCTTGGCATGCCTTAAATCTCCCACTCTCCAGCTGGGTCCAACATGGCAGTTCTCTGCTAGCTACCTGCCTGACCCAGCTGTTCCTTCTTTGTTTGCTGGCATGGTACTTTCCTTTTCTCTTTTGTGCTCTTTCCACGCTTCTTTTCTTTTCCCGCACTTGGATTCCAGGGTCTGGGTCTGCCGTGGCAAACGTTGATCTGCTGTGACCCCAGCTGACTCCTCCGCTTGTTCTGACCACAGCAGGGTTTGCCGTGGCTTCTCCAGCTTCATAAGTTGAGATTTTCTCTTTTATTCTTTCCTGACTCTGTTCACAGCAGGGTGCTTCTGGCATCCTGTCACATCTTGATAGTTCATTTTTTCCTCTTCCCCAGTGGAAGGGGTTGGAAGGGCAATAACACCTTCAATCTCAGTATGTAATGACACAAATCTGAGTGGGAAAATCAGGTCAAATGTTTTTCATATAAATGATGTACATTTCCCATGTTTCCTATGATGAGATTGCTAAACTTCCAGCATGAACCTGCTCCAATTTTGAAATATTCAGCAGTGTTTGGGCTTTACTTATTAGATTTTAGTATTTGTGGTGTTTCTGGGTTCATGGTTTCATAGTTAGTAGGGTTGGAAGGGACCTGAGCAGGTCATCAAGTCTGACCCCCTTCTGTGGGCTGGAAAGAATGCTGGGGTCAAACGACCCCAGCTAGATGATAATCTAGCCTCCTTTTGAAGACCCCCAGGGTAGAAGCAAGCACTGCTTCCCTTGGAAGTTGGTTCCAGATCCTAGCTGCCCTAACTGTGAAGTAGTGCTTCCTGATGTCTAGCCTGAACCTTCTCTCAGTCAACTTATGGTCGTTATTCCTAGTTACTCCTGGTAGTGCTCAGGGGAACAGCGACTCTCCTGTTCCATGCTGGTCCCCCTTGGTAAGTTTATAGACAGCCACCAGATCCCCTCTCAGCCTTCTCTTGTGGAGGCTTAACAGGTTCAGGTCCCTTAGTCTTTTCTTATAGGGTTTGTCCTGCTGCCCCCTGATCATGCAAGTGTTCACATCCCTCCTGAAGTGTGGCACCCAGAATGGATGCAGTACTCCAACTGCAACCTGACCAAAGTCACATAGAAGGGGAGGATCACCTCCTTGGACCTGTTCATGATGCATCTGTGGATGCCTGACAAGATATAGTTAGCCTTACTGACCATGTCCTCACAATGGCAGTTCATGATCATCTAGGAATCAGTAGTGACTCCAACATCCTTTTCTGCTTCTGTGCTGATGAGAAAGAAGTTCCCTAGCCTGTAGGTATGTTGGTGGTTTTTCCTCCCTAGGTGCAGTTCCTTGCACTTGTCAGTATTGAGTCCCATACTATTCTCATCTGCTCACCCCTGTTACCTGTCCAGATCTAGATGTAGCCTGTCTTCCCCTTCTAGCATGCCCACCTCTCCCCACATCTTAGTGTCATCCACAAATTTGAACAAGGTGCTTTTCACCCCCTCGTCCAAGTCGCTGATGAAGATGTTGAACAGTGCTGGCTTGAGGACCGAGCCCTGGGAAACCCCACTGCCCACATCTGTCCAGGTCAAAAATAACCTATCCACCATGACTCTCTGGGTGCAGCCCTCCAGCCAATTAGCGACCCATCTGACTATGTAGGCATCAACACCACAGTTGCTTAACTTTTTAATGAGAATGAGGTAAAAGACCGTTTCAAAGGCCTTCCTAAAGTCCAGAAAGACTACGTCCACCGTGACACCTGTGTCCAAGGATTTTGTGACCTGGTCATAAAAGGAAACCAGGTTGGTCTGACAGGACCTGCCCCTAATGAACCCATGTTGGGTGCTCCTAAGCATAATCTCCCCTGCTGGTCCCTCACAGATGTGCTTCTGAATAATCTTCTCAAAGAGCTTCCCCAGGACTGAGGAAAGACTAACAGGCCTATATTTTCCTGGGTCCTCCTTCCTCCCTTTTTTGAAAATGGGGACCACATTGGCCCTTTTCCAGTCCTCTGACCTTGCCAGAGCACCATGAGTGCTCATAAAGCCGTGTCAGGGGTCCTGCAATTACCTCTGCCAATTTCCTCAGCATTCTGGGGTGGAGACTATCTGGACCTGCTGATTTGAATACATCCAGTCTCACCACAAGTTCCTAGACTAGGTCCTTACTGACTCTAGGCCTGGCTGTGCCTTTCCTGGGTCCGTCCAGAATCCCAGTGGGGGGGATGCCCCAGTCCCTGCTCAGAAAAATGAAGGCAAAGAAATTGTTAAAGTGGTCAGCTTTCTCATCTGGTGCGAGCGCCAGATTTCCAAGTGTGTCCTGCTGGGACCCCACATTACCCAGTGCCTTCTTTTCTACTCCCTATGTGTTTAATTCCCTTGTTACCTTTGATTTGGGTCAATAGTCCTAGTTCTGTCTCTGCCTTAGCCTTCCTAACAGCGTCCCCTACAGTCTTGAGCAATGGAGGTATAAACCTCCTTGGTGATGACCCCTCCCTTCCATTGGGTGTATGCCTCCTTTTTTAGCTTTCAGACATTCCTGAATGCCTTTGGTGAGCCATGGGGGTTTTTGAGCACTCTTGCCCCCTTTGATTTGTGTTGGATTCTCAATAGAGAAGCCATAGTCTGTGTTCAGGAACAGATTACCGTCTATTAATAAATAAAATAAAGGAGATGGATGTAACTGAGAATGAACTCTAGCATAGAGCTGCTCAGAGCCCCTGCTCCTAATCGAATAGTTCTCTTCAATTAACAAGGTTACATTTTACAAGTCTTACAGAGTTAGTACTGTAAGAATACTGGCTCTTTATGCCAAAAGAACTCCAACCCCTAACTCTTTTAAATTATTTTAAAGGACTTTGGACTTCTTGTGAGACCTACACTGTTGGACCACTGGTTATTCAACCAGTGATATTACAGCTGGAAGGTATTTAGAAATAAGTCCCTAAAAATCCTAAAACCTTTTTATGCCACGTATTTTGGAAAAGAACAACTGATGATTATGGATGGTATAAATATAATTTTGGTATTGAGTTGGAATGATCTGCATGACTCCCAGCTAACTCACAGGTATTCCAGACTTATGGTGGTAATCAATTATGGTTACATGAAAAAGGTCTTCATGTGTTTGAAAGCCTTCTGTAACGGCAAAAATGAAAATAAGAACCTGAACTGTATCGATGATGTTGATGCTCTCACCTGAAGTGTTTGAATATGCTACAGACTTGTCAGCAATAACCTGAAGCTATAATTTAAGATCACCACCAATGTCCTCAATTCTACATGACATTGCTGCTTTAGATAAGCTGTCCTGACTAAATGCAGACCTCTTTCCTGGGGATCCTAAATATAACTGTTCATGTTCTATCTTTGAAGCCCTGAATTAGAGGTTGGCTTAAACTTTCAACCCCTTTCACCACTAACTTTTGATTGGTTGATTTTATATATATATATTACACACACACACACACACACACACACACACACACACACTCCCCCAATCCTAGCCTTCAATTTTAAGTACTTGGCCTCAATGATTTCCTGTGGCAGTGAGTTCTACAATTCAAAGACCCAGCATGTGAAAAATAAATTATAAAAGTGTCACAAGGGATGGTTTTACGTTGTAAAAACAAGTCCCACATGGGAGTGGGGAGGGCATGGGAAGGATTTAGCTATTCACTAAATGTACAGCTTGCCAAAATCTGTTTGAGCACTAATTAATTAAGCAGCTGGCAGAGCAATACAAGACTTCTCATGATCCTGGTAAAATATTTGAAGTAAATATTAGAGCCATGATAAGTAGCACTAGGAGACTCACTGCTAAGGAGAACGTATTTGTGGAAGGGTATACAACAGTGTGACCTGAGCTTTTTTTATAGCTGATTGCATGGGCTTTATGACAAGTTTGCTTAACCCAATAATGGAAAAATATAGGATAACTATCCCACATAATATTATGGATATTTTTAAAATTTGTCGTGTTCAAGTAACTTCTGTTTTCCTGTGTGCAATTTTATTGATAAAAGCAAGATGTCTGTTCAGTAAACGTCTGTCATTAAGATATCATTTATTAAGTGAAAGATTATGAGCAACCATATTAGACTCTGTTCTGGTGGGGAAAAGTGCCATCATAAATTCATAATGGTTTCTGTTGTGGGGCCCAGGATGGAGTGGGAGTGGATTGTTCTGCATTTCTAGCAAATTGTCAGTGTAACAACCCTGGCAAAAAATGTATACATTTTGTCAGAGTTCCAGAACTAAATCTTATGTGACTGATTTGCTTATACTTTCACTTTATATCTTCCATCATAAATTCAACATATGTGCAAAACAATGTTTTCTTTAACACCTTTCTGGATACCAGAAATTCAGCAAACATTTGGCTACCCTCAGGGAGTACTTATGTAGATTTTAGACATGCTCAGGATTGGCGATTGCATCACTCTTAACTTAGAGACAAGCTCTACTTCATGATAGGACAAACTTCATCAGTATTGTAGTATATTTTTTCATGTTGTATAACACAGTTATCTGAACTAATGTTTTTAATGGAGACTTTTGATAATGTCAGCTTTGAAGTTGGTTAAATTTTATCATCCCCTGATCTTCTTTCACTAAATCCTCATCCTCAGGATTGAAGGGCCAAGGAGAAAGCTTTGGAACTGGTTATTTTTTAGAGAAGCCAAGTAGCATCACTTCCCATTTAAGTGAATGCACCCACCTGGCCTTGTATAGGTGCTCTCTAGCAACTTTAGAGCACACACCTGGTGCTGGACTCAGTGTGTGTCCCTGGGGCCTGGGCATTGGGTCACGTTCACCCTCGAGGGAGGCCCTGACACTCAGCTACCATGACTTGAACTTCTTTTCTTCAGCGATGGGGCTTCTCCTCATGGTTCCTCACAGACCAGGTGCTGCTCTTAGCGGGCATTCTTAGGGCTCCACCTCCCCTACACCCCAGCCATATGCCAGCCCTCAGAATGGCCAGATGATAGGTCGCCAGCCTGTGCCTTGATGTTGTCAGCTGATCTCTTTTCTCCCTGCCTGTCTCTCAGTGTCCCTTCACCCTGGATGACTATGGGACATAGAACTGTCCTCACCACTGTGTCTACTTTCCTCTTGAGGCGTAACAGTCCACTGCACTGCCTCAGCTCTCCCTCTTGACCCAGGAGGCCACTCGAAGACTCCCTCCCTGGTTTGGGGCTCTATGCACCCTCCAAAACAAGAATTAAAAAAAAAAAAGAAAGGAATAGTTGGGGCATGGGACCTCAGCCCACCACACTCATAGGTCTGGGGTTTGTGGCCCTTGAGATCCCTTGATGCTGTCCTCCTTGGCCCAGATTCCCTGCTAAACTGGGTGAATGCTTCTTTCAATGGAGCCAGGACCCCTCCTGTGGGTCTCTGTCCAGCTCCCTGCTGAGCTGCTGACATAGGCTGTGTGCAGCCCAGGGAGCAGCCTTGCCTTCTGGCCCCAGCATTGCTGCTCCCTCTTCCATTTCCCCGCTGCCAGTTTTAAATCAGTTGGGTGGTGATTTTTGATTGTGTCATCTCTTGGCGCTGTTCCCAGCTGGCAATAAAAGGCTGATGAACCACACAGATGGTTCGTCTCAGCGTGACTCTCTGTTTCCTGAAAATGATAAGTATGCCCCATTTTCAGGGCTTTTCATTTCTTACTTCAGGCAGGTCAGCCCTGCCTTGGGTCCTGCCATGGGAGGGTGCTCTAGGACCTCTGCCTGTATTCCCCTGGGACAGTGAGGTTCTTCATAGTTTTTTTTCTGGTCTCAATCTTTGGGAGCAGTTTTTCAGTCGTAAGTAGTTGAAGGTGTATATTTTGCATTTGTACATCTTGGTTTGATTTTGGCAGGCAGACAGCTACCTAAGTATGTGCTAGTTTTCTTTTTTTGTGTGTCTGTCATCTCAGTAACTGGTGGAAAATTAGGTCTTTAGTTGCATAATATCTTGAAAGTATGGTGAGTCTTGAAGGATTAGTTTATAAAATGTCACAAGACCAGAACACTTTATCCCATCAACTTCCCTTATCATGGAAAAGGTGAATTTTTTGGTTTGGCTAGAGGAATAAATTGCCCCAACCTCCTTACCACAGCTCAGTGTAAATGAGCTTCCTGTACAGCCCCCATTTCTCTTCCATTATTCTTTGCACCTCCTAGACTTCCAGCTTCAAATCACATTCAAGCCCTAGTTATACTCTAATACTAATAAAGATGTAAAAAAAATTGTGTGAAGACTTGAACTTGGTTGGTTGGATTGGGCATCAAATTGAAAAAGGAAAAAAAGAAAGATTCCTCAGACCACTGCAGTGTAACTTTACATTTATAGACTTATGAAACCCTGAAAATTCAGTTCTAATGTTCATTCAGGATTTTAAAGTCATTGGTAGAAAGGTATTTTAGTGTCATGAGCTGTTTTTTGTTAGTGTTTAAAACACATATTGAAAGCTTTAGGCACTTTTATTATTTACATGATTCCTGCTACAGAAAAATTAGGGTAACAGTGCATGTGTGTGTATACACATTTTACGTACAGGTTGGTAGCCATTCTTTCATAACCTATTATTCAAACTTATAATTTTATAGTATTTCAGTTATGTTCTGGAAATAATTCTGCCAGGGTTAGAAATATACAGTTATTTTATGATGTAGCACGCAATATCTATAGCAGTGGTTTTTTATGGTGTAGGCTAGAGCTGGGAGCTGAGGGCAAATTTATACACCTATCACTTACAGTACCAGGCAGTGTCCTACTGAAATATGCCACTGTTGTGCATGCACAACTTCCTAAACTGTAAGCAGTGTATTTGCACATTCTACAAGCAATCTAATTAGCATTTCTCACAACTAATTAGCCTAGACTCTACCCTGTACAAATGAAATTGCACTGTTTTCAGCTGTTGAGTTAGCATACTATGTTTGAGCACTCTGTTGCCTGGCATGGTAATTGTGAGATACAGACATGCTCTGATCGTTTTGGGACTTGGATTCAGTTCTTGGCTCTAACTGTGCAACCCTAGGCAAGTCACTAAAGCTTTATGGCCCTTGTTTTTGGTGTTCTATGGAATACTTACATATTTCATATTCATGTGTCAAGGCTGATTCTACTGATGCTGGCAAAGTGCTTTGGCATGCTGAGAATAAACATGGCTATAAATACTTAACGTATTTAAGTGATAACTAATATTTAATCAGATTTTTGACTGCAGTACAGAGGAACTAAGAGAGAAAGAGGCCTTATCAGTATTTAGCATAGGTATGTTATAGCATTGTAACAACACTATAGGAAAGATAAATATTTACATAATTATTATATTATCATAGAGCTGTACGGGTGATGGGGATCTCAGGACACCATCTACTCCAACCAGGGATTGAATCTGAATTTTAACTTGTTCATTTTAAAGTTGCTCATCCATGTGGGTACCAATTATACTGCCAGGGGTGATTCTGAGCATATCAAGAGTGACTACAAGGCTTTGGGTGTGAGGGTGAAGGAGATGGGGGGCAGGTGATGTTCTCCTTGATCCTTCCATTCAAGGGGAAGGACCCAGGCAGGAATTGATGCAAGCTGATTAATGCGTGACTGCACAGGTGGTGTTGCCAGCGGAGATTTGGCTTCTTCAACCATGGGATGCTGTTCCAAGAAGGATTGCTAGGAAGATACAGGATCCACCTGATGCAGAGAAGGAAAAGCATCTTTTCAGACAGGCTCACTAACATGGGGAGGAGCACTTTAATCACTGGGGGACAGAGACAAAAGCCCTGAGGTAAGTGAGGAAGCATGAGACCTGGAGGAAGCACAAGGAGGAAGGGACAAAAGGGGAGGCCTCCTCATTATTACTGAGAAAGTAAGGCAATTGACTAGTTACTTCAGGTGTCTGTAAACAAATGCACAGTCTGGGAAATGAGCAGGAAGTATTGGAAGTCCTTGTGCAAGCATGGAACTATGATGGGATTGGAATAACAGACTTGGTGGAATAGCTTACATGACTCGAGTACTGTCATGAAGAGGTACAAACTGTTCAGGATGAACAGGCAGGGGAGAAGTGGAGAAAGTTGTGTTGTATGTAAAAGCTGTACGATTGCTCATAGCTCCAGTATGAAACTAGAGATAGGCCTGTTGAAAGTCTTTGGGTTAAGATTAGAGGGCAGAGCAGCAAGGCTGATGTTGTGATGGAAGTTCCTGGTGCAAGTGTTGGAGAGACCAACTAGGGCAGGGGTGGCACAGTACAGCCCGCAGGCCAGATCCAGCCCATTAGGCTATTCTATCTGGCCCCCAGGGCCCTTAAAAACATTTAGAAAATTAATACATATTTATCTGTCCTTGCTTCTTGTCAAAGATGACAAGAGCCAGGGGCAGTAGGGCCCAGAGAAAGCCCTGGCAAGCTTCTGCAACAGCAGGGCCTGCCCAGCCCTGCTTGCCCCCCACCCCCAGCCAGGAGCCCCAGCAGGGGCTTCTGGCCTACAATTATACAGCTCCTCATGCCTCTATCAGTGTGGGAAACTCAGGTGTGGGGGGAAGGGCAGAGGAGGACCACAGGCAGGGAACAAGCTGGTGTTGAGCATGGGGGAAAGGCAACCCCTCCCCTGCCCTGTGGCTGATGCTCCTTGCTGCAGCTGCTCGCAGCCCATGTGAGGCTGCTTGTGCCTGTTCAGGACAGTCCCGCATGGACTGCGAGCAGCTGCAGCAAGGAGCTTCAGCCACGGGGTGGGGGAGGGGCTGCTTTCCCTTACTGAGGGTGCAGGAACAAACCATCCCAATGTGCAGGAAGACTAATAAATATGGCAGATGACCAGCTTGGCTTAGCAAAGAACTCTTGGGTGAGCTTAAATGCAAAAAAAGAAGCTTACAAGAAGTGGAAGCTTGGACAAACAACTAGGGAGGAATATAAGACTATTGCTAGGGCATTCAAGGATGTAATTGGAAAGCCAAAGCACAATTGGAGTTGCAGCTAGCAAGGAATGTGAAGGGTAACAAGAAGGGTTTCTACAAGTATTTTAACAACCACAAGAAATTCAAGGAAAGTATGGGACTCTTACTGAATAGGGGAGGCAACCTAGTGATAGATGTTGAGGAAAAGACTGATCCTTTTTTTTACCTCAGTCTTCAGGCAAGGTCAACTTCTAGACTATTCCACCAGGCACCACAGTTTGGGGAGAAGGTGAGCAGCCTTCAGTGGTGAAAGGACAAGTTAGGGACCATTTTTAAAAGCTGGATGTGTCCATGGAGCTGGATGCAGTGCATCTGAAGGTGCTGAGGGAGTTGGCCAATATGATTGCAGAGCCCCTGAACATTATCTTTGAAAACTTGTGGCAACTGGGGGAGGTCCCAGATGTTTGGAAAAGGGTGCCCATCTTTATGAAAGGGAAGAAGGAGGATCCAGGTACTACATATCAGTCAGTCTCACCTCAGTCCTTGGAAAAATCATGGAGCAGAAAAATCAAGAACCCATTTCTAATCACTCGGAGTAGAAGGTGATCAGGAACAGTCAGCATGGATTCACCAATGGCAAGTTACACCTGACCAACCTAACTGCCTTCTATGATAAGATAACTGGCTCTGTGGATGTGGGGAAAACAGTGGATGTGATATAACTTGACTGTAGCAAGGTCTTTGACAAGGTCTCTCACAGCATTCTTGCAAGCAGGCTAAGTATGGATTTGATGGTAAGGTAGCTAGAAAGCTGGCTGGATCATCGGGCTTAACAGGCAGCAATCAATGGGGCTTGAAGTCTAGTAGGCAGGCAACCAGTATTAAGTGGAGTGCCCCAGGAGTTGTTACTGAGTTTTTCAGTTTCAAGTAATTGAAAGTATATATTTTGCATTTGTACATCTTGATTTGATTTTGGCAGGCAGACAGATAGCTAATAGGGGTGTGTGAAATGGACTGCATTTAATTCAGATTTGGTCCAATTTGGGGGACAGTGATTCGATTAGCTGATTCAGATCACTGTCCCAATTCAATTCAGCTGAATCCAAATCTGAAGATTCAATTCTGATTCAGAGAATCAGCGATTTGGCCATAGACACAGTTTTATGTGTTTTCTACGTACCTTGAGTTACCAGATGGCTCTTGAATGCTGAGCTGATGGGGTGGATGGAGCATCCCACAGAAGTGCAGGGGGGCCCCCTGCATGCTCAGTGGCAGACCTCCCTGCCACCACTCCAGCTCAGCGATCAGCCACGGGGGGACCCCACGTGCCTTCCCAGACCCAGGAGGCACTGGTTGCCAAGTCGGGCCTCAGAGGGAGGTCCCCTGTGCATTCTGTGGCAGACCCAGAAGTGAACCAGAAGTGCTTCTGGTCCACTTCTAGGTCCGCTGCCAAGCACACTGGGGACCCTTCCACATTCCCATGGAACACTCCATCCACCCCACGATCTCAGTGTTCATGAGCCACCTGGTACCTTGAGGTCTGTAGAAAAAACACATAAAGCTGTGTCTATGTCCGAATTGTCAAATCTCTCTGAATTGAATTTGGAGGCTTCCGATTTGATTCTGAGACATTAATGGGTCTCCTGATTTGATTCAGATTTGGAGGTTCGGCTGTCAAATCAGGCTGAATCTCTTCTGAATCGAATCAAGGACCAAAGCTTTGCACAGCCGTAATAGCTAAGTATGTGCTAGTTTTCCTTTTTGTTTGCCACCTCAGTAAGTGGTGGAAAATTAGGCCCTTAGTTGCAGCTTGACAGCATAGTAAGCCTTGAAGAATTAGCCTATAAAATGTCACAAGATCAGAATGCTTTATTCCATCAAATTTCCTTATTGTGGAAAGGGTGAATATTTTGGTTTGGGCAGAGGAATAAACCGCCTAAGCCTCCTTACCACAACTCAAGGTAAACGAGCTTGCTGTTGAATGACACCAAGTTGGGGGGTATTGTAGATACACTGGAGGGTAGGCTACAATTCGGAGTGACCAAGACAAAATAGAGGATTGGGTTGAAAGTAATCTCACGAGGTTCAAAAACAAGTGCTAAGTCCTGCACTTGGGATGGAAGAATCCCATGTACTGCTTTAGGCATAGGACTGACTGACTAAGCAGCAGCTCTGCAGGAAAAGAATCTGGAGGTTACAGTGGACAATAAGATGGATACAAGCCAGTAGTCTTCTCTTGTTCCAAAAAAGGCTAACAGCATACTGGGCTGCGTTAGTAAGAGCACTGCTAGCAGATCAAGGGAACTTATTATTCCCCTCTATTCTGCATTGGTTAGGCCACTTCTGGAGTACTGTGTCCAGTTTCAAGCTCTCTACTACAGAAAGGATGTGGACAAATTGGAGATAGTCCATTAGAGGGCAATGAAAATGGTTAGTGGCTGGGGCATGTGACTTCTGAGGAGAGGCTGAAGGAATTAGGCTTATTGAGTTTGCTGAAGAGAAGACTGCATGGGGAGGAAGGGTTGATAGCAGCCTTTAACTACTTGAAGGGTGGTTACAAAGAGGTTGGAGCTAGACTATTCTCAGTGGTGGCAGATGACAGAACAAGGAGCAATGGTCTCAAGTTGCAGCAAGAGAAGTTTAGGCTGGATATTAGGAAACATTTTCTCACTAGGAGAGTGGTGAAACACTGAACTGAGTTACTTAGGGAGTTTGTAGAATCTCCATTCCCAGAGGTTTTTGAAAACTGGCTTAACAAAGCCTTACCTGTTATGATCTAGTTGGAGATGGTCCTGCATTGATCAGAAGGTTGGACTAGAATGACCTCCTGAGGTCCCTTCCAACCCTAAATTTCTATGATTCTATAGTTACATTGAACTGGTTGAAGCTGACTGTAAGAAAAAACACAAAACCAAAGAAAACAAAAAATTTGGGGCCGAGACTGTGACATGGTCTTTTCTCTTAAATGGCAATGAAGACACCAGACTGCAGAACCATGAAAAAAGGAACAGAGCATGAGGCATAAACCTGGAGTAGATAGCTCTGTGACAACTGTGCAGGTGTAGGAGTAAGCTGTGCATTTGAAAGTCTGAAGAACAAACAGGCTGTGCATCAAGAGGTAAGCATGTGTGGAATGTGCAAATGACTCCCATTTTTGTCCAGTGCCAAACTTGCCGCTGTTGGTGCAAGGCTATGTCTCTTTCAGTGGCTGTGTAATGAGTTAGCAGTATTTTTTAATCCAGATAGCTTCATTTGTTTCAGCTTCATTAGACCCATTTTATGTCATTGCCTGAGAAAGAGTAGACCGTGGACATAACAAGATTGGATCATAAAATAAATTCTAATGCAGACTAATAAAATATGAATTATAAGTGCCATGTGTTAGGAAATAAATTTTTTTGTAGGATGAGAATTATTTGGATCCAGGAAGTTCATATACATGTAAACTGAAAAATGGAACTAACTGGTATGGGATATGAAGGTGCTGAAGCATAAAGGTGACTTTCACGGAAATCACAATTTAAATCGGAGGTTGAAATATCAGAATTCTTGAGGTGGACAATTCTGATGAGATTTCTAGCCCGCTTTTGTTGACCTAAAAGGTTCAGATGAGTTTCAGATAAGCATCAGTTTATCTAATCTGAAACTTTTGAAGTTCAATAGCTGAAATCTAACGCTTTCTTGAAATATTAAAGCTAACTGAAAACAAGTTTTTTGTTCCTTTGAGAAACTGGATCAGTTTGTCAGAAGAATTCAGAATTTCAGTCAAAACTCTCAGAGAAAGCCAGAAAGGATGGGCAAGCTGCTTCTCTTGTATATGTTTTAAAGCAAGAATTGTTTTCATAATACTGTTGGCTCAAAGAAGCATGAAACTATGTGCAGGATTATTCTAGTTCTTTATAATGAATTTATTCTGATCAGATGTAACCTGGTTCTACTACTGTGTCATTTAACTTATACTTTGGAGCTGAGCTTTGCAAGAAATTAACAATACGAATTGCTGATATTGCTTATCATCAAAGCAGACAACACTTCCACTGTATGGCTTTTAATTAGTGTTTTTCCCAATACTGGAAAATCTTACCAAATATTGAAGGGGGAAAAAGAGCTGTTCCAGAAATTAAGATCATTATAGTATCTGGATTGATTTCTTAAGTCAATGTACTACATGGGAGGTATCTCAAATATATGAGAAACCAAACTGATATCTTCTTTTGACAGGGTAACTAGTTTGGAGGATGAAGGGAATGCTGTGGTCATAATACAGCTGGACTTCATTAAGGATTTTGACACAGTCTCATAAGTAACTTGGAAAAGTGTAGAATGGATGGAACTACCATTAGGTGGAGACATAATTGGCTGAGTGACCTAAAGTAAAGTGTGAGTGAATAGATGGATGTCAGAATGGCAAGAGGTTTAAGTAAAGTTGTACAAGGATTTCTTCTGAATCTACTGCTGGTTAACATAAATGCCAGAAGAGTTGCCTGATCAAGATGACCCAAAATTGGGAGAGGTTTTAACTACTTTGGAGAAAAAGGCTTGAATTCAAAAGGATCTTAAAAAACTAGAAGACTGTGATAACAAAAAGAAATTCAACAAAGGCCAATGCAAGGTGTTATGTCTATAACAAAAATTGCATGACTACAGGTGGGGGATAATTAGGTGGGCAGCAGTACCGCTGAGAGAGATTTGGGAGTTGTGAAAAATAGCTTAATGTGAGCCAGCAATATGATGCTGTCTCAAAAGAACAAAATAAAATGTGGAGTTTCAGTAACATAAATATTCAATGGAAGACATGGAAGATGATAATATCAATCTACTCAACCTGATTAAGCCTCAGCTAGAGTGGGATGGTGCAGTCCTGGGCTCTGCATTTTAGGAAGGATGTAAAGAAACTTCAGAGGATCTGGAAGTGAAGAACAAAGATGATAAAGGGATTCTGATGCAAGTTGTATGAAGAAAATGTGAAGGAATTAAGTGTGTTTAGTTTGGTGAAAAAGATTCAAGGAAGGGCATTATAACAGCTTTTGAATGTTTGAGAGGCTTACACAAAGAGGGAAAACAACAGTTCTCCTGGCCACAGAGGCTGGGACATGGGGCAGTGGGTTTAAACTGCAATAAAGCAGATTTAGATAAAATCTTGGGAGAAAAAACTTCCTAACTGTCAGAACAAGCTGGATATTCCTTCACTGACTGTTTTCAAGAAAAGGCTTTATAGGTATCTGGTTGGAGTGGTTTAGGAATTGCACATTCTGAATCTGTGCAGGAAGTTGGACCAGGTGATCTTTGAAGACTCCCTCCAGCCCCATGATTCTACGAGGTGTACAGTGTTCATACCTTTGCTATACACTTGTGTATAAGGTCCTGCATGTTATCACTTTGGTCTGTTGTCTTGTTGTATCCTTGAAGAGGCTGCATTTGCTGGACACTTCAAGAGACAGCCTGACTGTGAATCTGGAAGCTTCCTGAATTAGTAGTCATGCAGATGACACTCTTTCTTGTATAAACTTTTGGGTATGGTAATTGGGGGATAGGGACTGTGGTAAAAGAAGGGAATTTTGCAGAATGGGATCAAGGTAAAAATGGGAACAGAGTAATGCAATGAAGGAGAGGGAGGCCGAGCTGCTGAAGGTTGTAGTGATAAGTGAAGGGGAAACCATGGCAAATCAACAAAACAAAGAAGTTAAAGTTTTTGAGCCAAATGCTTGTTGGATAGTGTAAAAATTCCTTCCAATGTTTTCCCTTGTGAAATGACCGATGAGCCTAGTGCTTTACGGGGTTTGTAGGAACTCTAGACAGCTCTTAAGACATCCTGCCGTAGCTGGTGTTGCCTGCTTTAGGGAAGAAGACTCCAGCCTCTGGGAATTTTCATAATTTACTTCCTGTAAGCTTGTCTAAGCTGCTTCTATAGCACAGGCAAGGGGGGAAATCAGCTGAGTTTGCTTCCCTTGGTTTAGGTCTTTGGGCATTTTTTATATTCTCTCTGAGAATGAGTTGAATATTCATTTTAATTAATGCCCAAACCTTATGTACACAAGACAGCACAGAGACAAGGCCAAGATAGTGGTTTTGAGCCGCCCTCTACATGTGCAGGTAAAGATGCGATTGGTTCTAATGTGTGAGCTATACAATTACGCCTCCTGTCAGGCCAGGTCTTCATGGATTGAAGGGTGACTGTGGGACCACTCATTAAATCCAATTGCATGTTATTGCCAGTGCAGGGGGAGCCTGATTCTGGCCTACCCCTGTACTGCCAAGAAGCAGGCTTCCATGACTGAGAGCCCCCTTTTCTGAGGGACTTTATATATAGCTGTCGGGGTCATGCATGGCAGGGACCAAGAGACCCTGCACCGGACAGGGCTCCTGACCGCAGGCATGCCTCACGCACAGCTGGAACTGAGAGCCTTATCCTTTGCGGGGTCCTCAGTCCTGGCTGCATGCAAGGCATAGCTGGGGTTCAGAGCCCCATATGGACTGGAGTTTTCAGGCACCCCAAGCCTTGGAGATCATGGCAGCTTGCAATCCCCAGGGATCATGGGTTTCATGTGGGCAAGGTACAACCTTGCAGCTGGGAGCCCTGTCAGCTGACTGGGCTCCCAGTGGAAGGAGAGACTCTGCTACATGAGCAAATTAAAGCTCAATAACAACCAGCTATAAAAAGCACCTCTATGCATACTCCAGGGCTGGAGGAGACTCTAATTAAAGCACTGCTGTTGTGTATCAGCATCTCTATGCTTAAAAATAGCAGTGGGGTGCTTGAATTAAAGCTTGTTTAACGAGCTTTAGTTCAAGTGTCTCTGCCACCATTTCTAAATATGGGGACATAGATACATGAGAAGCAGGAGGCTGCTGGAGTGTGGTTCTTGGAGCCGCTCTAATTAAGGTGTCACCCCCGTCTGCCCTGGAACAAGAGTTAGAAAAGTGGTTAACTGCTAGCATCTTATTATATATCTTTACAAAGTAAATATTTTTTACTTAAGTGACTAAAAATAAGACTAAATACATAAAACACTAACCTACAGCAAACATGAAACAACTGGGAGGAAAAAGTAGTATTTTCAAAGGAACTGTCTCATTGTTTTCAGAAGATATTTGCATAAAAAAATCTGAATCTGTGTGCCAAAACAACTGTGCCAGTTATTTCTATTTATCTTCAAATAAGTATGTTGTAATCAATTAAAAAACTAAAACATTGAGGCAAAGATGTTTACTCTCCTTGCCAGTCCACTGATAAATTTAAATCCTGGTCACAAAAGGAAGTGCGTAGTTCTCTGTAGGTATATGAATAAGTCTGTTTCAAACCAGTTCTTTTCAGTCTGTCTTTGACCCTAAATGTGCAGCATCCAAAATCACTTAAGTTGCTTATGTCAGAATTGTAAGTTAATTGCACAAGGTACTGGAGAACAATCTGTAGGGAAATTCCAGGGGAGTGGGGCAAGATAAAAGAATAGGACACTTCCATCTCTTATCTTAGTCTTAGATTTCTGGCTGCTCTTTCTCCACTCACAAGCTTGGAGTCAAACATGGCCTTTAACTATTGCCCCTCATTACTCAAAATAATAATGCCTTTCACCCAGCTTTCTCAGGAGTTTTGCAAGGGTGACACTGCAGGTAGATTCAGTGCTAGAGGTGACTCTATGGAAGATGCACTTAGAAAAGTTTGAAGGTACATCTACAATGACATTCATCTGTAACAGTTCTGAGTTGTTTGTCTTTACAGTATCTCAGAGTCTAACACCAACTTTTATCTGTGCTTTATTTTTCTCATCTGCACAAAAACTGAATTATTTTTTCTTTATGGCACATAATATGAACAGATGTTAAGTTCAAACCTTCAAAAGTGCTCACTAGTCTAGAGCAGTGTTTATCAACCTGTGGGTCATGATCCAAAAGTGGGTCACAAGAATATATGAAAGGGTCACAAACAATCACAGAGAAATGTGGAAAATAACTTAAAGGAGAAAAATGTGGGAAAACAGGTTTCCCCCTGCAGGCTGGCATAGTTTCAACCTGCCAAGGGGCTGCTTGAGGCTGGGGGAAGTGGGAGAGGGCAATCAGGCAGGGGGTACCACATGCATGTGCATGTGCATATGTGCACGCAGGAGCTAGGCAGTGTAGAGAGCACCTCCCACAGCTCCTCATAAGTAAGTCTGTGGGGAGGTGGGGGGCACATAGATGATGCATCAGAAGGGCACAGGTGATGTGTTGTGGGGCATGTGCCCCCCCCCC
>JAGPOW010002514.1:32921271-32943741 GCA_030014935.1 Caiman crocodilus | reverse complement strand
CCCCCCCCCCAAATTTATACACCCACAGAGGGAATGGGGCTGTATCCTGGCTGGACCAGCAAAGGCAAGAGCCACCTCTGTGGCCCAGTGGGCAGGACCCAGAGCAGGAGGTCAGAACAGAGCAATGAGGCTCGTTGCTGGATTCCCACACCAGCTGTGCTGCCAGCTGCATGAGTAGTAATAGATGGGAAGGGGAGGAGGCTGTGCTATTCTCACTTCCTTTTGCTGCCACCACTCCCTTCAGGCCTGGGCTTGACCCTGGGAGGGGAGGTGCAGTGGTAGGCAGAGTGTGGGCAGCCTGAGTGGAGTGGCCAGGTAATACCTGTTGGCTTAGAAATGGTATTTAAAGGACTTTTGTGGGGGGGTGTTGGCTTATAGGTATAGATCTATGCATTATAAGGGGTCAAGATGGGCATCAGGGGTTAAATGGATTTCTAAAGAGCTTTGGAGATGCACACAGCTTGTCATGGCCCTGAAAGCAGATGGGCTGTCTAGCACAACAAGGCTAACAGATGGACACAGCCTGAGAGTTGATGCCATAACATGAGATCACAGCCTTCAAGGCAGAGGGGTCATCTAACACAACAAGGACACAGCCTGGCAGCTAAGGAAGTATGTACCATACTGTCCCATAACATGAGATAAGTGACACCAGCAACAAGGCCCCAGAGCAGAGGGGGGGCTGAGTCCCAGTTTTGGGAGGACAGACCAAATTAGGAGAAGACCTGGAAGGCTATGTGGATGTGTGACCACAGAGAGACAGCCAACCAGAGATAGCCACGGATGAAGAGTCACTAGGAGTCATCAAGGGGGAAGGAGAATACAAAAGCAGAGACTTGAGTTTAGCAAAGGTTCCCTCCCTGCTCCTCCCTTTGTCCTGTCCCTTCCTGTTTTTGCTCCCTGAGAGGGGTACTCAAGGCCACCATGGACCAAGAGCATACCGGCAGTCCATCTCATGAACCCCACTGGAGGGGGACTGTGGGCCTCGGCACCCCACCTCCAGACTGCTGACGCCTAAAAGAAAGAGCCTTGGAGTGGAGCATGCATCCTGACCAGAAGTAGTTTGATTCTGATGACAGCCCTAGATATAGAATTGTTTGTGTTGTTGCTTTTTTGTTATCACTCTGTATTAGTAGATTCACCTGTTATTAACTGGCACGTATTGTGGTCGGTCTGAGGGTTGTGCTCACCTGGAACAAAGGTATAAGGGCTGGGTTCCTAAAACCCAGTGTCAACAATACCTTGGTGCTGGGGTAGAGCCATGGCCCAGTTCAGAAGTGGCTGTCAGCAGGAGGAGGTGAGGGCAGTGTGTCTCTGCCCATCCATTACTCCTTGCATTGCTAGCAGTGTGGCTGGTGTGGGGGTCCCAGTGGCAATCTGGGAAATGAGGGTACTGTGGGGTGGGGCTGAAGGACACTGGAAAGGCCAGGGAGCTGCAAATCAGGAGTGAGGGGCACTGGCAATTTGTATTGTGCAAAATCCTTGTGTGTTTTCTATTTAAACTATTTACTGGGTTGGGACTTGTCATCAATGTTTACAAATGGGTCCTGGTACAAGAAAGTTTGAGAACCGCTGTTCTCGAGTACCCCTTGGAATAGTGCAGCTCTGGATGGCCCTTTTCTGTGACTAATACCTTGGGGCACACACAGATATTACACTTAGACTAGTCTAAGTGAATTTGTAACCATACAGAAGTTCAGCACATATAGATTCAGTCTAAAAAGGGTAAAAGTGACCTAAGATAGATCCAATATGAGGTGCATTCAATTGCTATTTGATTCAGGTTAAACTGATGTATTGAACTTGTGTACTGTTCCCCTATTGATTCAAATTAGATTGCTTTCCTCTGGCATCTCAGGCTGCTTTTGTGGGTCCCCTCTTCCCCTCCCTCCCCCCCACCCCCTGCCCGAAAGTGTGCTAGCACTCAGCTTGCACTCATCTGCTGCAGCCAAGTGCCCAGCAGGCCCTGCCCCTAGGCTGTCTTAGTGCTGAGCAAGTATACCCCCTCTTCCCAGCCCTACCTCCTGCTTCCAGCTACCTATTAGCCACAGGCTGGCAGTGCGAGGGGACCAAGGTATCTGTGTCCCCTGCATGAGCCCCAGGACCTAGGTCTGAGTCCTTGGGCCATGCCCCCCACCTCCAACACCTCATCACAAAGCATTCTACAACATACTCATGGACCCAACACTAAGCCCAGGAGAACCCCCATGCGTGAGCACAACACTTTGTACCCAACCCTGGCTTTTGCACACTCAGCCAGGGAGCCCTATGCCCTCAGGCACAGCCCCTCAGACCCCGATCCTGGCACCCAGATAGGGAACCCCATGGCCCCATGCTCAGGCATAGCCTAACAGACCCTGAATCTGGCACCTGTGCAGCACATCTCGGAGACTAGAGCTAGGCACCCTGTGACTCAGACCCGCAACATAGAAACTCCTGCACTTCAATAGGTTGTATGCAAGTGCGTTTTCCAAAAGGGGCTGGCTGAAGTGCTAGACCAAGATGAAGTGGATGGAGATCCAGTACAAGCCTGTGCATGACACCAATAAAAAGTCCAGAAGCAGGATGCACAATATACCTTCTATGGGGAGCTATCCCACTTCCTCACCACAGATGGGGCTGTTGCCACCCTGTGCACAAATGGTACCACCCAAGAGCAGGAGTCACCAGCAGGGACCCCACTGCAGGAGGAGGCCCAGGAAGGCCCTGGGATGATAGAGCAACTGAGCATGTAGGATCAGGTCCCCAGGGGCCATAGGGAATAAAGGCTGTTGCTGGCAGTGGTTCCTGAGGACTCTGGCCCATTGCTGCTAGTACCCAGATCACTGCAGGATCTAGGAGTAGAGGTTCTGCAGCAGGTGGGCTTGAGCTTCCTTGACAACTTCTTGGGCATGTTTGAGCATGACCACCTGGCTCCTCATGGGTTCAGAACTTTGGTAGCAGGAGAGTGACATTTGGTTTTGCCACACTGCTCCCCTGCAGCCAGATTTCTAGCTCTGTAGGAAGCCAAAGGCCAGACAACATGGCACTGTAGACCAGCTCTGACCCATGGATCAGAGGTTGAGCACCACTGGATTAAGTGATTCAACTTAGATTGCATTGGAAATGCATGCAAAAAACTGGAAACAATCTAGATTTCTTGTGTCTCGGTTTAGCATCTTAATCCAAAGATCCTTCCTCCTCCCTGCTTCCAGTGCTATTTGTGTTTTTGAGGATAAGCAGTCTTCAGTATACAGGATATTTTACAAACTCTTAATTGCCTTAACATTATTTTTAAGTGAATACTATTTCAGTAACTTATTTTCCTTGCTTCTTTTGCCCCACATTCTGTATAAAGTAGTTACAAGACATTTTGGCGTTAAGATGAGTTTACTGTTTGATTAAATCTTTGTCATCTGTCACTTGATCTATGATCTCATAAGATTCATAATTGAAAAAAAAATAGTTCAACCAGCAGAATTCTGCAGTCACATTATTAGCTGTATAGACCAGAGTGCCTCATTGTAGGAGTTGCTGTACAAACACAGAACAAAAAGACCCTTACCTCAAAGGGCTTACAATCTAAGTATAAGACAAGAGACAGCAGCTGAAGGAAGTAGCAGGGAACGATATTAATCAGCATGGTAGCAGTCATTATGGGACAGCATGTTAATCCTTGCCAGGTTCTGTAAAGGAAGCAACTTGAAGTTTAATGAGTGAGCTTTTCAAGTATTTCCACACAACTGAAGCATGCACCTAAAAACTGTGATATGCGGCAAAACTTCAGGATTTGTTAAAAGTTTCTTAATTTGTTTTCAGAGGAACTGTAGAATAAATGCTTATTAGCAACAGAGATTTGCTAAGAATGTGAGAATGTGTTGTCTTACACTGTGATAAGTCATACTACATTACGTCTTTAATTATATGCTCATCATTACATCTTTAATTATGGCTCATTTGCATCATCAATTTTGACTAAAGACTTTTAAGTCAATGTAAAACATGGGTATGTATGAGCACATGCACACATATGTTAGAGTTGTTAAAAGTGAGTAGAAATGATGAATAGTGACGGTTTATTCTGTACTGGATACAATGGCTTTTTAATAAACAATATTAGTTGACAGTTTTAGATTAAAAAAACTAGTTTCATGTATTTAGTTATGCATAATTTTGCAAACATAGGAAAAACAAAGTACCTTGAGAAAACAGATAGATTATCTAAGATAATGAGTAGTTTGTCTATATTGTGTGTTAAATGAGCCTGGGATTCGTTCCAGGACCAGATACACTGCCAATGTAGCCTGCCATGCATCAGAGCATGCATGGCACAGGCATTCCCTGGGGACAAATAGCAGCAGCACAAGGTGTGTCACTGCTTCTTGTCCTCAGGGAAACAAACATATATGCTCATGTGGACATGGCTTTAGTGTTCTTATTGAAACTTTCTGCAACTTGTAAGTGTCATAGGAATTTGATCACTCATCTTCTAGTAGCTGTAAGAATTATAATTACTAAAGCCTGAAAGAAAAGTGAAAGTATGTTTTTGAATATGACCTGTTATTTTATGGGTTGGGTTTGTTAACAAATACAGTTTAAAAAAAAAGGAAAAAAATATTAGTATGAGTTGGGACCCAGACCTTTGGAAGTATTCTGCTGTAATTGGTTCCAGTGAACCCGTGTCCTGGTTGAAAGAGTTTAGTACACATAGCAACAATTTAGTAACATTTAGCAACAATTCTATCTGGCCTCTATCAGGTGAACCCTTGGATTAAAACAATTGTTCTTACTTCAGCAGTTGGTTGTCTGAGGTAAAGAAAAATCTGATGAAAAAGGGCTAAATTGCTGCTTTTCCAATTTTTATAAAGAAAAATATCTCAACAAATGTTTTGTTCTCAGTAATGGAATTTTCCATTAGAAAGTATTTGTGGAATACCTAAATGTAAAAATAACTGAAGGGTGTTTACAGATGACCAACAAAAGATGTAAAATACTCTTCAAAACAGTATTAACAATGGTCCTTGCCAAAATATTTAGCTCTGAAGGAAGTTAATGTTAAAGTCTTCTTGCTTGATAATGGCCATTTGCTTGTGTGACGAAGGTCCTATTGCACCAAACAAAATGCTCAGTTTGCATGTTGTTGTTCTGCAAGATTTTCAGGTGAAATGGAAGGAACTTTGCTCAACATGAGAGTCTATGCTAACTTCTTTTCTTTTTTCCTGTCCTTCTGACAAGGTATGTAGCAGAATTCACAGACTTATTGGATTCTGACATGATCATGCCATGAGTGCTTGATGTCAGCTGTAGCCTCAAACTTGCAGCCTCAGGGCTGTCAACCACATGCTTTTGCACCCATGCCACCCCAGCCCCTTTCTATATTAACTGCCCATTCTGGAGGAAACCCATATTTGCTTTGGGTTTTATTGTTGAAGGGTAGAAAAGTTAGTTTTCCCATACACATGCATCACTTGGTATTTGAAGTAGTTTGCTGAATCACCTGATTACTGTAGGGGAAAGATAAAATTACGCTGTGAAGGGCTGGAGTGTGTTTTTTGAAAAAGATGGTAGGTTCACTGTAATAAAGGACAGAGAATAGGGGATTTTCCTTATTGTGATACAATTGGTAGGTCAGGATGGAGGAAGGCCATAGAGCCTCAAATGGGAGAGATGGGGGAGGTTAGAGGGCATGTGGAAAGATTAAACACTGGTTCACCTGAGTGATCCTGTTGAAACCATCTTGTTGAACTTGATGACTGGAATTTCAGAATGGTCTTCGTATGCTTTTTTTCCCTTCTTTTTAAGGGCTGTCAAATGATTACAAATTTTGATTGTGATTAGTTGCACAATTAAAAAAAATAGTCGTAATTAATTGTGATGTTAATTGCACAGCTAAAAACTCAAATTATGCACAGAACATCTCAAAATGATACAAAATTATTCAGGTACTGGAGTTGAGATTTTTAGTGTTACCTCAAATTCCTAACTGTTTAAATTAGTTTTTATAAAATTACCATCCAACTTTCTCTAATTATATAAGTTGTTTTCATCTTTTTTCCTTCAGTTTTTAGGAGGTCCACAATAAATGACAGATCTCCCCAAACATTGCTGGAATAAAGTTCAGTTGTAAACCGAACAATCCCATTTAATACAGTCGTCAAAAAAGATTGTGCACTTCAAAAGATTTCACAGTTTAAACTCTGAGGATCCTGGCAAGCATCCAGCTTTGAAGGGCTAGCTTAACATCTAGACTTAATGGGAAGTATCTTCATTTCATCAATGTATGAAAATTCTAGTAAAGGCAGACTGGAGACTCGATTCATATTTTTCACTCTTTTGCATGTAGTGTTTTATATAGTTTATTTCTATAATCAGTATTGTAATTGTGTCCAGTCATTGTCACTCTCCTGCCCCTGCTGCAGCAGATTGCTCAGGCTAAAAATCAAGCTTATAAGTCATCTATGTACCCATGTGACCTAGCCTCCTCCCCCTCCTCTCTCTTTCTCCTGCCTTCTCTCTCCTTTTCCCTTTTCTCCCTCCCTTTTTCTTTCCTGCTTCCTTTCTCTCTTTTCTCCCCTCCCCTCCCTGCTGCTGGATGCAATCATCTTCGCTCGCGAAGGATAAAACAACACAACACATTGTAATAATTGGTTGCCTTCCAATTTTGCAATTTGTCATACATATACTGTCATGGGGTACCTAAAAAGATTTTGAAATACTGCCTGTGGGCAGTCTGCCCAGTTTTTTTGTGCCATGCCTTGATGTTAATTGATTTATCGTATGTAGGAGGCTGCCCTGGTCTTATTACAGTGACCACCTGGATTGTGGCCTTGGCCTTATGGGCCAGTTCCATGGCTCTGTACCTTCCCTACAGCATGCCCCATGCCTCAGAGATGGCATCCTTACAGATGTTCTACCATTTACTGATGCAGATCCTTTTCAGGTCTTCTGACCCTTTGGCCTCTCTTAGCCCCACTCTGGGCCTACAGACCTCTTGGTCTCTCTGTACTGCCCCTTTCTGGGCTGCCAGACCCTCAGCCCTCCTTGTGCCCCCACTTGGGTTGCTGCACTGCTCAGTCTCTCACCCAGCCCTTCTCCAGGATGGGCTCCTTTTGGTTCTTCATCCTGGACCCTTTTGGTTCTTCACTTTCCCAGATGCTCTACAGGCACTCGGACCTGTCCAGTACTGCACTCTATTCCTGGTCCCTTGCTGGTCTCCTCTGGTCCCACTATACTTGTGGGGCCTCCCTATATTCTTCTGACCCCTCATGGGGCCTCCCTGTAGCCACCAGCCCCTTGTGGGGCCTCCCTGTCCAGCCATGGACCAAGCTGGCCCTGTACTTTATTCTCTGGGCCCTTGTTGGGTCACTGGATCCCTGTGGTTCACATGGTCTTCCTTGCCAAGTGCTTTTCTGTCTGGGTATGCTCCCCCGGTCTTCCCCTCCATGGAGTAACCCACAAGGCAGTGGGAGTTGAGGCTTTCTGGCACTCCATCCTTGCCTTTCCCTGGAGTGGCCCACACATGGCATTTCCTGGAGGCTGCCACATCACAGACAGTACCACGCAGTAACCAGCTCTGGTAGGGTGCAGTTTCAGGTCTTATCCAGGACAGGTCTTCAGGCCTATCTGATCATGGTCATCCCTCTCTGGGCTCCCCTTATATGGCCTATGCCCCTCCTAGGCTGTTAACCAATGGGCCTTCTGGCCCTGGCTCCATCTCTCATCTGAGTCTTCCATCTCTGACCCCCATCTCAGTCTTGAATCCCTTTCCTTGATCCTTTTTTGCCAGATGGCCTAGCACCAGCCATTGTCACCTGGGGCGGCACACCCCTTGATCCCTTCCTCTCCGCTATGGCCACACAAGGACCTTCAGCTTCTCCTAGTCCCTGACCCCACCTCAGGCCAGTTGAGATTCCCAGGGTCAGTCCTCTGGATGTCAGCCCTCTTGTATCTGTGTGTCCACTCTCTTGGGCCCCTCCATAGATCACTTCTCTTTCTCTGGACTCAGAGTCTTCCACAGGTTTTCCTACACAGCCACTTCCTTCTCTGGGCTCACCTAGACCCTCAATAAGCACCTGTACTCTGCCTCACTCACTGTATTCACCTAGATTCTCCACTAAGTCTCTCAAACACTTGGCTTCTCAGGACTTACCTGGTCCCTCAATAGGCCCACAGACTCTCAGCTCCTCTCCCAGAGCTTGCCTGGCATCTCCTTAGACCTCTGTGCACTCAGGCTCTCTCTGGGATTATCTGGCCTCTCAACAGTCCCAAGGCACTGTCCCCTTCTCAGGGCTCTGGACCCCACATTGGCTCCCCCTGGAACCTCCTCCATCCCCTTAGTTCCTACCCAAATCTCCAGATGTTGCTCTCTTTGCTGGCATTCAGGAGTGGCAGCCTTTCTGCTGGGTGATTTTCTTATACCAGCTCCCAAGATGTTATTGATAGCCCTGCTCTCAGGGTCTGGGCTTATGCCCTGTTTAAACCCAGCCCTCATCCAATCAGATGACTCCCTTGATCAAGCCTAACCTCACTTGCGAGCCCTCTGGGTCAGCTAACTCCATAGTTAGCCCTTACCCTCACCTGCAGGCTGCTTGACCTCTTAAAGTGGCAGGCACATTAAGTGCCTTGACACTCATACCAGCACCTCATCTGCCTATAGTTTTCTCTTTTTCCCCTTAAAGCTTCAGTTTATATAAAGGGCATTGTGACAAATTACAACGTTCTGATATGTAGAAAAGGAACTGTTGTAAAATTTCCAAGAGTTGCAAAGAGCTTAAATTGCGCAGCTCATGACTTTAGCAAGTAACATGCAGTTTGAACCTTGGGGGCAGTACTTTACAACTGTTTCTCTTAGTAACAAGTTATTAGCCTATTATGCGTTAAAACTGTGTAGGAAATAAAAGTGAAGATGCTCTTGCCAAGTGATGGTTATTTCATGGGTAGTCAGCCTAGAGATAACGTTAAGCTGATACAGTGCCAAGCAGAAATTTGGCCCTGTGTTCAGTTCCTCTTAATGTGCCAGGTTTCTTATATGAGTGCGTGGGAGAAATGCAGATTCACTGTTTCTCTTTTAACCACAATTACTTATACACTTGCTTGGGAATGTCATTGCATTTAATTCCAGGTCAGGTGTTTTATTATACTTTGACCAAATCATTATAGAACTGGCAATCTTAATGGAATTCACTGTGTGAGGGCCCTTATCCAATAGTGAGTAACAATGGTAAACATGATGAATAGGATACTGGATTATACAGTCGAACAGTGAGTTACTCCTCTTTTTTGCTTTCAACAGTCCACCTGTTACCCACTGTGTTTTTCCCTACTTATTGTTCACTATGCTAAGCACCAGATGAGGTTCCTCATGCTCCTTTAAAGAAGTTGTCTGAAACAGAAACATACATATTTTAAGTAAAATAGATTCTCATCATGGATCTAATTTGAATGTGCTAGTCTCCTTCACTCAGATCATCATCATTCTTGTTACACCATTAGGTTTATACAGAAAAAGTCAGGTGGTATTCTGTCCTGGGGTTATTCCTGGATTTATAAATGTATATGTAATATTACTGCTTCATCCATTTTTTGTGCTACATTGTGAGTGTTGAGGCCATCTATGTCTCTGGAATCACAAAATAAAAGTTGTTTAGCTATGTTATAAGTGGGCATAAGTAGCCAAATATGTCCATCTCTTCCTCTGTATTACTTATAATGTAGGTAGTTGTACTTGTTCTTAGATCTCTTCATTATTTTAAATCTATTCAGGTTGCATTGAACTGACTTGCTCTTTTTCCACCTTTGCTCCATATAAGAGGACACATAAAACATAACTTCTAGATATCTTTATTTTGGTGTTCAAGTTAATCAGGTGGAACTGCTTTACTGTACTGAATTTTGGAAATGCAGCACTTGCCCTAACTATTCTGGACTTTACTGCTAATTGATGTATGAGTAAATCTAGCATCTATTTAGAAGGTGAAGCCTTGAAAACTCTTAAAAAGAACAGTAGGCATAGTTTCATAACCCCTATCATTAATTTATTAGGAGTCAGCTTTCCTTGGCAGAGTATACAGGACAGTCTATCTTTCCTCAGCAAAATGCATATATTTGACAAAATGTTTTTTTAGAAAAAGAAATCAGATTCAGCCAGGTGAGCTAGGTCTGTCAATAAGTATTCCTGTTTGAACCTAAATAGGACCTGTCTGTATCAAATATTGTTATCATCTTCACACTAGGAATTGTTAGTTGCAGCAAGTGGCCCTTGGTCTAAAAGGGGGAACTTGCCCCATCCCCATGCTGTAATATTCAGATTGTCACTGTTAATGAATTAACTGTGGTTGTACCTGCATTTTCTAACTATCTGTGTCATCAGTTCCAAGCTTTGTGTTGCTGGATACAAGGCAAGGCATTGGGGAAGAACATTTCACTGGAGTGCACTCCCGTCACACAACTGTAACTTGCGATTCCATAATGCATGAAGTCACTGCTGCTCTTAGCAGCACCAGATCACTTTTTGGTATTTGCTTACAGTAGGAATACTATAGGGGGAGTGGTATTTGTCTTCCTTTGCAGTGGAGGCGTGGGGGTAGGGAGCATATTCCTGTTCCTTGGGCTTCTTCAGTATATTTTACAAACTACTTCCTGTCCCTGCAATAGCACAAATGTGGACGGTTCCCTCATGTCCCTGTTTTATCTGTAGCAAGTTCGGGTGTTTATACCTGGTAGTTGTGTGAGAAGGTTGTTCATACAGCTTTAATAACAGGTTAGACATACCCTAGTTTAGATAGGATGATTGTGCCTTGAGCAGGAGATTGGACTAGATGACCTCCTGCGGTCCCTTCCATTCCATTCTCTATGGTGCTGATTCAGAGGCATTAGGGGCCAATGAAACATGGTCCATGCACTCACTTTTCTTTCACCAGTATGCACACAAATAGAAAGGACACTAGAAGATGCTGAGTGTTGTCAGAGACCTGAGGACAGCTGCTGTGGACAAGTATTTCCAGTGGACAGCTGCTGACAAACAATTCCTACTTCTGTGTTCAGCAGTGTTTTGGGTTTTGTTTTTTTTTAACTTTTATGGTCTCTTCTGATCTTCATGCTTTCAGACTTGGTAAACCAGCGATGTAACTGTCTGGCATCTGAAAAATAGCATCGTCCCAATTGATGGCCTAGTTACTGTGATTTTAACTCTCTTGAAGTTGTTTACCCCAGGTTTCATTACTGTTGTTATTTCCTCTCTGTTTCTCCCATAATGGCTTCCTTCAGTTTTACTTGGATAATATCAGGAAGGTAAAGTTATGTACATGTGATATTCCTAAAAATGTAATAAGCATCTCTTTCATTTGCCGTGCCTCTCTCTACCAGACTTTTAGTCAGGAGGCCAAAAATTTGTAGCTTGACAGACTACCTTCTAGAAAGCTTAAAAGGGAAAGAGGAGCATTCTGACCTACATGGAAGGCAAGAATGATTTCCTTCTTTCACAGATTTCCCCTAGACTATTTTTAATACAAAGATCTTCAGAAGTATGCCACTTTCTGTAACCTAAAAGCATAACCTGTTAATAATGATGACTGGCTCTTTAAGTGCTTGCTTATACAGTTATAACTTTCTTACTGTAATCTTCTACCATACCGGATTTTTCCCTTACCTTCCGCTAATTTTTTGCAAAACTTAGGAAAATGTCAAACTATTTTGGCCTGTTTTTGTCAATTGAGTTGTATCATCATATAGTAGATAGTTCAGTATCATCTTCTCAACCTAACTAAAACTGCCCCAAAGGGTATATTTAACAGGGTTGTTAACCAGAATGGTAATTTTTGCTTCACAAGGGGCCAAAATTCACCTTTTTATCTTTGTTTCTAAATGTGGATGCCCATAATTCCATATGTTGCTTATATTTTTTCTTATTTTGGTCGCATTATCAAGTTTCTATAGTACAACAATATCATGCTTATTTGGAATGGAAACATTTTTACATATTAGCTGCATATATAATTTGCTTGGACCATTGATACTATGGCATGTGCTGTAATTTAACTGTAGTACTTGCTGATTCTTTAAAGTATGTGCTTTAGCTTATGATCAACAATGATAAGATGTTTCTTGTATTTATGTATTTATTCTTGAGACTAAATTCAGATGCAGGTTGAAAATCTTGCTATTGTGTTCTCATTAGCATTAGTATAAAGGCAGAGTTTGGGGTAAAGGTGCAGTAGGGAAAAGATCAGAGATTTGACATCTTATGTAATGATCTCCACTTACTGTTGCCCCAGAGTTATGCTGTTCAGAAACATTTTTCACATCCCCAGTAGAGGACTGTACAGCAGTCATTTGAATTGTGAATACTTTTAACAGGTCTACTAAATAATTCATTTCAATTGGCCCATTTACTGGCAAAGTCTCTCTCGTCCATCCATTGTATGGGGGGAAAACTGTTATCATTACAGATGGTTGTGCCATATGTCCAGGGAGTCAACTGAAAGTGGTTTGATTTTTTATTGGAAATGAAATAGAATGGAACATCTGCACTATTCATAAGGTCACTTATAGTTCGGTCTCAGTAGAATCCCTTTTCAGAAAGAGTACAAATCTGCTGAGATCTTTAACACAAGCAAATGGAAGTTAGTGGCTGATGAGTAGGGGACTGTACACAAAGAGAAAGATTTATTGCTTTTTGTTCTGTGTTTTGCCAGAAATATAGAAGCCATTTGTTTCCCCACAGAGATGTCTTCTCTTGATATCAAGACTATTTGCATTTAAAGCAAAAGAAAGAATTCTATTTCAGCAGAGGACCAAAGTCAATACACTTTTAATAGAATCTTGAAAAACTAAGCTGGAATATTCTGACTAAAATGACTTGCTGCAGAAAGGATCATTAAATCAGGCAGCAGCTCAGGATTAATGAGTTATGTCTAGTATTCAGTCAAACTAAACACTTTCATCATTGTCTAATCTCTCAGCAGGTTATAAATCCTCAAAATTTGAGAGTTACAATTCATGCCAAGTCAATCCAATCCCAATTATATCCTGATAGTCCTTTCCAGTTACGTATGACATCTTTTGAAGTGCTGCTTCAATCTTCTCCATTAGTAAAAGAAACTTATTTCTAAGCCATTTTATTCCTTGTCAACAGTACCAGACTGTGGTGTGTACAAAAATATTTCTGTTATATGCCATTATGCTGTTTATTTTCATGTGTTGGATGTAAGCATTCCTTTCTACTTCCTTTCCACTTGTACAAGTTTGATAAAGTGAGCTTAAGCTTTTAAAAACATAAATTATTAGTTATTTAAAAAAAAGAAAAGAAAAAAAACATCTCTTTCTTTATCTGTGAGCTTTGCTTATTTCCTGGCATATTATTTACTTCCTCTTAATTGCGAAAACACCATTTACAGCAATCAGTCATTATTTTCAAGTTTGGGCACCAAGAAATAGGCACACCATTCATGACAAAGAGACCAGACTTTCAGGGGTACTTTGTCCCCACCAATTCTCCAAACTAAATTAATAGGAACTATTGAATATTCAACACTTCAAGAAATATGGAGCACCTGTATACACTATGAAATTTAATTCTCATTAAATTAAATAGGTTTATAAAATTTAAACTTGTTTATTTTGCAGCATCACATCTGTCTGTATGTGCACTAGGTTTTCAAACATTAAGCCTTGGAACGTTGCATCTGTGTTTACACACACTGGGCACTTCCACACATGCAGACATGTGTGCTTGCAGCAGTTCAAATAGAAGTGGCATAAGTTTGAGCAGGGGCTTTTTGCCTCAGCACACATGCCCAGACATGCACTTTGGTGTGGGGAAAATTGTGCCACTTGGGTAAAATAACCAGGCCAGGCTCCTCCCAGATCTGCAGCCAGGGGGTGCTAGAGTTCAGGACCAGCACCTGTGCTGCCCCCAGCAGTGTAAAAATCTGCCCTAGCAAGTAGCTTAGGGCTACTTGCTCTCAGGAGCTTCTGGGGCCCAGCCAATTGGTATTTGGGGACACTACCCTTTGTGCCAGATGGACTGCTGAAGCAGCCCTGAGAGTTCCCAGTACTCTCTATGCACTGCAGCAGTCTGGCAGTGGGGGCTGCTGCCTGACTGTGACCTGCTGCCACCTGTGACAGCATGTGGCACCAAGGCTTCATGCCTACAAGACCTGGATGGAGACTGTATAGACAGTAAAGGCATCTACACCTCTGGGACAGCTGCCAGTGGGCTGTGGCTGCACAGTTGGCTTTTGTGCAGCACTGCTGCCATGTGTGCCACCGCCTGGCCATCTGGGCAGCTATTGCCTGGAAGATGTTCTTAGTGTGGTGGCCTGCTTTGAACTGTCAAAGCATGTCTTCCTGGCCCGAAGTGGCTAGGAGGTCAGCCACCTCCAGGTGGGTCCCAGGTGCCAGCCCTGAGCAGGCTCCTCTGCCTGGGTCCTGCCACTTGGCTCACTAGCAGGAATTCTGAAGTGCCCAATTTAAAATCTGCAAAATCTGTGATAGAAAATTCCCAAAGTCACTCTTTAAAATACTCCAAAATCCATGTTCTTGCACAATTTAAACAAAAGACCACTAGATGTGTGTGTGTGTGTGTGTGTGTGTGTGTGTATGTGCATGTATTATATATAGATATAGATAGATTGTATACCTGGATCTCCAGGTATCAAAATTTGACTCTGTGTTGCAAATATGCAGCATGGGGAATGTTTTTTGTTCCCAGTGTGCCTCTCGCAACATCTCAAACTGGTTGGGGACATTGCAAGAGGCACGTGTGTGCTCATCTGGATGTGCCTAATTTGTTTTAAAAAAATTAAGCCTGGTCCTTGGCTGGCACTGCAGGAGAGTGGGATGGTCTAGTACTGCCCCCCACCCCTGCCCAGGGCTCCCCACCCATCCTGTTCCATGCTATGCAGCTGTGGAAGCAGAGAGCCAGCAAAAAAGAAAAGAAAAAAGCCACTCAAGAAAAAAAATGGAAGCAGTTCAAAAGCAAAAACAATTTGAAGGGGTGAGCAACAAAAAAGTTGCAGTCATCTGGTGGACAAAGAGGCTCATTACACCTCTTTGATTGCCTTCATGTTTGCATGCAACAAATCCATGGATGCGACACTTTAATTCCCAGAAAGCCAAACTAAACCATGTCTGACAAGTTGTAGTTTAATACACAAGAAAGGCTTTTAAAATGTTGGGAAATCCCACTTGTGCAAATAGATATGCAGTTGCAGTGCATGAAAGGGCCAAAATCATGGTGTGTAAATGAGCCCAGGGCTATAGATGCCTAACTTCAGGCTCCTACATTTGAAAATGATGGCTATACTTTGACCTGCATCTTGATCATTTGCTATGTTTTTCTACTTGGTTATCTGCTTTCATAGAAACATCCTAAATTTTATTTATCAGGCTAGTTTGCTTCATGAATACAGGCAGAGATTTGTATCGAAATACCTTCAGGGCATTAGCATTGCCCTCTGATCAAATTAATATATATTCTAAAGGGAATAATAAAATCTAAACTCTTTGCAAAGTGCCTGCACACTTTTTGTTCTGGCTGACATTGCACTATATTACCATTGTGCGTATGTTGTTCATTATCTCAGACAGCATCATAGAAAGTTAGGGCTGGAAGGGACCTCAGGAGGTCATCTAGTCCAACCATCTTCTCAAAGCAGACTAGATCACCCCAGCCAAATCTTTGTCTAGCCAGGTTTTGAAAACTTCCAAGGATGGAGCTTCCACTACCTCTCCGGGTAACCTGTTTTACTACCTTTCTAGTGAGAAAATTCTTCCTAATATCTAACCTAAATTTCCCATCCTGCAACTTGAGACCACTGCTCCTTGTTCTGTCATCTGCCACCACTAAGAACAGTTTATCTTCATCCTCTTGCAACACCCCCCTTCAGGTAGTTGAAGACTGCTATTAAGTCTCCTGTTCTCTGGATGAAACAAGCCCAGTTCCCTCAGTATTTCCTCATAAGTCATGTCCCCCCACACACCAGTTTTGTTGGCCTCCATTGCACTCTCTCCAATTTGTCCACATCCTTTCTGTAGTGGGGGCTCTAAAACTGAACACAGTACTCCAGATGTGGTCTCACCAGTGCTGAATAGAGGGGAATAATCACTTCCCTTGACCTACCGGTAACACGCCTACCAATGCAGCCTAGTATGCTGTTAGTTTTCTTGACAACAAGGGCACACTGCTGGCTCATATTCAGTTTAGTGTCCATTGTAACCTCCAGGTCCTTTTCTGCAGAGCTATTGCCCAGCCAGTCAGTGCCCAGCCTGGACTGCTGCATGGGATTGTTCCATCTTAAGTGCAAGACTTTGCACTTATCCTTGTTGAACTTTGTGAGATTCCTTTTAGACCAATCCTCCAATTTGTCTAGGTCACTCTAAATCCTAGCCCTACCCTCCAGCATCTCTACTACTCTTTCCCCCCTCTCCCGCCCAGCTTGGTGTCATTTGCAACAGCTAGACCATTTCTTGGTGTCATGATGCAGCAGCCAGACCATTTCTGATACCCAAGTCAGCAGGGTCACAGGTACTTCATGTATCTCAACAGTGCATTACACTGTGTTTGTAGACATGCCCTCATTTCTGCCAATGTTTTCTGAGATTTTCAGTATTCTATATTTATTGCTGAAGTGCCACTGAGTCCAGGGAGTTTGGGATGGGATCAAGTCAAAGTCTATGTACCATTCTAGTCCCATTTAATTCTACAAATGAATAGATAACTGCATGCATTCGTAATGTTGTAATAGTTGATGGTACTGTAACCTTTTATAGTAGAATATATGCTATTATTCATAGAAGTCAGACATTCACCTGCTTTTGTATCATTTTACATAGAATCAGATAAATACAAACATGACAGTATATCAGTTGTTCAAATGCGTATGTAATGGCCTTCACCCCGTGGAAATAAACTACTAATGTTCTGGAAGAATAATGCTATCTTGGAGAATATATAGTAACTGGGAGACTTCAAATCAGGTTTCTTGCAGACTTTACTCATTGCTACATTGAAATATTAAGGTTGGGTATGTGGCAAAAGAAAACTCAAACCTGTAGTAATGATATTAAATTATTGTCAATACACATTCAATTTCAGCATCAGTCTCAAGGATGCCAATTAACTTTCTTCAGGCTGCTGAGCAATTAGATTATTGGTCTTGCTGCATGTTGCTCCTTTGAATTCTTTTGGCACTGGTTTCTAAAGAACTGGGATAGCAAAACAATAGTATTACTCATTATAGGTCTATTGTATCAAACTGTTCACCAAGCCAGATTCTAACATCCTTGTTCATGCTTAAAAGTGCACAAGGCTGAAACAACATCATTACCACAGTTTCACTAACCTGCTTTCTCAGACATCAAAGCACTCTGAATCAGAAATTATCTTGTTTTGTATCTATTTAAATCTTGTAAAGTTAGTTTTCAGCTTAGCGAATGTAATTTCCTTGCCTAAAGGGGTTTTGTTGCAGTGACCCCATACTGTATACAGCTAAGCTCACTTTTGTGTATATGAGATAAGGCTATAATTTGCTGAACTTGGTAACGTGGGATCCATTTTTTCCACCTAGTGCTTACATTATAACAAGCATTGATTATCTGCATAGAGGTCAAGTGCACTAACCACTTAAGTGCAAGGCATCTTTCAATTCCACTATTTGGTAATATTTGCATTCCACTTAATACCACGTAACAATTTCAGCCAAAAGTGTGAAGAAGCAGTAGCTGACAAAGGGCGGCTATAAGAAGCTTTGAGTATGGTGGGAAGTCAGTTTCAGGGCTTTTATTAAAAGGATTGAAAATAATGAGAACTAGTCAGTTTAGAGGCAGCTAATACCACAGCACTGACAACAGCTGGATTATTCTGTATTTAGGGAGTATAGGTTATATTAAGATCAGTTAAGTGCATGCTATGGGCAAGCATGCTCTCTTTTTTCTGTCTCAAACCTACTTAGAGTCCACTATAGCTTTATGGGTGCTAGTCGTCTAGAAAATAGCTTTCAGTATATGCTACTAAAGCTGTGTAGAATGTCCATCAAAAATCCCAAATAGCCTTTAAGTGCATATATAATGAGCAGCGCTAGCATGCTAGTTCATATGGCAAATGGAAGGTTCAAATGGTTTTGAGATTGTTCATTCCCAAATAATAATCTCACACTAGTGTTTTGTCTTGTTTATGATTAAGAGCATATAAACATTGGCTACTGAAGGCAAATCTTCAGCTAGTTACTGTTCATTGTGATGAGAGTATTTGCTGGTGAGGAATTGCATTTTCCCCCCAACTGATTTAAAGTACCTTCCCAGCTGCATGTTCTTCAGGCTTCCTGTGGAACAGAATAATAGCAAATTCTAACCATTACACCACAGCACTGAGCACATTTTCTGTATAATGTTACATCCTGATGGTAAAGATACATTTAGGAAAATGGTTTCTTGCTTCTAAACTTCCATGCTGTGATGCAGCAATCCCTACTCTTTTGGGGGTTAACTAAAGGACTTGTTTAGTGATACAAGACCAGCTTGATGTATAAAGACTCTCTGGAATCTCGTTTAATTGTGATGTGGGCAACTCAGCACTTCCATTAGTTATTATTGTTGTATGTTATTGACATAAAGTCTGTAGAACCCAACCAGGAATCAACATGCCATTGAAATAGACACCGTACACCTATCATATGTATTTGAATATAAGATGACCCCTCAATAACTAAATTCTATATATGGAAAATTAGAAAATCATTGTAATTTCGGGGATCAGGTAGCCCTCTACTGCTCCCCATCTTCCTCCTGCAGCCCTGTCTGCCCTTCCTTCCTGCCAGACCCTGCTCTCCCTGAACATGTGGAATGATATCAGTGGGAATGGCAGGTGCTCAGTATCATTAAATATTAGACCTTATTTACAGGATCAGACCCATAATTTTTAGCCTGTGTATAGTTCTATATTTCTATAACATCTCTAGCTCAGTTTTATAAAATAAATGTAATCAATTTCACAGTTCCCCTTTTAGAGAAAATTGAACTCAAATGCATTTGCCAGAAAAAGCATAATTTGAAGAGTTCAAATCAGATGACAAAGATAAGGACGTGTTCCTGAGGATGTATTCCAAGGCTGGGAATGCTGCCAAACCAGAGGTACCCAGCTTGCTACATGCTGGTGCAGGGGGAGCCCATGATCATGACCCCAGGCTCCTCCTGTACTGGCAATGTAGCCCAATTGGATCTGATCCCACAATTATGTCTCTTGCTATGCACGTATAGAGTGGAAGGAAGTGCAGTTGCTGGGAATGTGGATCAGATACCATTGCATCTTGTACTGAACCTTTGCCATGAACCACACTGATGTCTTGAAAAGGTGGGTGTTGGAAAGAATGTTTGTTATCATAGATGACTAATGTTGCTATTACATGGTTTTATATTTCTACCTCATGCAATGTAAAATATTTTAATTTTACATTCATTAATTGAGAAAATCCCAACAGAATCCTGATCTGAGTTAATGCACAAGCACATTTGTGATAATGTACCTGAAGCTGGGAAAGCCCCAAATACACTGTAGAAAGCCAACTTATCTTTTTTTTATAGTGGTATGAATGCTAAATTAGATAGAATAAAAGGAAGTGTCCTAGTGACTGCCCATGTCTAATTACGTGCCTTAAAGGGGCTTGATTTTCAAAAACTGCTGAATAGCTCTTTCTTCCATGAGAAATATAATGATTTTGAGATACCAAGAAGCTCATGCATTTATTTTACAAGCTAGAAGATCACACAACTCTCAAGTGTGTAGGGCCAATTACATGAAGCTATCTAAACCAGCCATTGTGATAAAAGGTACAAACTAAGGTACCAAAAATAAGTACAAAAATGTATATGATGCTATATAAAAGGAGGTAGATGGCTGACAGTTGTAGTGTCTGATGGGACATTTGTTGATGACAAAGTCAACAGAAGAACATTATGCATTTCTTTTATGAAACAAAAAATGTTTATATTCATTATAGTGTTTACATAGAAATGAACCCATGTCCATCTGTGATTATCAGTTTATTTACTTCATCACTGTTATACAATAAGATCTGATTGTGTGGAAATGATAAGCCTTGTGGAAAAGTGTCTGAGTTTAGTGATGAACTGCTGTAATTATCATCAGAAATTAGGTGACAGACAGCTTCTCAAGATAATGCACAGTCAGGCCCAAGACTGCTACAATCATTGGGGCACCTTATATGCTGTAACAATCCTCCTAGGTTAGTTGAGCTGCTCTGCATCATTGGTGATTCTTTGGGCACAGTGACCTGGTGGTGCCCATCTCCTCTCTGGGTATGGATGGCAGTTGGCTCATAGGGAGCTCATCTTCCCTTTGACAGGTGTTACTTTTAGTTCTGTTGGGTGACCATATACCCTCCTCACTCAGATTAGCCCAGGTGAGGGCAGTGGCTTAGTTGCCAACCACCCCCATGAACCAGATAGCAGACTGAGAGGCCTGGCCTGACAAGAAATGAAGAAAGCAGGTGAAATAATAATACCACTTTGCTGTTTTCTGTTCAGTCTTCTCATTTGATGTTTTGTCCTGTTTTAGAGAAAGGAGTGACCTGTAATGGGAGAAGAACTGGGCAGCTATTTGTTGGATCTTTTATAGTGTATAGAGAAGAATGAAGTATTTTTGACAAAACTGGCTATAGATTATTTCTGTGTGGACTAGAAATTTAGGTCCTATTTAATTTTATACTCTGGTGCCAAGAGAACTACTAAAGTTACATTAATACAAAAGTAAAAAAGACTGAAAGTTGAACACTTTTGTGGAAAAGGCATGGGACTCTTCAGCCTGGAGAAGCAAAGGCTCAGGGGTGATTTGGTGACAGCTTATAAGTATGTAAGGGGTGTGCATCAAGGACTGGGAGAACCTCTGTTCACCAGGGCACCTCAAGGGAAAACAAGGTCTAATGGTCACAAACTGCTGGAAGACCATTTTAGGGTGGACATAAGGAAAAACTTCTTTACTGTCTGAGTCTCCCAAGTCCAGAATAGACTCCTCCCAGAAGTGGTGCAAGCATCTACTCTGGATACCTTTAAGAAACACTTGGATGATTATCTTGCTGGGGTGATCTGACACCAGCTGACTTCCTGCCTCTTGGGCAGAAGCTGGACCTGACAATCTCGCAAGGTCCCTTCCAGCCATATTGTCTGTGAAATCTATTAAATCCATATGTAGACTGTCAACTTCCTGGAGTCTTTGCTATATCCATTTTTTGATGGGTATTGAGATCTGCTGAAGAACCTATTTATTGCATTTTGCTGATCTTGGGCTGAATTGTTCCTGATGCTGTTGAAGTATATATGTTGTCAAGGGAGAAAAGCAAGAGTGCAATGAAACTCTGACCACATTTTTCTGTGCTTGGGTGCTTCTACCATATCATGGAGCCCTTGGGCCGGCTGTATGAGTATTCGTGGTCATCTGGCCAGGTGCTGGGGGATTGGAAACTGGCTAATGTCAAGAAAGGGAGGAAGGAGGACCCAAGTAACTATAGGCCGGTAAGCCTCACCTTGGTGCTCAGGAAGATCTTGGAGAGAATCATCAAGGCACACATCTGTGGGGGGCCTGCAGGGAAGATCATTCTCAGGAGCAATCAGCATGGGTTCATCAAAGACAGGTCCTGCCAGACCAACCTGATTGCCTTTTATGACCAAGTAACTAAATCCTTTTATGATGGTGTTGCCATGGACATAGTGTTTCTAGACTTTAAGAAGGCCTTTAACACTGTCTCTCACCCCATCATCATCAATAAATTAAGTGACTGTGGCATTGATACCTACACAGTTGGATGGATAAAAAATTGGCTGATGAGGCGCACCCAGAGAGGAGTGGTGGACGGGCTGTACTCCACCTGGCGAGATGTGAGCAGGGGGGTACCCCAGGGCTCGGTCCTCAGGCCTGCACTGTTTAACATCTTCATCAGCAACTTGGAGGAGGGCATGGAAAGCACGCTGTCCAAGTTTGCTGATGACACCATGGTGTGGGGCGAGATGGACATATTTGAAAGGAGAGAGAGGCTGCAAAAAATTTAGACAGACTACAAAAGTGGGCAGATGAGAATAGGATGGGGTTCAACGTAGACAAATTCAGGGTGCTGCACCTTGGGAGAAGGAATCCACAGAATACATACAGGATGGGGAGTTTCCTTCTTGAGAGCACGGAGGCGGAAAGGGATCTTGGAGTCATTATTGACTCCAAGATGAACATGAGCTGCTAATGCTAGACCGTAGCCAGCAAGGTCAACCATACCTTGTCATGCATCCAAAGATGCATCTAAAGCCAGTCCAGAGAGGTGATATTCCCCCTCTATGCGACTTTGGTCAGGCCGCAGTTGGAGTACTGCATCTAGTGCTGGGTGCCGCAGCTCAAAAGGGATGTGGCCAGTCTGCAGAGGGTTCAGAGGAGGGCCATCTGCTTGGTGAGAGGGCAGCAGGACAGGCCCTAGGAGGAGAGACTGAGGGACC
>JAGPOW010002514.1:32899682-32911722 GCA_030014935.1 Caiman crocodilus | reverse complement strand
GACAGGCCCTAGGAGGAGAGACTGAGGGACCTGAACCTGTTCAGCCTCAGCAAGAGGAGGCTGAGGGGGAACCTGGTGGCTGCCTACAAACTCATCAGGAGGGATCAACAGCAAATAGGCAGAGCCCTTTTCTCCCCAGCACCATCTGGGTTGACAAGGAACAATGGTGACAAGCTGATGGAGAATAGGTTTAGGTTAGAGATCAGAAGGCAATATGTTAGAGATAGGGTGGCCAAAATCTGGAACCAACTTCCCAGAGAAGTGCTCCTCGCCCCTACCTTGGGCAAATTGAAAAGGAGGTTGGACAGTCACCTGTCTGGGGTCTTGTGAACCCAGCATTCATTCCTGCCTGTGGCAGGGGGGCAGGCTAGATGATCTGTTCAGGTCCCTCCTGACCCTAGCTACCATGAAACTATGAATAGGTCTGCATGTAGGGCAAAGTGCTGTGTCTGACTGGAAAAAATATTTGTGTTACATGTTGGATAAAAGGGCTACCAAAGGGTTTTATAGTTTACTCAGTTTGCATTTTCCTTTAAAAGAGCAAGGTGCTTGTTTTAAGGATGGAAATCACCAATTATAATGACAGTTTTACCTGGTGAGATTATCAGATCATGGACCTTATCTCTTTTGTTAGCTGTTTGCAGTTGAAATGTGGCAATTGTAATGACTTTAAAAAGCATCACCTTCATCTAATGCTGAAAAAGGAACTTTATTTATTTAAATAAGAAAACCAGGATTATATCTAAACCTGCTGTCTCTTTGTCCATCATTCTGGAACTTCAGCATAAGCTGTTCCTCAAACCCCATACTGCGGATTTAAAAATGTAACACACATTTTCACTCAGAACCCAGAACTGGACTTCACTCTGATCTTTTGGAAATCGAAAACCTTAGTCCTAGATTTAGGGCTGAATTTATCAGCTCCATCTCCTGTTGTAAGTGCATCTAACTAATAAAAACTGATTGTCATCACACTCTTTTTATTTTTTAAATGAAAAGGAATGGTGTATATATGGTGGGGACTGAAGCATTCCCACTCATTAACCTGCTATCGTACCTCCCCTTCTGCAGCAGCAGCACTGCCGAGTGAAAACAGTATCCAGATTCATGCTAATTTGATCTACTTGGCTCAGGAAGTGCAGGGCTGACCCAGGTAATTTTTTTAATATTAGTTGTAAGCAGTTTTGTTACTTTGTTTTAAGTCAACAGATAGAGCCTTAATTTATAAAATATTGATGTAGCATCATGATTTTTAAGTTTTATCCTTTATTTAAAAAAAATAATTTTGTAATATATTGCTGTGGTTTTCCTTGTATGAAAGAGCAGTAGGCCTACTGGGGACAGTATTTATTTGCAGGGTAGATGTGTTTTTGTGTTTTTAATTTATTCTTTTGGTTCAATTTATTGTTCTAGGGAACACCAGGAACTTTTTGCCTTTAGACAATAAAACTGGAGCCAAAATATTATTTTAGCTTCTAATGATGGCATAATCAATCCTTTTGTTTCATTCCTTGTACACTTTTGGCAATACGCTGACAGCAGAATTGGGCATGAAAGGTCTTGCATGAAAGGCAGCGAATCAACAAATAAACCATTAAAAATTGAGAGTTTATTTACAATAATCACATGTAGTTTTCAAAATTCTTTACAAATCCACCATGATCCTAGGGAAAATGGCTGGAAGCCTATTACAGAGATATTAGTAATTTAGCATTTGTATATGTATACATAACTTGACAGGGTCAGGCTAATGTGGATTCTGTAAAGGAAAATCATTTAGTTCCAAGTTGTTTTAAGTGGGTGCTGTTAAGTTACACAAACTGTAGCTAATAGTAGCTAAATTTTACTTGTGTTTTTGAATAAGTGCTCAAGTTGCTCATAAAAAAACATTGTTGGAAGTTAATTTCATAGGGTGAAGGGCAGTGGTGTGCATTTAAAATCTGTAAATCAACAGGCAAAAAAGTACTCTGCTCCTAAGGACGAAGGACAATTAATATTTGGAGAGGGTGGAAGAGAGGGGGAGACAGAAGGGATCATTATAATGTCTATTTTATTTGAAGGAAAAATATGAAAATCTGATGAAAATGGATAGTGTTTGGCTCAGCATAAAGATGCATAGAGTAATCTACACATGCTGAGGTGCTTCTGAATTTCCTGGTCTATGCCAGTGGATTCTGAATTAACTTGAGTAAGTTTCATATTACAGTACAACAGTCTGTGATCACTGTGGATAGCTTCTCATTTCAGTAATGTTTCTCTGGCTAGGGGATTGTAAAAGAGAGAGGAAAAAAATGGTTATGCAGCAAAATCAGTCACATAAAATGGCAGTCATCCAGGAAAGTCCCTTGCAGTTTCAGTTTTACACTCTGTAGTCTCCTATGTCTATTGAAGGATTTCTGTGAAGGCTGCAGACTGGAGCCTCAGTGTGCTAGAGGTATAACTTGAGGATGCAAATAATTATAAAAGTCTGTTTGTCTCCTGATATAACTGGCCTGGAATAAATCCTGACATTCTTGGATTTTTCCCTTCTTAAGACAAATGAAACTCCCACCTATTTCAAAGGGAATTTGTTTGACTGCAGGCTTCTGGATTTGTCCCACAGATGCGAGAAAAGAAGGAAGAGGAAAATGATAACATTTAGATGAAAAAGCAGAGAGTGTTTTATTCAAAAAGAAACTCTTGATACCACAACAATTCTAGTTATGAGACCTAGAACCAGATCAAGCCTGGTTCCATGCAAGTAAGGGCGGAGAAGCAGATGCACATCACCTTCCATTTCTCTTTACTCCTTTCCAGGGACCAGCAAAACCATTGTGCCCACAGAGCACAAGAAATGCACAAGTTTAATTCTGCCAAGATCTGACCATCACAGTCCCAAACCTTCAGCTGTGCTACCCAACAGAGCTGATCCCATGCAGGTTGCAGGGATAAAGGAAACATGTTACATCCTTTTGAAGGGCATGCCAGTAGATTGAGCTTCCCATGTTGCAGGAGCTCCACAGTGTAGTACCCTTCTGGCTCACCTGTGACTATAGTGTGAGTCTATTACTTACTCTATTTTAAAACTATTATATTTAAATGTTAAAAGTAAGACACTAATCACCCAAAGAAACACCCTGAAAAGGACAACACATATGTAGACCCCAAATGCAAAAGATATAGAAGTTTTCCCAGAAGCTTCCAGTTAATATTTTCTCTGAATGCATCTACACGTGCACTTTACTGCGGAGTTGACTAATTTGCTCCACAGTAAAGCATCACTGTCTACCTATGTATTAGAGATCAGTAAATTACTTAACTTCACTATAAGACAGTATTGTCAGAAACGGAGACAGTACTATCTTATGGAGGAGTCATTTACTGTGCTGCAGTGTACATGTAGATGGTGACTGGAACAACAGCACTTTGAGCCAGGCTAGCAGCAGGCTTGGGGGAGCCAGGAACATGGCTTCGCAATGTTGGCATCCTCGTGCCCCAGTCAGCCCCTCTTCTGCATGACACTGCCACCTGGAGCCCAGAGCTGATCCTCCAAGCCTGTTGCCACCCTAGGGCTGCCTCACCCTGGCTCAGAGTGCTGCTGTCCCAGGTCCACATATAGATGCTGCACCTAGGAGCAGCATACTCTAGAGCAAACTGCTCCAGAGTTTATCACATCTTATTAATAGCATGTGTAGATGCACTTTCTCTCCCACATTAAAGTTAAAGTTGTCTTTAACTTTCAGTTTGTCACCCACAAATCCAAAGTGTGTGTCTCAGAATCAGATCCTGGTAATGAGCAACACCAGGCTTAAGAACTTTAGTTGTGTCTGTGAAAGATCTTAAAAGCCATTGAGCAGATATGCCTGGGAATTTCTAAGATGTTTTCAAGATTTTCAAAGAACTTCTTCCAAAATAAATGAACCCCATAGATACCACTTCCTGGAAGACCTTTTTAATTCTATTTTTCATGATTGCATGTTTCTTCATTGAATAGGAAATTAGAATGAACCCCTTCTCCCTCCCCCTCAAAATAACAAATCTTTTAACATTTTCAGACCCTGTTGTTGTTTCTTAGTGGAAAATTATTTGTGTTGCCTGAGGGCAAGAATATAAGCAAGTGAAGGAGCAATCTGACCCCACTTCCTTAGTTGCCCTTTGCAGTGACACCATAACATTTTGAATGTATGAACACAAGAACCTGAAGGTTTCCTGGGGGAAAAAAGGGAGCATGTCAGACATCTGTACTTGGAATCCATGAAACACAGGCAAGTACACAAGCAATTAGCAGATGCTGGGAGATCTTTAAAAGTGAGGTAAAGGAGTCTTAATTTTAATGTATAACCTATACATTAAAATTTGAAGGAATTATGGTTTTGATGTCATAACAGGCACAAAGTTGTTAGGAAAAAACGCCATATTTTCTTGACAGCACATTTAATCTGTTGTTAATAAAGTGGAAATGGGGTAAACAGCAAGCTGGCAAAATCTCCTGACAACAGAATAATTCATATTTGTTCAGACAGATGAGGCCAAAGTTGAATTTCAGGAGGTAATCCAAAAAAAAAAATCCATCCTGACTATGGTCAGAAGAATAGCACATGGGCTTGAGGGCATAACAGTTTTTGCTTGCAAACCACATGCACCCCCCTCCTCTTACAAATCAACATTCCAAATTTAGGGTGCATATCTTAAGCAAGGAAGCATATTTTTCTTTGCAGAAATACATGTGGGGAGGCATAAAAGCAAGTAGTTACTGTGACCGTGGACAGATCGAGGATCACAGTGAGGGGTGTCTAGCCACGCTTCCTTCAGCTGTGGTACATGTGCATGAAGAGAGCTTGAGTACACATGCACTACAAAGCTGAAGGAGGGTGTGTGCCTGAAGCCCCCTCACCGTGATCCTGAATGCCAGTGAGCTCTCTGAGAGCTCTGAGCTTGCCAGTGAGGTGGTCAACAGAGTGTCTGGCCAGAGTCCTTACTTTCCCACAGCTCTGGAGCTAAGGGGATGAGCACTTCTGCCCCTTCCTCCTCCCCCAAATTCAGCAGCAGGGGCAAAGAGGATATGAGTGGCACTGACAACAGTACTCAGCTACCACTTCCATGCAGTTCCAGAGTCCAAGAGTTGAGTGTCACCATCACTGGCCATCCTTTCTTATCCCCTGCCACTGAATTCAGTGAAGGGTTAGGGGGAGAGAAAGGGTGAACTGCAATTGTTCTCAATCCCTGGGCTCCAGATCTGGTTGTGTGAAAGTTGGACTCTGGCCAGACCTTACACTGGCCAGCTGATGAACTCATAGCACATGTGGAGCTCTGGCAGAAGCTTCAGCTGACAAACTAGTGAGCTCAGAAAACTCCCTGTGCATGTAGCGCACCGCCAAAGGTGGAGTGTGATTGCTGTGCCATCCTACTCTCTTGGAGCTGTCCCTGGCTGTGATTTATAGTTGCTAAGATGGCTGGCAGTTCTCTGTGGCCCTGAAAGCAGAAGAGGCAGAATCCAATGCCAACCCTCTCAGAGCTGGCTTAAAGCAAGTGAGCTGCTGCATACAATTTGTAGTATCTTGATGAGGCTTGCAGTATGGAAACAGCATTTTATTATTTACAGAGCCTGATATAAAGGCTTATATACAGTAAAGAAGTTAGTCTTCCTGCTGCCTTTGCAAGGGTCTGATGCATAGCCTAGTTGCTGTCTTGCCATACCAGGAAGTTCCTGCTGCCTCACCTCCTATACCACACTTCCCAGATAGTCTGTGTTTCCAGGAGGATTTACTCTTGCAGTCAGCCAAGAATTTGGAAAAATCTTTCCCCCTACATTCTGTTTTGTTTAGGAGCGTGAGGGATATGAGAAAATACAGTGAATACATTTTGTAAAAGAACAATTCAAATTACTCATGCATGATGGCTCTAACAGTATTTGTGGAATCTGGTGTCAATTCATAGCCCAATATTCAACAAATTAATTATAGAATGGACGGCAGACATCTATGACGCCTTAGCACTTAAGTTAAAAATGTTCCCATTGAAAACTCTCAATGCCGTATAAGAGTGTGTTCATGCATATGGAGAGGAGCTAAGTGCAATTAGAGAGGAAACCAAACAAATATAAGTCCCTCCTCATTGGAAGACCATCACAAAAAGAGAGAAACCCTTTGGAAGAGAGATGTAGACAGGGCCCCTTTGCCCAATATAAATAACAGTAATTTCTCCTTTGAGAATGACAGTGGATTAGGTTTGGCTACATCAAAGTGCCCACTCATTTCAGGGGTTATTTAATAGTTAAAATGTGGTATGACTAACATCCAGATGATTTTACTGAGTTGAGTCTAGTAAGCAAAAATGCATGTACCATTCAGAATTTCCCCAGAACGCAACAAGCACATGAAAGATTTAGCTAAATTTACAGATTAAAAAATAAAACTTCCCATAATTTCTAAGGCATTCATCATTACATTGGTTCTTTCTCAAGATTTCCATTGACCCTTTTATTAAATTCATATTATTTGGGGGGGTGACTTGCTATTGAAGAAGGCTTTCTGTGTAGTGGGACTAATCCCTCAGATCCATTCATGTGGGCAGGAGGCATTTTCCTCTTGAGGAATTCTTTTCACTTCATTTAAGGAATGTTTGGTTTAAGTATTTCTCATATTGCTAAAAGAGTTTTTAAATAAAGAAATATTGCCCTTGTGGCTTTCAAGAACTAATCAGCTGTAACTACTGCTATAATCCCTCACGCTGAGGTTTCTATTGATAAAGAAAAAATGGTACTTTTTATTCTACCCACATGTAATTCTACTGAGTTCAATTTAATTTCTTGAGCTTTCCAATGACAGGAGAAGAGAATTGGACCAAAGGATTTACATTGTCTTTTGTTCCCATCAGTGAGGTTCATTTTGCCAAAGAAAGTCTCCTCACTGAAGCAACTACCCTTTAAAAAAAATTGGTAAAGATTTTGTATGTAACCTTTTTTGACCCTTTTCAAGAGCATTTGGCTTTCTGGTTAAATTCCATTAAAGAGGCCATTCTTGTTAGAGAATATTCACGAACTGACTTCCAAATAATACAAACCCTGATTGGTGTGGTCAATGAGGAGACTTCATTTGGCTTTACCTGGTAAGCTGCTGTCTCTGCACAAATGATTCAGTCTTCCAAAATTATTTGGGACTAGCTAATTGCCCATCAAGAATGATGGGGAGGGGGAGGGTGGGGACAGAGTGCTGGCACCCAACACCCCATGCCATTGCTGCCTCCCAGGGATGAGAGGGAAGCTTGCACACAGCGACCGTCGCTGTCACAGCACATCTGGCCATGTGTAACCCTCCCACTCTGTGTCCAGCCCCGTGTGCCCCCCACCCCTCCATGTGTGGCCCATGCTCCCTGCCGCTCTGCATGTGACCCCATGGTACCCACTCCTCACCCCCCTCCCACACTGCAGCCACTTGGTTCTCTCTGCTGGAGCCAAGCCCCACCTTTCATTCATTAAGAGTATTTATTCTTCAGCCTCCAGTTTGATGGCTCCCCCCCAGCCTCTGCCTCCTCACCCGGAGCAGTAGGGCTTCTCCAGCCTCCCTGCCTGAGGCAGCTATGGCTGCCTCCACCCCTCCTGCCTCTGCCTTCTCCCCTGGAGCAGTGGGGCTTGCAATCACCTCCCTGCCTGAGGCAGTGGTGGCAGCAGCAGCAGAGACAGCAGTGGTGGCTCCCTCCCCCCTACATCTCTTTCCCCAGAGCACTGGGGCTTGTATCTGCCCAGTTGCATAGCAATGGGGGGGGGGTCATGCTCCCAGATGTTTGCCAGGCCCTCTGGGGTACTCAATCCCCCACTGGCACTTCCAGTTTCACTGCCGGTGTTTCTGGGCTCAACAATCCATTGCTAAGGGACCCTTCCTCCCCCTGCTCAGTGATTGACCACTAGGCGGGATCCAGGGGGACCCCCCCAACTTGGTGATCAGCAGTGGATGGGTGGGCACAAATGGAAGCATTGGCCCCTGGGTACGGAGACCCATGCCATGTCACTGCAACCGCCTCCCTGCCTGAGGCAGTGGCTCGCTTCCCCCCACCCACCTCTGCCTCCTCCCCTGGAGCAACCACAACTAGTGCCCTGCCTCTGCCTCCCTCCCTGTGGTGGTGGCAGTGGTGGAGTTGGAGGCTCTCTTCCCCTCACCTGTCTCTGCCTTCTTTTTCTCCCCCCAGAGCAGCAGGGCTTGCAACTGCCTCCCTGCCCGAGGCGGCAGAGCCCATGCAGTCAATTACTGCCACCTTCTCAGGGGTGCATGTGCAATTGCCCAAATGTGTTACAGAGAGACATACACACAGACTGAGCCCTTTATTATATTATAATACAGGCAGTCCTCGGACTTGTGACACAAATGGTTCCTGAAAACCATGTCTTAAGTCAAAACATTGCAACTCCGAACCAATTTTCTCATAAGAAACAATGTTATAAATGGGGGATTGGTTCCTGAACCGAGGCCCGATACCCTATTTTCACCAAAAATACCCCAGAATTTTTTACTCGATCAATTATAAATGAGTAATATAGCTACATTAATGCATTTATATTGTAAATAGCAATCATATTGATTTGGAAGGACTTCTTTGAGGTGACTTTGCTGGACTTTTTGAAAGGCTCTTGTTTGGACTTTTTAAAGGGTTCTTGGCTGGAGTCTTCTCAGGAGTCTTGTCTGCTTTCTTAAAGAAATTGTCCAAGGAAGTTTGGACAGATGTTCTCCAAGGAGATGAGTGATGCAACGAACTTGTTCCCTGGTGTGACATTGCATCAGACCAAGTGTTGTAAAGTTAAATCTGATTTCAAAGTTGAAACAGTGTCAATTTATACATGTTGTAAGTGTGAAATGTTGTAACTCGAAACATAAGTCAAGGACTGCCTGTATTCAGAGCCCCAGCTACTGTGTAGTTGATTCCATAAATTAAATTGTCTAAAGTACCTGCAATGTATTACTTGGTTTTGCTCTTACAACACAATCCCAGATCCTAAAAATGTTATTTTGCCTCAGAAAAAGAACACATAAGCAGTAAGAGCAGATGGCTGAGCTAACATCTTTCTGCAAACAAAGGGACACACAATCAGCTCTGGTAAAAATATTAGCTTGTTGTGTTTCAAAAGATTTGATTTCACAAATATAGCAATGGAAATGTTCATGAAAGGACAGAATATAAATGACTAGCCATGTCATGGTATATGCATTACAGAGGTCAGGCTATGTGAAAAAATCTGAAGCATGGATAAGTCACAAATGCTTTATCTAACAATGCTGCTGCTTTGGTCTTGTCATAAGGCAGCATTACCAGAAGAAACTTGCCATAGGGAATGAAACAGCACAAGAGCCTTACACTGGCTAATAGACAAAGGTCAGGAGAACTCAGCAATTTGGAACAGGTCTAAAAATATATTTTTGCTTCCTTTTTTTGCCCCAAACACAACTGAATTTTCCCTCTATAATCCGAGGCCTAAGATTATGGGGTGGACTAGTGAGACTGCTGATGGGGGTATGCTTTTAATGTGAAATTAAGTGAAATAGTATTTGTCTAAAAATACATCTTTCAGCTTCCTGCTCTTGGATTTTTTTTCTGTGACCCATAACAATCTATTGTGTTGGCTTATGTTTCCAAGGTACAAGAAAGAAAGACTATTCCTTCTTCTTCTCTAAATGAAAGCTGAGATTCTCTTTTATGTTTCAAGTTCCCCCAAATCAAATGGATGCTTGTCATGGGCTCTACAGACCACCTCTGTGGAACAGATTTCTATAAAGAACATTTATGAGTGTGTTTTTCTCCATTTTTGAGAGACAACTTCAGCCTTCAGTATAACTCTTGGCAAATAAGTGTTGCACTTGGGTACAGCACTCAACTGCGTGTCAAGAAGAACAGATATCTGGAAAGGGCCAGGCCACGTAAAACAAGCAACTCATTATACTTTGAGGAGCTTTAAAGTATACTCTGCTTGCTCAGCACTAGCTTTCCTGCCATGCTAGATAATTGTAATTTGTTTCTGGCAAGAAAGATACTGCATAGCTGGCTGATTTGGGGGTGACTGGATGTAACTATCAGAACCCCAATTCCTATATTTCAATGACAAGCCCAAGTGCATCAATAAGGAAAATGGGATTGCTTTTGGGCTAATATTTCAATATACTTTTTGGTTATTCATTCTAGGCTAAAGTAAGTCTGACCTTTCAGCAAAAGTAAATTTATTCAACAATGGTATAAAAATCACTTAAAAGAAAATGTACATGTAAATGTGGCCTTATTAACAAAGGCTTACTGCTTTTCTCTTCCAGAAATGGATCTATGTATATGGCTTGCTACTCCTCTCAACTGAATTACATTAAGGAGAAGAATGCATTGTCAGGTAGAAACTGTATGCACTGGATTAATATCAATTGGAATAGCATGCTATCCAGTGCATGCCAGTGATTTATTGCTATGCTTTTTAGAATCAAAGGAGATAAATTCCTATTGGTTTAAAATTTTGTATCATGCTTACATTCAATGTATTTAATGATTTTAAGTTGTTCAGAAATGCTGAATACTTATCAGACATACGCAGAGTGTGATTTCTGGAAAGAATGAGGGGAATTATAAGTCTAACTAAAAAGGCTTTAACCACCCACAAGCAGGCTTAATATTTATAAGTTCAACTCTAGCCAGTTTACATTCGCAAATATTGAACATCCCAAACACAATGTAAGGTCATTCATTCACTATGCATGAAAACAATTTCTGCTGTCTTTCCCTAAGGAATGCTGTTGGTTACAAAACTAAAAGAAAAAATGAAAAAAAAAACCCCCAAAGAAATCTTTTGCAGACATAGCCCATAATACTGCAGTGATGGAACTTGTTATATATTGAGAAGATATGCATCATTTATGATACCTGTAGTGCTACTAAATTAGTGTACCATGATTAACAGGATCATAGTGGGAAGCCTATTACATTATTAATGAATGGTCACTTGCTGGTAAATCGTTATTTTGAAGATACCCCTATACATTTAGGAAAATTTTCTTTTATGTTAAAAATTGCAAAGAGAAAATATTATAATAACAATAGGTTTCTCCTGCAAGTCAAATGTGAAAAATTGTTTGCAATAATGAGAAGGATTTAAACTGGATTTTCCAAAGACAAAGCTCAGAGGCAGAAAAGGATAAGTTTTTCAAGAGACGGATTACAGCACTAGGGTGGTAAATGCGAGTGGAGAACTTAAGACCTCCAGGAAGGGCTAGGGCTTTAAATCCCAAAGGAAACATGGAGGAGATAGCAGAACAGCTGCTTCTTTAATATATAGTGGTATGTGGCTGGTTTCTGGGTTGCAGGAAAAAGAGAATGGGGGTTGGATACATGCTTGTGCACTGTGGATTTCAGAAGACATTAAATATGAATTTGAAATGTTAGGATAAATAGATACCAAGCACCATTTCAATAATTCTTTCTATAAAGGACAGGGAATTAAACCAGAAGTTAGAATAGCAATGTTTCATAAGCATTCTATAAATTATATTGATCTATATGCTGTATCAATATCATATCTGTATTTGTGTGATAGATAGATCTCCACTTGGTCCAGGAGGTGCATGGCCCCACCAGGGGGGGATGCACTGCTGGATCTGGTCCTGGTCTCGGGGGACGATCTGGTTGCAGAGCTCCAGGTACGGGACTCCCTGGGAGACAGCAACCATTGCCTGATAGAATTTGCTGTCCAGCATAGTCCAGCATAGGGCCCACACTAGGACTATGGTCCCAGACTTCAAAAGGACCAATTTCAGAGAGCTCAGGAGGCTAGTCGACGAGGAGCTGTGGGACTGTAGGGTTGAGGACATGGGCGTTCACGAAGGGTGGGCGTTCCTCAAGAAGACGATCCTCTGAGCCCAAGAGGCGACCGTTCCCGCCCGATGCAAGATAGGTAAAAGTGCCCGGAAGCCCCTGTGGCTTAATAGGGATATTCAGGGGTTCCTGAGGGCAAAGCGGGAGGCTTACTATCTATGGAAGAAGGGAGCAGCCTCCAAAGAGGAGTACTCTTCTTGTGCTCGGGAGTGTAGGAGGGCTGTTA
>JAGPOW010002514.1:32871149-32897095 GCA_030014935.1 Caiman crocodilus | reverse complement strand
GGAACCAGCTTCCTAGGAAAGTTGTTCTTGCTCCTACCTTGGGCATCTTTAAGAGTAGATTAGATAGGTACTTGGCTGGGGTCCTGTGACCCCAGCACTCATTCCTGCCATAGGCAGGGGGTCAGACTAGATGGCCTGCCCTAGGCCCCTTCTGACCCTAGATACTATGAAAAAGGCATTCAAATTGCAGCAGTTTTCCAGAGACAGACAAGGGTAAATATACAGGATTAAGTTTGTATATGGGTATGGGTATCTTCCCACCAATACTAGGTTAGGTGGCATATGCTGTTGTATTCTAATATTATCAGTTTAATTTTGAGTTTAGATTTCTTTTTAAATATGAAGAAACAATAGAAGTAAAATAAGTTAAAAAAAAGGAAACTTTTTTCAGCGCAATTCATGCAAAAAACATTGAGAAATCCATTTAAGAAAATCCTGTCTATTCTAAAAGATTATTTTACAGATTTTCATATTAAACACATTCATATACTATATAATGTATTGGCAAAAATGTGGTTAAAGACATACACAAGGATCTCTAACTATGACTCTTGTTTAACAATCTGTTCTAGTCTAGTTATGACAAAATTAATCCATTGCTAATTTATTTGTTCATCTGTGAAGTCGAGGTTGATCAGATTCCAGGATTAGAACCTTGTTTTAATGGAAATGTTTCTTATGATCTCAAAAAGAACAGACAGGTTTTATAATACAACAGGGAAAGGAGAGTTCATGTTCAAGTGTAGATGAAATATTGGGCTAAATTCTGAGTTTTGACCAGCTGTAATGATTACACTTGTGTCAGATCACACACAATGCATGGAAATTTGAATAAGGGTATCTCCGTATATAGCTACTTCATATCTGCCTAATAGATATGACAACTGAAGCCACTGTGTTGTCAGTCTGACACTTTTGTCATGCAAACTTGCAGGAACAGATCCTTGTTACATATAACGAAATTAATGTAATACTTTATTATATTACTACAAATCCACCCAGTTTTTCAAGCTCAAACCCCTACATTTACCACTATAAACTAAATAATGACATACTTTTCCATTTTAACTGAGTGGTATGGCAGGATGTAGCAAGCAGGCTTCAGGCCCAGAGGATCTTGTCTAGCTGTGAGTGGTAATGCTAATTACAGGCTGATTAGGAGGACTGGACCATCTAAGGAAGATAATTATCAACCACAGGAAGTTAAAAGGATCCCAGGGAGGGAAGTCGGGGAGACATATGAATGGAGTAGTCACAATTTCCATATTTCACCAGGAACTCAGGGTCTGGGGAGAGACCTAGGTGCTGTGATACGAGGGGCAGTAGCATCTTGGCAGGGAGCTGAGTCACAGATAACCTGAGAAGAGAGACTGCAGCAAGGAAGAGCTAGCAGTAAGCTGAAGGCACCTTTGGGGGGGCTGAAGAAGACTCAGACCTGTAAGTTAATTCTCCATTGACTCTGTGTTAAAACTTGAAGACTGACTGGTATAGGAGGGTGCCTGTGCAACAGAAGTGCCCTGGGAACACAGACTGTATTGTGTTTAAGGACTATTTAAGCTAAACAAACCCCCAAACTCACTAGAATAGAAGTGGTCACATACTTTTGAATTAACATCCACAGACTAGATGTATGTTTAAAACTTTGTATTAAAGTCTTGTTAATAACTTCTTTCTAAAGCCCACTTCCCTAGGTCTTGTCCCAGTTAATTCTGAAATCTTGAGAGGACTCTAGAGTTGTCTGTTAATTATAAGATAGATAGGCAGAAAAGATGCAACAGAATCCATTTATGTAAATAAAGTTCCTAGAGGAAAGAGAAGAACAGGCATGGATGGATCTAGAAGGATTTTTGAAGAGTGGGCTTCAGGTGTTCTGGTGCATTGTCCCTTAATGCATATTTCTTTCTGACTAAAAAGAAATTAGAAGCTTTACTAATATGCTAGGGACTTAGGGATATATATTTAAGTTTATGGTCTAAGCCACAAGAAATACAATTGAGTGGAGGAAGGAGAGGGTTGATTGCCAGCTCCAGGGTGGGGCAGTCACCTGGTGCCATGGGTTGGGCAGTAAAGCTCTTGTCCCCCATAGCCTGGCATGGGTAGAATTGCTCCCTGCATTACCCACATGAGTCTCGCAAACATTTCACCATGGTCCCAAAGTGCCCCTACTGCCCTCTTATACATTGCCCTTGCCTCCTTAAATGTTCCACTCTGTTTCCCATTTTCCTATGCATCCGCATTCTAAGCCCCACCTCATTGTGTCCCAAACCCTCAGACCCTACATGACAGGTATCCGCTCTGGGCCGCCCTTAATATGGCCCACACACCTGTCTCTGGGGCAACTGCCTGCCTACTCATTTGCCATGCCTTGATCTTAATTAATTAGTATTAATTAGCAGGAGGCTGCCCTTATACTGCCCCGCCGCTAGGGGGTGCTATCTGCAGCTCCGTTTCCTCCCCTACACCATAGTCCATGCCTCACCAATGAGAACCGCTGTTGTCTCAGTTTGCTTGTTATTCGGCCCCTGGGCCTGCCTTCCTTCACTACACACTCCCTCTGGAGTCTGCTAGGGCTTCCTCCAGCCCCCTCTTGCTCTGTGCCCTCTTTTCTGGGGCCTTTCTACAATCCTGCCCCCTCCCGGGGGTTTCCATGCCCACCCTTGGGCTTCCCAGTAAAGCTGCCCCCTATCTGGGGCTCTCCGTGAATGCAGCCCCCTTTTTGGGGCTCACCGTGCCCAACTTGGGCTTCTCAATAAGGTGGCTCCTTATCTGGGGCTCTCCATGCCCACACTTGGGCTTCCTAATTCTGCTGCTCTCTATCTGGGGCTCACCGTTAAGCTGTCCCCTTTCCTGGGGCTCACCACGCCCACCCTGGGGCTTCTCAATAACACCCCCTATTTGGGCTGCGGTCTAAGCACCTCATAAGCTGTGCCCTTACTGGCACCAGGGTCCCCACGCTGCTGTGGGTCCCCTATGAAGCCTCCTCCAACCTCTTACAGCCTCACCCAAAGTACCAGTTGGTTTAACAAACGGCAACACAAACTTGAGCTTCCTGGCTATAACTCAAATACAAGCCACCTGGCTACAACAACATTGCTTAACTCCAGTCAAGCTGTACCTGTGGTCCTCGCTGTTTCTGGCTACTGATGGGGAACTACCTCTGGCCTCAGCTCCTGGACTTCATAAGAGCCAGGCCCTGCCCCTTAGGGTCAGCTGACCTTCTCTGGTTGCCCTGGCAACCTTATTCCCTGCTAGGGCTTTTCTTCCCTAGCAGTTTTCCCCTCTATGGGAGCAGGGCACCTCAGTGCTCTATGACACCCTACCATCCTTCCATACCTCAATGAGTCCCTACTCTGTTCTCTCACTGCCCCTATGAATCCACTGTACCCTGAACAGATTTGTCCCCATCATGCCCCAGCCTCCTACCCTCTTACCACCCCCCCACCTCACTGAGCCCTCCTCTGCCTCTCTGAGCATTTGATTCTCAGTGGAGCCTGTCACACTTTCTGGCCTCTGCCACCTGCAAACCCTCTTGCTCTCAACTCTCCACACCCATTTGCACTTCTGTAGAACCCACAACCCCTCTCAGCCCCTAACCACCTTCATAATGCCCTAGCCTCTCTTCACTTCACACTTGTCTACTCCCATAGGTCTACCTCTCCCTAAAAGCCCGTTCCTTGGTGCCCATGACCTTCCCCCATCTAGCCTTTCATGGCCTCTTGGAGCATCTTCTCAGAGCATCTCCCAAACAGTTCCCCCTCAAGGCAGGCCTCTGACCATGGGGGAGATGGGGACAGGGCTATAACTGCTCTCTCATCCCATAGCATGTCCATAACTCATGACCTTCACTTCTTCTACCCTCAACATACAGAAACAAATGGTTGGACCAGGGTAAGGGCTTGCTTCAGCAACTGGCAGCACTTCTAGTAGGTATGACCATCTCCTCATCCATTTATGCCTGGTTTTATGCCACGCTAGTTACACCTCTGGCTTAACATCCTGCAGCCTCCATCTGCTGCAGTGAATAACTCAGGAAAGTTATCTCTTTGCCTCACCTTTGGAACTCTTTCCTGCTTTGAATGCTGTATCACTACATAGCTTAGCCCTGCTTCTCCTTCCCTATCTCTGATTTTTCTGTGACCTAACCCCCCACCCCAGGACTTGACCCAGTACAGATTCATTGGGCACCACTTTATTGGTAGTGCTGGGAGATGAGCAGAGTAACATTTACAAGGAATAGGTAACCGACATATTAACAGCAAAAGAGAAGCTAGTTTGATTAGAGGATCGAGGGTTCTTGACACTTGTGGAGTGAAGAGATTAGGAAATCAAGTAGATATGAGCTATGGATTCAATTGTCTCCCCCAGCCCCACCTGAATCAAAATGCAGCTTTCCCTAATGGGCAGTTTCAAATACTCTTTTAGTACAGTAGGAATCAAAAGGGGGTGAAACTATACTCCCAACCCTTCCCCCCCCAGATCTACCCCCTGAAAATAGTTGCTAGATCCATTTATTATTTACAGCTGTGCTTTTTAATTTTACAGTAAAGTATTAGTCAGTCAGTGGAACCAAGTGTAATGCATAAGATGAAGAGAGAGAATGAGAAAATATTCATTCATGTCTGTCCTGTATTGGCACTGGGATCAGCTATATAATAGGGATTTCCTTTCTGTAATTTCTACTATTGTATAAAAGGGGTTTTCTGCATCAGTAGATCGTAGTGACCTTGGCTGCTTAGAGGGCATGGAATCCCATATTAAATGTGAGAACTTTTCCAGATATCCGCAGCTGGTATTACTCATTACAAAATCATCTTAACTAAATAATTATAAGCATACTCTTTTTTTATTCCCTTATCTATATTTGAGATGCTGAACTATGCTCAATATGGGGATACAGGTATCTGTTCTGGGGGTGGGGGATGACTGACACAACAGTTATTTCTATCCTTGGGCATCAGTGTTTTAGGGCCATCCATAATCTATGACAGTTGTCTACAGTTTGTACTTTGTTCTGAGGACTCTGTTGCAGAGTGGTAGGTGGGGCATAGGGACTGTCAGCCCCAGTAACAGCTCCTGGTAGCATTAAACCTGCAATAGGCAAAATGTCTCTAGAAGGACACATAGCAGCAGCCGCTTCATCTATAAATAGCATAAGCTTCTCCCTGTGCCAGAACAGCATGGTGGGAGGGGGTAGCAGGGGAGAAAGGAGCAAGACTGTGAAAACCAGCCAATCTTTCTTCCTTAAAAGCAGTTTTAATATCACCTATGCTGCTAAATGTTCCTCACATTTGGGCTCTGGAAGAATAGAGGTTGTGGTTGTCCCTTGTGCAAGGAAGCAATGTCTGCCAGAAGTCCATTATGTCACTTTCCCATATCTTTTGTCTTGGGTAGAGCCAGGTACAATTAAATTCTTAATAGAAATTAATAATTTAATCAGAAGACTGATAAAACTTGACAGTAAAATGCATCATCCTCAAATGCTTTTAGCAGGTTGGCCCCCTTAGTAGCTTTCTACCTTCCCTCCACTGAGATTGGGTCATTGCACTCTGTGAAAGTGTTTCTGAACTCTAAACTATTATCTTCAATGAATGGTATTCCCCTTCTCCTTCTCTGTTGTCTTTAATACTATGTCCTTACTATAACCAGCAAGGTAGGATAAATGCCGTGTCCTGCTTCTCCATCTTTATGGCATTTGTCAGAAATATTTTCATATTGTTGCTTCATAAATAACTAAAAATTAGGATGGTGAAATTCCAGGTGATGGATTTGGATATGGGAAAGTTGGACATGACCATGTGAAATGGAGGGAGCCAGAGCAGCTTTGGCTCTGGATTTACACTTGTACAAGATTACCAGGGTCAATGGAGCTTCTTTCTGTAAGTGAAATTCACCCTTTTACAGAGTCAGCATAAAAGTTATGCATGATTTAGGTCCCCACGTAGGATTTAATTGGAGTATAGGCCTTCTGCTTACACTGTTCAGGAGTAAACTTCACCCTGTACAAATTCTGTATAGAGTTTTATGTAACTATTAATTCCCAAGTGATTTCTAATGCTGAATGAGCACTATTGACCCCATTTTACAGGTGAATCTGTTAGGAGGCATGGAAATGTTAGTTAGTGGTTTCCTCACCAAAAATGTAATGTGTTGGGAACCATACACAGCTGCATGGTTGGGGTTGTTTGAAAGAGAAACTACTGCATAGTTAAAAGAAAACACCACTTTATGTATATTTTTGTGTCCCCTTTCTTATTTCCTTTTCTTTTATATCGAATAGATGAAACTGCTTCCCCCTAAGACATTGGCTAACATTTTTATATAGATTTGGATGGTGATAGCACCAGATATTTATTGCGGAAGTTGTAGGGAAAAAATGACTCCTGGTTTAATTTGGTCCTCTCCATCAGATTATGTATGTTTTGGGTACAGGGAATAATTTAAATTATGGATTCAGTAGACACTGGAAGAAAAGTATTGCAGCTCTCACTATGGCTGATATTTTGTCTTAGTAGCCCTAGCTGTCAAGTTAATTGGCAAATTACCAAACATCCATTACCCCGCTGATTTAGGATCAGTTGGATGTTGACCTCACCCTTCAATGTGTAGCTTCACTGCAGTCCCACCTGACATTCATTTTCTGTTCTTGAACCACTCCATCACTCACATTTATTAATGAAGATCAAGTCTCTCTGGTTTCTCTTGGCAGTTTCCAGTTCATGCAGTTTCTTTTATTTGTTTTTCCTTTACTTTGTACCTTCTTTATCGACTTAAAATGGGCTCACCTTGGGCTTGCAGTCTCTTGAAGTTGAGGAACCCTTTCAATTGTAACAAAGCTTTTTACTCTAGCAGACGCTTACAGCCCTTGTCATTTTCAGTACATTTGGGAAGTAGAAGAAAGGCATACAAAGCTACCCTTCAAGGAAGTGAATGTGAGGGACCTCAGTAGAATGAAACTACAGAGTCTTTCTTTGCACAGAAAGAGATGGGGATAAGAGTGGTGGCTTTAGATGGAACCACAAGGGAACTTCTGTGCAGGTAATGGAATAGGGCCCTCCATGAAGTCTGCATATGAATTCATGGGAAAAATTTAGGCTGTTTAAGAAACCAGCAAGGTCATAGCTTCTGGTTCCACAGACTGCAGAGAAAAATCTGGTGCTGCACCTAATTGATGGTCCGGAGTAGATACAAAGGGACTGTAGGGTAAATCTTGCCACAATGGACTCCTTGCCCTCAACTTAGTTCCTTTCACTAAGACCAGGGGCTAGGCTGATTTTTATTTATTTTCCCCCCCTACCCTCCATAATCTGTAAGTATTCAAGTAGCCTGCATACCATACTGTTTTGACAAAATCCTTTGTAATTGCAAGATTGATTTCTATGTACTCCTTCAGGTTTGCAGTGCCATTACTTAAGGGAATACAGTATTGTTTAGATAATGTGTGGAAACTTTCAAAATCCCTTTTATATTAAACTTTTTAATTCTAGTGTTTCAGCATTTAAATTTACTTAGCAGATGAAGGATAAAGCTTGAAAAGCCTTCAGTAGTAAATCTCCGGCATAAATCATAAGGCTTTAGTTACTGTACATGACTCCCCTGCTAAGATTAATGGAAGATGTTCAGTGAGATTCCCCTGAATCATCTTAGAAATATATTTGTCCCTTTATTTTTTAAAGCTCTTTGATGTCTAACTATGAATCATTTTGGCTAATGATTTGTAAGGGTAAACAGAATGGTTTTTTTGAAAGTCCTAAAAGCAGCAGAATGAGGGGGGTTCTGCAGAAACAGAACCAGGAGTCTAAGCAGGATTTTGTCACCTGCATTGACATCCATAGGCACTGAGTCCCACCGAGCACAGCTGTGTAACACATCTGTCCCTTGCACCTAACATACATAGTGGAGCAGGGAGCACCATCTCAGAGCATCAGTAATGGCCAGGGTGTGGTTCTGTGACCTGAGAGAGATGATCTCTTCCACTTGGTATCTGACTATTCCTCTGCACCAAGACAAGTTACTTAGTCCTGGTGCTGAGTTTTCAGTTACAGTAGTTACGTATTTCTGTTATGATAAATGGTATATAGGTAGCAGAGATTCAATCAGTTCTTCCTATTTATGTTACCATTGCTCAGGTAGTTCAGTTTCTAATTTAATCTAGAGATGGTATAGATTTGCATGCTTTTACTGATGTCAGTAGTCTCTTTGACTTCATTGCTACATCCTGCTCCCTATTAGGAAGTAGGTAATTTGCTTTGGAAGCGGGTAGGGCAAATGTGGGTGCATCTACACATTTGTTAATGTGCAGTAGTTATTGTGCATTTAATTTAGTACTTGCTTAATGAAATACTAACTAAATGTGCAGTAACACCAGAGCATGGGTTTTTAGTGATGTGTACCATGAAGAAGCCTAATACTACTGTGCAGTAGTGCATTAGCATGGTTTTTGCCTGGCACGCTACTGCACAGTGTTATTAGCCTACTGAGCATTAAGCACCTCATGTAGATGCACCCAGTAAGTAGTAAACATGGATGGTATATTGACAGGCTTTAGAAGTAATGTAACAATACTCTTTATAGACTCTGGAGTTTTATAGGTATTTTAGAAACCCTGAGTAGATGCATCTCTGCAAAGAAGCCACAGATGTCTCTCTGAAATCAAGACATGTAGCCAGTCTGAGGAAATGGACACTTTTTTCATTTTTGCCCAGACAGCTCAGTGATGGGTAGTGACATGTTGACCTTTGTATTGCAGTAACATCTAAGCAGGACAAGGGCTGAAGAATTAGTTTGCATGTGAGAGTGAAGCTGCTTGTCAGGCAGAGATCAATTAGTTCACAATAAGCATTGTTTCTGTTGGAGAAGTGAGGCATAAACAAGGTGGCTGTGAGGTGGTTTAATTATAGATTACTGGATATTCTTGGTGTCCCTCGAGGGAGCTGATGCAAGAAAAACAACTGCTATTCTTCAGTCTGCTTAATCAGGTTGATTAATGAATGATTTTTGGAACCATCTGAAGTTATATGATATGCTTCTGCCTCAATCAGTGCAACCTGTAAATGTGCAGATAGAAGATATCAGGTACTAGGAAAGAACTGAACCTCAACATTTCTGTCCATTTTCCATGTCTTATGGAAGAGAACAACACAGCAGACTCAGTTGGCCGAGAAAAGCAGAAAAGAGAATTGGAAAAGCTGGATCTTGTCAAATGGAAATATTGCACCTAGGTGAGTTTGTAGCTAATTTATGTAGGACTTCCTGTGAAGTATAACATACTACAATGAAACAGGTCCTTCCCTGATGAACAAGCACCCCAATGAATATTAGAAGGGGTTGACAATGAGGCAGTCATACTGACTCCAGATTTCTGGCATCCTTTGAATCCATGTGACTTACTACTTAAAAGAAACAAATTTTCTAATAGCAACATTGATGTGGTGTTATGATCTTTGAAAGTCTTGAGAGTGGGATTCAGTGGGATGGCACAAGCAACAACCATAATCTCTGTTGTAATTCAGACAGCATCAGTAACACCAATTAATTTCATCCTTGGAAGCCCCACAAAAGGCTCAGACATGTGGGAAACAGTTCTTTTCAGTTTGAAATCCCAGTGAGATCATCTAGAAACCCATCCCCTCTTTCTCAGCATCACAGCCTCTTATATTGCAAAGAAACTTAGCCTGGGATTACTTCAGATAAGTGGGTACTCAAACTATGAACAAGAAGTATCCCATCCACCTTCAAACTAGTTTAACTTTCTCCCTTCCCTCGTTTTCCATTTTCAGATGTTGTTCTCATGAGAAGACAAAATGTTGACCCCATATTATATTGCAAGGATGTAGAGGAATTTTAATTGCTGCTTAATCCAAAGAGGAAAGGATAGGGGAAAACATGTCCAAGACCCTTAGTGTCTCAGTGCTTTTATTCATAATTTCTAATTGCAAACCATCACCCTAACCTTTATCATCCTTGTTCTAGATCCTGTGAACTGTTTTGAAGCTCTTGACTTACAAAATGCCTGCCTTCAATTCTCAATGTGTCCAGTGCACAGAAAAGTTCTGGAACTCTCTTTTGGTCTGTTCATGGCTTTCATGATATTTAACAAAGCTTTGCTGTAGTAGCAACACACCTTTTATGATGCAATGAGCTAGGCTGTTTCCACACCTGGATAACTGGCTGATACCAAACATATCTCACAGTAAGTCAAAGACTCAAGAGACTCTAGACCACTTTACTTCTCTAGGGCTCCAAGGCAATGGCTTGCAACCTTCACTGCAGTTCCCAGGGGCTGGACAGTGCATGCATAAGACCTCTGATAATAGCTAACGCTCTGCCCTCCCTGTGACCTAGCTGACTGGTTCACACTACCTGACCAACCATTTACTCTGTTTAAGACCAAGGAGTGGAACAGGAAGTGTCTGAGCAACTGGGTTCTTCTTGCTCTTGGACTGTGTTTCTGGAGCTCTGCAACCATCCCTGACTCCTGGACTCTGCTTGCTGCCTTGTGTCTGGTTCAGCTTGCCCCTAGACTCTAAAAGGTCCAGCTATGGCACTGATATGGCCTTGCAATCCAGTCATTCCAAACGCTGATCAACCCCCAGGTCTGGTCACTCATGTTCCAGTGCTGATATTCTTTGTACAAAATCTGTTTAAGACTTTTGGGTCCTGACTAGAAGTTCAGGCCACATACATGCTACTTACTAAGCCTTGCATGCTGACTTCTAGATCAGATTCAAACTTTCATAGGGTGGACATTCATTAATGTTTCTATGGGACTTCCTTTACCTGCCTCCAAGCACAGAATACTGGCTATTTCTTTACCAGGAATGGAGTCTGTGGGGATAATCACTGAAAGAAAGAATGATTATTTATCTAAAAGTAATTGTGTATGTTGTTCAAAAAAATTCCATGACTCTCCTCCATTCCAGAGTTCTGACTCATGGGATTTTTTTTAGTGGCAAATAAAGTGAAAGATGTTTTAAAGTTTCCCCATAATACCTTTTTCCATATGGTTTCAAGAGTTGTAAGGAATCCAAAAGCTCAGACATGATGCCAAAAAGATCGAAACTTATATTAATTTGATGTATATACCCCAAAGATGGAATCTGTATAGATAACACATCTCAAAGAATCACAGGTACTGCCAGGTAAGGAACTGCTCTAAAAGTTTGCTTCCTGCTCTTGACACATTGTACTCTGACAAAATCGCTAAGTTATCTAAAAACTTTTGAAACAGCATCCCAGGTGTGTGAGCTATGTATACACAGATCTACACACAGTTTACATGAAAACCATGTCTGAAAATCATCCTGATTAACCTCTTTCTCCCTCGGTTGCCTCATGTATAAAATGGGGATAATAATATTTCCCTCCTTCACATAGGTTTTGGGGATCTAAATTAATTTATAGAAATCCTGAGGGTACACTGTATTAATGGACAGTGGTGTTAAAATGAGATGTGAAGTAATTGTTCTTCATCTTAGAGTTATTATTAGACTTAAACACACAACTCTTTACTTATGCTCATGATACTTCTGGGTAAGAATGGTACTTTTTTTTTTTGGTCAAAATCTGCAACGGGCATAAAACATCTAATATGAAATTATATATTTGCTGAGCTCTACAGCAGTTGTAAAACATCACATATTAAATAATATTTGTCCTCAAATTTTTATCCTTTTCCTTCAGATGAGATGCTCACATTTATTTGTTTTGTACCCTGAGGCAGTTTACAAAATAAAGTTAACGCACACTCATCTTTCTTTGTGCCATGGACTGGTTTTCATGGTGTAACACTAAAATGAAACTTTTCTGCCAGCTCGTTAAACTGGTTGTGACAGAATCACATGTTCTAATTAAAGGGAAGAAAAGTGAAACACTGTAGATATTCATGAACTATCTTAAGTGTAAGATGATCTATTAGTGTTTTTTAATTGGCAATATTAATATTAAACTGCTTTCTATTTTACTAGGGCATAATTCAAACACCTTAATTAAAGCCAGTTCCAATGCAGAAGGTAAAATTCTTTTAAATCTTGTTGGAACATTTGTCCTTTCTCTCCTCCTCTGTCACCTTTTTATATAACTATATAAAGCAGTGTTGTTCAATTGCTGGCCCACAAGCCACATTTCTCCCCCAAAGCCATGTCATCTGTCCTTCAGGGCACCACACAGATCCAGCAATCTGATAGCTGGGGTAGAAGTGGCAGCATTGTCACTTCCCTGCTGCCAAACTTCCAGACCTGTGGAGAGCACTGCAGGCCGGATAACTTAGCCTTTCATGCTAGATCAGGGGTTGTCAGTACCCCTGGGGTACTTGGACTGGTCCTTGGGGCTTTGCATGGACAGGCAAGGATGGGGTGCTGCCACTTCCGAGGAGCAGGGCCAGGGTGGGGCAGTGGCACCTCTCTGTGGGGCAGGGAAGCTCGCACACATCAGCAGCTGCCACCATACACCAGCCCAGTGAGCTTCCCTGACCTGCAGAGGGGCATTGCCGCCCTCACCCCACCCTGACCCTGCTCCTGGGAGGCAGCAGCACTCCATGCTTACCCACCCATGCATCATCCCCACCTCTCTGCTTCATGTCCAGCCACACGCTTACTTTTCCTGCCCCCTGCCCCCACCCTGCTTGGCATCCAGCTGCTGGGGTGCTTAGACTAAAAAAGGTTGAAAACTCCTCCTGTGATAGATCATTCCTGTATGTGGTGGAGGGTTGGGCTGGTGTGCAGCTGGATTAGGTGAACAGGGTTGGATAGGAGCCAGCATGCCCAGCCAGGCTGACATGCTGGATTGTGCCCATGGACAAACTCTACCAGTCATCTGACCCACAGGGCTGAAGGTTGAGCACCACTAATATAAAGCAATATAAATTAGTGAGACTAAATTAAATCAGCCACCTGTTAGTCTCATTTAGACGATTAAAATAAATGTCCAGGATAAATGTGGGAAACAACAGTAAGTAATCAGAATCGCCTCCATCTGCAGGTGAAGCTCAGGGAACCACAGCAGTAGGAGGTTCACCTTCAGGAACACCAGCTGCTCCACCAAACTAGGATCCAAGGAGATGCCATGGGATGTCACAACATCCCCAGCAATGCTGAACACCCTCTTGCTCAGAGCACTGGTCAGTGGACAGGACAGGTATTGCTGAGCAACCGTGGCCAGATCTTGCCACATCTGACTGTGGGTTGCCCAATAGGCCAAGGGGTTGCAGTCCAGCGGCTCCACGTCCTTGGCAAGATGGATAGCCACTGAAGCCTCGGCATTACCTGCCCTGCTGGGCTCTGATGCATCTGGACCCCAACATAGAAGCCATGCCTGTGGCCCACATTGTCAGTGGCTGGTGTGGAGGAGATTGGCTGATGCTGGGAATGCTGGCACAGGAAAGTGGATCCCTTTCTTCCATGTCCCCTTGCCACTACCCCCCTGACTCTGTTCACCAGCACCTCCATCCAGTGATTGAGGGTTTTGGTGATGCCAGTGCACATGCTCCCCTTCACCCTCAGGTTGCACATGCTCACCAGTATGTGGACTGTACTGGACCACAAGGGATCCAGCCATTTCCTGATGCCCTCCTTCAGCCACGTCACCAGTGCCTGCACATCTAGTGACAGTGGCTTGCCCTAGCCAGGAACACCGATCCCTGGAACTTCTCCATTTGGTTCTTCAGTTGTCTCTCTATGAGGTTCACCTGCCTAAGGAGGACATCATCAGTGCTGAGGGTCTCAGTTTTCTCGAGAAATGGCTTGAGGACCATGAAAATCTGGGAGATGGTATCCCACTCCACTTTGTTAAGGAGGGCACTGATCCCAATCTCCCCAAGCTGGCCATCACATGGATGGCCTTCTGTTGCTCCACCAGCCTGTCCAGCATCAGGTATGTGGAGTTTACACTAAGTCTTCTCATCCTGCATGATTTTGTGCTGTGCAATGCTCAGCTCTGCTTGTTTCTCCCACAGCATCTTTCCCCCTCCCCCACTTGATGTTACAGTGGAAGTAGCCTGCCACTGTCCTGCATTTTGAAATCAGCTGGGTGGTAGTGATAGTACCATCACCGGCAGCCCTGTCCCCCTCCAGGGTGTATCTGACTATGAGGTATAGCCTCTGTGCCACACAGTGGATGCCAACAAAGTTGGCATCATGGACCACCTTGACCATTCTGGCCCCACTGTCAAGGACCATGAACCCATGGGTGAGCTTTCCCTGCCCAATAAGCCACCCTGCACCATGTAGTTCATGGACACCATGATCTCCCTTACCATGTGGGACTCATCTGTCATCTCAGCTTGAAGGAGAGGCCACTGAAGGCCTGACTGATCACCCCAGTGCCCTGTGGGGGAGAGGTAGGTGTGATCTCCACCCTGGCTGCTACAAATGTCTGAGGTGAAGTGCAAGGCTACCTGTGGCTCTGCCTTGTGCAGGTCCTCCCTCAAGTACTTCCTGCATGCCTCATACAAGGAGAGTACCACTCTAAAGGTGTGCATGAGGGCACTTGGTAGGATGGGGCCATGAGCTGCCTGAACCCTGGCCACTCAACTAAGGAAAAGGGCAGGCATCTCCCCAATGCTCTGGGTAACCTCACTCACCTCTGGAATGTGCCCCCACCTTTTGTGGCTTTCCCCCACCAGTCTAGGGTGGCCTGCCTCTGCTTTGTGCGGACAAGGGCTTTGAAGCAAGAGGGAGAACTTTCCTTTGGGCACGCTCCCACTGGAGACAGGCTGAGGAGGAACAAGGGCAAGGGAGTGCTGCCTCCTGAGATACAGCAGCATCGCTATGGTGGTGAAGTGTTTCACCTCCTTGCCCTGGCTGATCTGCCTTTGGCAATGCTGGCAAATAGCATACTTAGGATCATCTGCCACTTCAAAATGATCCCAAGCTACTTTACCCACCCATTTCTGGGTTAAGGATGGGGATCCTGCCTTATCTCCCTCCTCAGCAGGCAGAGGCACAACAACAGGTGAAGCTGAGCCACGTACCCCCACAACCTCCTCTGAGGTGCCTTCCTGTGAAGGAGACCTGGCCCTAGGGGGCTTTGAGGGGTGTGGAGCACAAAGTCAGATTCTCCCTTGGTCCCCAGAATTTCTTTAGCTAGGGCACTCTGGTCCCCTGCTTCCAGATCCAGCTCTTTCTCTGGTAGTGGGAGGTTCACGCTGGGAGATGAAACTGGGGTGGAAGAGACTGTCATTCTGCTTCTGGTGGCTATTTCTGGTGTTAGGGGAGATGGTGCAGGGACATCAGGTACTGCTCCTACCTCCTTGCTCCCACTGGAAGCAGAAGACTCATGGAAAGAGGATGCGCCCATGTTTGGGGGAGGGGGGAGAACTTGCAGTTCTAGCCCCTCTCCCTCCCCTGTCAGAAAATCTTGCACCTGCCTTTCCAGCATGCTACATGTTAATATTTCCTGTGCTGGAAAATGTGTGTCTGTGTGTGTGAAACTGTAATATCTCATCTTCTTCTGATGTATGACTGTGTCTGACTTCTTCTGTGTTGTGTTTACTGGTGTGTGTGTGTGTGTGTGTGTGTGTGTGTGTAGCTAAAACAGTATTTCTTCTTCTCTGGTGTATGACTGTCTGACTTTCTTTTTTGTCATGTTTAATAATATCTGACTTCTTCTATAATGTGAGTGTGTAATGTTTATGTTTTCCTGCACAGTGTGGATCACATTGCCAGGGAAAATGCAGCTTTTCTTTAAAAAATTGTTGTGGGGGGAGAGATAAGAACAAATATTTATTGAAAGAAATGGATTGGATAGGGATAAGTAGAGGGATTCTACTTAGCCAGCTGTATCCAATCCTTTCCAAGAATGGAAACCAGCAGGCGACTGACTAAATAGGAAGCCAAGCCAGTCCAGTACCTTTTCAGATGCTGTTGCTCAGGCAGAAACAGCTCTCAAAAGGCACAGAAAGCCTGCAGACAGAGGCTTATATGCTATTTCTACATCTCTCCCCCAGAGCATTGTGATTGGAAGGGGACTCAGGGAAAGATCACAGTCACTGGCCAGCTATAGATGTCAGGCTTTCCTCCCCTGCTCTATCTCCCTCTGTCTCAGTTTCTGTTCCCCTGAAAGGCTGCCTTCTGAATATCCAAATCTTTTCTGACTCAATTCAGAGGGTTTTTTCCTCCTGATTTTGATTTGGATACAGTGATTTGGCCTCTGAATCTGGCCGAATCTTCTCCAAATTGCATTGGTGACTGAAGCTTTGCACACCCCTATTTTTCAGTACTGCTTCCTCCAGTTCTGCCTGGATAAGACTGATCTCTGCTCTGTCCCTGGAACTGGGCATGTCCCCAGAATCTGTCTCTCAGCAGCTCACCTTAAAAGATGCAGTCCACATTTCCTTACTCTAACATGGATTCCCTAGTACCAGTGCAGGGTCACCTATTGCACCCAATTCTTGACTTAAATAGACCAATCCAGTTCTACATCATACATTAAGGAGACCCATGCATTTTTAAGAATCATTAGTTTTTGGTAAATTATTCATGTATTCTGGATTGTGCAAAGTATACACAGCTATGAAAAGCTGGTTTACTGAACATATTGTAGACTCCAGTTCTGAAATAATGGTTAGAGTGGTCAGGCAAACTCACTGATTTCTTTTTCTACTGCTTTCCTTTAAAATGGCATTTTTATTGTCTGTTTTTCTCCTTTGGACCACAGACACTCTAGAGGAATTCCTTATTTTTATACAGAAAAACCACCAGTTTAGTCCTTCTGTATTTTCCTTTCCTTCATCTACTGATACTAGTGAGCCCACTGATATTTGAGTGAGTATATTTCTGCTTTACTCTGTTGAACTTTTGAAAGAAAGAGGTACCTAACTGGGAAGCCAGATAACCAGCTTTTTCTAAGGACAATATAGATTTCACCCCAGGTCTCAGTGGAAACAAGACACTGCAGTGCAAGTGGTACTTATAGACGTTTCTCATGTCTTGTCTGAGAGGTAACACATTCAGTGGAGGCCTGTCCATCTCTTCTTTGAAAAGTATGAGATCCAAGGTCATTTCTGAACTCTCATCTCTCTTGTAGGCTGTACTGCTGGAAAGCTATAGGCAGTACATTATGTAGTAACTATTTCATGCATTGAATGTTTCATACCAGTAATTAAGTGCTGCTGCATAGACAGGAAATGTCTCATAGCAAGAGACAAGAACTCCTAGTTTCTATTCCCCTATTCCCACATCAGTCACTTGCTGTGTGGCTTTGTGCAAGTTCCTTGCCTCTTTGTTTCAAGTCACACATTTGTAGAATGAGTACACTGGTTTATAGCTATCTGAGGTATTGTATGAATGTTTGTTAAGAACTGTAAGATCCTAAAATGAAATGTCCTGTAACTGAAAGCAATTTGATTTTTCACATTATTATTTAAGCAAAGGTGTAAAGGGATGCATGCAGCATAAATTGCAGGCAATATATATCTTTTAAGTATTTATATAGTTATCCATTTTTGTAAAGCACAGCTCTTGCCTAATCATGAATTCTTTACCATGATGGTTGAGCATGTTCTAAGAGGGGTTGATTAGGGATAGTCATCTATTTAAGGGAGAATGAGGAGGGGATTGTTTGGTTAATCTGGGTGGTCCTGTTTGAATTTTTATACATTTTAAAATATACAGGTCATAAGAAATATGTGAAGGCACCTACAGCTCTGAAGATCAGGTCTTTTTTGCAAAACACAACACATGCCTTTATCTCAGTAAACTGAAACTAATTATTTAAACTTTAGCTTTCATCTTATGAAGATGTAATCATTCTTTTATTTTCTAGTGTGCATTAGAATAGTATTTACACATTTGAAGCCAGATTCTGCTACTTTCATGTTGAGTATTATCTTACAAGACATCACACTGATTTTAATGAATATGTTCATGGAATAAAGGAGTATGAAAAATTCACATAAGCCTACCATGGACTAGGTGTATTAAATATTATTATTGTTCAATTGATGCAGAACAAGTCCTTAGTTTTTCTAATGTTAGCAATTAGAGTTCCCATAACAAAACTAATAATCTGTTCAGTGTCAAGAATTCTTATCATCCACTGCCAAGGATTTGTTTCATCAATATGGATCTATTTTATACTGAACCAGTGAACTGTGAAGACTTCCTGCTGCTTATTCTATGCAAAGTCTACTCCTCTACTATTACCATATGTAATTTCCTACCATATCGAATTCTAATTGTCTGTTCTACAAGTTTCATTACAGCATAAACAATGACTTTCAGAAACAGCAAAAATGGCCTTGGGGGCAGTATTATTGGAGAAAATGTAAAAGGCAAGGGTTTTTGCAGGTGATATTTTTTTTTATTGGACCAGCTGCATGGTTGGGATAAGTTTTTAGATGAGTTTTCAGGTCTCTGGGAGACAAACACAGCAGAGAACTAATGGATGGAGAAAAGCTTGTGTAAAACTCGATAGGTAAATAAATACAGAGTGAGAGAAATTATCAGGTAGCCAACAAGAGTGATCCAATAAAAATCTGAGTGAAGAGTAGGGTGGTTCAGTAGTGTCGTTAAAAGCTGTGAAGTGCAAACATTAACAATGTCAGGTAAGTCATAATGGATCATGAAGTCCCTGTCTATATTAAGCTCCTGGTTCTGTGTGTCTAATAGGCTAATGATTTTTTTTTTCTTTTGAAGGTGTTTTGTAAGTTTCTGGAGGTAGGGTACTGCAAGTTTGTCTAAATCTATCCTGATCATGCAGTTGGTCTAACAAAAGTATCATCTATAGAAACTCTTCTCTTGTATATATCATCTGGACCATCACAGCTACATCTCTTCAACACAGTCAGAGAAAATATTGTTTATTAAACTTTTTGCTTGCTAGAATATCAATGGTCATGACTCTAAACCAACAATAAGCATATATGATTAAACTTAAAACCATAGTTTGTGTTTTTGTTTTTTCTGAATTAAAGGAAAATGATTAGGAAAAAAACCCAAATCTCTAAAAATATATTCAGTGTACAGAATGACATTCTCCCTGTTGTTAGTATGCCAGGGAGCAAGAGGGATCAGACCCATTTTTGTGTGATAGGACATCAGTAGCTTTTACTGCATAGCATTTTCCAAAATGCCTACCCAAGTGTGTTCAGAGATTAGATTAAGTATAATATTGCACAAGTACCCCAAGACTGTAAATAAATACTGTCAAAGCTATTGATTCCTCCCTTTTTTCATCTTCATATTTATACAATATAAATGATGAACAGAAGCTAAAAAAGTTTATTTTCTGATTACTTACCTGCTACATCCCCCTACCCCAGTCTGTGTCTCCTGCTCCCTGACACCTCCATTTCCATTTTCACTGACTGGCTTTTTTTGCCTGCATTGCATGCCAGCCTCTGGCTCCTTTACTATTTCTTCCATCCAGTAACATCACATGCACACACACACCAACTGCAGGTACTTCCTCATCCTAACAAAGGGTTTTTTCAACCCAAAAATTTGCCAAGATATATTTCTATTCAGTTGGTCTGCTAAAAGATTGACCCAAATAACCTTGTCTGTCAGTGCCGTGTCCTTAGACTAACACCCCTAGCACCTGTCCTTGGTCAGCTGACTGGAAGGACACAGGACCCTGGGCATACTTAGCCCCTGCCCTGAGGCTTGGCAGGGAGAGTTCTCTGGCAGCTGTTGGAGATAAAGCTCCTGCAGGAAAGCAAAGAAAGGCTCTGTTACAGTTTGGCTCCCTGAGATGCTAGTGCTACTGTGCTGCAGCCTGTTTTTATTTAAAGTAGTGGCCTGGGATGAGGCTGTAGGGGAGGAAGAGACCGCACTAGGGCACACTACTGTCTCGGCTGAGAAGAGCCGACTGAGGGAAATGCTGGTTAATTAAGCAGACGTCAGGCAAGCTGGTGGATGGAGAGGCGGGACACAGTGTATTGGTTGCAAAAATAACTTTTACTTTAGTTTTACTTATGCCTCTGGTGGCTGCGACGCAAGCGGTAAGGTTGCTTACATAGTTACCAAACGAAGATAATGCAATGAGCTAGCAAGATGAACCTGTAGACGCAACGAGTATGGAGGACAGGGGATATGTCGGGAACAGACGGGGAGATGTTGGTGGGTGATCAGTCCGCCAGCTTTTCTCTGCCATGTGACAAGGTCCTCTGTACCTTACCACGTGTTCAGAGCTGTCGAGGTTGTACTAGGAGTTCTCCTAAGAGTCCTCCTCAGAGCTCTCATCAGAGTTCTCCGACTTGGGCGGAAACTGCATGAACTTTTATACGATTGGAGTAGCCAATGAAAATTTGCCAAGTAGGAATACTTAATGAGGTGGAACATATCAAATTTAGAACAATGCCAATCATACAGAGGGGTGGTCTATTGTGTCGAAGGGGCTACCATCTGCAATTTTTATCTGAATCAGCCCCAAAATGACAAAATTATAGGCATTTCAGTGATTCCTCATTATAGTCTACAGCTGAATCTCTCTGAATTGGTGCTGATTCGGATGAATTGATTTGGGACAATGATCTGAATCTCTGAATTGAATCATTGTCCTCTGAATCAGCCAAATCCAAATCTGAATCAAATACTTCCCTATTTGCACAGGCCTACTGAAAAAATGGTTGCTGTGAGTAAGCAACAAGAGGCTCTGGTAGGGATAGTCCCATCAGCTTTTGGGGTGAATAGCTGGGGAAAGCAGGGGAGGGGAAGATGCCCTGGCTGAAACTGCTTACAGGGTATCCAGGCCCAGTGGAGTGGGAAGTTGTGGGATTTCTAGAAGCAGGCTGAGAAGTAAGAGTCAATATCAAGATAACAGAGCCAGGTGTTTACCCCATCCTGCTTCAAGCTGTTTTACTTTGGCCTACTCGGGGAAACAAATTAAGTGAGTCCAGTCCACAAGACTTCTAGCTGGGGCCAGAGAACTGGTGGGATCATAAGGGACAGGGCAAAGGTAGCCCAGAGATATGAATATAGAGAATGACGCTTAAAATTGCACCTGTCCTGCAGAACTGGGGGCCTACTACCTACAATAATTTCATTATCAAGTCATGGCAGTTGAGAGGCAGGTACGGACTTCAGGATGTGCAGAAAGTCAACAGACTAGGGATGACAGCCAAGTGACTGCAGACTACCTCAAGGCACCCCAGGACAATTATCCTGGAAAACGGAAATAGCTTGGACAAACTTTACAGTTGTTAGCGCTTAATGGATAGACTCTTGTTCATGGCACTCTCATCAAAATAAGTGTGCTTACTGGATTTTTCCATTGACAACATTAGAATACTATATAATCTTTTGAGAGTAAGTTACCACATGACAAATATTTGAATGGTAATGAATAGTATACTAAACTTTACTACTTTTGGTACAAACCATATTATTAAAAAATATCCCTGGTTGCAGATGGTATTAACTAGTTCTGCTAAGGCATCTTGGTCTCTTGCAAATTGCTTTTTTTTCCTGATCTAACTATCTGGGGTCTTGGGAGGAGCCATGCCAGGGCTGTGAGGTGAAGGAAGGCTCTGTTTCCCCACCCCCCACCCATACTCCAGTAGCAGTATGGAGCTGCTGGCTTCTTTGAATGGCCAGAGCTGAGTGGGGTGGAATGGAGCCCCCTTGCCTCTTGGCCCTGGTCTGGTTCCCCCAATACCTCAGCTGGGGTATCGGGGGTGGGGTGGGGGGGTCTATATTTCACCCTGCCCCTCCCCTCCAGGTCTGGCTATTAAAAACAGTAGTCAGCAGCTCTATGATGCAGCTCCCACTCCTCATCTCAACCCCACCGACAGCTCCAGAGTTAGGGGGAGGGCAGGGCTGGGAAGAGGGGCAGTTTGGCAGGCTTCTTGGAGCACCCCTGCTTACTGGCCAGGGCCAGTGCAAGCTGCCTTCTGTCCCCTCTGTCCCTGACCCAATAGGTGAAGTCTGTTGGGTTGGGGCTCTAACTCATGATACTTTATGTAAAGTGGCATGAGTTAGAGCAGGGCCCTGAACATCTGTAGGCACCCATTGACACTCAAATACCTTATTTGCAAGTGGAGCGACTGTAACCACAACTGAAATACCTACAATAAATTGACCCTTACACAAAAAAACGGTCTGAAACCAAACTGATTCCAATTAAGGGGTGATGCTTGGAGCAGTAACTGAAATGCAGTTTCCACTTTCCATTGAAAGCAAAGAATCTCTGGTTCATCACAGGTATGCAAAGCTTTGGAAATCTTATTTGAATCCCTGCTAAACTTGGGTGAGTCCTCACTGAGTATCAGTTTCCAAAAGTGGGTGCAAGACTTTGTTCCTTTCCTCCAGGGGACCTGGTGGCAGAAATTCACACATTTGTCACCTTCAGAATAGATTACTGTCATTTACTGCTCCCCAAGATAAATGCGAGGATGCAACACAAGTTCAAGCTGGTTCCAAACATGGCTGCCTGCCTTTCTGACTCAGACTGTCTTGAGCACTTTGGGCCTTTGCTCATGTCTCTCCCCTGAAGCCCAGTCAGGTTCCAATGTCATATTAAGGCTTTCATCCTAATTTCAAAGCAAGTAATGTATGAAGCTCCAACAACATCAAAGACAGGATTTCAATCTCTGAACACTGTGACAGCTGAATTCCTTTTGGAGAATACAGATTATAAAGCCTAGGATGAAGTACATAAAAGCTGGGAACAAAGCATTTTCAGTGAAGGAGATCTAGCTAATGAAACTTTTCTATAGGAGATTGGGTAAGTCTTGACCCCCTTTAAAAATTCCACACAAACTTTTTGTTTGAAAAAGATTTTTACTACAGCGATGGCCCTTTCCCAAAACTGACACTCCCCCACCCCCGGCCAAAAAACATGCCTGTTTAAAAAAAAAAAGAAAAGAAAAGAAAAAGGGCAAGTTTCTTTCTAAAACCTTGCTAATATTGAAGTAGATAATGTGTATAAATGAATTGTGCCTCAGAATGCTCCTCTGCATATATTTAAACTGGAAGGGCTAGATCCTGCTGTTGAACTATTTATCCTATTCTGCAAATAGCCCCATTGACATTAGTATGCTTACTTGTGGAATAAGGTGCCATTCAACATGAATCCAAATAACAGCCTCTATCCCAGATTTTTAAGCTATTCTTTAAACAAAATAACTTAATGATATGGAAGTTAGGAATGTCCAAGATTATAGGTTACTGAGTTAAAGCTATCATATGTTTCCTGAAGTGAGCTTGAAAACAGGAAACTTGGGCTTGTCAGTGAAAAAATCAAGAATCTTGGTATTTGCCATGACTGTGCAGAATCAATACTTACCCATGAAAACAAACAAGTAATTGCACAATAAACCCTTAATATATACAAATACGTGATGTCTATGTATAATTATAGTAATAGGCAAGAATCTGCATGCATATGGAATTTGTCATGTGCAAAATGCACAGATGACTCAGAAAATTTGCTTTCCTGCAGTCTATATTTTGGCACTGGTACAGCCACTAAAGTTAAAATGTGTTGTTGGTTCTCTTGTCCTGGCCCCAATTTGGGAGATTATCTTCTTGACTATTTTGCATGAGCTCATGCTGAATCTTTATAAGCCAAGTTTGAACCATCTGTGCTCTTTTAAAGGGATAAAAAAACCTCTTGAGTTTAACTCATTTGCAATTACAGAACACGGAAAATAATTGGTACCCATTTTGTATACTTATTTTACAAAGCTATAGATGAAAAATTGACAATTAAAATGCTCTGCTGCAAGCGTGCTGTTTTGGGGGAAGAAAGATGGTAAAAGGCCAATTTCTGCACTTTACTTAAAGGCATTCTTTGTCAATGACTTCAGTGGAATTGCATAAGGGTAATCAAGTATAAAATTTGGATCAATGGATAGTCATACCCAAGGGAAAGTCTGGATTGCTTTATAAGATGCACCCATTGAAATAAAATGTTTTAAAATGCAGGGTTATATATCTAAGTACAAGGAATGCAAGCCATACTTTCAGAATAGAGGGGTGGAAACAAATGGCTTAAAGATGTCTAATGGTCATAATGATAAGCACTAATTATAAGCTCCCAAACTGATGCTTTGGCAAAAAGGCTAGAGTAGATAAAGGATAATACTGCATATTTTTCTGATTTCCATACTGTAACAGAATGTTGAAAAGTGGAGAGAGTGTTGACGAGAGACCTCCCCCCAAAAAACTTAAGGGCTGGAGAAAATGTCTTAAAGTGACCTAAAAAGTTCAATCTGTTTAATTCATACTCCCTGTAGGACCACACATATGGCAGGATGGCAATACAGGGGAGACCTGAAGCAGAAAGATGGAAAACAGTCACCTCCAGATCTATATGTCACAGAACTGGACATTGCACTGCTGGAATGACTCCCCCAGTGCAGCTGGGGAACAGGTATGGGACACTGGCAACACTGGGAGAGAGTACAGCAGCAGAGGACATGCCCAGATCATACAGAATGGGAGATATGATTCTTGCCTGGACCTCAGCTTCAGGGCATCACAGTGAGGCTTCTGGACCTAGTCAGGCTCAGTGACTACTGCCCCATGGCCCTCATCCATGTGGGAACAAATGATGCGGCTTAGGGTAGGGATGGGTCATAGAATCATAGAAGTGGGGTCAGAAGGGGCCTTGCAGATCTTCAGGTCCAACCCCCTGCCTGAGCAGGAAGAAAACTGGGCTCAAATGACCCTAGCCAGATAAGCATTGAGCCGCTTCTTAAAGACCCCCAGGGTAGGAGCCACTTCCCTTGGAAGTTGGTTCCAAATCCTAGCTGCCCTAACTGTGAAGTAGTTCTTATGGATGTCTAATCTAAACCTACTCTCCAACAGTTTGTGTCCGTTATTCTTTGTTTTCCCAGTGGGCTCTAGGGGTAATAAGGTCTCCCCCAAACCCTTCTGGTCCCCCCCTATTGAGTTTATAGATGGTCACCAGGTCCCCCCTCAGTCTTCTCTTGTGAAGGCTGAACAGGTTCAGGTCCTGTAACTTCTCGTTGTAGGGTCTGCCCTGCAGTCCCCGGATCATGTGGGTGGCCCTCCTCTGGACCCTCTCAATGTTGTCCACATCCCTCTTGAAGTGGGATGCCCAGAACTGGACACAGTACTCCAGCTGCGGCCTGACCAGTGTCATGTAGAGGGGGAGGATCACCTCCTTGGCCCTACTTGAGATACATCTGTGGATGCAGGATAAGGTCCAGTTAGCCCTGCCGACCGTGACCTTGCATTGTCAGCCCATGTTCATCTTGGAATCAGTAATGACTGCAAGATCCCTTTCTGCCTCCATGCTCTCAAGAAGGGAATTTCCTAACTTATAAGTGTGCTGCTGGTTACTACTGCCCAAGTGCAGCACCCTGCACTTGTCAGTATTGAAACACATCCTGTTTTTGTTAGCCCACCCCTGCAACCTCCAGGTCTTTCTGCAGTCTTTTCCTCCCTACTAGCATGCCCACTTCTCCCCAAATTTTGATATCATGGCTGAGTAAATGACTCTGGGAGACAGGCTTATAGGTTTGTGGGCACAAGTAGTCTTCTCATTGGTCCTCCTGGTCAGTGGTCATGGCCAGCACCACAGCAACTGCATTTAGGAGGTCAAATCATGGCTTCGGAGTTGGTGCCACCATGTGGGGTTCAGCTTTCTAGACCATGATTTATACTTCCAGGATAGGACTGTGCTGGGACATGATGGTCTACATCTCTCTTCAAAAGGTAAGGGTCTTAAAAGTTGGCAGACCTCCTAAATACAGCATTAAACAAACTTTGTTGGGGGACAGGGATGTCAAAGCTAGGATGAGACCAGGGAAGACAAACCACAAACTGCACACTGGAATTCACCAGGTAAGTACTAAGGGGTCCACTAAGAAACAGGATAGGGGAGTGCTAAGGGCACCAATTGAGGGACTTAGTTGTCTCTATACTAATGCTAAAAGTATGGGTAACTGTGCAGATTGCATTGTAGGCGGTGACTCATGACACCACCTAAGAGGCCAAACCCTCGTAGTGTTTCATAGGCTAAAAGCGACTAAGTGATTATAA
>JAGPOW010002514.1:32845420-32871049 GCA_030014935.1 Caiman crocodilus | reverse complement strand
GAAATCAAAGCCTAGTGCGGGAAAAAGAAATTAGTTAGAGAGCGTTCGTTCTCGCCCTAGGAGTCTGTGGAAATTAAGGCTCTCAAGGTGCGACAGTAACAAGCAGGAGGAACTTGCACTCTTGCTTGCAGACAGATTTTGACCTGGTTGGACTAATAGAAACCTGGCGGGACCCTTCCCATGACTGGGCAGTGTGCATTGAGGGCTACAGACTATACAGGCAGGATAGATTGGGGGGAAAAAGGTGGGGGGTGTTGGTCTATATGTCAAGGAACATTATACATCTTCTGTTATAAAGATGGGGACAGAAGAAGAACATATCCAAGTCCTATGGGTCAGATTACAAGGGGGTAGGGGTGAAAGGGACTTGGTAGTGGGAGGTCTACTACAGAACCTCATACCAGGAGAAGGAGTTAGACCTAGAATTCTTGAAACAGCTCTCAAAGTCAGTACACTCAAAGGACCTAATGTCATAGGTGACCTAAATTACCCAAACGTGTGCTGGGAGGAGCAATTGGCTAGGTCTGCCCATTCACATAGGTTCCTAACCTGCACACAGGACCTGCACATAACACAGAAGGTATGCAGTCCCGCAAGGGGAAATGCCATACTTGACTTGGTCCTGGGAAGGACTTGGTGGGGGATCTACAGGTACAAGGTCACCTAGAAGATACTGACAAACAATTGATAGGATTCACTATCCAGTGAAAGGTGGGAAAGACAAATAGTAGGGCAGAAGTGATAGACTTCCAGAAGGCCAACTTCAATGAGCTCAGGAGATTAGTTAGAGTAGGATTGAGGAGTAATCACATCTGCAAGCTGGGAGTCCAAGGAGGGTGGGAGTTCCTCAAGGGACTGATTCTGCAGGCACACAGAGGCACCATCCCAGTTAACACAAAGGGAGGCAAAAGAGCCAAAACCCCTTCCTGGCTGAACAGGGAAATCTAGGAGAGCTTTCAGAGGAAAAGAGAGGCTTATAGGCTGTGGAAGCAGAGGGTGGCTACCAAGAAGAGTACATTTTCTTGGCTCATACTTGCAGGGAAGCAGTGAGAAAGGCCAACGCAGATACTGGACTCAAGTTGGCAACAAAGATTAAGAGTAACAAAAAGTCCTTCTTTAAGTACATAGGAAGCAAGAAGAAGGTGCAGGGTAACATAGGGCCTCTACAGAATGATCTAGGGCAGCTTGTAATAGGATTAATAAAGCGGAGGTTTTAAATAACTTCTTTGCATCTGTGTTCCTGGACATGGATACAGACTCGCTTCCCAATAAGACTTTAGTCTGGCATGAGAGAAATACTAATCCATCTATGGTTAGTGCTGACCTAGTGTAGGGGCACTTGGAGGGGTTGGATATATTTAAGTTGGCAAGCCCTGATGATCTTCACTCAAGGGTACTAAAGGAATTGCCATAGCAAAACCACTGGCACAACTGTTTAAGCACTTGTGGCACTCAGGGCAGGTCCTGGAGGACTGGAAAAGGGCCAATGTGGTCCCTATTTTCAAGAAGGGCAGGAAGGAGGATCTGGGTAATTATAGGCCAGTTAGCCTCACCTCTATTCTTGGCAAGACCTTAAAAAATATCATAAAGGATCACATTTGTGGGGGGCCAGTGGGTAATACAATATTAAGGGAAAACCAGGGTTTATCAGGCCAGGTTTATCTGATCTTGCCTGATCAACCGGGTCTCTATTTATGACCAGGTCACAAAGTGCTTAGATGTAGGGGTGAAGATGGATGTTATCTACTCGGACTTTAAAAAGGCTTTCAACACAGTGTTGCACCCAATTTTTACAAGCAAACTGAGTAGTTGTGATGTGGATTTTTTCAAAGTAAGGTGGGTGTAAAACTGGCTTATGAGATGCACCCAGAGAGTGGTGGTGGGTGGGGCGGTTTCTCCCTGGAGAGATGTGGGCAGTGGTGTTCCCCTGGGATCTGTCCTTGGACCAGTGCTGTTCAATACATTCATCAGTGATTTGGATGAGGGTGTTGAAAGCATTCTGTCCAAATTCGCAGATGACACCAAACTATGGGGTACAGTAAACACACTGGAGGGCAGGGAGCAAATCCAGGTGGATTTGGATAGACTAGGGAAGTGGGTGGATCAGAAAAGGATGCAATTTAACAAGGATAAGTGCAAGGTGCTGCACCTGGGGAGAAAATCTCCAATACACCTATAGATTGGGGGGTATCATTCTGAGTACCACAACAGTGGAAATGGATCTCAGAGTCTTGGCCAACATAGAAATGAGCATGCATCACCAATGTGACGAGGTAATAACTAAGGCTAATCGCAATCTTTCTTGCATTAGTAGGTGCATCACAAGCAGGTCTAGGGAGGTGATACTTCCCTTCAATGCAGCATTCGTCAGGCCACAGTTGGAGTGCTGCATCCAGGTTTGCGTGCTGCACTTCAAGAGGGATGTGTATAACTTTGAGAGTGTTCAGAGAAGGGCTACTCGTATAGTTAAGGGCTTGCAGGTAAGATCCTATAAAGACAGGCTGAGGGACCTGAATCTCTTTAGCCTCCACAAGAGAAGAATGAGAGGTGATTTTGTGGCTGTCTATAAACTGATCATGAGGGGTCAGCCTGGAATAGGGGATACTCTGTTTACCAGGGCGCTTCTTGGGGTGAATAGAAATAACAGCTGCAAACTAAAGGAGAGTAGATTTAGATTGGGTATTGGGAAGAAATTTGTTATGGTGATGGTTGCCAAAATATGGAATGGGCTTCCAAGGGAGGTGATGCTTTCTCTTACCTTGGAAGTGTTCAAGAAGAGATTAGATAGACACCTACCTAGCAATCTTTAACCTGTCTGGAGCAGGGGGTCAGAGTTGATGATCTAAAGGTCCCTTCTGACTATTGAAATCTATGAAGCATGGGAGGTTACAGTCCTCTCAGAGAAAAGAGGAGAACTTTTAGTGGAGAAATGACAGAAAAACAACAGCACAATGAGGTTCAAGATACAGTACTGAATTCCTTGATTACTAGGAATTTGAATATGGACTCAGGGTACCTTGAGCCTAAATTTGTTCAGATCTTCAAGACTCTCTTTCATAAATTAAAATCTCATCAAATTGAACAGATTATGTCATAATATACATAATATTGTATTTCTCCTGTGAAAAGCTACATCTTTGGTAAGATAAGGATGTATTAAAGGAAGGACTTTGAAAAGGCATCAGGAGTGGATTAATGACACATTTTGGCATCCTATTCGCAGAATATACACCAAATGAAATGTCTGCGTATCCTGTCAGTAGAAGTCTGTAAATATAAAAAAGCAAGCAATGGATAAGTTATGGCTAAATGTTTCTTTTATTTCCTCTATCTATTCTTTGCAGAATGGAGAGAGATTTTATTTAAAACTGTTTCTTGTTCATTGTCCTTGCTGGTTATATGAAAAGCAAATAAAATTCAGAAGTAGGAAACTGTTTCTGAACTTTAGATGGAGATGATGAGAGAAAATATTTGAAAATTGTTACAGTTGTTCAAGGTTCCTTTGCACTGCTGCTTCCATTAGAAAAGTTTTTTTCCTTTTGTCTTTGTTAGTTTTGATAGAAGTGTAAATTTAATTGCTTTCCTCCACTGAACTTTTCTGTGAAAAATGCTCTGATAAATTTATTGTTAGATTGCAACTTTTCTTTCTGCTGAGTATCAGGCAACATATAGCCACAGCTCCAAAAATACCCTTCCATGAGTAGCTGTGAGGAAGATCAGTTAAACTGTAGCTTTCTTTGCCATTGCCTGGAAATATGGAATCGATTCACTTAAGACTATTGATATTGTAATGGAATTTAGTACTTTTCAAGGCACAATGCAAACTGCACCTGCTTGACTTAGGCAGGTAAGGTTCTTTGGGTAGATGTGTTATCTTTTATTAGACCAATTGAATAGTTGGAAAAAATGTTCTTTGCATGCTTTCAGGCACAAACACCCTTTTTCAGGCATAGGCAGAGTCTGCTGATGTTATGTGTTCTCTAAGGTAGAAAAGAAGCTGATTTACAAAATGCAGATCTGTGAAAATGCAAATGAGTGGTAGTTTGGGAGACTTGTTTGATTGTTTATTTTGTAACAGAATCACATTTTAAATAATGGAAAAAGCAAAACCAAAACTTACAAGATAAATAGTGGGCTGATACTTGATCTTTGTTTCTGCTGTTTTTGCCTTACTACAGCAAAACAGACAAAAACAAATCCTAAATGGGGCAAATGAAAAATCAATTTTCCTTTACCAAATGTAATCCTCAAATGGCTCCAAAATTACCAGCTCTGTGCTGGCTGTTCCCGTCCATGATGCATGTACTGGGGCAGGATAAGAGATTATGCACCTATGGGCCTTTTTACATGTTCAGTTTAGGCATCTCTGGAAACTCTTAATCCCATTATTGTCCACACATTAACATCTGAAACTAGTTTTAAGCATACTTTAGGTGACTTAGTTATGCCACTCCAAGGCAGGTTTATCTCTGATCCATGTTACCCAGCTCATGCCCCACCAATGTGGCCACTCTCTGCAAATAGATCACCTAAGGTGCAGTCCTCCAGCATCTCAGGAAGCAGTGTCCCTTACCACCCTGCATTCTGTGTAGATAAACTGAGTGCATCTACATAAGTGCTTTATAGGCCTGTGCGAAGTAGCTAGTATTAGCTTCAGATTCAGATTCGGCTGATTTGAGGGATAGTGATTCAATTCAGTGATTTGAATCACTGTCCAGAATCAATTTGGCCAAATCTGATTCAGAGATTTGGCTGCTGCTGAATCAGTTGAATTTCTGAATCTCACAGGCCCCATCCCCCACCTGCTCTCCTAGCCCCAGCTGGCACTTTGGGGGAAAAAAAAAGCCCCCACTGACTGGCTGCTGTGAGGTAGGGGGTGCTCCCCACTGTCCCACACTCCATGGGGAGCTCTGCTACGAGTCCCCCAACCTCCACCCACTCCCCCAGACCCCCCCCATGACTGTCCCACAAGCCCCAGCTCTGGCCCTTTAAAAAAAAAAGACAAAAAAAGCCCCCACTCATTAGCTCCTGCCTGGTTGTGGGGGCAATCCCCACTGCCCCCCCCCCCGCACTGCCTTGTACTGCATGGGAGGCTGATGTGTTTGAGGTTTTGGGGTTTTTTTCCTTAAAGGGCTGGAGCTGGGATGGGTGGTGGCAGCCATGGAGGGTTTGGGAGAGCTGGGGGAGCTGGGGGCCTCATGGCAGAGCCCCCCATATACTGGGGGACAGTGGGGATCGCCCCTCACCTGGGCAGCAGTTGGTGAGTGGGAGCTTTTTTTTAAAGCACCGGGAGCTGGGGCTGGGCAAGGCAGCCATGGGGAGGGGGTGGGAGAGACAGAGCCTGGGGGGGGGCCCCCAAGGTCCCCTCCTCCTTTCCTCCAGCCTCCCCTCCCCCACCCCCTACTTACCAGCTTGGAGTCTGGGTCCAGCTGATTCAGAGATTCAGCCACTGACTCTGGCTGAATCTCCTCCAAATTGGATCAACACTTGAAGCTTCACACAGCCCTAATGCTTTACTGTAGAGTAGACTAATTACCTCCACAGTAAAGTGTCACCAACTACATTTCTGCTGATACTGGGTTACAGAAAACTAATTAACCCAGCCATAAGATAGTACTGTCAGGGACAGTACTGTCTTACAATGGAGTACATACCTGAACTGAAATACATGTGTAGAGGGTAATCAGGGGACATATTCTGCACTTGGTCAGCCCAGCCAGCTGGGGGCCTTTTCCACCTTGGCTCAAATTGCTGCTGTTAACTCTGGCTCAAATTGCTGTGGAGCCTATTGCTTTGCATTAGTTACATGTGTAGATACACCCACTGTGTGTGACTGTGTGTGGCTTTCCCATCCCCAGGGGTGCAACCCTATATAAACAGCCTCCAGAACACATGCCAGCTAGTAAGCAGAAACTTTTCCTTGACCTCTAATTCTGTCATCATCTCCAGCATCAGCCAAAGGATGCCACCCTTGAACCCCATCAGGTGAGCATCTAATTGAAGCTGTGGTGAGGTTCTGGACCTCATGATGATCTGGGGAGTAGAGAGAACCATTGCTACTACTGCAAAGGGGACCACAGGCAACAGGCAAAATCAGGCCATCTATGAAAGGATATGGTACAGATGGTTGCACCGGGGTATCAGCAAGACTGGCTTCAGACCTGGACCAAAATAAAATCCCTAAAATTCCTCTGTGTTATGGGCAGGGATGCCAACATGTCTAGGGCAGCCAAGATCCTGAACCCCTTCTGTGATGAGCTCTCTGAGATCCTGGATAGTGACTATGCTGTTGCTTATTGCCACATGGTGCAGTACACAACCTTGGGCTAATCTGCTATGATGAGTGAGAGAATAACAATGAGGCAACTGCCTGCTGCCCTGTACAATTCTGAGGACTTGCTGTGCTCTGTGACACTATTCTTGAGGCCCTTCACTGAACACAGGACTCAGGAGACCCAGGAGGAGGACAAGGAATAGGATGGGGCAGCTTCAAGATTTAACTATTTCATTCAAGGATCATCCCTGTCTTTGCCCACTGTCCCCTGGCCATGGTCCCATGTGGCCCAATCCCCCAAACACAGCAAGCCCTGTGGACCCTGCCTTTGTTCTGCTCTGGCCCTTGATTTTGTTCCTCTTTCAACCCTCCCTAACCCACACTCCCAAGTGCTCTGTGCCCTGTGACCTGGCTGGCCAGCCTCCATGCTGTTAGGAGGATCTGTGATAAAATTTCAACTAACTGCTAATAATCGTGGTTCTTCTGAGCTTTACAAGGGTGTCTGGTGGTTTAGTGCTCAGGGATGGCTGATGTGGGGCTGGGACAGGGGATTCTCTGGTACCATCCAGGGCTCTCCTGTGCTCCCCAGGACAGGCTGGGAGGTGGGCAGGCAGTGAGCATTCACTGGGATGGGCTAGAGCTGATGAGGAAATATGCTCCCACTGAATGCTGTGGCATGTCTGTGTGGGGAAGTCCTGATGTTGGGCTGTCTTCTGCTCCCTAGGGCTTGGGGTAGGGTATAGTCCATGCCCTCCCCTCCTCTCTCCCCACACCCTTCTCCAAACAGCTCAAGCAAGGGAAAGCTGCTGCCTGCACTAGGTAGCCAGCCCCCTTCTCTTCCCTTTCCTTCCAGCCCCTATCCCTGTCCAAAGAGCCTCTTCTCCTCCAACACCCTCCACCCCCTCCTCCATCTTCAAATATAAATGGAGCACAGTGAGGAGCAAGCAAAGAGTTTTATTTATGGACCACCTTTAAAGTCCTGTGTTCCTCTCCCTTCCCATGGCCTGACTCTTCCCATGACCTGAGGCAGTCGGGTTTGGAAGCTGGGTTTGTTGTTATCTTTCTAAATGTCATCTTCCTGGCTGGCAGGTACCTCAAAAATGATACTGTGTAATCTTATGCAGTGTCATCTTTAAGGATGGTGGGCAGGCAGGTAGGTGACTCAGTGAGGGACCAGTGAAGCTTGAGTGCAAGCAGTGATGCTCTTTGGATATGACATCTGCACTGGAGCAGGCTTGTACTGCAGGCACCACCAATGTCTTCACTCCAGGTAGTCTTTTAGTGTAAGGAAGCTGTAATACAACCATAGGGAGTTTTTAAGAGCAGCCTGCAGGTTCTGTGGGATTCCAAGCATTGCAGAGAGCCCTTGTAGCAAACAGCTCCCTTCCACAGCCCCAGGACAACCCTAGGCACAATGGCTTGTGGAAGTAGCAGGGCATAGCCTGCAGCATCACCACTTGCAAGCTTAAAGAGACATGCTCTGTGCTGCCTGGACACTCTTGTCAGGGAGATAGCATGCAGAGTGCTTAGGTAGCATGCAGAGTGCTGAGACTGTGATGTGGGGGAAGAATCTTGAGGAAATGGGCTTTTCCTCATGGGCTGAGGTGGGGAAGGTGAACAGCTTGACAGTAGGCAGCTAGGAGGGCACATACCATAGTCGTGTTGCATTTTGGTCTTCCTGTTTCCATGAAAAGTGTCAGGGCAGAGCAAGGCAAGCCTAATTTACCCCTCGTACTATCTTAAAGCTTGTAGAAATTTCAAAGTCTGCTGTGTATTCACCAGTGTCTGGACATCTGTCAGCATTTTTGTGGTATTGAATGAATGGCTGAATGTGCTTAGGGTCTAGCTGGACCATTTGAAACTATCTCAAGGCCATTTCTTCTTCTTTCCTTTTGTATCAACCCCCAGGAAATTCCATGAAGGTGGGAACTTCTTGCAGTCAGATCTCAAGGTGGACCCCTCAGGGACCATCTATGTGCCGTTAGTCTCCCAAAGGAACTCTCAACCACCATCCGGTAGCTGCTGAGTTGGTAGTTAAAGTTCTCCTTCTTGGGGTCCAGTTGTCCAGAGTATGGCTTCATGAGCCATGGAAGGAGCAGGTAGGCTGGATCCCTGATGATTGGGGAGGGGGTGGGGGAAATGACAGACAGGTTAGCTAATGGCATGGTGGGAACACCGGGGGTGAGTTCTCCCTCTTATGTCCTCTCTGGGAACCCAACTTTCTTAAAAACATGGGCATTGTGGGTCTCTCCAGACCACCTGACATTTATATTGGTGACCTGGCCCTGGTCCATGTTTGCCTGAAAAGTGACTGAAAAGAAGCCCTTCCTGTTAATATCAATTGAGGCAAGGTGAGGGGGTCACAGAATGGGGATGTGGCTCCTGTCAGTGACCCCCACACAGTTTGGGAACTCCAGATGCTTGAAGTCAGCAATCACCTCTGACAGATCCACATACTGGAGCATCAGAGGCTGCTGCAAAATTGCCTCCCATACTTTGTGCACAGTGAGTATTGCCAATGTCCACTCCACACCACACTCAGTGGCCACGGACCAGAAGCTGTCAAGATTCATCAGCTTCCAGATTATCACCCTGACCCATGTCTCCATGGACATGGGGTGCTGAAGTCTGGTTTCCTGGTGCTGGAGCAGGGGCTGAGCTTGGAGCAAAGGTTGATGAATGCACCATGGAACATTCTGAAACTGTCTCCTTTGCTCGTCATCCCAGGTGCCAAGCAAGAGCTGCTCCCACCAGTTTGAGCTCACAGGTGGAGTCCAGCACCTCAAGTGAGTACCAAAATTGAGTACAGAGTTGTCCTGTGCAGCATGGCCAGCAGAACGCCCACAGCAATCACTAAGTCAAGGACTTAGTGAGCCACTAGGGCCAGCAACAAACAAATAGCCTCTGTCTGAGAGGTTAGACAGGATAGTGACTGTTGTGACTCCATGAACCATCATCTCAAGGATCCAAAACTAGTTGGAACAGTCAACTTGATCAGGGACATTATAGTTGGACTGAATCTATTCCTCTGCCTGACTTGGGGAGTTCAATTGTCAGCCATTGGCAATTGATCAATCAGTGCATTTGGCTCACCACCCAGTCCTCAGCTTGCCAAACCAGGCAAAAAATTGCCCACAGAAACTGGTGTCTGTTTCTGTCCATGAAAGTTGAACTTGGCTTGACGGGAGAGAAAGCCCAGCAAAAAAGATTTTGAAGACAGAAATCCAGACCAGCCAGTGACAAGGGAACTTTAATTAGCACCACAATTGAAGTTTCTGAGCCATTTGCTCCTGTCTCCAGGGACAGGGGTGCAGGCAACACAGCCACCAGGGAGTCCCAGTCAGGAGAAAAATAGCCTATGTGAAGAGCCTGGTGGCTGTCTCCTTCTGTGAGTCTCAAAACCGGCTTGGCAGGGGAGAGACAGCACAACAAAACAAAGCTTTGAAGACGTTGTTTGATGTTTAGTTCAGAGGACCCTGTCACATTGTATTGTGTATTAAACCCCATTAAATGCCAAGGCACTATTTTCTAACTGTGTTGCTTTCATTATAGAAAAATATGAGAATGGCATTTACATTTTTCTTGTAATGCTTTTCTTTCCTTTTTCCTTTAACTTCTTTTAGAAAGAGATCACCCTTACTATTTGAGGCAGTGACTTGCTGAAGGTGCAGAGGATTTGAAGTAATTGAAGCTTCCAAACCTTCTGTCTGACTCTGGGGACAGGGGTGAAGGCAAAACAGTCCCCAAGGAGTGGAGGCAGAGCCAGGCGGAAGGCTCAGAAACTTCAATTACTTCAAAAGTACTGTGCCTTCAACAGGCACTACCACAAATTCTGAGGGTGAGCTCTTTCTAAATGAAGGTCAAAATTAAAGTAAAAAGGAAAGGAAAGCAGTACAAGAAAAATGTAGATGCCAAGCTCAGTTCAAGCTGCAGCAGGGAGTCCAATCTGGTCCCCATGAGTTGAGGCTTCCTTCCTGGAACAAGGGAAGTAGCTCCACCAAAATCATCTACCCTCACTGCTCCTAGGTTCCAGGCATGACCAGCACCCCTCATACCCCATTCCCAAATTCCAATTTAATAAAACATGAGACCTTCTTTAATTTACTTCCTCTGTATTTCTTTTTTATTTAAAAAAAAATATCCTTCAATGACTGACTTCCTTCATTTCAACACCCTTTCCCAGCACCAGTTCCTTTCTACCTCCCCTTTCATTACTCACCCCAATCCCATTAATTCTCCACCTCCCAACTTCATGTTCCTGCCTACCCCCCTCAACCCATCTCTCTCCATGCCTCCAACTAGAAGAGGGACAGAAGCCTGTCCTGGCTCACCAAGCCTCTAGTAGCAACTGACAGCTAAGCTCATATTCTGATTGCTGCTCAGCAGCCCTCTAATGGTACGTCACAGCTGCACAAATCAGGGACAGTTAGAATATGTTTAGCTTTAGTGTATGACATCTCCAAACTTGAGCTAGCACTAACACTGACCAACATTTGAGCAGTGCAGAATGCAATGTAATAAGGCCCTTAATGATTAGTGCAGTAGTTCCTTTGGGACTGCAGTAGTCTCAGGAAAACAGGTTTTTAAAGTTATGTCAAGAACAATTTTGGGGAATCTTTCTCCTGTCCTGCTGTCCTTTGTTGCACTGAGTGTGTAATCATCTCCTAAGGCAGTAATTTTCAACCAGGGTACTGTGGCATCCTGGAGTGCTTTAAGATCCAATGTTAGCTCTGTTATGTGTGCAGCATAATTCAAAAGATAAAATCAGAGGCCATGTCCAGATGACTACGGATGTTTGGTTCCCTGGGGACAGCTATCGGCAGTGCACCTTGCGCCACTGCTAGTTGTATTTTGGGAATGCCCATGCCACACCCTTGTTTTGGTGTGCAGCAGGTTACCTCAGGTGGGATAGGGGAGGCTGGAGCCAGCACTGGGCTGACCCCACCAGCCTTGCCTGGGGGCCCCCCAGGACTGAAGCAGTGGCAATCCTGCCTCTTGGAGCCTGGCCAGAAGCCGGAGTATGGCTCTGGCCAGCCAGGCTCCTGTTTTGAGCAATGTGCGCTGCCCTGCAGTGCTGCTCTGGTTTTTTGGGGGGTTTTCTGCATGGGTTTTTATTTATTTTTTTTACCCCTGGACATCCCAAAGATACAGTTACAATGTAAATCACATGTTGCTATCTCTTATCTCAGCCGTGCAAAAAACTATTTCTAACCAAAGAGTATTTATGGTTATACTTGTTGTTAGGGGTCTACCCGACTTGAGGTGGCAACTAGCTAATTTTGCAGGCAGTTTGCGGGGCCAGCTGCCATTCTCATGGGCTTATTGTGTTGCCCCTCCATGCTTTTGATTGGCCAAGGGGCCCCAGTGGCCCCATCCCTCCCTGCTGCTGATTGGTGGAGAAGGCTGTTCCTCTATCATATGGCCCCAAACCTTGCTGCTGGTTAGCTGAAGGCTGTTCATCATGCAGCCCCACCCCTTACTACTGATTGGTGGAGTGGGTCAGGGATACACAGCAGGCAGCCCTTTCAGCCAATCAGCAGCAAGAGGTAGGGTGACAGCCATCTTGCCTGCTCGCCCTTATGCTGGCAGCCCCTTTTATGATGGGCTGCATGGCTGGGAGGATTACTGGTTTCCACTGGGGAGCCAGCATTTTATTTTTTAAGCATTAATTTTTTCCCACATATTTTGAGATCACCCTATTTGACAATTTCCATGAAATATGAGAAATTGGGATTTAACTAGGTCCCTATTTATTGTAGTGCCAGTAATAAACAATGTTTGTCAACATTGCCTGCCTGCTCCATGGAGGTATTTCAGTGGTGGTTCTCAGTAATGGATCAATTACAGGTCCCTTTGAGCTTAAATTGGGAGTTTCATAGTTTTCATAGACATTAGGGCTGGAAGGGACGTTGGAAGATCATTGAGGTAGCCCCCTGCCCCAGCAAGAAAAACATCCAGGTTTTGAAGGCATTCAAAGTAGGTGCTTGAACCACCTCCAGTGGCAGGCTATTCTAGACCTTGGGAGCTTGGACAGTAAAGAAGTTCTTCCTTATGTCTAGCCTGAAATGGTTTTGCAGGAGTTTATAACCATTCTACCTTGTCATCCCTTGGGGCACTCTGGTGAGCAAACATTCCCCCATATTCTGGTGAACACCCCTTATAAACTTATAGGTGGCTATCAGATTGCCCTGAGCCTGCACTTTTCCTGGCTGTAGAGTACCATAGCTCTCAGCCTGTCATCATAAAGTCTGTTTTCCTGACCTCTGATCATGCGCATAGCTCTCCTCTGGACTCTCTTAAGCTTCTCCACATCCTTCTTGAATCCTCAAAAAGTGGATGCAGTATTCCAGCTGTGGCTTCACCAATGCCAAGTACAACAGGAGAATGACATCCTGGGGTTTGCTTTAGAAGCATCTATGGATATAAGCCAGTGTTTTGCTTACTTTACTCGCAGCAGCATCACATTTAAAGGCTTATGTTCATCTTGTGATCAATCATGACCCCTAAGTCCCTTTTATCTGCAGTGCTAGCCAAAGTAGCACTGCCAAGCTTATAAGGATGCTGCAGGTTTTTCTTCCCACAGTGGAAAATTTTGCATTTTTTGGTGTTAAACACCATCAGGTTCTCATTCACCCATTTACTGAATATGTCAAGGTCAGCTTAGATTACACCCCCCCCCCGCGAACTTGGCCAGTCCAATTCTGATACCAATGTCCACATCATAATGAAGACGTTGAATAAAATAGGTCCAAGGACAGAGCCTTGAGGGATCTGACTGGTCACAGGGTACCATAACAATTGACTTTCATCAACCATTACCCTCTGGGTCTGACCACAAAGCCATTTCCCCAGCCAGTGGATCATGGTGGACCCAAGGCTGCATTTGGCCAGTTTTGCCAAAAGATGATCATGGGATACCAGATCGAAGACCTTTGAAAGTCAAGATATATGACATCAATTTCTTCCCCCTTGTTCAGGTGATAGGTCACCTGGTTGTAAAAGGAAATGAGATTGGTTAAGCATGACCTACCTGCAATAAACCCATGCTGGCTATCTCTCAGGATTTTGCCATCGGCCAGTCTGTTAAGAATGGCCTCTTTGATAATCTTTTGTAAGACCTTCCCCAGGATAGAAGTCAGGCTGATGGACCTGTAGTTTGCTGGATTCACTTAACTCCCTTTCTTGAAGTTAGGCACCACATTGGCCTTCTTTCAATCATTGGGCACTTCACTTGAGTGCCAGGAGCTCTCAAAGATCCATGCCAGGGGCTGAGTTATGATGCAGGCCAACTCCTTGAGTACTCTAGAGTGTAAATTGTCAGGGCTGGCTGACTTGAAGGTATCCAGCCTCTCAAGATGTTCTTTCATTCAATCAGCATTGATGGAGGGCAAGGAACCACCTTCACTCAAGTGTCCCTGTCCTGTAGTGGGCAGGGGCATCCCACGGGACTCGTGAAAGACTGATGAAAAGCACCCATTTAGTAAGTTGGATTTTTCCTGGGTGTCAGTCATCAGTTCTTCCTTTTGGTTTAGCAGGGTTCCAGTGTTGCCCTTTCTTTTCCTCCATCTCCCCACATATCTAAAAAAGGACTTTTTATTGTTCTTGATACTTATAGCCAGTTGGAGTTCCATCTCAGCTTTGGCTTTCCTGGTTTGCTTCTTGCAGATCCAGACCAGTGCAGTATATTCCTTCTTGGAGGTGAGTCCTGTCCTCCATCCTTTGTAGATCTGTCTTTTTAGATGCAGGAGGACCGCTACTTCCTTGTTGAGCCAAAGGGGCTGCTGTGCCCTCTTGCTGCCTTTCCTCTGAGATGGAATAGCCTTAACTTGAGCATCTAGGATCACTTCCTTGAGGAGCAACTGCTCTTCCTGGACTCCCCTCCCCTTGGGGAGACTTGTCGGTGAGGTCCTGAGCTTGTCAAAGTCAGCCCTCCTAAAGTCGAGGACCTCTGTACTGCTGATTGACTTGATAGCTTTTTGGTGGATGGTGAAAGTGATCAGCTCATGGTTGCTGCCACCCAGCTTCCCTTCAATTGTTAGGTTGCTGATTTAGGTCATCCTTAGTTGCCAGTACCAGCTCAACCAACACTTTGCCTCCCGTTGGCCTATAGACTTCTTGAGTCAAATAGAGCTCATCCACACATGTGAGGAAGTTTTGCGACCCTTTGGATTTGGCATCTCTTCCCATGAGATATCTGGGTAGTTGAAGTCTCCCATGACTCCCATGAAGTCTCCCATGCTCCCGTGGACTGGGAGCAGGTGGCCTCAACCAATTCCCTGGAGAACTCCTGGTCAATCTCTTGATTCGGGTAGGGAGGTCTGTAGTAGACTCCCAACATTGTATTCCCTGTGTCGTTTTCCCCAAGGATTTTAACCCAGAGGATTTGTCTACCCTGGTTGCCAGTGTTGGCTTGTTAAGCAAAGCTGCAACATTGTTTCAACACTTTTATCAATATTCCTTGCCATGATGTTACATCTGACCACAAACAAGCTTCCAGCCAGAGTGGAGCTAAATTAGCAAATAGATGGTAAGCTGTTAATTAACTCTGAGCCAAATCCAAGACCACCCTGAGCATAATATTGAGCTCCAGTACACTGATGATAGTATAGTGTATGCTTATCCAGAAGCAGACCTTCAGACAATTACCAACAACTTTACCGAGGTATAGAAGAAAATGGGACTGACACTTAACTTTTGGAAGACTAAGGTCCTCCACCAACAAGCTCCTAATGAACAGTCTCCAGCTCAGGTAATCCAGATCCATGTTGAGACTCTGGAGATCATTATTTCCAGTACCTCAGAAGCCATCTCTTGCAGAAGGCTGATGTCAATGAAGACATCCAACATCATGTCAAATGTGCAAATGCAGCCTTTGGACACCTGAGGAAACAGGTGTTCAAAGATTGTGATATCAGATATGAAACCAAGCTCCTAGTTTATCAAGCAACCATGATCCCCATCTTGTTATATGGAGCCAAGTCATAGTCAACATGCAGGAGATGTTTAAAGGTGTTGGAGAGGTACCACCAATGTTACCTAAGGAAGATCCTCTGAATCCAATGGAAAGAGAGACACACCAATGTTAGCACCTTCCTGCAAGCAAACACCATGTGTATTGAGGCAATGATTATCTGTATCAACTTCATTGGGCTGGTCATATCATTCAGATGCCTGACTCCAGACTCCCAAAGCAAGTTTTATTCTTCCAGTTTAGCCAAGACATGCACTCTAGAGGAGGGCAGAAAAAGCACTTCAGGGATATCCTCAAAGTCAATTTAAAAAAATGCAAAATTGATGTCAACTCGTGGGAGACTATTATCCAGGATTGCCTCAAATGGAGGAAAAGTCTACTGTAGGGATCTCAGTACTTTAAAATCCTGTGATAACAACACGAAGTAGAAAAGCAGGAGCAGCAGAAACAATGTGTTGCAAACCAAATAAAAAAATCTAGCATCACCCACCCCACACGGAAACACATGTCTGAGTTGTGGTAGAGTCTGTTGATCCTGGATAGGCCTTATTAGCCATCTTTGGGCACACAGATAATAAAATCATGGAAGACAATCATTCTTGACTGTGAGGGATTACCAAAGAAGAAGAAAGAAAAGGATAAACAATGTTTCCATTGTTTCCTGAATGCAGAAGGAAAGCACAGCTATTGCCACACATGAGCATGGTGTGTTAATGTATTTTTATTAAGTGTGTGATATAATACTGTTTATGTTGATCAGCACAGATATAAAATTCACAGGATGCACAACATGCCCAGAGAAACACTGCAGTAGGAGTCTTACTTTTGCATTTCCTGATATTTATTAATTTTACTAATGCAGTTTTTTGTAGCCAATGCATAGAGGGGCATGGGCCATTTCTTCATCTCATTTCCCACTTCCAAAGCGATCAGCCGGAGAAGTCCTTGCCAGCTCCTACACTGAAGGAAATTAAACAGTGAAATAGCTGAAATTTCTTTAGTCAGTAAATGCAAAAAAACCCAATGTTAAAAATGCATGAGTAAAATAAATAAATATTAGGAAACACAAAAGTCAGACTCCTATTGCAATTTTATACATCATGTGCATTTTATTGCATGCATTGATTTGTTAATCAATAATAAACAGTATTAAATTGCACACTTAATGAAAACAGGAACAGACAACAATACATATATTCAACATGGCTAAAGGAATGCCTTTGGAAGAGCCCTGATTTTTTTCATATCCTGACTTGCTCACTTTATCTACTGGGGATCAAAGACAGGATGGCCACAATGACTTCTATTTCAATTTAGATGGGTAATGTGTTAAAGTTTTAACAAAATGCACTTTCTGTTACTCGGAAGGTAGACTCAAGTTTTCAGGTCTTGTGAAATAAAAGTAATTTGAGGAAGGACTTAATTTGAGAGAGAGAACAGCATGATGTGTGAGGATCAGGAAAGGGCTTCCAACAAAGGAGCTGATCAGAAGAAAGTCCTGTAGAAGAGTCTGACAGAAGGAAATAAAGTGAATGGTCAGTTTCTGGCTCAGTTACTATACTATTGATATGTCAGTTAATATGTGAGAATCCTATAATTTTATTTTAGGTCATTAGTTCTTGTCTTTAGAGATGGAAAGGCCATTCAGAAGGATCTGGAATGAGCCACAATATTAAAAGAATGGTTTCCAGGTTAATGTTATTAAAATCTATAGGTTGCTTTTTTTTCTTCCTTATAATATTAATTTAACTGAGGATTTATCTTTGGCTTAATAAATGCAAAGGAAATATAATTATATAATACCATGTAAAAATTCCTACTTAATCCTTATAAGCTACAGAATTGTCTTTCATGCTGAAAAAACTAAGCCCCCAATAATTGGTCCAACAGCTATTCAACTCAATGTGCTCAATATTTGAAATGTAATCCTTCACTAATTGTTTACCCTTTTCTTTTTTTAACACAAATTCTGAACATATTGAATATATTATTATTAAATAATAGATAAAGCATTTTCATATGTGCCAAGAACTCTTCAGCTTCCGTGTACTAATTCAACTGAATTACACAACACTGAAAAATTGGTTCTGAGCGGTCGAGGATTTTGCACACAAAAGCAAGGTCAAGGCTGGTTTTCATCATGTAGCCAGCAAAAAGTATTCATGTAATGTTGTAACATTTCCTCATCCTGTCCAAATACTTTGTATGAATAAGGTGCTTGGAGGGAGCACTTAGAGAGGTTGAATGTCTTCAAGTTGGCAAGACCAGATGGACTACACCTGAGAGTGCTGAGGGAATTTGTTGGAGTTATTACAGGACCATTGGCAAAGGTATTTGAAGACTTGTGGTGCTTGGTAAAGGTCCTGAAAGACTGGAAAAGGGTCAATGTGGTGACAATCTTTAAGAAGGAGAGGAGGGAGGATCTGGGAAACTATAGCCTGTTCAGTTTGACCTCAATACTGGGTAAAATTTTGGAAAAAATTATCAAGAAGTCCATTTGTGAGAGATTGGCAGTTGGGCATGATGCTGAAGGATAGCCAACATGATTTTGTTACGGGCAGGTCATGTCTTACCAACTTCATCTCCTTCTATGATCAGGTAACAAACCACCTAGATGTGGGAGATGTGGTTGATGTCATATACTTGGATTTTTAAAAAGGCCTTCTATATGGTTTCCCATGATGTTTTCATAAAAAAGCTGGGACATTGTGGGTTGGCAGAATCCACAGTCAGGTGGGTTGGGAACTGGCTAAGGGGTCAAATCCAGAGAATGTTAATGGATAGGTCTGTATTATCTTGGTGGAAGGTGGCCAGTGGTATCACACAGGGTTTGTTTCTTGACCTTATAATTGTCAATATCTTTATCAATGACTTAGATGAGGATATGGAGAGCATGCTGGCCAAGTTTGTGGACAAGACTAAGTTATGGGCAAAAGTGGTCATGCTAGGGATAGGATGTGGATCCAAGCAGACTTGGGCAAGGTAGAAAGGTGAGGGGAGCAGAACTGGATGCAGTTCAATAAGGATAAATGTAGAGTGCTTCATCTAGGGAGAAGTAACCAGAGGCATGAATATAGGTTAGGTTGGAGATGTCCTGGCCAGGACAGTGGCTGAAAGGGACCTTGGGGTTATGGTTGATCACAGGATGAACAAAAGCCATCAGTGCAATGCTGTAGTCAACAGAGCTAATAGCGTACTGGGATGCATTAGCCGATGCATTGTAAGCAGGGCTAAGGAAATGATATTTCCTCTACCTGGCATTGGTGAGACCCTAGCTGGAGTACTGTGGCCAGTTCTGGGCACTGCACCTCAAAAAAACACATGGAGAATCTTGAAAGGGTCCAGAGAAGGCCACAAGAATGATTAAGGGCCTGGAGGACAAACCTTATGAGGAAAGACTAAGGGATCTGGGACTGTTCAGCCTGTTGAAGAGAAGAATGAGGGGGGACTTGGTGGCCATCTATAAGTATGTAAGGAGTGAATATTGGGAGCTGGGAGAAAAACTTCACTAGGGCGCCCCAGGGAAGGACAAGGAGCAATGACCATAAACTGTTAGAGGATGGTTTCAGGTTGGATGTAAGGAAGAACTTATTTACAGTAAGGCTGAGCAGACTCAAGCATATTTTGCAAGGAGGTGGTATAGTCCCCAGCCTTAGAATTCTTCAAGAGGAGACAAGACAGACACCTTGTTGGGATAATTTGATCTCAACAGTATTTCTGCCCAGAGCAGTGGGGCTGGACTCGATGATCTTTTGAGGTCCTGTCTAGCCCTTAATTTCTATGATTCTATGATACCATGATAATCAGCAATTTATAAATACATGGCCTGGACAAGAGAAGGCCACTTTTTTAGCTGTCTTTTATGAATCAAGTAATATTTTCCATAATATTATGGGTGCATTAACATTTCTATAAAGATTAAAAAAATGATGTATGTATCGCATCTACATTATAGTTTCCAGAGGAGTCTTTGCTGATAGTTTATAATGTTGCTGTGATGATAACAAAGCATAAAGCTAACCTGTACAGTATAGCTGGTGTTCTGAGAGTTCTTCCTTGACCTAAACGCATAGATTAATGCTAGACAGTAGAAAAGACAAAGAAAAAGTATAATAAATTAGTATGTATTTTGACATGATAGATGGATACAAACTCTCTTTTGACAGCTTATATGTAGATATAATGTCCCCTGAAGACTGGGAGTGGATTCAGGCAGTGACATAAAGCAAATTTGGCTAGGCAGAATAAGTACATTATAAGTCCTGGTATTTTGCTCCCACTGGTTTTCATTAGCTTGTGTGCCATTAGCTTCTTTGAGAGGTGAGCTGGCCTCACCATGCCTCCTCAATGAGTGAATAACCAGTTGTTTTTAAAAGTAACTTTCAAGGTGAAGGGTGACTTCCATATTATGTTGTAGGGATATTCTAGAGTTGTTCAGCCCATAGTTAAGCATGGGCAATGCAGAGGTGCATCTCCCCAGAGGGAGCTATTAGCCATTCTGCCATTGTGCCCAATGGTGCAGGAAGGACAAGTCTTTTGGAAGAGCTGATGTGAGTTGAGGAAGACTCTGTCAAAGCTAGCAGAAACCTTTGTGCTTGAAATGATTCAAGCCTGCTCTATGATAGATGGCCTGCTCTAGGCCCCTTCTGACCCTAGTTACTATGAAACTATGAAATCCCCCCTCAAACATTTCCGTTGGAACAGTGCTATAGTGAGCAAATCTTCATGCCCCTTTCCTTCCCCTCTCAGCTCTCCTGCAGGATTTTTCCTTCAATGCCTCTCTCATCTACTTCACCAGCCTTTTACACATTTCATATTTTATTGCCAAAGCAGAAGGGCTGTCTTAGCTGTCTGACTGAGGTATTAAGAGATCTTTCTTCACAAGTTACCGTTGGTACAGTGAAGTCCCATCTGACTACTTCCTGCCATGAGGTACCTCTAGCTCCAATCTGTCTCTCCTTGGAAGGTTTCATACATACATGTTTGCAATTCAACCTTGCTCTGGATTAGTATTTCAGACTCTGGCTGTGAGAGGGTATTGTGCCTGGTAATTGGTCAAGTTGGTTGTTCATGTAGTTTTAAGAATGGATTAGACCAGGGCTGTTCAACTTCTTAGAAGCTCCATGGACTACTTGGGAACCCTGCCATGTGGGTTCCTCCAGCACAAAGGCTGCACAGGCTCCCTGGGCCTCTGTGAGCTGCCCCAACTTCACCCAAAGGTGAGGCAGGAGATAGAAGCTGGAGGAAAGAGGAGGGACCCTGGTGACTCCGGGAGCAGCAGAAGGAGCAGTGGGAGAAGCAGCAGCCAGAAGGAAGCCCACTGGCCCCAAATTAACCCGTCATAGGCTATAAGTTTGCCAGCCCTGAGTTGGACAACCACTTGCATAATAAGATACTTTAGATAAAGATAAGTCTGCCTTGAATGAGGAGTTGAACTACCTGAGGTCCTTTCCAGCCCCAGTTTTCTATAAACCTATGAGGGCTCTTTCACTGCAAAACTTGGTATCAGCCTAAGAGAGGTTTTTCCAGTTTCCCTAGCTGGCTGTGGGAAAAAGCTAGGCAGCATTAACATTTCTGCATTTGATACTACTTGTGTTTCCCAGCTAGTGTTATGATACTTGCAGTGAGCGGTATGATGGCATTCATTCAAGTATCGAGTTTGTTCAGTTACTAAAAGGATAAAAAAGTAAAACACCAACAGTTGCTTATAATGTCTCCAGCTGTCTGTCCCCAGTGACCTGTATGAGAATCAGCACTTTTTGTGTTGTGTATATTACAACCACTGTACCTAGGGTATTTGTACCTTTTCTCTTCTGAGTCCTAATAAAATAACCTTCCCCTTGACTCAGGTGTCTGAGTGGTTATTAGTACGTGCCAGTGTATGTAGCTAATGGGCCTATAAGCAGAAGCAGCTTCAGTGCTCACTTGAGTCACTGTGTGCTATTAGTGATCTTGGGGTTTGATGTACCATAGCACTAAACCACTATCACAACTGCATACGTTTGAGAATGGACAAGTTAGTTATTGTCTGTCAGACATGGTTCAGCAGAAATGAAGTGCAGCCTTCCAAGGTACTGAAGGCAATTAATCTGTTACTTAGGTTCCACAAAGCTATAGGGTAAGGAGTTCAGCTGAGTGATGAGTTTTTGAGTTACATAGAATAGGAGGAATTGGAGAATTAATCAGCCACCCTCAAGAGCATTAAAGTGCTTCCTTCCAGGACAGAAATTTGAGTGACTGCAGGTTTCTGGCAGGATTCATGGCCTGTAAATATAAATATGTTTTTTTCATCTCCCTTAGTATCTAAACACTAAATGTAAGCTGTTTTTAGGGCTTACATGGCAGCAATACCAATGGCCACAAGCCATTCATGGCTGGAGGATGTAGCTAGACTCAAATATTTTGCTGGAGGACAAGATGAGCAGCAACAGGTCTGGCATTTTCCAGGAGTTGGGAAATGATTAATTTTTACTGATGCCAAGAAAAGGAGCCTTTTTGTTTGTTGGCTGTGTGTAAATAGAGATTTTATGGACAGAATTATCCTTAAGTCTGGAGATGCATAGCAGTATGCAAATGTAATTGTTAAGTAGATGTTGCTTTTAGTCATTAAAATCACTTTGATTCATTGCTTCATTTCTGTTATTTTTAGTTTTGGTTCTTAGAACAAAGTTAATAGTGTGTGAAAGAATCAAAACTCTTAAGTCTTTCCCCAGCAGTACTATAGATAACCAATACTATCCACTGTGGTATATGTTAAAGTATTATTTCAAAACATTGCAATATAATGTTTTTGCAAAACAAGTGTCTGTAGGAAACAACAGAATTAAAATGAGCCCTGTTCTGTGCTCTGCAGTACCTTTTGAGGATTTTTTGGGATAGCCATTTTTTAAAAGCATCATAACAATATTCTAAAGAGATGCTAAATGCCCTGGGTATTTTTACTGTTGCTAGGATGTTTTTTCTGCTGTTTCACTGCCACAAGTAATGTGTCAGGCACAGATAAAAGTAAAAACAGGCCAGTGACATCTTCATTTTAAAAAGTATGGAAATAGAGGTAAAAAATGCAAAGACTAGTTGAAACTATTTGTTTGGCATTATTAAAGGTGAAAATGCTTTGGGGCATACGCTAATCACTGGATGGAGGCAGGAAGACACTTTTCCCTTTATGGTACACTATTGCATGATTACAGATGTTATGGAAGTAAGAGAAATTGGGCCATAACATTTCTTTTTACATGCTGGATATGGCAAAAAATCCCAATTGCTTACTGCTGACAGTTTCTTCTATTTTTGTATGAAATAGAACATATCAACTGTAAGAAATATATTTGTCAACTGTTTTTTCTTGGTATTAAATGATGTGTTTTAGTATTAAGGCTATTGAAAAGTAATTGAATGTATTCATTTTTCTGGTGCTGTAACAAGGTTGAATGATCTGGCCATGTTTTTCATCTTGGTTCTGAACAGTTTGTGAGATTTCAATTATTTTGATTAGAGGTACATTGTATAAGAATAATGATAAGTTACCATATGCTGGTAAACAAAATATCTCTCTGTCTGAGATGCATGGGCCTTTCAGCTTTGAATGAGTTTTTGCTTTCATCTCTATTCAAAGGTGACTTATCAAGAAATCTTTCAATAACAATTTTACCTTGTCAGGGACAAGATATTGTTATAGGGCTTTCTCATCTTAAGACTCTATATAGTTCTTTGTCTATATAGTTCTTTGTAAATACTGTCCTTGTAGCTGTTGCCTTATTTGTGGAACAACACATCATTCAAACTTAAAGGCTAAGGACAGACATTACACACAAACTGGTTTAAGTGATCAGAAACTGGTTTAACCTGTAACAGAACAGAAGTTCAGTGCATATAACTCAGTTGCAAAATGGCTGAAACTGATTTAAGATAAACCTGGTTGAATGTAGTATTGTGTGTAATTTATTTGGGTCAAACTGGTTTATGCAATGTCTGTCCCAGGCCCCTTCCTAGTTTATGTTAAACTAGAGTCCCCCAGCATCCCAGATGCTTTGCAGCCCTGGGCTGGGCTGTCTGCTCCAGAGAACAGGGCTGGCCCTGCCCCTCTACTCCCTAACTGGAGCTCTGGCAGAGACTGAAGGCACAACAGGATCTGCCTGCCCCCACCTCCATTGCTGCTCATTGCTCAAGCAGGGATCTTCCTTCCCATCTCCACAGTATGGACCCCAGCCCATGGACCCTACGTATATGGTATGCTAGCTAATGCTGAGAGGTGTCTCTATGCGTGTGTGCCTCCAATTTTACTGGGACAGGCAGACAATAGTGTCTGCTTAGGGCTTTTTGGAGCTAATCAGCAGGTTAGCTGGTAATGTCACTCCATTCCTTTCTTGGAAAAAAAAACTGTTTCAGAAGAGCTTGAACTAATAAGAGAAGGTTTTGTTTGGTGAAGAAATGATAAACACTGTGTTATCAGTCCCCTGCTGGCTCCCTCGACTGCTAGGTTTGTAGACAGTATGAAGAAGCAGGGAGAGGGAGATTAAAAAGCTCAGTATCATCAACAGATGCATGCACTGCATTACACAGATGCATGAACCCCCCCCTTAGCCTCAGAGTGGTAGCTTGGGGCTGGGGTCTGGCATCACTCCTGCCCCTTGTGCAGTGAGTGGGGGAAAGCCTGGGATGGTGCAGGCAGGGTGGGAGTTTATACCCCTCCCTAGTCAGAGCATCTTGCCAGGGCATGGCCATGTCTCCCCTTAGCTCAGCATTATGGAACAGAAGGGAGGGCTGCTCTAGTGCCCTCTGGCTTCTTGCCTGAGCCACTGTAGGCATGTGCCTGCATTTCTTCAGTCCAGAGGAAATGTCTGTCAAGTTGCAAACTAGCTCAACCTAGGCAGGTTAGATTAACCTGCAAAGATTGAATCAGTTCAGGCTCAGGTTTTTTGAATGTCTGTCCCTGGCCAAAGGAAGAGGTTTGCAGACCAGGAGATAATGCATACGTTTTTTATACCCCTTTGATATTCAGGTATCTGAGATGATCACTTCATAGTAATATAGCATCATCAGGAGGCAGTATGTTTTAGCAGTTAAAATGTGGGACTGAGAGCCAAGAGATTTAGGTTCTGTTTCCTGATCTGCCACTGACTTCTGCTGTGACCCTGGCTGGGATTAATCTCTTGGATAAAGTGGATTAGAAGTGTTTTTCAACTGTATAATCATTATGAATGTGAAAATGAGTCAAATGTTTCTGGCATTAACTACTTCCTGCATGTTTCTCACATACAAATTTTTCTCTTTGTTTAATATTCACCCAAATCATTCTAACAAGCCAAATATCTTCTGTACATGTGGCAGTTACTGAAGAATGTATATGAAACATTTAAAATATAATTTGAATAGTTTTCTCAACTAACCACAGCAAAATCAAGGGAAATATTGCAGGGCTCCTGTGGATAATTAAGACAAATTAAGTAGCAAGTGTCACTGTTTTTGCATAAATACAGCTGATTTGTTTTGGTCTTCTATAAATGTCTTCCCTAGGGAAAATGTACATCTCAAACTTGGCAGAGATGCTCAATGTCCCTCCCCAAGGGATCTGCCTGGGTGTGGGAGATTAAAAGTAAGGCATAGTTGTGTACTTGGCAGAAGGCTTCCTCTCCCTAGAACTCTTTTCCTAACTTCTGTGTTATGTGAACTCTCTTAGGATCAGAGAACTGAGGACAGATTGCCTGAAGCAAACAAAACTACTAACAACTACAATCTGCAACTTGCCTTCTTTTCATTTTCTGCTGGGAAGGCAGGAACAATTATTGTTTCTGCCACTTGAAAAACATCTATGGATTTCAGTCATTAGAAATCTGTTAAATGCATAGCCTGGGTGCACAACAAATTTCAAAAGGATTTGCTAAGTATTTTCCCTTTGGTCTCCTGCAAATTTGTAGCAGAAAAGCAAGAGACATGGTTATGTATATTGTGCACTATCTTTCTCATTAATCACACTATTGGTTCCAAAAACTGCTATCATAGTTTCTTCACAGAGGTAACAAACTGAAGTCTAGCTAGCAGTGAGTGAAGGTCACACCAGTCGTGAAATGCTAAATGAAGGCTCCATGATATGTGTAATAGGAGCATATATTTCAGGCACAAATTGCAAGGGTCTGGTTGTGCCTCACTTGTAATAGAAGTTATAAACAGTCTGAGGCTTTTTCTGAAGATTGATATAAAAGCAGAGGGAATTTGAACCTAACTTATAGTTTCATAGTATCTAGGGTCAGAAGGGGCCTAGAGCAGGCCATCTAGTCTGACCCGCCTGCCAATGGCAGGAACGAGTGCTGGGGTCACAGGACCTCAGCCAAGTACCTATCCAATCTACTCTTAAAGACACCCAAGGTAGGAGCAAGAACAACTT
>JAGPOW010002514.1:32781272-32804445 GCA_030014935.1 Caiman crocodilus | reverse complement strand
TTGTAGATTTTAGTATAAAAGATGCTTAGAAATAGTTTTTTGGTGTGCTTGCTACCTTGCACCTTTATTGCTAGCAATAAAAGCTTTTTTCTTTCAAACATCCTGGTATTGAAATTGGCTTTGTATACCGGGCAACGAATTCAGATTTGGGCTGGAGCATAACAAAGTGGGGCTGGGCTGCTCAGTTCTTTTGAGGGCTCCCCTGCGTCCTACTGCCCCTGCCTCCTTTTGGCTTTCACAGGCAGCCAGGAGCAAATAAATATTAATTTACTAATTTTTGAGGGGCCTTGCAGGCCAGATAGAATGACCTAGTGGGCTGCATCCAGCCTGCAGGACACATTTTGCCTGTCCCTGTTCTAAGGCAACTATGTATTTGGGAGTGGCTTCACTTTGTGCAGGATCTGGGTCATACTCCTAAATTAGCTGCATTAGTTTAGAAATTGTAATAATTATTTTAGCTAAATCAACCAGTTGGAGCATTTTTGAAGCATCTGCACTGCTGCCTTGCTCTGTTTCAACATTTTCTGTTTCTGCTTCTGCCACTGCTCAATGCCAGAATTCCTGACAGTGTTCTTCCAAAATTTCTTCCATGTTATCTTCCTCTACTTTCAAGTCCTTCACTGAAACTTTGATTTGCTTAGTCCTTTGCCCTGCAATATTGTATCCAACCCAAATTCCCATGTTAACAGTGATGTCTACTCATAATCTGCCCCATGCTGCTTTCAAGCTTACAAGAATTGCAGGGGTGTGAAAAGTCTGCTCACAACAGAATCCATTTCCCAGCAGCTCCTGTGGTGACAGCTCCTTCTGGCTGCCACTGATGGACACAGCCCTGCTTCTGGGTATCCCAGCCCATCCAGCCTGCACCCACTGCTGGGGGTGGGACCCATATGGGCAGGGCACACAGCTGGGTGGCTGGGATGGGACTGCAGCTAGAAATGAGGTGGGTAGGTGGGGTTGGGGAGACCCTGGGATCTTGTGGGACAGCTAGAGCTGGGGTAGAGCCAGGATCCTCTGCCCTCACACCTTTGTGATGAGTATGGGCTCCATGAGTAGGGGCTTGAAAGGAGTGGATTGCACCTCTGCTGTGGCCCCAAACCGTCACTGCCTTAAGAACCCAGCCCCAGAGTAGCTCCCCACCCTGCCGTGCACCCTGCCTGAATGGCTTCTGCCTGGATGGTCTCCATGGAGACCCTGGGAGCATTGGGCCATGACAGCCTGCTGTCATGGTCTCATTCTCCTTAGGTCTCCATGGAGATTGACTGGGCAGAAACTGTGCAGGGTGTGCGGCTGGGTGGGGAGCTACTCTGGGGCTGGGTTCTTAAGGCAGTGATGGTTTGGGGCCACAGCAGAGCTGCAATTCACTCCCTTCAGCAAAACCCCCCGTTTTTCTTTTTTTTTTTTTTTTTTTTTTAAATGCATTCCCTCCCCTTCCCCAACCATTTCTGACTTTGTTTTTTCATCTCTATTCCCTATTTTACTGGTACTATATGATTTAGACCTACATATGTAAGTTAGCATAAGTCATGTCAAGTTTCCATTTTGTTTGTCAAGTCTCCATCCTGTCCCCAGGCCTGATTATGTAACCCTTGACTCGCACCTACCCCTCCTATGTATCCTGGTTCCTGAATGAATGGGGATAAATGAGGGTGCTTGAGAAACAATGACAGTAGGTCTAAACATAGCATCCTCTGAATGACCAAACCATCAACACCAATACCTGGACCAAGGATCCAGCCCTTGAAACCACCCTCAGCATTCAAGAAACAAAAGATGAGGCAACCCACCATTGTGCCAGGCTGCACATGCTCAGTAAGAATACCTGAAACCCTCTGGAACAGGACTGACCTTGTCTGGACAGGCCCTCCTCATAAGTGATCAGAGGTAGTCTGCCCCATAAAAGGGGTAGTGTAGACTGAGTCCTTGGGATGCCCTTTCCATCTGGACCAGCACTATGCCACACCACCTATCCACCCAGAGGCCCTGCTGGTGACCATACCTACTGGACAAAGACCCCTTTCCAACCTGGATAGAAAACTATCACCCCTCACCCTGTCTTCAGCCAAGGTCTTGGACTCTGTTTCTCTTCCCTACCTGGACTCCAACCCTTCCACTGAGTCTCTTTCTCCTGCTGCCATTGTGTGTGTGTACGTGTGCATGTGAACCAATAACTTCATGGGGCTGTGTAGCGTGTTGTCTGTTTAATAAACCTGTTATTTGGACCCCTGAGTTGGGTTTTGCTTTACTGTGGCTCAGCCCTGCTCCAATCTCTGCTCCTTGCCCCTCTAACTTCAGTCTCATTTCTCCCTCTCTTGCTTGATGCTCATTGCCACCTCCAACACCTGTCCTGAGCTCCTCTCTGCCTCCAAACCCCATTTTTTTGCCACTGTCTTATCCCCACTGCCTTTTCCTTTTCCCCTAGCAACCAGGTTTCTGCCTCAGTTTCTTTTCTGGCTGTCTCCTCCTTGCCACCACTTATTTGCCACCCCCCCCTCCCAGTATCTCAGCTGTCTGCATCAGTTTCCAGCCCCCAAGCTCCCAGATTTCTGTCTCTCCTCTCTTTCCTGACTGTCTCCCCCTTGCCACCAGGCTTCTTTTTCCCCCACCCTTCCCATGCACCAGTGACCTCAAGTAACCCTGGGGCCACTTGAGCTTAAGTAAACTCAAGCCACAGTTCCTCAGTCAGCTGTTCTTCAGTCCACTGATTCTAATCTTAGTTCTGGCAATTTTCACTCCCTACACTTTAACTCTCGCTTTCTCACCTTTATCTTCCCCCAAGTATTCCAGGTACCCCAAGAGCACACATACATACTGTACCATCCAAGTTAGGAGCTTACCTATGTGTAGGTGGGTTGTATGTGTGTGAACTGGTGAGTGTGCAAATGATATACGAATTAGTGATCTGTGTATGTGTACTGAGTGTGCGGGTATTGACACTTGATTTTTGTCTCATTTTTAGTGTGTAGTGTGTATGTGCTTGAATTGGTGATAGGTATGCATGTGCTTAGCCTGGTTTGGATGCGTATGTGCCCGAGCTGGCAGTGTATGTGGGTGTATGCACCTAATTGATTTTTCTGTTTGTATATGTGCAATTGGGTCACACTTTCCTGTCTAACAGTGCAATATTGAGATACTGAGAGTTGGTGTGACTCCACAGGGCAACACAGCTATCCTAGTGCAAAAATGAGATTCTTGCTTAACCCAGTCATTAATAGTCCTACTAGGTTCCATAATCTTGACATACCTTTGATCTCAATTCACCTCTGTATACATGATGAATTACTGAAGTTTTTTCCTAACAGATTCTTCTTGTAAAATATGTTTTCTTAACAACTCTAGTTGAAAACTTCAAATTAGTATTTTAACAAGAACTTGTAGAAATGCAACACAAATTTGCCAGGGAGGTTACTGCTTTCTGATGGCTTTGTGCAGCTTATCACAGAACACATGCGAATAAACAATGAGAAACAGCCACATGGCTCGTCCTTGACATGGAAACTCACTAGTTCAGTTCACATTCACAGCTGCTCATTCAGAACTAACAGCAATGGTACAGTACTGAGAATTAATGTGTTGCAAACCATCGGAGTACAGACTATCCAGATTCTGTTGTACCACTTGTTTAAGTACTTTGAATAAGTTCCCTGTGAATAGGTTATAGTTTTCCCATTTCTTATCTTTTTTACAAACTGTCTTGCTAAAGATTGCTAATAACTCTCCCCCTCCCCCCACATCTAAACAAAGAACCTTTCAGCTGTGGACCAGCCAGTAAATATACGGTAGTAGAAGTCTTTCGCTGATTCTTATTCTTGTCTTGTACAAGTTTTCATTATTTTTTTAGGCGGGGGGTCGCTCTGGCAGCAGCAGGCCCTGAGGGCCCAACAGCTGTTGCTGCTGAGGCAGGGGGCGGAACTTTGGCCCTGTGGGGGACCCATAGCCCCCAAGCAGCCCCCCCCAGTCCCATAGCAGCCTCCTCCACACTCACAGTCCCCCCATACATCCACAGCCTCCCCCAACCCACACTATCCCCTCTCCCCCCACACCCAGTCCTTACCAGGGATAGTGCCTGGGTCTCACTGCAGCCTTGCACTGCTCCTGCTTGCCCCCCTGCATGCTAATATAGTGTGCTAGGGTGGCAGACGCACCACAGAGACACTAGCCAGATGCCAAAGTGTCTCTGGAGGACCCAAAGCCACTTGACTCTGGGCACAGTTTAGGACCATGTCTTGCCCCACTTTTTCTCTGTGGTTTTTTTTTTTTTTTTTTTTTTGATACCTGGATTTCCAGGTATGAAATTTAGAGCCTGTGTTGCAAATATGCAGCATGCAGGATATTTTTCCATTTGTAGTGTTCAGCATTTGGCCCTGGGGAGTGCTAAGCACATCTGAATTTTCTCCCGGAAGTTCACCAATGAGGTTCCTCCAGGCTTGTCCTCCTATGGGCCAGAAAGTGTACAATGAGGTCAAGCCCAAAGTAGCTTTAAGGGTAAACTTCCAGTTCCTGAACACACCATTAGCCATTTATGGTGGGGTGTGCTTAGTCTCATCATCTCTAGTGCCAGCCTCTAATACAGTATAGGTAAGTTCTATGGGTGAACTTTGGCTTAATGAAGTGGGTCAAAAAATTTATGGATGTATGTATTTGATTTCCACTCATTTTTGCATTATGGAAACCTGGTAAGTATGAATTTCTAATTTACTTTCCACAGGCAATTAATTAGTTCCTTACCGTACAAAATCTCTCCAAGTCTGTTTCTGTTTTTATCTGGTAATATTATCAAAAGCACCTAATTGATTTACGAGTCTAAGCCATATTTTAAAAGGGATTTAAGGCAAGGATCCTCAAAAGTATTTGAAATCAATAGATGATAGGTAACTTGATCCCAGTTAAGTTTTGGGCCTAAAGCATCTAAAGCATTAAGTGACCAAGACATATTTTTAAATGGCTCTTCAATTATTAGGTCTTTTTGAATATTTTGCCCATGAGCTATCTCTGAATCTTAATTCTCCTGTATCTTTCATGAAATTGTGGCTGCATGCAGATGTTTAACACCCCCAGCCCAAAACAAAGAAAAACTGTGCTTTACTGGAAGAAGTAGTGTGTTAGTTTGATCCAATTCTGCAGCATAGAATGTTGCAGAATGTCTGTATAGACATTCATCTAATAGTCTATTAGATAAAAATGCCAAAAAAGCTCCACTAAAGTGCCTGATCTTATACAGATGTTGGGCGAGCCCGGTCCAATTAGCACCATGCCTGTTCTGGGCCTGCACTAGGATCAACACAAGAGTGTGCAGAGAATAAAGCACCATTTTTTAAAATGTCTGTAAGCAGCCTGGTTGATCATAGTACTTTTACTGATTTATATAATATTCTTTGTATTCTTTGTATTATTATTATTTACTTCCTTTCTTTGAACTTAACTGTTCTGTCTTTATTGTCTTCCCTCTGTCTAAAATTTCAGGATCTGGTTGCTTCAAATCCTACTGACATTTCACTATACATAAGTTAATTTGTAGAATGCCAGTTTTCAGCTGTTCTGAAAAGAGAAAGAATCTAAAAATGCTCATTAAAGTTACCTGACACTTATTTTTTTCTGTTGTTTTGTTTCTGTTTTGTGTTAAGGGCTGTTAAATGTTAATTCACCAACTATCTGTTTGTTAAACCAGGTCTAGCCAGTCTACCCTCCCAGACATTTTCCATTTGCATGCAGTTATTTTAATAGGGTATTTTTTGGGTTGTATTCTGTCTCTATGCAGTGAAAGCACAATAAGTTTACTTTGCTTTTCTCTAAGCACATTGCAGAATTGACTATATTTGGATACATTTCCATTTTATTTTTACCTTAATATTATCATTATTCACTCCTGAATTTTGGAGATATTTGGACCAAGATTTCCTACAACAAACCAGAAAAACCAACTGTTTATGAAACTATTCCTTAAATGTTATATTCTTCAGATAATTTTTCTAATAAGAAAAAAGGCTCCAGACAAATGTTAGGTTTTGAAAATTAGTAAGTATACGTCTCCTCTTTCAGAAATCCTTTTCTGTGTCTTAGTTGACTGATATTTTCAGTTGTAGCCTTTTCCAAACATAGTGTTGTTTCAAGTCATAAGTTAGTACTTACTAGGCATAGCTACACAAGAAATTTACTGTGGAGTTGCTTAATTAGCTCTGTAATAAACATCTCATTGTCTATACATGTAGCCCTATTAGGCTGCAGGAAACTCAAAAACTCTGAAGCAGCTTAGTAGTTGTGAATACAAGCACTATCCAGCTGTGGAATTTTTTCATGGATAGCACTGCTTGTGTGGCCAGGGGCTGCCTGCTGGCTAGCTCTGCACTGGCGCACCCTCGTGCCCCAGCCAGTCCCTCCAAGCATATTGAGCTGGGTCAGAGCAGGCCCAGACTTGTGGTCTGACCCCTGGGCACCCTGCCAGATGGAGCTGCTCTGACCCAGCTCAATGCCTTGCAGTCCCAGTGCACCTGTAAATACAGTGCCTGAGAGCAATAAACTCTGGTGCACTATCTGCCAAAGTTTAATGCTGCACATTAATCTGCATGTGTAGATGTGACTACTGTTTGTCAAGACGGAGAAACACTAAGTCTGTATTTTATATTTGGTAACTCTAGTTTCTGTGTTTAAATATATTGGATCTATACTCAGTACTTATAATTAAATCAGCAGTGCAGCTTGAAAATAATTGATGACTTAATTTAAGTCAGTTTAAGATTCATTTTCTGGAAACTTTAATTGTATTTAAATTCCACCGTGCAGTAAAATGTTCATAGAAAGCAAACTCAAGAGGATTATTAGCTTGGTGAAAACATTCTTTTAAATGTGCTAACAAGAATAGATGAAGAAAATTTCAGCTCAGCTGTTGAACAGACCATTACTTGAAACCTACCCTGGCCAAGCTTGCAGTGGTAACTGTTCTGACATACTTGTTTCTGACTGTAGGAGAACTGGTAGCAGGTAGTTCAATGACAACCCCCCCCCCCCCCCAAAAACATATGTAACACTGATTATCCAGTGGTATTGTGGGAGAAAGTGAAGGTCAGTAAAACTCAAGGTTCTGGAACACAAAAATGAGTATTTAAGGTACATTCCCATTCAGTCTTATGTCTGCCTTCACTGATAGGGCAACAATCAATGAGAATTATCTTCAGGCACTCCAGGTACAAAAACTGTGCTGTGTTTAATGGTGGAGGGATTAGCTGTAGCAGCTTAGCAGAGCTAGGTAGCTAGCCATCTGGATGAGGGACACAAGGTTGAGGTGATTTACTTAAACTTCAGTAAAGCCTATGTTTCTGTGTTCCATGGGATACTCTCAGACAAACTGGAGGTTGCTGGATTGGACCAGTCTACAGTGAGGTGGGTGGACAATTGGCTCAGAAGCTGTTCCTAGAGTGTGGTGACTGATGTGATAGCCTTATCTTGGAGGGCCGTCTCCAGTGGTGTCCACTAGGGCTCCATGCTCTTCAGTATATTCATTAATGACTTGTATGATAGGGTGGAGAGCTCAATGATTAGTTTTGCAGATGACACCAAGGTGTGGGGAAATGCATTTTGGAGGATAGGGCCAAGATGACCTTGATGGATTGGAATCTTGGGTGGAACAATATTGGATGAATGCAAGGTCCTTCACTTGGGTAGAAAGAATCCTTACCACAACTACATGAAAGGTGGTGATCCACTGGCTGGCACAGCATCTAAATGAGACCTGGGGGTCATGCTCGACCGAAAGATGAATATGAGCCAGCAGTGCAATGAGGTTGCCAGAAGGGCAAATAGAGCTCTGGTGTGCATGAACCAATGCATGGCCAATAGATCCAGGGAGGTGTTCCTCCCTCTCTACTTTGCACTGGTGAGGCCTCAGCTAGAGTACTGTGTTCAGTTTTGGGCACTGCACTTCAAGAAGGACATGGATAAGCTTGAGAGAGTACAAAGAATGGTCATCCAGAGGACAAGGACATGGAGGATAGGCCCTACAAGAGGAGACTCTGGGAATTGGGCCTGTTCACTCTGAGTAAGAGAAGGGTGAGAGGTGACTTGATAGCTGCCTATAAGTACATCAGAGGTGAGCACCAGGTTTTGGAAAGCAACTCTTCAGGAAGGCAGTCCAAGGGAGGATGAGGACCAGTGGGCATAAGCTAGTAGAGGGTAAATTCAGGCTAGATATAAGACAAATCTTCTCTGTAAGGGTCACCAGAATCTGGAACAGACTCCCAGGAGAGGTGGTGCAATCACTCTCCCCAGAGGTGCTCAAGATGAAGCTGGACAGGCACCTTGTTGAGCTCATCTGAGTCCAATAACTTCCTGCCCATGGCAGGGGACCAGAATTGATGATCTTGCAGGTCCCTTCCAATTCTATGTTTCTATGGTATTGAGCTGTATAGTGGCACAGAAGGAAAAACTACAGAATAGTACAGACACTGTGGAAGGCTGAGTGGGCTGGTTAGGTTAATAATATTACCGTTCATTGTGGGGTTGTTGTTAGAGTGTATAAGTTTGGAGGTGTTTGGCATAGGCTTTGTGGTGGGATGCAGTGCTCCCATCCTTGTTAACTGTTGTTGTGTCTAGGTGGTTTGTATGCTACTAGATCAGTAAGCATATGCTCAGATATGTGAGCATGACTAAATAAGTTTCTTGTGTAGATTGACTGAAGTCCATTTTTTTCAGGAGCATGTTACCATTCATGAATAGTGAGGTCCCGTCCTTTCATAGTATCTGACAAAGGAGGATGTAGTCTATGAAAGATCGTGCCTCTGAAGCAGTTTATCTTTATTGTGCCACACTGCCCTACCTTCTGCTTGGCTTCAGAATAATATGACTAACCACCACTTTATTGTATGTTAAGCTAAAAGTTGCATACAGAAACTGATGCTAAGACACAAATTACTACAGACCTATTATGAGAGGGTAATAAGCCACACAGGAATGTACTTACACAAATGAGAACCTCATTCCAAAGAAATACTTCTATAAACATTCAGTTTGGAGCAAAGATGAGGGATAAAGCAGAAAACCAGATATCTAGTCTTAGGAAGCTTTATACATTTGTCAACAAGCAAAACATTTGAAGTCTGCTAGAAATGTTTAAAGTATCCACTATCAGTTTTCTTTGAAACATAATGGTATATATTAAAACACCTAATTTTCCATTAGATAGGATGAGAAGAGAACAAGGACCGTTCACCATAACAGGGAGAGAACTCAGATAAACAAGGCTTAGATGTGGGCATATCCAGAAAAGAACAGTTTGAATTAATAGGAGGGTAAGAGGTAGTATAAGAAACTTGGAGAATCACTCTGGTATCTGTGTGTTTGAAAGCTGCAAGTAGGAAGAAAGTAAAAGAAGTTAGTTCATATTTTGTTTGGAATGACTAAGATCAAAGGAAAATGTTATTTAGTAAAAGCTTATTGTATATATCAAATAGAATATGTCTGTCACCTAGAGGTTGCCTCAGCCTTAGATGAGCATTGGTTTAATTCTCAAACATAGAGTAATAGAGAGTGATTTTCTTTTGTTTTTTCACCCATGACCTTGTGAAAATGATTGTGGTGATCTATTACTTGACACTGCTTCTGGGTCTCTGAGGCAAGGAGGACACTAAAGATTCAGTGGAATTTTCCACTCTGTGGCTATTTCTGTCAGCAAAACGCATAAATGGGCAAGCAGACAAGATGTGCTGAGTTTCAATTCCTTAATGAGTCGTGTGTGTGTGTGTGTTTATCTAGGCAAGCTACTGTTGCCCCATCTCTCCTCAGTACTGTATCTCCAAGTACCATGGAGGTAGGGGCATAATTCCAAGCAGATGACCTGCTCAACTGATGGCACATCTGTTAGGGAAACTGGAACCGACTATTCTCTGCTGCTAACCTGCAGTTGCTGCCTGCAGCACTTCACCCAACTCTGAGGTGGCATTATAGACTACAGCCCCATGAGTGGGAATGCATGGTTTCCATGTTTAGAATCTAATTTTTGGGGTTGTCTTAAATTTGTCCCCCTGCTGCTGCAGCAGGACAAGCAGTGGCAGGCTGGTAGGGGGTAAGCTACAAGGGAGTCAATTGACCTGAACCCTGACCTTTCTCCCCCTGCTGCCTGTCCATGTGACACCTGGCCTCACCCAATTGCTCACCCAGGTACCCCCACCCACTGCCTTTGGCCCCTGCAGCATCTGTTCCTTGCCTGCTCCTGCTACCTCTGCCTTCCCCATTTGTCCCCCTACTGCCACTAACTCTCCAGCTCCAGCCTTGCTCTGGCCCTGTTCCTGCCCAGGGCATGGAGTATATGTTTGCTCTGGCCCTAGCCTTGCTAGGCAGCAGCAGCAACAATAGCAGCTCCATTCTTGGCTCTGACTGCTGTGTGGCTGGGCTGCAGTTGGAGCAATCATGTGCCCCACACCCTGGGCTACAGCACGGTCACTGCTGCCTGTCTGAACTTAGAGCTGAACTTAGAGTCTGAGGGTAAGTGACAGTGAGAGGGAGACACTGGGAGAGGGAAGAGGCAGTGTGGGGGTGATAACAGAGTGGGGCAGTGGAAAATGGGTGGGGAAGGTTGTAGTTTTGAATCCAACCCTGGATCAGGGCAGGAGTTGGAGGCTTAGCAACCACCAGCCCTTTCTCAAATGTACTCAAATCCAAGTTGAAGAGCTTCTTCTTCCCACATTAAAATTTGGGGGAAAACCCCCTCATCTTAGATTTGAGTAAATATAGTATTTGTGTTTGTGAGCATCTTCTTTTCTGCATTTAGCCATCCACATCCCACAAATGAAGTTTGTACTTTTCATATGTTAATTATCCATTTATTTTTTCTTTCTTATTAGTTTCAGTTCCATTGATTTCATTGCTGCACTTATTAATTCCATTACTTCCCTCGTTTAAACCCAGGATCTACAAAAAGTTGTTATTTGTTATGCCTTTCTTGCATAACTTATTTTAAAACATACTTAGTTATTGGAAAAGGGCAAATACAATGCTCATCTTGAAGAAAGGTGGATCCAGGGAACCACAGACCAGGAAGATCCAGGGAATTACAGACCAGTCAGCCTTACCTCAGTCCCTGGAAAAATCATTGGGCAGGCCCTCAAGGAATCATTTTCTAAGCACTTGGAGAAGACAGTGATCAGGAACAGTTAGCATGGATTCACCAATGGCAAGTCATACCTGATCAACCTGGTTGCCTGCTATGATGAGGTAACTGGCTCTGTGGATGCAGGAAGAGTAGTGGATGTGCTATACATTGTCTTTAGCAAGGCTTTTGATATGGGATCCTGCAACATTTGTGTAGGTAAGCTAAGGAAGTACAGATTGGATGAATGGACTGTAAGGTGTTCAATATTTTCATCAGTGATCAGGAAGATGGGACAGAGTGCACCCTTAGCAAATTTTCAGATAACACCAGGTTTTGGGGAGTAGCGGATATGCTGGAGGGCAGGGCTAGGATTCAGAGATCTCAACAAATTGGAGGGTTAGACCAAAAGAAATCTCATGAGGTTCAACAAGGACAAGTGCACAATCCTGCACATAGGATGAAACAATCCCATGCACAAGTACAGGCTAGGGGCTGGCTAGCTGGGCATCAGCTTTGCAGAGAAAGACATGGGGGTTACAGTGGACAATAAGCTGAATGAATCCACAATGTGTCCTTGTTGTGAATAAGGCTAATGTCATACTGGGCTGCATTAGTAGGAGCATTGCCAGCAGATTGAGAGAAGTGATTCTTCCCCTTGATTTGGCACTAGTGAGGCCACATCTGGAGTACTGTGTCCAGTTTTGTGGCCCCCACTACAGAAAGGATGTGGACAAGTTAGAGAGAGTCCAACAAAAGTCAACAAAAATGGTTAGGGGGCACTTGACTTCTGAGGAGAGGTTGAGGGAACTGGGCTTACTGGGCATTTTTACACATGCAAGTGCCACAATACTGGATGTTTTGAAAAGCTCCTGGTGCTGTGTTGCCAGCAGTTGTATAAGCAGCGAAATGCACATCAGTGCTGAGAAAATGGTGGTGGTGTGCTTTTGAACTAAAACACAATGGGGGTGCTTTAGTTCAAAAGTGCACCACCACCATTTTCTGCATGCTGACGTGCATTTTGCTCCTTATAGAACAGGAAGCGGTGCGGCACAGTTCACCTCAGCTTGCATCAATTAATCGAGCCTGCTGTGATGTGGCAGATCTCAGGTGTGTCACAGGACTGAAAAGCATATGTATAAATGCCCATTTAGTCTACAGAAGAGAAGACTGAGGGGGGATTCAATAGTGGCCTTCAACTACCTGAAGGTTGGTTTTAAAGAAGATGGAACTGTTGTGAATAACCCCAAGCCATTTCTTTGAAAGCCTAATAAATGGCCTCAAGCCATCCTCCCAAAACAAAATACACAGAGAGACTGGAAGGTTGTTTTGTAAATTATGCCCATCTGCAGTGATAAAAAGGAGATGACTGTACCAGGCCAGGGGCCTCGAAAATAAACAGCAAACTACACTAAAAACTAGTTAAAAGAGCTCATTAGGGGCTCATTATAATACTAAAACACACACCCCTGGGTGGGGAGAAAATATGCTAATGAAACATACATGTATAGAAATAAAATACATAAAAAAAAANAAAAAAAAACCATACTCAGTAAAAAACTCTTTACATCATTTACCTGTAACCAATCACTAAATATTATACTTGTAGACTTTAATATAAAGAATGCTTAAAAATATTATTTAGTGTGCTTACTACCTTACACCTTTATTGCTAGCAATAAAAACTTTTTCTTTCAAACTTCCAACTAGCATTCATATATTAACTCATACATGCCAAACAACGAATTCAGACTTAGACTGAAGCATAACAGAACTAGAGTGTTCTTAGCAGTGTCAGATGAGAAGTTGCAGCAAGGGAAGTTTGGTTTAGATATTAGGAAAAAAAATTCTCATGAGGAGGGTATAAAGCACTGGAACAGGTTACCCAGCAAATTTGTGGAATCTCTATCCTTGGAGCTGTTAAAGATCCAGATATACAGAGCCTTGGCTGGGATGATCTAGTTCGAGATGGTCCTTCTTTGATCAGGGACTAACTGACCTCCTGAAATCATATACAACCCTAATTTTCTGTGATTCTATGTATTAAAGTTTACTTATAGGTTAGTCATGCATGGCGCAGGCCTTTCTTAGATCAACCTTTTATATCTAGACTGCAGGCCCTAAATGCCTCCTGCTTGTATAGCTACCTTACTTTTCTATTATTCTGTCAAATTTGAAGCTATATATATGACTGTATGTATGTGTGGGGGGTTGGTGGTATAAGTAAACCAAATTACTATATTTATATATAGCATGGGCAAATTAAAGTAAATTGATTTAACTTGAGTTAATGAAGGGAATTGGGTGGATGAAGGGAATGCTGTGGATATAATATATCTAGACTTCAGCAAGGCTTTTTACAAGGTCCTGCACAACCTTACCATAAACACATTGGAAAAATATGGGCTAGATAAAACTACTATAACATGGATAGAAAACTGGCTCAGTTGCCATAAGCAAAGGGTAATTATTAATGGATCCATATCAGAATGGCAGGAGATTTTGAGTGGAGTACCACAAAGGTCTGTTGTGGTCCTGCTGTCCTTCAACATCTTTAACAATTTGGATGCTGGCATAGAAAGCTTCTTGAGTAAGTTTGCAGATGACGTGAAACTGGTAAGGGCTGCAAACATGTTGGTGGATGTGAGTGCAATTCATAAGGATCTCAACAGATTGGAAAGTTGGGCTCAAGCTAACAGGATGGAGTTCAATATGGGCAAATGAAAGGCATTACAACTTGGGAGGAATAATTAAAAACACAAACATGAAATGTGTGGTCCCTGGCTGGATGGCAGCACTATGAAAAAGGACTTGGGAGTCTTGGTAGACCACAGACTCAATATGAGTCTGCAGTGTGATGCAGCTGCACAAAAAGCAAGTGTGGTTTTAGGATGCATCAATAGAAGCATTAGGTGCAAGATACGGGAGGTGATAGTGCACTGCTTAGGCCTCATTTGGAGTACTATATGTAGTTCTAGGCCCAGGATTTTAAAAAGGACATGGAAAAGTTAGAGAGGGTCCAGAGTTAGGCAACAAAGTTTATAAATCACTGTGGGAGCTAGGCAAGTTCAGCTTGTGGAAAAGGTGCTTAGAGGGGACATGATTGCATTTTTCAAATACTTGAATGGCTGCCATAAAGAAGAGGAAAAGCACCTTTTTTCTTGTTGAGGGGAGAAAGACACAGATCAATGTTGTGAAGTTGCAGGAAAATCAGTTTCGATAGGATAGCACGAAAAACTTTACTGTTAGAACAGTGAGGTAATGGAATAAACTGCCTAGGGAAGTTGTGCACTTCCACGTGTTTAGGAAGAGTTTGGACAGCCACTGGTCAGGAATGATCTCGGCCAGGGGCGGGCAAAGTCTGGCCCATGGGCCAGATGCAGCTGGCAGTGGACTCCATTTCCCATCCACCTGCCTGCCTGGCTCAGGTGGATCTCTATGGAGACCCCAGCTGCAGCTGTGTTGTGATAGTGCAAAGCTGGGATTGCCATAGAGACTGGCCCCAGCAATACTGGCAGGGCATGTGGCAGGGTAGGGGTCTGCTCTGGAGCCACTGGGATCTTGTGGCAGGGGCAGTTTGGTCTGGGGCCTGTATACTCTGGATAGGGTTATGCAGGCAGCGGACTGTGGCTCTGCCCTGGCTCAGGACCATGCAGCAAGGAGCCAGGGCACAGCCATGATCTTCAGCCTGTATGTCCCTGCACAGCGCATGCAGGCTGCAGATTGTGGCTGTGCCCTGGCCTCAGACCAAGTTGTCCCTGCTGCAAGATCCCAATGGCTCCAGAGCAGTCACCTGCCCTGCCACATGTCCTGCCAGTGTGGCTGGGTCTGGTCTCCATGGCAACCCCAGCCTTGCACTATCACAGTGCAGCTGCAGCTGGGGTCTCCATGGAGACCAGCCCCAGCTACACAGGCAGAGCTGCTGGGAAATGGGGTTGCCAGCTGAATCTGTCATTTTGCACACCCCTGATCTAGACATAGCTACCCCTATGCTTTACTATTATTTCCGATACTTCTGGGCTTTGCTGGTTGCTCCTGCCCCTCCCCTCTCCCCCACACACTTTCTGCTACATGTGTTAAGGTATTTTTAAGCCTTCCTCAGATGCATTGGATATTGGCTACAGCCAATGCTGGAGACTTTGACTGGGCTGTTCCAATGCTCTTGCTGGGACCAAAGCTGAAGGTACCAGGTTAGGGGGTCTTGCCCCTCCACTCAGGGTCTGGCTGATCCCCATGCTTGCGATCAGGAAAGAATTTTACCCCATGTTCAGCTAGGTATGGACTGTGAGCTTTTTTGCCTTCCTCTGTAGCCTGCTACCTGAGATCTCTTGAGTATATATGGACAATATTTCATAGAAGTAGGACATTGGCTACCATAGTTCTCCTGCTGTTAGGTCTGTGTTGTGTCAGGGTTGATGGTAGTTTTATTTTAGAAAATGGATTGTATAGGATGGCTTGGAAAGGGATGATCCTGCCTTAGGCAGGGGATTGGACTTGACAACATCTGGAGGTCTCTTCTAGTTCTACTTTTCTATGATTCTAGTTTCCATTCTGTACCTTACTGGGATTTGTGCCACTATACCTAAACAATTTTTCAAAAAACACCCTGCATTTTACCTGTGGCAGACATTGATTTTTTTTTAAAGTTATTCATACAATATATTGCAATCTATGCTAATCTAATTATAGGGAGCATTCATTTTTCAATCTCATACCAATGCATGTATTATAGAGGATATTGGGGATCTGATATCACTGAATTTCCTGAATTCTTTTGTCATTTTTATAAAATAATTTGTTTTATTTTTGTAACACTAACCTACCCAGTCCTGCTCTATCTGATTTGTTTGAACACTGCTACCTTTCATTATCATGAAAATATCTGTGTGTGTGCAGATACAACTACCTCCAACTATTTGGGTTGGTCTAATAAAAGATATCAAATTCACCCAAGGAACCTTGTCTGCCTATGTCCTTAGACCAACACGGCTACAACCTAAACCCCCAGATACAACTACCATATTTCATATTTACCAATCTTGATAAGAGAGAAATTCAAAGCTCACTGAAGTCCATAGAAAGATTCCCATTGGCTTTTAGAGTATCCATGTTGAAAATCTAGGCAGAAAAAGTAATAAGGCTCTATCTAATAAAGAGAAATAAACCACCCTTCTAATTTTGAATATTTATACTTCTAAATGGGGATGTAAAAGTAAGCCCTGTCTTTGTGATCGTCTTTAAACACTATCAGAAAGCAGTTAAAAAATGATGTATAAGCATCAAGCCACTGAAGTTGGAATGTATATATTCATATTCAGGCTAAGCTATACAACTGTGTAATAAAGAATAGCAAGTGAAACACAGAGATGTGAATAGAAGGTATTTCAGAATGAATTAATTGGAATTAGGGGTAAGAAGAGTGCAAACATCACTCAGTCAGTCTCTTATAATTAAAATGAAATGAGATTCATTGAGCTTTTGGTAAATAATCAAAAGGGAGAGCTAATACTGTTTAATGGGAGACTTGAAATTGTTTGGAAATTATTCTTGAAATGGTGTTTTACTTTCTTGATGCTAATTTAATTACAAATGAAATACTTCTAGCATAATGACAACGTTGGAGCATGACTCAGTTGCAAATAACTTCTGGTAGTGTTCTAAAAACAATGAAACCAGGACAAGGTAGTCCTATGTGTTTCTGCACTCTACCACTTGTCATGTGTGAGTTGTGACATTTTAGTATTTGAACAGAAAAAGAACATTGAGATAGAACACCATGTTTAGGAGCACTAGTCAGTCAATTTCAGGTGATCCAAGTCTGTTAATAAGAAAATGGTAATGTTGAAAACAAATGGGCACATCTTTCACAGTCAGCCAAGACAAGATAGCCTGTGTGAAGCTAATTTTGTTTGAATCATGAAGCAACAGCACAATCAGGAAAGAGTTAAGATTTTAATCCCAGACAGGTACATTTTTTTAAAGAAGAGTAGGCATAAATACGAACACTTGCAGTGGGTATTTTTCTATGTGTATTTACATGCAAAGGTATTTGCATGAGAAGTCCTGAAAAATGTGGCTATACCTGTATTCACAAGGGGGTTTCTGTGTCATGCCATGTTATCCCTAAACTGTAATAAGTGTTACTATACATATTGCCATGAGTGGGCTTGTACTCAGGATGAATTTGTCCAGATGGTCCCAATGCATGAGGAACTGATTAAAAAAACCATGCAATTAATGTGATGCATTGTGCTGCTCATGCAGAAAGTACAATTGTACTATGGCCTCCTATTTGTTATATAATATAAGGTCATCTGCTGACATTGATTCTTTAGTATCTCTTAATCTTTACAGCTGCACAGAGCAAATTTAATATCCTAAAATTGCATTTTACAGATCTGCTTGTTCATGTTAGAATACATTGTGCAATTTTTTTATGGGTTGGTGAGGTGTTTGAAAAAGAATATCTTTCTGTTTTCTGAAACATTAAAATGAACACTTGTTCCTGAGCATTATTTAATAACAACCATTTAGGCATTGCCTTTATTGTTGTATCTACCTCAGTCATGAAGTAGAACTTCTAAGTTTAAATAATGCATTTCATCATGATGTTAGGGCACACAAACTGCAAGCCTGTTTTGATATCAAAGCTACTAAAATGGGCTAAATGGACTTACCAAGACCCTAGGGCCTTATGGGGAACTGATTTAAGACAAAAATATTTTGAAAAATAAAGATAAAAAATTTGGAAAGATGAAAAAATTATTTGTGATTAATGTGCTGTGAAAACTGTTACAGAAGTGCTATATTTTGGATTGACAAAACCAGGAATGGCTAAAGGCATGATGCATGCCTGGAATCCTTACAGTTGCAGACTGGGATGGGGATCTTGATGCTTTATGAATATAATTTTGAATCTGGTTAGAGAGAAAGTAGGGAATGTTGAAGGTGAGAAAAGACATAGTTTATCTTGGTGACCTAAACTTTCCCTATTGGACAGCAGGCTGCCTACGTGGAAATTTGGTGGTGAGATGTCATTGCACCACTTCTCAGAGAGTTGTAGCAGAAGCCTAGCTCTTTTGGAGATGGAGGGTATTTAGAGGAAACAGGGGGAAAGGCCAGACTTCTGGGTTTGTATGGAAGCTGTTTTAGATCAGTTTGACTGAAATTTTTGCTTGAATTGGCAGGCCAGAGCTTCAAATGAAACTTAAGGGACATAAGGCCATACTGACTGGCAAAATACAGAATATCTCTATTTCATATGTATGAGTTTTGGTTTTAGTTCTAAAACCTGAATAATTAGAAGTTTTGATACCTATTTTTAAAAATAGCATTCCAAAGCTCTTCCACAGATCTAAATAATTTTATTTAAAGCCAAACTTCTGTTTAGAAAAGTCATTTTTGGATCTCCTTTTATACTTTTCCTTCATGATTGCTGTACCTACTTAACAACAATGCTTGAAAGAGTCTCTGTTATTTGTCTGTAGCACTGAGATAACTAAAACATTATTCTAACTCATTACATTTATAATTTTACTTGCAGTAATTAGCATTAGTAATTATATTAATCTGAAATTACCTGGAAATTTTTCCCAGGATGATTTCAGGCAAAGCAGATGCTTCCAGCAGCAGACAACTTGTTCAGTATAAAAGAAAATAACTTCTCTTGTAGACAGGACATAAACGCTAATTTCAAAATATGTTGGTGGTAATTCCATTCTTTCTGTACCTTTGCAGGCACAAAGGAAACTTGTAGAATCAAGCTTTATGTGACTAGACTTCCAGGCCTTGCACAGGCAAAACTCCCACAAAAAATTGGTATGTGAGGAAGTAAAGATAACAAGCTGAATCATTCCAATAAGGCACAACCCAGTCCCCAATATATGTCCTGAATAGCCAGTTTGTGCAGTAGGAATCCATGTTTCAGCCAGGAGAAAAACAAATGCTCCTTTGCATTCTATGTAGAAATCTAGATTTTAGAGTATGTAAGAAGGAGACAGAATTTTTTGATTTTATTTTGATTCTACCTCTAACTGTTTGAGAGGCCTTAGGCAAGTCTGAGGCTTGGTTCAACTTGTTGAGATCTTTGAACAGAAGGCAGAGTGTAACTGCAAAGTATCAATCTTATCATTGTTATTAGGTGTACTTCATGTACCCAAACTAGAAAATGTGGATCTAAATCGGGACCTAGTTTCATAGTTGGTTGGGTCAGAAGAGACCTAAACAGATCATCAAGTCTGACCCCCTGCCATGAGCAGGAAAGAATGCTGGGTTCAAATGACCCCAGCTAGGTGAATATCTAGCCTCCTTTTGAAGACCCCCAGGGTAGGAGTGAGCACCACTTCCCTTGGGAGTTGGTTCCAGATCCTAGTAACCCTGACTGTGAAGTAGTGCTTCCTGATGTCTAGCCTGAACCTACTCTCTGTCAACTTGTGGCCATTATTCCTAGTTACTCCTGGTAGCACTTGGGAGAACAGGGACTCCCCCAATGCCTGCTGGTCCCCTTGGTAAGTTTATAGATGGCCACCAGATCCCCTCTCAGCCTTCTCTTGTGGAGGCTGAACAGATTCAGGTCTCATAGTCTTTCCTCATACGGCCTGCTCTGCTGCCCCCTGACCATGTGAGTGGCCCTCCGTTGGACCGTCTCAATGCTGTCCACATCCCAGCTGAAGTGTGGTGCCCAGAACTGGACGCACTACTCCAACTGTGGCCTGACCAATAGAGGGTGAGGATGGACCTGCTTGGACCTCCTTGGACCTGCTTGTAATGCATTTGCGAATGCATGACAAGGTACAGTTAGCTTTATTGACGCATCCTCACATTAGCAGCCTATGTTCATCTTGGAATCAATAATGATTCCAAGATCCTTTTCAGCCTCTGCATTGATGAGAAGGGAGTTCCCCAGCCTGTAGGCATGCTACTGGTTCTTCCTCCCTAGGTACAGTACCCTGCACTTGTCGGTAATGAATCCCTTCCTATTCTCATTCGCCCACCCCTGTAACTTGTCCAGATCTAGTTGTAGTCTGTCCCTCCCTTCTATCACGCCCACTTCTCCCCACATCTTAGTGTCATCTGTAAATTTGAACAAGGTGCTTTTCACCCCCTCATCCAAGTTGCTGATGAGGATGTTGAATGGTGTGGGAATGAGCCTGGGGGACCCCACTGTCCATATCCCTCCAGGTTGAAAATGACCTGTCCACCACCACTGTCTGGGTGCGGCCCTCCAACCAATTTGTGACCTTTCTGACTATGTAGGCATCGATGCCACAGTCACCTAAATTTTTAATGAGAATGGGGTGGGAGACAGTGTTCAAGGCCTTCTTGAAGTCCAGAAAGACTACGTCCACCATGACACCTGCATCTAAGGATTTTGTGACCTGATCGTAGAAGTCAACCAGGTTGGTCTGACAGGACCTGTCTCTAATGAACCCGTGTTGGTTGCCCCTAAGCATAGTCTCCCCTGCTGGTCCCTCGCAGATGTGCTCCTGCATAATTTTCTCAAAGAGCTTCCTCAGGACCAAGGTAAGACTAATGGGCCTATAGTTTCCTGGGTCCTCCTTATTCCCTTTTTTGCAAATGGGAACCACATTGGCCCTTTTCCAGTCCTCTGGCACCTGGCCAGAGCACCACAAGTGCTTGTAAAGTCATGCCATGGGTACCGCAATGACCTCTGCCAATTCCCTCAGCACCCTGGTGTGGAGATCATCTGGACCTACTGATATGAACATGCCCAAGCCCACCAGTAGTTCCCTAACTAGGTCCTCTCTGATCCTAGGCCTAGCTGTGCCTCTCTTGAGTCCATCTGGAATCTTGGTACACCTCCTTTTTAGCTTTCAGATGTTCCTGAATGCCTTTGGTGAGCCATAAGGGCTTTTGAGCACCCTTCCCCCCTTTGATTCGCATTGGGACTGTCAACCTTTGGCCTCGGATGATCGTCTCTCTAAGGAACGTCCACTTGTGTTGGACTCCCAACTCCCCTACCCTATGGGACCTCAGTTCCTCCTTGACTAATCTTCTTAACTCATTGAAATTGGCCCTCCTGAAGTCAAGGGCTGCTGCCTTGCTGGATGGTGAATTCCAGTAGGCAATGATTGCTATCACCCAAGTGGTCAGGAACCCACAGTCCCCTCACTAGGTTGTTGCCTGTGGCTAGGACCAGGTCCAGCAAGGTATTTCCCCTGGCAGGACTGTGCACCTCCTGGGTTAGGTGAAGGTCCTGTATCTCAGCTAGGAAGCTGCATCAGAGAGGTCAACTTGTGGCTTCAGGAATAGTATCTAGAGGTGGGCTTCGGCTTCCTAGACAATGAATCACACATCAGGACAAGAGACATGCTTGAGTGGGATGGGCTTCATCTTCCCCCCAAAGGTAAGTGTGTGTTCTCTTCTAGGTTGGCAGATCTCCTCTGGTGGGCTTTAAACTAGGCTCACTGGGGAAATGGGAAGATGAGTGCAGAGGAAGCGTTGGACCACTAAACCAAGCATCACCCACAAGAACAGCTCAGCTTAGACTGACAACGAGCAGAACAATTAACCAGGTAAGCAGCAGGGGCCCAGATAGTACTGAGATTAGGGAGCCAGTGCACACATCTTTAGCAGGCCTCAAATGCCTCTACACAAATACTTGTAGTATGGGGAGCAAGCAGGAGGAACTTACCCTCCTGCTAGTTGACACCAACCCTAACACAGTGGGGCTCACTGAAATGTGGTGGGACCCAGCACATGGCTGGGTGGTGAATATCAAGGGCTATAGGCTGTACAGGAGGGATAGGACAGGGAGGAAAGGTGGGGGTGTGGTGCTCTATGTCAAGGAGAAATACACATCCTCAATGAGTACCACGGGGTCAGAGGATGGACACACTGAAGTGCTCTGGGTTAGAATACAAGGAAGTCAAGGGGAAAGGGACTTAACAGTGGGTGTCTACTACAGACCACAGTCAGCTCACAGAGGTAGTTAGGTCAAGGGATGTGGTCATCATGGGTGACCTGAACTTTCCAGACATCTGCTGGGAAGAGCAGTCAGACAGGTCTGACTGCTCACGTAGGTTCCTAGCTGAGATTCAGGACCTCAATCTTACCCAGAAGGTATACAGCCCCACCAGGGGAGATGCCCTGTTGGATCTAGTCCTGGCCATGGGCGATGACCTGGTGAGGGGTCTGCGGGTGCTTGACCACCTGAGTGACAGTGATCATCACCTGCTGGAATTCACCATGGAGCGCAAGATGGCAAAGGCCTGCAGCAAGGCAGCAGCCCTGGACTTCAGCAGGATGGATTTCAATGAGGTAAGGAGAATAGTCGGGGAGGCACTGAGGTCCCAGAGGGGAGAGGAATCAGGTGTCCAAGAAGAGTAGTTGTACCTTAAGGAGACGATCCTCCAAGCTCAAAGAGAGGTTATCCCAACATGGATCAAAGGGGGCAAGAGGGTGTAAAAGCTCCCATGGCTCACCAAAAGCATACAGGAATGTCTCCTAGCAAAAAGGAGGTGTACATCCAATGGAAGGGAGGGGCTACCACCAGGGAGGACTATATCTCAGTTGCTTGGGGCTGTAGGGAGTTGGTCAGGAAGGCCAAGGAGGAGATGGAATGGGGACTGGAGAACTCCCTTCTTGTCAGTGCCGAGACAGAAAAGGATCTTGAAGTCATTATTGATGCCAAAATGAACATGGGCTAACAGTGTGGGGACGCAGTCAGGAAGGCCAACTATATCTTGACTTGCATCCAAGACAGGCCCAAGGAGGTGATCCTCCCCCTCTATGTGACACTGGTCAGGCCACACTTGGAGTACTGCGTCCAGTTCTGGGCGCTGCACTTCAGGTTGGATGTGGACAACATGGAGAGGGTTCAGAGGAGGGCCACCCACGTGATCAGGGGCAGGAGGGTAGGCCCTATGAGGAGAGGCAAAGGGACCTGAACTTGTTCATCCTTCACAAGAGAAGGCTGAGGGAGGATCTATTGGCCATTTACAAACTAATGAGGGGGGACCAGCAGGCATTGGGGGAGTCCCCGTTCCCCTGAGCACTACCAGGAGTGACTAGAAATAATGGTCACAAGCTGGCAGAGGGTAGATTCAGACTAGACATCAGGAGGCGCTACTTCAC
>JAGPOW010002514.1:32751343-32766987 GCA_030014935.1 Caiman crocodilus | reverse complement strand
GGAGGTGCAGGGGCTGCAGCCTGGCGCACTCGAGCAGCAGGTGCGCCAGGGTCTCCCTCTGATGACAACAGGGGCACTCGCCGGAGTTGACGGCCAGGCACGCCAGGTACTCGCCCGTCGCGACGGCTCCGTGGAGGAGCCGCCAGCCGAGGTCCCCGGTGGCTCGCGGACTTGCATGTGCCAACCGCCAAATGGCCTGGCAGAATCGGGCAAGTACTACTAGCTGCGAGCCCTCAGGCTCCTCCCCCCTGTCCCCTTGCAGGAGGTAAAGGAAACGGTTCCTTACCTCGAAGCGGGGAGGCCCTTCAGGCGATAATGCTGAGGTCCCTCTTGTACTTTGGGCCTGTTCTTGGAGCACCCCGATCTCTGGATCCTCCTCTTGTGCTTCACGGAACAGGAGGCTACTGGTAAAGTCGCTCAGGTCTAATTCATCCGCCTTATTGGCTGACCCTTTGCTTTCTTCAGTCTCACCCAACCAGCCCTCCTAGTTCTGAATCTTCTTACGGGCCACTTCTGTGTCCTTCACCCTATCCAGGACATTGTTTATTGGCACCCAGTCTTGTCCCAGGAGCATCTCGTACGCTAACTGGGGCACAACCCCCACCAGGAGTTCTTCCTGGTGCTCTATTACCTGTAGGCAGACCCATTGGCGCTCGATCTGCTTGGTGTCCCCATGGAGGCAGGCTACTCTCATGGGGTGAGCCATCTGCTGGCCGTGCGATTGTACCAAATCTTCTCTGATGAGATTGAGCAACCCCGAATCCAGGGTCGCTTGCACGGGGCGACCTTCCACCCAAGCCCTGACAACAGGCCATCTCCAAGCCATGTTCTCCCTGCCATCCACATAGCTGCAATCCATCGGCTCACGGGATTCTAGGCCTCTCCACCTCTCTGTTGGGGCCTTAGCTCTGTCATCTAGGATCCAGCTTTCTGTGGCCTGGCTTGGGCATTCCCTGGAAAAATGGCCCTTCCATCCACCCCAGAAACACATGGTATCTCTGGTAGCCCCCCGGCCAGGCAGACGCTGGCACTCTGGCTTCCTTGGGGCTGCCATCGAGAGTCCCATGTTCCTCCTCTCCCTGGGGTAGTGGGCCTCCGAAGCAGTAAAAGCCTCGGCCCACTTTAGAGCTTCCTCACAGGTCTGTGGGGTATGTTGTCGGACCCAGTGTTGCGTCCGCTCTTCTATATCATTCTGAAACTGTTCAAGGATGATCTGGTCAGCTAATGCCTCTCTGTCCTGCCCCGCTGGGTTCACCCACTTATCCAGCAGATCCCATAAAAGCTGCAGCAACACTCTTGGCTGTTTTGCCTCGGGTCCCTTCTTGGCCCAGAATTGACGCTGGTAGTGCTCGGAGTTAATTTTCAATCTACATAGGATGGCTTCCTTCATGCGCTCATAGTCTTGGGCGTCGTCCCTCAAAAGAGCCCAATAGGTGGCTTGGGCCTTGCCAACTACTAAGGCTCCTAACTGGCTGGCCCAATATCTCTTGTCAAGCCTGGTCATGAGGGCGTGCCTCTCGAATGCCTCGATATATGCTTCCGAGTCGTCATCCTTAGGCATTTTGAAAGATGCCAAACTGTGTCGGAGCCAATCCTTTTGAGGGTCTAGCATTTGTTGCTGCGAGTTCAGGATCTGGGTTAAAGCCTGTAAGTTCTGTCCGAGAACATCAGTGGGACCAATGGCCATGGCCTGCATGCTGGTGTAGGTTGCAAGGCTGGGGTCCTCCGTGATCCCACTGCTGCCACCGCGTTGTGCCCGCCTTTGCTCCAAAAGATGTTCCTGGGCTACTTTTGCACGGGTAACTGACAGGGTCTCCACCAATCCCACGGGAGGGTCCCCAGAGGGTGCACCAGGTGACAGTGGCAGACCACCATCTGGGGACCCTCTGGGGTGCCCCGTGCCCTCCAGTGGGGGGTCATCAGGCAGCATTAATTTGAAGCAGCTAATGAGTGAAGCCCAGTTCTGCTGGGCCAACAGGAAGACCTGAAACTCCAGCAGCTGGGGGCTAAAGACGTTGAAGAAGGAACATCATGGAGGCATGACAGGCTTGAGGTAACTGGGGGTTAGCTGTATTGGGTCCAACAGGGAGAAGGGGGCACCTTGAAAGGGAAGCAGGTAGTAGTTCCGGCCCCACTCCAGCATGCTGTATAGAGATTGGCTCATGACTTTCCAATGGGAGGTCATTTGGGAAGAACTAAGACCATGGCTAGGCTGATCCAAGAATTCTTTTGGCCATGCATGCAAGAGGATGTGGAAAGGTGGGGGGTTGCTTGCTCAGAGTGCCAAAGGGCTCAAGAGTGGAGGCTGCCTAGGGCACCATTGCGCCCCATGCCAATAATAGAAACCCCAATCTTCAGAATTGCACTGGACATAGTAGGCCCTCTCCCAAAGTCACATAATGGCTATTAACACATCTTGGTTTTGGTGGACTATGCCACTCAGTTCCTGGAGGCAGTTTCCCTGAGGTCAATTACTGCAACGCGAGTAGCAGAAGAATTACTCAAATGGATAGCATGGGTGGGCATACCCTGAGAAATACTTATGGACTAGGGGACAAATTTTATGCCTGGAGTGATGAAGGCCCTGTGTAAAACCCTTGGCATCACTCAGTTGAAGACCTCGGTATACCATCCCCAAACAAACAGTCTGGTGGAGAGGCTGAATGGCACAATCAAGTGGTTGCTCAGGTGCTCACAAGAAGATCCTCAGTGGTGGAATACCTTCCTAATGCCATTGTTTTTCGTCCTGTGGGACGCCACCCAAGAATCAACACAATACTCCCTTTTCCAGTTAGTGTGCAGCCACAGTCCCAGGGGGTTGTTACAGGTCGTCAGGGAGGCATGGCAATGGCTGATGGGATTAGGAGTATCTGTGGAAAGATACCACCAGGAATTGCAGGATCAGATCCGGAGAGCTCAACGAATCAGAAGCCAGAATTTGAGGAACACCCAGACCAACAGGGAACCCACTATAACAAGAGGGCAAGAGTCCAAACCTTCCAGCCCAGGGACAGGGTTTTGGTGTCGATTCCTACTGCCTCAAGCAAGCAGCTCGAGATGTGGCAAGGTCTGTTTATAGTAGTAAGGCAAGTGGGGCTGATCGATTATGAATTACTCAAACTGGGCCACCGCTAGGAATGCCAAATCTACCACGTGAACTTACTGAAAGAATGGAAAACCCCACAGGGGTGGATGGCACAAGAAGATAAGACAGAGGAGGATCTAGGACTGCTCTGCCCCGGATTGAGCAAATCCACAGGGGAAGAGGCCTTGCAAGTGGGTGAAGAACTGAACAGCCAGCAACGACGAGAGCGGTTAGCCTTAGTAGAGCAGTTCTGGGCAGTGTCCCAAGAAACCCCAGGCCAAGTGATGGGGATTGAACATGAGATCAAAATGCCCCTGGGTGCGCTGGTTAGGGAAAGGTGGTGGCCAATACCCCAGCGGTGGCAGCAAGAAATACAGCAGGAGATAGCGAAGATGCAGGTGCAGGGGATTATTCGCCCCCCACTCCCCCAGTGTCTGTGGCACAGCCCCATTGCACCAGTGGCTAAACCTGATGGGTCACTTTCCTTATGTATAGATCTTAGGAAACTGAATGCCCTGACAACTTTTGATGCTTTCCCGATGCTTCATATTACATACCTCATCGAGAGGATTGACGAAGCGCACTATATATCCACTCCTGACCTGGCCAAAGAGTATTGGCAGATCCCTGTGTGCCCGACAGATTGTTCCAAGACTGCATTTGGAAAACCCCTTGGGGCTTATTCAAATTTGTATGAATGCCCTTTGGTGTCAATGGTGCAGCCGCTACCTTCCAGAGACTGATGGGTACATTGCTGGCACGGCATGCAGCATATGCAGTGGTTTATATTGATGATATCATCATATTTACTTCCAATTGGCAACAACACCTCAAAGACCTGAGAGTCACCATGGAAGAGCTCCAAACAGCAGGACTAACCGCCAACCCCAGGACATGTAAGCTAGTGGAAAAAGAGATGGCATACCTAGGGTTTTGGATAGGTCGGGGAATGATACGGCCCCTAACCGAGAAGACTGAAGCCATAAAACCGTTTCAAGAGCCATGCATTCACAGACAGCTGCGTTCCTTCTTGGGGCTCATTTAATTATTATCACTAGTTTATACTGTATTTTGCAAGTCTCGTCATGCCCCTCACAGATGCGTTGGCTGGAGCCTCTGCAGCAACATTAAAGTTGACCAGAGATGAGAAGAAGCTTCAGAAACTTGAAGGAGGCGATACGTCACAATGTTATGATGCACATCCCTAATTTTAATGCTCCTTTTATTTTACAGACAGATTTATCAGGCTGCACCCTGTGGGCAGTATTACTGCAGAAATGGGAGGACGAAGAACACCCAATTGCCTTTGGCAGCTGGACGTTCAGCCTCACTGAGACCAGATATGCCACAGTTGAAAGGGAGTGCCTGGCAATATGCTAGGCCATAGAGTACTTCAAATACTACCTAATGGGGAGAGAGTTCATAGTGGTGATGGATCACGCCCCATTTCAATAGTTAACAAAAAAAACAAAGCGTAAACATCAGAATTACTTGCTGGGCCTTGAAATTACAAGCTTTCAAATTTACAGTGGTACACCGCCCAGGCAAGGATAATTTTGTGGCTGATTTTCTATCCAGAAGTCCAGACCAACTGGAAGAAGAGCTATGTCACATCCATGGTGAGGAACATCAAACGATGCAAAACACTGCGCACAGAGTCCAGATGCCACAATGCGACTTAAGGGGAGAGGTCTGTGGCAGCAACATGCCCCCACAAGTTTGAAAGGAGGCAAGGGAGAACACCGGGGGGCCAAAAACCCAGAAACAGATCCCCCGAGGGAGGAACTTACCTCCATCCAGTTTGACAGCGCAGGAGCTGGGACTGCGGTGGCAGCTGCAGCCGCGGCCTCATGAGCTGGCATTATGCTGGCTGTTTAAGCATCTGTTCCCAATGCGGAGAGCACCTGGAGACATCGCAGCAACTGGCATGGCCACTGCGGGGAAGTTTAAAAGCCCCAACAGAACCCCCGGGGAGGAGGAGGAGCCAGAGGGAGAGAGAGTTGGCAGGCAGTACGTCTGACATGCTGAGGCTCCTGCCGGGAAGAGCACAACATAGCCGGCGCAGCACTGGCAAGCAGCGCAGGGGAAATCTTTGAGCCCTTCCCTGAGACAGAGCAGGGGAAGTACTGCTGCTTCCTGTGAGAGGCTGACCAGGAGAGGCAGATGCACCCCCTGGAAAAGGTAGAGCAGGGGAGAGGGTTTAAACTCCCTGTAGACAGCTGGGGAAAAGGAGGCAGCTCCACATCCCACGCCTTCCCTTCACCTGAAGCAGACAGTGGGCAAGCCCCAAGGCCAAGGCCAACATCGGTCTAACACATAATTGGTTGACGAGCAGACAGGGTGTAGGGGATGTGAAGCCCCGCGGAACATCGCGCTGAACAACCATGAGTACAGCTGTTGTTGGGAAACCACTTCTTGGAAGATCTCCACTGAAACCCTCTCTTGATTATTTAACAGCAAAGTCATGGCGGGTGAGTTGAGGGGAGGGGCTATCTTACCAACAAGCCATATCACCCATAAGGCCTCAGTCACCACAGAGGAGTTAGTGACCATTTGACCTTGTCATCCCTTGGGATGTTGTGGTGAACAGACGTTCCCTCAGATCCTGGTAAGCATCCCTGATGAACTTATATGTGACCATCAGATCACCCTTGAGCTTGTGCTTTTTCAGGCTAAAGAGTCCCATGGCTCTCAAAGTCTGTTTTCCTGATCTCTGATCATGTGCATGCCTCTCCTCTGCACCCTCTCCAGCTTCTCCATATCCTTTTTGAATTGTGGAGCCCAAAACTGGACATAGTACTCCAGTTGCGGTCTCACCAAGGCCGAGTATGAGAGGATGATGTACTGGGATTTACTTGAGAAGCATCTGAGGATGTAAGCAAGCATTTTGCTTGCTTTACTAGCAGCAGTATCACATTGCAGTCTCATGTTCATCTTGTGGTCAATCATGACCCCCAAGTCTCTTTCATCTGTAGTGTTAGCCAGCGTAGCACTGCCAAGCCTATAAAGATGCTGCAGGTTTTTCTTTCTAAGGTGGAAAACCTTGAATTTTTCAGTGTTAAACACTATCTGGTTCTCATCCGTCCATTTCATGAGCCTGTCAAGGTTAGCCTGGATTACCCTCCTGTCTTCAGGTGTGGATGCTTTACCCCAGAGTTTGGTGTCATTGGGAAACTTGGTCAGTCTGCTTCTGACTCCAATGTCCACATCATTAATGAAGATGTTAAATAGTATAGGTCCAAGGACAGAGCCCTGGGGGACCTCACTGGTCACAGGGAACCACAGTAATTGACTTCCATCAACCACCACCCTCTGGGTGCTACCATGGAGCCAATTCTCCAGCCAGCAGATCATGGTGTGGCCAAGCCCGTGGTTAGCCAGTTTTTCTACAAGGTGATCATAGGATACCAGATCGAAGGCTTTTTTAAAGTCAAGATATATGACATCAAGCTCTTCCACCTTGTCCAGGTGATAGGTCACCTGGTCGTAAAAGGAAATAAGATTGGTCAAGCATGACCTACCCGCAACAAACCTGTGCTGGCTGTCCCCCAGGGTGTTGCCATCGGCTAGTTTGTTAAGAATGGCCTCCTTGATGATTTTTTCTAAGACCTTACCTGGGATAGAGGTCAGGCTGATGGGCCGCTAGTTTGCTTGATCCACTTTCCTCCCTTTCTTGAAGATAGGCACCACATTGGCCTTCTTTCAATCATTGGGCCCTTCACCAGAGCACCAGGAGTTCTTGAAGATCTGTGCCAGGGTCTGGGCTATGATGCTAGCCAACTCCTTGAGTACCCTGGGGTGTAAACTGTCAGGGCCAGCTAACTTGAAGGTGTCCAGCCTCTCAAGGTGTTCCTTCACCCAGACTTCACTGTCCCGTAATGGGTTAAGGGCATTCCATGGGACTGGTGAAAAACTGACGCAAAGTACCCATTTAGCAAATTGGCTTTTTTCTGGGCATTAGTCATCAGTTGTCCCATCTGGTTTAACAGGGGTCTAATGTTGCCCTTGCTTTTCCTCCAGCTCTCCACAAAACTAAAAAAGGACTTTTTGTTGTCCTTGGTACTTGTAACTAGTTGTAGTTCTGTTGCAGACTTGGCTTTCCTGGTTTGTTCCCTGGAGGTCTGGACTGGTGCAGACTATTTCTCCTTGGAGGTGGATCCAGTCCTTTGTAGGTCTTTGTAGGTCTGTCCTTTTAGATGCAGGAGGTCCACTAGTTCCCTGGAAAGCCAAGGAAGCTGCTGTGCCCTTTGGCTGCCTTTCCTCCAAGATGGGATGGACTTTGCTTGCACTTTCAAGATCACACCTTTGAGGAGCAACTGCTCATCCTGAACTCCCCTCCCCTTTGGGTTGTGGCCCTTTAGGGCCTCTCTGATGAGCCTCCTGAGCTTGCCAAAGTCAGCTTCCCTGAAGTCGGGGACTTCAGACTTCAGGTGACTGACTTGCCAGCTTTATGATGGATGGTGAAGGTGATCAGCTTGTGGTCACTGTCACCAATCATTAGATCACTGATTAGGTTGTCCCCTATTGCCAGAACCAGGTCGAGCAACGTTTTACCTCTCATTGGCCCATTGACTTCTTGCATCAGATAGAACTCATCCACACACAAAAGAAAGCTTTTTGACCACTTGGTCAAGCACTCTTCCCACAAGATGTCTGGGTAGTTGAAGGCACCCCTGACAACCATGACCTGGGAGCGCGTGGCCTCAGCCAATTTGCTGATGAACTCCTGGTCAAGCTCTTGATCCTGGATCGGAGGTCTGTAATAGACTCCCACCATTGTGTTTCCTGCACCATGTTCCCCATGGATTTTAACCCAGAGGGTCTCTAGTCATCTACCCTGGGTGCCTATGTCAGCTTGCAGGGACGCATAGCTTTCCTTGACATAGAGAACTACACCTCCACCCCTTTTTGTCCACTCAACCACTCCTGTACATGGTATAGCTGTCTATACCTGTGGTCCAGTCATGGGTGGACTGGACCACCAGGTCTCCGTTATCCCTATGACATCATAGTTATTTGTATTAAGCAGCAGGACAAGTTCCTCCTGTTTATTCCCCAAGCTCTTGGCATTTGTGTACCAGCAGGCGAGTGTTCCTTTAGGACACTTGCATCTCATTCCAGGGCTGGGGAAGGGGTGAGTTCCCTTAAGTGCCCTGGCCTGCTGGCTTTGCAAGGGTTGCTTAGGGGGCCAGTAGTGGCAGTAGTTTCTTTAAGGAGAAGTACCCCACAACAGACGGTGCTGGTCTAGATAGTGAACCCAGATGTGCTGTGCACAATAATTTACACAATGCATATACAATTATTTATTCTAATTGAATGCAGCTACACATCTGAATGTGCAATAATCAGGGCCCTGTGTGTTATGTGATTATGCAGCCGTGCAAATAGTTGTATAATTTTCTTTTCCCAAGTTGTAACATAAAGATTTAGCTGTGCAGAGAAAATCCATAAAAATAGCTATTTTCATGCTGTCATCCAGCTTGTCATGTTATCCATCTATTGCCAACCTCTTTCTGCACATCTGTGAGGTTTCCTGTGCCTTCCTTATAAAAGGAGTTCAATTTAATCCCTCTGTGCCACAGTGCTCTACTGTTTTTATGTTGAGTGCCTTTCCTGCAAACTCTGTCTGCCTTTCTATTTCTAGTGTAAGTTCTCCATGGAGAAAATCTGTCTTTCACTATGGGGATGTATGCTACCTATCATTCTGGGGTATCCTGACACTTCTTTAGTACCAATAATCCATTCTGATGATAAAGTGGGATTTTTCTGTGTCTATTTCTTCAACAATTCTCTTTAAAAGTAGACAGCGAGCAGGCACCAGAAGCTTATTGTAAGAGATTGTGCTCAGTTTTCTGTACAAGGAAGGAAGACCCCTATTTACAGCTTCCTGGCATCCCAGAATGTCTCAGGTTATGAGACATATCTGGCACAGAAGAGACAGGTTGGGAGAAGGAATTCACAGGCCCTTAATGCAAAATGCAACAGAGGATTCTGAACTACTCTGGTTTGTGAAGCACCACAAAGGAAACCTTCTTGGGACTACTCTAAGTGGGAGAAGCTGTCTTAATTTACTTAGGGACACTCTGGGCGTGGAACAGACAAGACTTTGAGTACACATGGCATTTTTCTCTGGATTGCAGGTTTTTTTCGTGTGCTTCAGCTTCAAGAGGCACAGCACAAATGTTCAAATGTTATCATCATCTAGATGCAGTGGTGATGCATGGTGGGTCCACGGGGGGTGAGAGCATTTGTGCACCCCCTGACAGCCAGTGTTCCCTGATTAGGCTGGGTGGGGGGCAGGTGGGAGCACTGGTGCTCCCCTGAGAGTATTGGCTGGGCAGTGGAGGTGCCAGGAGAAGTGCCACTGGCACTTCCAGGCACACTGGTGCACTTCTGGGTTGGTGCGATCAGCCATGTAGGGACCCCCCACCCTGGTCAGCGCAATCGACCAGAAGGAGATACCCCCTCGGTTGGTGACTGGCTGCCGGGGGGAGGGGGCAAGTGCCTCCCTGGCTTGGGAGGCTCCAGTTACCCATGTTGATGTTAAAGTTTTTGCTTTAGTCAGTTTTATTTTCCTCTGTGTATCCGTTAAGTTCTTCTTGCAACCAGACATTTCACAGAATAGCTGACCCTTTAAGAGGAGTTGGGTCCAACCCCTTTTGTGTTTAATCAGCAATCTCCTGACTGAGTCTGATATTTTCTGATTAGATTCTTTAAAGGCTTTTTGTCAGTAGAGACAAGGGCAGTACATGGTACACACAGAAACTGGCCACAGAGTGAAGCCAGTCCACCAGCTTGCAAGTTATTACAAGAGCACAAAATCAACATGTGCCAAATGCAAAAATTATCCATGCCCCAGTAAGTGAGGCCATCCAGCACTTTTAATTGGTAGGGGTACAGGAGGGAACAGGGACCTTTGTCTTAATTTTTAAAAAATGTATATTGTTTTAAAAATCAATTGAATGAAATCATAAAACCAGGAAGAACTAGTGAAATCAGATTCACTTCCTACTGTGGCCAATTCTTACCAACAGCTACTCAGTTTATAGGGACTAATTGCATTTGCTACTTCCTGCTTGAAGCCCAGGAAACCTGGATTTAGCTTTTTGAGTTATTATCATAGAACCCTCTTTGTGTCCTTGGCTGCCCTCAAGGAGATCCAATATTTTTATCTAGCAAGTAGAGAATACTTAGGCTTAGGAAGAGAAGTTATACATAAATCAGTTTAAATGATCAGAAACTGGTTTAAACCTGTAATAGAACAAAAGTTCAGTGGACATAAACCAGTTTCAAACTGGCCAATACTGGTTTAAGATAAACCTTATTGAATGTAGTATCAGACTTAACTGATTGAGGTCAAACTGTTTTATGGAATTCCCATCCCAGACCCCTTCCTGTTTTAAGTTAAAACAGAGTCCCCCAGCATGCTTTCCAGTCCTGGGCTGGGCTGTGCTGTCTGATCCAGGGAGCTGGGCTGGCCCCACCCTTCTGCTCTTTAGCTGAAGCAAGGGTGGGGGATGTGGCCAGATGCTGGCCTGGCATGACCCCCTAAGGTGAAGGGGGCAGGGAAGGGGTTTATTTTTCCCCTCTTTCCCCCTGGAGGACCCCACACTGCTTGCTGCTGGAGTGGCAGGGGCATGAGCAGCCCCAGCAGCAGTCTGAAGCAAATGGAAATGGGAGATTCACTTTAGGCCACTGCTGGGGCTGACCATGCTTCCCACTGCTCAAGTGGCAAGTGGGGCAAAATACCTGATTTGGGCTGCTGCGCCCCAATCTGGCCTTTTATAAAGTTTTATTAATGGAAAAAGGGGGTAACAAACCAACAAAAAAATAAAACACTGCCCATGCAGGGGCCCAGGTACAACAGACAGAGCCTAGAGCTATAGCCTACAAGCCCTGCCCTCACAGTCTAAAAAAAACAAAACAGCTAGTACAACAACAACCTGCTCAGACCCCTGCTGGAACCCTACGAAGGGGCAAGCAGTATCATGGCATGAGGATTAAATGACTGCCCTCAGCACTGTAGAGCACCCCCTGAATAGCCCAATATGCCTTGAAGGTGGTTACTGTCCACTGGAGGACCACATGTTCAAATTCCAGTGTCAGACATGCCTGGACCAAGAATTGAAAGAGTCTCAGGGCATCATTGGAGCTGGCCCCAGTGAGCTGGTTCCTAAGGCTCTTGAGGATGGCCAGTTCCTGAGGCTCTTGAGGATGACACCCCCCCTCTACCACTCAATATGGGAAAGAAAACAGATGGGTGGTCTTCATGAGGTCCAAGTCTAGCACCTCAAACAAGGTGGCAAGGGCAGCAAGGAGTGGCAGCAGCTAGGGGCACCCAGCAAAGGCATAGAATAAATCCTCTTCTACCTTCCTTCAGCAAAAGGGACAGGGTGCTGATGCAGTCGGGTCCATGTGGCAGACAAGACTGCCAGTGGTCAGTATCCCATGTAGCAACTGCCACTGGAGGTCACCAGTCCATTTGGCAATGGGTAGCTTATAAAGTGTGCGCCATGCATGGGAAGCCAGTGCACTAAATGCCACCTCCACATCATTCAGGTTGAGTGGCAAGGTTGATACAAACATGGCAGACACAAACCACCCATGTGTACAGGGTTTCCCAGGGGAGCGTGTCAAGATGAATCCCAGCGTTGCTTTCAGGACGCACGGGAAGAGTCTATAAGGTGCCAGACCCACCACTTAGATTGTTATCCACAGCCGGGACAATGGATAGTGGGCTCTCTGGAGACATCTCTGGCAGGGATGTCCCACAGCATTCAGAGGTAATCCTTGATGGCAGCTTCTGCCTCCACTGGAAGGGTGGCCTGCATGTCTCTCAAGAGATGGGCGGCACAGCAGATTGAATGTATGCCCAACCAGGCATCTAGAGCCTCAGCTGACTGCCAGTCTGAATGGGCCATATTGAGAAGATGGCCAAGAAAGAAAGAAAGACTTCCTTCCTTCTTTCCCTCACTCAAGGCAATAAGGCTTTTTAATACATCAGGACTGCAAACCTTTTCACTTCATGTTTTCCCATGACCTCTGCATTCCTACACCTGGGTTATTCTTGCTGTAGTTTCTCTCCCTGATATAGTGGCACTTTTTGCAGCTTCCTGTGCAGAGCGCCTAACTTGTCTGTGGGCTACTGGCCACCTCTAGAAAAGAAGCATCCTCTGAATCTTGCTCCCCACCTCCTTTAACTATCATTACCACAGTGCTGTTTTTCCTTTTGCTTCCCACAAACTGTGAGTTCCATTTTTCTTCTTTAAGCTGTCATCTGCATCACCTTCTGCCCTTGCGCGCTCCACTGAGACATGACTTATTCTTGTAGAAATCTGACAAGTGCATCACAAATATGTAGTTTTCTGCCCAATCAATTCTGGGCTTTCTTCCCTAAGCCCAAGACAGTTACCTGCCTACTTAGCTAATCCTCAGTTATCTCAGCAGGCTCAAGGTAACTGCAGACAGGAAGGTGTTCATGATAGTAGTATTATGATAGTGTCCCTCTTGGGCTCACCACCATCAGTTAACAACCTCTTTCTGTTCACCTTGTCATATATTCTTCAGAAGTGTTCCATTAACTTATTTGGCCAAAATCACAGATCAGTATCCTTAGGCCTAGGTTAACTGCTTCACTGCTAACATGTCCACATGTAGCATGCATACCCTCAGTACCAGAGCACTCACCAATTGCTTTTTTCCATGAAATAATCCACAGCTACATACTGGAACCATGCCACATCTTTTTTTTGCCCATTTCTTACCCTTTTACTCACTTTCTTTGTTTCTCTGACACTCCCTCTGGATTCCTTAGCATCAGTGTAAATCTAAACCACTACACCCTTCTGCATGCTGCCATGCCTGGGCGCAGAATGATAGTAAAAAAGGTACTGGCCAGTCAATGCTAGCTCCATAGGTGATGCGTGGGGTGGGACACAGAAGGACATGTCCCCCTGCCCTGAGATTGGCCGCTGCTGAAGCTGCCACCAGCTTCCCCCTCTCCTCACTGTCAACACTGTTGTGGGTGCCTGTGGGCATTCCCCGCTTGGCCCACCCTGACTGCTGATGCCACCGTGGCTGCCTGTGGGTGGTCCCTGCTTGCTGCCACCATGCTTCTGCTGCCTGCAGGTGGTTGCTGTGCCCTGCAGCCTCAGAAGGCAGGTGTTGTTCCTGTCTAGCTCAGGCATGAACCAGACAGCATTTTTTCCCCTTTCTGGGCTATTGTGCTGTTCTTCCCACGAGAATGGCAGCCATTTTGCTGGATTTAGCCCTTTCAGGCATAATGAGGCTGACAGCCATTTTAATTAAGGGGAATCTTGCAAGATGGCGGCCTGCATCTTGCTGCCCTAATTCAAGTGAAAAAAGAATACCACCAGATTGCTAGAGTCATAACAAAAAATGGAGAGTTGGCAACCCTGCTTTGGGGATGGGGAGCTGCAGAATGTGGCATGGCCCTGTAGAAGAGGAAAGGGCACAAGTTGTATATGCTTTTTATGCAGTCAGCCAATGGAGCATAGCTTCACAGAGTGCTGTGCTATGGGATCATGGGAAAATAGGGCAGAAAGGGATCTCACAAGGTTATCTATTTCAACCCCCTGCCCAGGACAAGATTGTTCCTGAGTAAACTATCCCAGCCAAATCTGTCCACCTGCTCTTGAAAATTTCCAGGGATGGAGATTCAAGAACTTCTCTAGATAGCCTGGTCCAATGCTTGATCACCCTCATAGTTAGAAAGTTCCTCATAATTTCCAACATAATTTTTCTCTTCTGTAGCTTGAGGCCATTACTCCAAATCCTGTCCCCTATACCCACAGAGAAAAGCCCATTTCCATACTCTCTGTAATTGTCCTTTAGGTATTTGAAGACTGTTACCAAATCTCCCTGCAGTCTTCTCTTCTGCAGGCTAAATAACCTTAATTCTTTTAGCTTTCCGCACGTCAGGTTCTGAGGTCTCTAATAATTTATGTTGCTCTTCACTGAACTGTCTTCAAAATATTAATATTCTTCTTGAATTGTGGAGCTTAACATTGGACAGAGTACTTGCGGTGTGGCCTCAGCAGTTTTGAGTAGAGTAGAAGAAATACTTCTCTTGATTTGGACGTGACGCTTCTGTTGATGCACTTTTTTTTGCAACAAGAGTACACTTTTGGCTCATATTCAGCATATGGTGTATTGCAACTCCCAGATTTTTTTCTGCAGTACATTAGACTAGCTAGTCATTCCCCAGTCTGTAGTTGTGAAAGAAATTATTTCATCCCAAGTGCAAAAATTCATACTTGTCCTTGTTGAATCTCATCTGTTTGATTGAAGACCATTTTTCCAGTCTGTCCAGGTCATTCTGAATCCTGGATCAAAGTCATTCTGCCCTCCAGAGTGTCTGCAATTCTACCCTACTTGGTGACATCTACAAATGGGATAAGTGTATGCTCAATCCCATCATCTAAATCATTAATGAAGCTGTTTAACAGTACCAGACCAAGGATAGACCCCACTTGATACCTCTTCCAACTAGGCATGGAACTGTTGATGACCGCTCATTGTGCATGATAATCCAACCAGTTATATATCCATGTTACAGTACTTTCATTTAGTTTGTATTTCCTTAATGAGAAATGTTAATGAGACTGTCATGGGTGATGTTATCAAAACCTTTCTAAAGTAAAGGCATAGCACATCCACTGTTCTCTCTCCACATTCACAAAGCCTGTCACCTTATCATAGAAGGAAATCATGTTGCTTAGGCATGATTTCTTCTTGGTGAGTCCATGCTAGCTCTTCCTGATAACCTTGTTCTCCTTTAGGGGCTTCACAAGAGATTCCTTGGGGTCTTTCTCCATAATCTTTCCAGGTATTAAGGTGAGGCTGACTGGTCTGTAATTCCTTGGATTCTCTTTCTTAAAGATGGGCACTACATTTGCCTTTTTCCAGTCAACTGGGACCTCACCTCACTTCCATGACTTCTTAAAGAGGATAGCTAATGGCTCCAAAATTATCTGACCCAATTCCTTTAATATTTCATCTGGCCCTGAAAGCATCTAGCTTCTTTAAGTAATTCCTAACCTGTTTTTTCATTACTCTGAGCTGTTTGTCTCCTTCCCTATCTTTGCTGCTAACTGCACTTGCCTTTTTACTTCAAGTCATTATAAATAGGAGTAGTTGTCAGAAGGTATTTAATACTTTAATTTTCTCTGCATCATCTGTTACTCAATTGCCTTGTGCATTTGGTAAGGAACCTATGGTTTGTTTGGTCTTCCTATTGACATACTTGTAAGGTCCTTTTTATTGCCTCTTATTTCCCTTGCCAGTTGCATCTCAAATTGTGCAAATACCAAGTATTAGCTCTTATTTCCTTTTGGAGGTTGCATTTTCAGTATTGTTTAATTAAAATGGAATATTACTGAAAGATCTGGTAATTAATTAACCTTGAAGGCAAGGCACTAACTTTTGGATCTTCACCATAGTTTCATAGTTTCATAGTGTCTAGAGTCGGAAGGGACCTGGGTAGATCATCTAGTCCGACCCCCTGCCTTGGCAGGAAAGAGCACCGGGGTCAGATGAC
>JAGPOW010002514.1:32717383-32737311 GCA_030014935.1 Caiman crocodilus | reverse complement strand
TACCTCAGTGAAATGTAGTTCTTGCACAATTAGATATTCAAGTACTCTGAAGTGTGACCTTTTTTATATAACTCCCTTGTAATTTAGCACTAAAATTACAATGGTTCAGAAAAGTTGTCTGTTGTAATTACCTTAATATAAAGCAAGCTTAGAACAAGCTGAGTCACTGCCTGCAGCTGGAGATAAGAACTGGAGAAAAGAATTGCAAATTTTTAACAGTAGTCCCTAAGGCTGCCTATACACATGCTTAGAAGTGGGCAGGAGGCATTTTAATTAGAACAGTTCCTAGGTAGCTACTCTAATTAAAATGCCTCACTGTCACGTGTATTAAGGCCCCATGCATTTAAAAATTTCTGTGGGATGCTTTATGTAAATCTTATTCAATGAGGCTTAGTTAAAGAGCCCCATGGCCACTTTAAAATATGCAGGGGCTTAATACATGTGATGCTGCAGCAATGCTGCAGCGTTTTAATTATAATGATGGTGAGCACATGTATAGGCAACGTAAACTAAAAACCTCTTTGCTTTTAGGAGTAAGCACTGGTTTTTGTTTCAGAACTTTCTATGAAGGAGCAGACAGAATGACTCCCTAGAAAGTACTGCCACAGAGTTCTGTGCTTACTTCTAAAAGCATGGAGGTTTTTAGTCTGCTTGTCCTGTGGCCCCAGCTACTGCTTCTATCTCAGGAAGAACTTTGTAACCGCAAGCACATTAGAAATTATGCTTAGTGAAACTGTAGAATCCAATCACTAGAAGTTTCAAGTAGATGATGGCAATTTTGGCAATAGTGAATCCTGTATCTGTGCAGGGGGTTGGACAAAATGACCCATGAAGTCTCTTTCAATCCCATGATACTATTACTGGTTATAGACATGTTGTTCACTTTGTACTAGTTAATTTTACCTGGAGATTTGAATTTAATAAGGATGGAGCCCTGCACAAAAAAAATCAACTTCTTTATACAAGTGTACATACCTAAAATTTCTGTCTCCTTATGCAGAAATTTGATGCTTGGGACAATCAAGGAACCTGTTTACTGGTGTTGTTTAGCTTAAATCCCAAACCTGTTACCCAGCTAAGTAGCTGATCCCAGGCATTGGGTAACTTCAAAGGAGCAAAGGGAAAGGGAATTTTCCTCAGCCAGTGTAGCAGCTGTTCCTGCAGTCCTTTGCATCATCTCTTGATGATGAATTACACACCATCTGCTGGGGGAAGCTGGGAACATCCAGCTAGGGTTGTATTCCATCTGTAATGAAGTTCAGGGAGGTGCAATGGTAGGCCTTATATGGATGAGTAGCTCCTACACAGTCCACTCCAAATTTTCACAGGCCTTTGCATAATGGAACCACTTAATTTCCACTACAAACTGTAGACAATACTCTTTAAACTATATATGAGTGAAGATTTTTAAAATATCTGTTTTTTGCACTTATTTATATTAAAGCTTTCTGAGCTAGGTTAGGCACAGATGTTAGGAAGCCCAAGGCAGAAGTGGATTAAGTTACCTGCTTTACTCTAAGCACCTTAGGTTAGGTCAAGAGTGAACAAACCATATGTTCACCCCTTGATGGGGGAGGCACACAGGCTGCCTGGATTGGCCAAGACTAGCAGGTTGGGGGTAGTCCTGCACACCTTCCACCAGACTGCCAAGAATGCTGAGCCCAGCTAAGTACCTGGTCACCCTTGGTTGGCTAGCACAGGCCTTGTCCCCATCCCTGCTGCCCCACGAGGATCCAGCTCTTAGTTGCCATGGGGGTCGGGGTAGAGTGTGGAGGCCCAGCCCTGGCTCTGGCCCCCCTAGACCCAAGCCAGCACAGCTGGGGGGGAACATGGTGGGGGCCTCTACTCCTCTCCTCCCTCCTTCACTGCTGCTGACAGCTGGTTGGGGGCGGGGTACTGTACTGGCCAGCAAGGCCAGGAAGTATGCAGGAGGAAGCCCGCATCCTGTGGCCCCTCCAGTTGTGTTGTCTTAGGCCAGGGCTGGGGCTGGTCCTCCCACTCTGCCCATCTTGGCTGACAGCCATCACGGTACCTCCTGTCTGCACCTGCTTGATCATGCCCAGCTCTGGTCTTGTGTGATCTGGCCCAGCCCAGGGAACAGAAGTAGAGCCTTCTCCCCACCCCCTCTCCCCTCAGCAGCAGGTGCCTACAGCTCCACACTGTTCAATGGGGAAAGGAGTGCTTTGCAGAAGTAAGGATCAGGCCCCTCAGAGCTCCAGGGAAAGGCAGGTGCCTGGCAGCAGGAGCCCACAGCCACATGCCATATGGCAGGGAAAGGGGCACTCCACAGAAGGAAGGATCGGGCCCCTGTGAGCTCTGACAAATTGTAGGTGGCAGCAACAAGTGCCCAGTGTGATTGCAGGAATCATGATTCCCCTGAAACCAAAAGTCTGTGGGCTCCTGCTGCCAGGTACTTGTCTTTCCTTGGAGCTCCAAGGTGCTTGATCCTTCCTTCTGTGGAGCATCCACCCCCTTGCCTAGGGACATTGTATAAAGATAGATAATTCTTGAGCTACAGGTGCTCCCCACCACTCTCTTGCCCTCCCATCTATGGCTGACAGCGTGGAGCAGCTGAACATGGCTGAGTTCCATTGTGCCTCTGTGTGAAGAGAGGGGACCAGGGGGTTGTAAAGGTGCCTGGAATGTGAGCAACCTAACTTAAGTTAAGAGGAGATCTGGTGCAGCAGTTCAATAGACCAGTCTGACCTTAATCACTTAAGTCTGACACTACATCCATCCAGGTCTATCTTAGACTGGGTTCTGCCATTTTTAAAACAGCCTGTGTGCGCGATAGGTTTTAGACAAGTTTTCAGTCACTTATATTGGTTTATGTGTAATGTCTGTAACTGGCGTTATATAAAACAGATTATGTATGAAAATGCCACATTTCAGTCATGACATGTTTTCAGCAGCTGATAGTTCAGAAACTGCTAGTGTTCAGTGCTTTATATTATTTAAAACCTGTCATTTCAAGATTTCAGATGATAGAAATTGATTCTGGTCTATAGTGATTCTTGAAAAAGTGACCTACTAAAAGCATATTGGAATTAAAGTGTGTGTGTGTGACTCTATGGGAGTAAAATGATGAGAATGGATGAAAAAAATATCAAAAATAGAAGCAAATATTTTTTGCTATTTGAAAACTGGGAAATCAAGCTTTTCATTAGTACTAAACATTCATTTGCAGCCATGGTAATATTGGATCCCCAAACTGTCAATGCTCCCTTTGCCAAGAAATGATTCTTTGCCACAAATACAAGACTAATGATAGAAAGTATTTGAACTTGGACTAGAGGTGTTTTCAGTTGCTGTCATCACGAAACAGTTCTACTGATCATTTACTAAAGAATACTATAAGTCCTGTAGCCATCCTGTTGTATTTCAAATAACGAATTTGCTTGATTCTCTTCAAAAAATATTTTTAGCATATGACAAACATTAGCCAATACATAGTTAAAGTAAGTTCAGTAAAAAGTGTTAGTCATACATTTGTAGCCTTTCCCATGTAAATGTGGTACTATAGATTAGAGATAATGGAGGACTCTGTTGCTTGTAATCAGGGCTGGTCAGGAATCTTTCTATGAAACAGTTACCAGAAAATGCTGAGTCTTCAAAGCCAAAACTTGTCACAAGAAGGTGGTGGTTTTTTTAAAAAGTTTCATATGAACATAACTGCCATTTACTGGGTCAGACCATAGATCCATCTAGCCCCCTATCATGGCTCTCACAGTGGCATAGGGTGGATATACACATATATGCAATGGTATAGGATGGTCAGCAGGAGTTAACTGATTTCTAAGAGCCTGGACCTCACATACACAGTTTCTCAGCCTTCCGAAGCAGTTAGGCTGTCTAACAAACAAGAATACTGTCTGAGAAACTGGGGGCATGTACCACACTGTTCCATAATATGAAATAAGGTGGCACCAGCTTGCAAGGCCAAAGAGGGGGGCCTGTGATTTCTGTTTTGGGAAGGGGGTGTGTAGCAGAGCACTAAGATGTGCCTGCTCCTTAAGGCTGAAGAAGCCGGGCCAGGTAGCTGTGTCCGCCAAACAAAGCTCCCCAGCTTCAGGTTGTTGGGGTAACAGCCTAAGGGAGTAATTGGCCGCACCTGCTGATATCACCTGAATGGTAGAAGGCAGGGTTCTGTTCCAGGCTGTAGCTAGCAGACAGACACTCTCTCTCTGGCAACTGACAGGGAAGGAGTCGGTTGAAGCTACTTGAGACCTGGTGCTTCCTGCCTAGCTCTCCCAGTACTGCCTGTTCTGCTATCTAGGTGGTACATAACTACAGTGAGTCTCCTAGGTACCTAGATAGCCGAGGGCTTGTGTTTGTGTTCATGTTTACCCTGAAGTATCAGGATGAGGCTAGAAGGGGAGGTTTGGAGGCCTCATTAGTGCCTGGAGAGAGAGGGAATATGATTGGGTAGAACCCAGTGTCAGGCACAGCGAGCATAGCACCAGAGGGGCACCAGAGAGAGGGGTGTAAGTGAGCCCAGAGCACCAGAGAGGTGTGTAGCAAGCCCAGAGTGCCAGAGAGAGGCACCCATGCCTATGGGTTACAGAGAGACAGGAATCAGGGGGTTCAGTGCCTGGGGCATGTAGTGTTGATGACAGTAGTAACACCTGTGAGGCATGGGCCATGTGTAGGGAAGTTTGGAGTGTGTATGTACTGCTTGGTATAGCTGACCACATGAAGGGCAGCCTCCTGCCTAATAAACAACTTAATTATTTACTAAAAAGGTGTGGCAGGAGAGATAGGTGGGCAGACTGTTCAAGACAGGTGGGTAGGCTGATGCAGAAGGCAGCCTCAGGATGGCCCCCTGTCACAGTGTGCATGTTATGAGCTTGGAATATGCTGATGGAACAGGACATAGTTGGTGTGAGAAACACAGAGTGAGACCAAGTGGTGACAGCCATGGATAAAGAGTCATCAGGAGGGAAGGAAAATACAGAAGCAGAGGCTTGAGAAACAAAGGGTTTTTCCCTCCCTATCTCCTCCTCCCTGAGAAGGGCTTCAAGAAGGGACCAGGGTTTGGGGTCCCTGAAAAGGGTCTCCATCCCCCAGGACAGGTACCTGAGCCACCATGGACAGAGGGCACACCACCAGCCCATCTCATCCACCCCACTGGAGGGAGGGCATGGGCCTCAGCATCCCACCTCCAGTCTGCTGACATACTGACATCTAAGAGAGAGCTTTAAAGTGAAGCCTGTGTTCTGGCTAGTTGTTTCTTGACTGTGCTGACAGCCCTAGAATTGGTATCTATAGACTTTCTTGATTGTTTTTATTATTTCTTTTCTGTTATCACTGTGCATCAATACATTTCCCTATTATTGAATGGAAAGGTTGTGGTTGGTCTGAGGGTAAGTTCCCCCTGTGGTGCACACAGTCAGGGGCACTACTACACAAAGCCACCTGCCTCACTGTGCCAGGACCAAAACCATGCTTTAGAAGTCTCCCTCAGGGAGGCTACAGCCAGCTATCCCACTTCCTGGAGAACATCTGAAAGCCTGGGGTAATGCTGCGACCACCTGGGCACTGGTCTCTGGTATGGCTCTGTGCAGACTGGGGCACAGACCCTGTGAACCTTGTGGGTGCTTTGCCCACAGTAATATTTCTGGGTGTTTCTTTCAGCCTGAAGCATACCAAGATAGCATCAGGTAGAACTGAAGGAAAATATGGAGACAAACTTTGCTGGCCAAGCAAAGGGGCAGAAAACCTCTGCCCCCCACTCTCCCCTCCACAGTAACCCAAGAAGGTAAGTTGTAACCCAACACCTTTATTGATTGGGGGAGGGGGTAGGATGAGGAAATCCAAATACACTTTGAGTACTCATAAGCACATGAATCTTTACAGAAATTGGACACAATGATCCTTTTAAGATGCAACTGGCCTACACATAATTCCTAATTCCTGGTTAGTTCCCAGGATTATTACTTACAGTAAATCTCCAGGTACAAGCCTGGGGCCTTTGCTTGCTGCTTTCAAAATGCCCACCACAGGAAGAGAATGCTCTCCCCTCCCCTAGGAATTTATCTGGCCAGGTTACCTGATTGACCAGTCTGTACCAAATAAGAAAACCAAGGGAGAGAGGGGTCATTTGATCTGACCCCACTGAGGGGCAGAGAGAGGGGGAGAGGATTTCTTCACCTTCCGACCCACAACAAGACATTTGGGTCCTAAACCCAGAGCCAACAAACAGCGAATGTCCAGAATTGTCTACACCCTGTTCCTTTCCCATTGCAACTACAGTTGGGGGCTGCATCAGCTTCTTCCCAGTGTCGGAGCTGGGCTGGGGCTGCATTTGTGGTGGATGGTGGTGGGGTGGGATGGCCAGCATCACTGGGTGGGGAGGTTGTGGGGGATTATGATGAATTTTGGGGTGACTGTAGCCTGCCCCCTCCCTTGCCCACCCTGAGCACAGCCATGGCCCAGCCCCCACCTGGAAGTGGCCAATGCAGTCTCTGGCCCCCAGCCTGCAGCAGGCAGCCCACCCTTTCACAATGGAACACAAATCTGGGGGGCACATGTCCCACACTGCACCTCCCAGATGAGCCACCCATGGCTTCATCCCATGCCCTGCCCTGCCCTGTTTGGGCAGTGTCTGCCCCAGCTCCACTTTCTTCTTCACTCTGGGGGCCTTGATCTGCACCCCCATGCCCCTTCCCTCCCCCACGCCTGTTCCCCCCACAGGGGGGCAAAATGCATATTGGCTATCACATGGGTTTTCAACCTTTCTTAACAAGTGTACCCCTTCTATCCCAAAGTTTCATCTCATGTAGCCCTTTATATTTTGTTTCTTGTTTTTAAGTGGGGGGCGCAGATTGAGGCTCCATGGCAAGGGAGAGAGTGGGGCAGGGGCAGGGACAGGTGGCCATCCTGGTGCACAGGAGAAGCCAGTGGCACTGGCAGCATATTTGGGGCACACGGTAGATTGGGGAGGTAGCAGAGCAGCAGATAGAGCAGGAAAGAAAGCAGAGCAGTGAGGAAGCACAGGACAGGTAATGGAAAGCAGAGCAGAAGATTAAGAAAGCAGCACATGGGACAGGTGAAAGGGGCTGGCACGAGTAGCAGTGGGAAGGGTTTCCAGAAGCCTGGCCCCTTCGCATGGCAGAGGTTGGGCACAGACTGTCCAGGTGGTGCAGAGGGCTGAAGCCCCACTCCCTCCTGCCACAGCAAACTTACCAGCTGGATTTGGCTGCTCTCCACATGGCTGGACTGCACTCCTGGCTGCCTATGTGCTATGTTGTGGCTGTGTGCATGCACATGGAGTTCTACATACCCCTTATAACTCTTTTACGTACTCCTAGGGATACGCGTACCCCCCATTTACCACCAGTGGGCTATCAGAATGGTGTCAGCTAACGATGGCTGGTTAATAAGTATCAGTCAAAAAATCTATTGGTGTATCCCTAATAAATATATATGCCGAACTGTATATATTTATTTGTTGTTATCTTTTCTCACTTCGTATCATCATCATTTATTTGGTGATTACTCATTTCACACTGCATCTATACTTATCTTTAGTTATATAGTATTTAAATAGAATCCCGTTCCTGTTTAGGACTGAGAACAGGACAGCATGTTTGCCCATTGTGGACCACAAATTTTATAGTCATGCTCTGTGTTGGCTGCATTTAATCAACTTCATAGTTGACTTCTATTACTGAGCACATGCTGCTTGTAGCAGCAATTCAAAATAGGTAATGTATTTAGTGAGGTTTCCTTGTATCCTTGTATGCAAACGTAAGTCAAGGGGCTTTCCTTCCTGTGCTGACTTGGGGACGGGTGGGGACTAGTCTTGTATTTGAGTCAATACAGTAATTAAATCCTTTCACAAAGTAGAAAACTCTTAACCATTCAAATTTTCTGTGCAATGTGGTGTACTCCCAGACCACTCCCAGACCACTGGCTCAGTTGACAGGCAACTACCAAATCTCAAAATTCAGCTAACAGAGCATTTCAGTAGTTACAAGTGTTGAAGCAAGCTGAACTGATGGAATGTAACATTCTGAATATGTTATTACTTGCTGATCTCAATTTGAATGTAATGTATTTTGGTGGGGAAGTAAGGTATATGTGCGGTGAGCAAAAGATAGCTGACATTTATAAGATAGATGGTGCAGCAGAAATGGTGTAGGTTAATAACTAGTTTCATTTTCCAAGAAGGGATAGCTTTTGAGAAATGCGTCTTATACAGCAGCAAGAGGCTAAATACTTTGCCATTACTTATTAGGTATGAGGCATGTAAAGGTCACTGATGTAAAGTTTCAATCTTGCTGAGTTAGTTAGTGATTGCATGACTTGGGACCCATTTATTAAAATAGACAGAAAGAACTGTGTAGTCAATAGCTATGTGACTAAAGGGATATTTTGTAATATATTTAACTCAGACTTGTCTTAGAGGGACAGAGAAAGCTGCATCACCTGGGCTTCATTATTCTCTCTGAACTATTGGTAAGGTAGAATTATTTTTTTCTGACTTTTAAAGGATATTACAGTCACATTATGGCAGTTTCTTAGAATAGTATCATAGAATCAATGGACTATAAGGGACCTGTAAGATCATCAAGTCCAGTTCCCTGCCATAGGCAGGAGTTTAATAAGCTAAAATTAGCTCAACGAGGTGCTTATCTAGCTTTCTTTTGAACACCTCCAAGGATGGTGACCTTATCATGTCTTGTTAGGAGTATGTTCCAGGTTCTAGTTACCCTGATGGAGAATAAGTTCTTCCTTATGTCCAGCCTAAATTTTTGCTTTATTAGTTTGTGACAATTGGTCTTTGTCCTTCCAAGGGGTATTTGCTGAAGAGTTGCTCCCCCAGATCTTGATGTTCCCCCCACCATACTTGTATGTGGCTATCAAGTCACCTCTCGGCCTCCTCTTACCCAGACTGAACAAGCCCAGCTCCCAGAGTCTCTCCTCATTGAGCCTATCATCCAGGTCCCTAATCATGTGGGTGGCCCTTCTCTGAACCCTCTCAAGTTTATCTGCATAATTCTTGAAATGCAGTGCCCAAAACTGGGCACAGTTGAGGCCTCACCAACACTGAGTAGAGAGGGAGGGAGGAGCACCTCCCTGGATCTGTTGGCAACAGGTCAGCTGATGCATGCCACAGTTTTGTTTGCCCTGCTGGTGACTTCCTCGCACTGTTGGCTCATATTCATCTTCTGGTTGATTGTGACCCCCAGGTCCCGTTCAGGTGCTGTGTCAGCCAGTGGGCTACCACATATCCTATAGTTGTAGCGAGGGTTCTTCCTACTGAGATGAAGGACCCAGCACTTCCCTGTTGAACCTCATCTGATTCTGATCAACCTATAGAACTAATCTGTCAAGGTCATCCTGGATCCTTACCCTATCCTCTGGTATGCCTGCATTTCCCCACAGCTTGGTATAATCCGCAAACTTAATCAGAAAGCATTCCACCCCCTGGTCCAAGTCATTAATAAATATATTAAAACGCATGGGTTGAAGTACTGATCCCTGTGGGACACCACTGGAGACAGCCCTCCAGGATGAGGTCGTCCCATCGATTACAACTCTCTGGGACTGGCCTCTAAGCCAGTTATCCACCCATCTCACTGTAGGCTGGTCCAGGCCAATAGTTTAACTGAGAGTCTTTCATGGGAGACAGAATCAAAGGCCTTACTGAAGTCTAAGTAAATGATGTCTATCTCACGTCCCTTGTCCAGGTGGTTAGTTACCTGCTCATAAAAGGACACCAGGTTTGTCAGGGATGATCTACCCTCCACAAAGCCATTATGGTTATTTCTTAATACCCTGTCAGTTATAAGCTTGTGATCAATGGCCTTCTTAACAATTTTTAAGAAAGGTTTTCCTAGGAACAAAGTCAGACTGACTGGGCTATAGTTTGCAGTGTCATCCCTCTTCCCTTTGTTAAAGATGGGCATCACATTGTCCCTCTTCCAGCCGCCCAGGACCTCCCCTGAGTTCCACAACTTTTTACATATATTCACCAAAGGTTCTGCTATAAGTTCAACCAGTACTTTCAGGACTCTCAGAAATAGGTCATCTGGCCAAGTGGACTTGAAAACATGCGATTGTTCTAAGAGGGCCCTTACCTGTTCAGTATTGATTTCATGTTGTCTGTTGGCTTCCCCATGTTCCCTGGGACTCTGTATAGATGCAAAACTATTAGCTTTCTGGAATACCTGTGTGAAGCATTCATTTAGGAGCATTGCCTTTTCATGGGGATGAACTGTGGGCTGCCTCTTCATATTCAGTAGGGGCTCCACAGTAGAGCTGATTTTATTTTTCCCTTGCTCCCCATGTATCTGTAGAAAGACTTTTTGTTGTCCTCTGTTTTGGATGCCAACTTGATCTTCATGCCTACCTTTGGCTTTCTGTATATCATACCTGTAGACCCTGGTTATACAAGTGAACTGTTCTCTGGTTGCTGAACCTTTTTTCCATTGGTTTTATGCATCTTTTTTTGTTTTCAAAAGTTCTCTAATATCCCTGTTGAGCCAAGTGGGTCTTTTGGCTCCTCTCCTGCTTTTTGAAACACTATGGGAATAGCCTATTTTTGAGCAGTGAGAATTGCTCCCTTGAGGAGGCATCACTGCTTCTGAATTCTCAAATAAACCAGTTGCTAGTTACAGAGGGCCTTTCTAATTAGCCTCCTGAGTTTGTCAGAGTCTGCCCTTCTGAAATCTAGGATGTCTGTTATAATTGGAATCTTAGCCTTCCGGTGGATGGTGAACTGAATCAGATAGTGATCACTGTCATCCAGAGTGCCTCCAATCCTCAGGTCCCTCCCCTACTATGTCCTCCCCTTTGGTAAGCAATAAGCCCAGAATGGCTTTACCCCTAGTCGGTCCTTCAACAACCTGTGATGGGAACACATCATCAATAGCTGCTTAGAAGTTGACTGACTTGCTGGAGCTAGCTGAATGGTCCTCCCAACAGATGTCAGGGTAGTTGAAGTCACCCGTGACGATCACATCTTTAGTTCTGGCTGCCTCAATCAGTTCCCTGGAGACTGCCTGATCGTTTCTCTCCTCTTCTTGGGAGAGAGGCCTGTAATAGACTCCCACTGTCAGATCTCCCCCTTCTGAACCTCCTTGTACCTTGACCCAGAGGGTCTCGAGGGACATCTCTTTGCTATCAAACCTGACCTGCAGGGAGGAGTACCACTTTTTCATATAGAGGGCCACCCCTCCTCCCTTCTTTCCAACTTGATCTTTCTTGTAGAGCCTGTAGCCCTCAATAGCCCAATCATATGTATCATCCCATCAGGTCTCCATCAGCCCAATGGAGGTCAAATTCCTTGTCTACCAGAAGGGGAGCCCATTCCTCTTGTTTGTTGCCCTTGCTTTTGGCATTCCCATAAAGGCACTTGAGTTCCCCTCTGGTCACCTCATGTTATCTGTTACTATGTAAGTATCTTACGGTGTTGGTGCTCACCTGGGTGTCCACTATGTTAATGCCCTTCCTTGGATCATCATCGGAAGAGGATTCAAGTACAACAGTGGAACCTCCCCACCTCTCCCTGTCCTCAGCAAGTCAGTGATTCTCATAGAAAAGAACTTCCTCCCTCTGCCTGTGAGGTGAATACCATCTCTTGCATGTAGACCACTGCTGTTGAACTGCATACCAGGGTTGAGGAATCTGAAGCCTACATGATGACACCATCTCCAAAGCCTTCAGTTGACCTCCTCAATGCACTCCTCCCTTCACTGACCTTTACCCTTGACTGGAAGGGTTAAGGAGAAGACCACTTGTGCTCCTAGTTTCTTGAGCTTTGCACCCATGATTTTGTAGTCACTCATGGTTCTCCCAGGGCTGTTTCTTACCATGTTGTTGGTGTCCACATGGATAAGGAACATGGGGTAGTGGTCCGTTGGGCAGACAAGCTTAAGGATCCTTTCCATAGCATCTCAAATTCTGGCTTCTGGAAGGCATCAGACCTCTCAAGCAAGAGGGTCTAGATGACAAATGGCTCCTCCTGTGCCTTCCAGGTGGGAATCTCTCAAATCAATCACCCTGCCTTGTTTCCTTGGTGGGGGTGGCTGTTCCTGTCCTATTTTCAGTGTAGAGGACACGGCTGCCCTGTCTGTCAATCTTATGAGGACTTCATAGGTATTGTGCATTTATTAGTGCACAGATGAGTATTTTAGTTGCTCAAAAAAAGCAATGTAAATTTACAAAATCGTATTTAAATTGAATGCCAGACAGCAAACAAATATTCCAATGTGGGTCAAAGGAAATGTTTTGGTCAGCCTAAACCTTTTTTTACATTTCACCAAGAAAAAAAAATCAGGTTGACCCATCTTGAAACTGCCAGGTTGCAAACACCATGTTGGTGGTGTCATATCCTTTTCTGAAGCTACTTTGACTCTCAGGCAGTAGTTCATTTAGATGGTTGGTCAGCCAGCTGAAGAGAACTCTTGTGAGTATCTTACTAGCAGGTGAGAGGAGGGAGATGCCCCTGTGGTTGTCACAGAGTTGGCAGGTTCCCTTCCTTTTGTACAGGTGGTTGATGGAGGCAACCTTGAATTCTTTAGGGACTGCATCCACATACTTTCTGAACCCACATAGTGTGGAAGATCTTGGTTAGTTTCTTCATGAGGTCATGGCCACTTGATTTATAGACCTTCAGCGTCTGCTCTAGGAGCTTTACCACTAAACATTTGTTGTATGGCCTTTTGGACTTCCGTGATTGTAGGCAGAGCTTCAAGTGAGGTGTTGATGGTGATTTGAGGCAGCTTGCATATGGAGTCCATGTTAATGGAGGAGGTCCAATTGAGGGCAGCGCTGAAGTGTTTTACCCAACTCTGGAAGATCTGGGCTTTTTCAGTTAGCAGCATGGTCCCATCAGCACACACCAGAGGGGATGATCTGAGGACATAAGGAACATAGATAGCCTTTAGGGTGTTGAAGAACTTATTTGCATTGTTTTGGTCAGCATAATGCTGGATCTTGTCTGCTTTGCTTTTCAATCATGTGTCCCACATCCCTTGCAACTTGTGTTGAATGGTCTTCTGTATCGAGTTATAGGCGTGTTGTGCTGATGCGGACTTTATAATAGAGGTAGGCTCTGTGAAGACATTGTTTTGCTTTTAGCAGTGTAAGGGGGTTATCACCTCTCCCATAGTCACGTTGCCTTCCAGCTGGAATAGTAGTGTCTCATCATTGTAGATCTCCTGCCACACACTTTGATGTTATGGGAGATACGCTTAGACATGCTGGTTTATTTCTGTCAGTCAGGATAGGAAGTTAGCTGCAATGTTCAGTCACCCCAACTGGTGCTCTATAGAAATAAAAAGGGTTTCAGGGCCAAGGCCCATCTATTAATATGGGGTTTTCTTTCTTTGAGGTCTAGAGCCACCAAAGTGGAGCATGGTCAGTAATAAGGAGGAACTTTTGTACATATAAATAATATCCAAACAGTACAATTCCCCATTTTATGGCCAGACACTCTCTTTCAATAGTAGAATATTGTACCTCTACATTAGATAACTTTTTACTAGCAAAAGCTGTAGGCCTTTCTTCCCCTTGGATGTGCTGTGATAGAACCACCGCAACAGCCACAACAACAGCATCAGTGTGCAACCAAAATGTTTGTGAGAAATCTAGGGTAAACAATGATGGGGTGTTACATAAGGTCTCTTTTACCTTGTTGAATGCTTTCTGCGCCCCTGGGGTCCACTCTAAGTGACCCCCTCTTTGGCCTTGTAGCAGGCCTGTAAGAAGGGTGGCTATTTCTGAAAACCAGGGTATGAACTGTCTGTAATAGTTCACCAACCCCAGGAAGGACCTTAATTGTTTCTTTGTTCGATGTAACCTGTAGGCCCATACTGCCTCCACTTTGTCTGCGAGGGGTGCTATTCTTCCCTGCCCTACTTTAAACCCCAAATATCTCATTTCTGATTTCCCTAGGGGACATTTCTTGGGGTTGGGTGTTAACCCATTTCATCTCAGTTCTTCTAAGACATTTTGTATATGCCTCATATGTTGGTCCTAGGTTCTGGAGAAAATTGCTATATCATCAATATAGGCCTCAGCATGCTCTTGGTGTGTTGGTGGGATCCTGTCCATTAGCTTCTGGAAAGAAGTCGCTGCTCTATGCAGGCTGAAAGGCATCCAAGTGAATTGGTACAAACTCCCAGGTGTACCAGAGACGGTCTTCATCTTGTCCTCCAGTGCCACGGGGATTTATCAGTACCCTTTTGTCAGATCCAGGGTCGAGATAAACTCGGTCTGCCCTATCTTCTTTAGCATCTCCTGTATGTTGGTATCATGGGATGGGATCCCTAAGGATGGCTGTGTTACCCCTAGTGCCCCTTGACTGTACCAATTTGGCCTGATGCGCACCTGCTATTCTCACCCACCACATCTTGATGGACTTATAATATAGGGAGGCTGCCTTCACATGCTGTTTGACACGGTCCTGATAGATTTCCTTGACCCCATGGGTTCCCAGACCTCTTCTGGGTCCCGTTTTGAAATAGATGTCATAGGCCACCCCAGCCTTATGGGCTATATGCGTGGCTCCAACCACTCCTTTACCATGCCCCAAGCCTCACAGATGGCATTGACGTTGTCTGGTTTGGGCCTTACTATGGTTTGGCCCCCTTGTCCTCTCTGGGTTTCTCTGCAGCCCTGTCTCTGCACCTCACTGGTGCCTGGGCTCTCCACAGCCCTGTCTCTGCATCCCAAATGCTGCACCCTATCTGGCACCAGGGTCTATGCACCCCAAAATACTGCGCCCTCTCTGATGCCGGGGTCTGTGTGCTCCAAATGCCGTGCCTTTTCTAGGTGCCAGGGTCCCCACTCTAGTGAGCCCCCAATGAGGCCTCCTCCTTCCCCAAATAGCCTCACCCAAACTACCAATCTTATACAACAGCAAACAAAACACAAGCCTCTGGGCTATAACATAATACAGAAGGTCAGGGTGTGCGCTGACCCTTTAAATGGATCAGGTTTCATCCCTGGCACTAAGTGCCTAATAGGCAAGGGTACCTATGGAGCTCATGGAGCGCCCTTAGCTCTAGGTGCAGCATACCGGGCATTTGTAGCATCACTGGGCACTTCCTCCCTGGAGGCTCCTTTCCCTCTGGCTGCTAGCGGGGAGCTGCCTTCCTGGCCTCAGCCCTGAGGCTTATATATGAGCCAGGCCCTGCCCCTTCTGGTCAGTTGACCACTGGTAGGTGTGGGCCAACTAACTCATTCTGGCTGCCCTGGTAACCAGCAGCTGGGGCTCCCAACTGACTGCTAGGGCTCTCTCCCTAGCAGTTCCAGTCCTTAAAAGGAGCAGGACACCCTAGTGTCCTGTGACAGTTGGGCATTGGGAAAGCATCAAAAAAGGAGATACTATTTACCTTACGGAAAATGATGCAGAGCCTGATGGCCCCATCTGGTTTTGGCACCACCGCCAAAGGGCTTCTCCAAGGGCTCTGAGATTCCTTGATGATACCCTGAGATAGCATCTGTTCTAATTCCTTTCATACTGGGAAGTATAGTGCCTGGGGTGGCCTCCCCCAGTGTTCTCATACCACCTGCCCTAGGCTCATCTTGATCTGATGGCATACCCCTTTCACCCAGCTTGGCACCATTGTGAAGACACCTTTATATTCTTGCGCTAGGCATTCAAGTTGTTCCTACCTTCTGCAGGGTAGCTGTTCCCCTATCACCAGGATTGGTCCCCCATCAACTCAGGTCCCCACCCTTCCATTACCTCTCAAGGGTCCATGAGATAAGTCTCTTGGGTTTCCCACCATTTTAACATATTTGCACAGTATACTTGTCTACATTTCTGGGTGCCCAGTCGCTCTACTTCATAGTTGGTGTGGCCTACTTTTCTCTGTATCTTAAACAAACCTTGCCACCTAGCCTTCAGTTTACTGGTGTGGTACAGTAGCATTACCAACACCAAGTTCCCCTCTTGAAATTCTCACATCTGAGCCCCTAAGTCATATGGGCATTTCTGATTTTCTTGGGCCTCCTCCAGGTTATTTTTGGTGATACTTCTTATCTTCTCTAGCTGCTCTAAGATCTCCTGTACCTGGTAGGAGTTCTTACTACTCCCCCACCCCGGTCCTCTTCCTCCCACCCTTCTTGGACTATGTCTAACAATCCCCAAGGCTTATGCTCAAAAATCAGTTTGAAAGGGGAGCACCCAAAGGAGGCCTGGGGTACCTCCCAGATTGTGAACAAGAGTGGAGGTATACACAGTTCCCATCCTTTGGTGACTCCCTGAATGCATTTTCATATCATGGACTTCAGAGTCTGATTGAACCATTCAGCCAGGCTCTTGATTTGCAGGTCCTTAGGTGTCAGATCCTAAAAATCTCACACACCTCCTTCAATAGTCTGTACATAAAATTAGTACCCTGGTCTATAAGTATCTTCTTTGGGATTCCCACCCACCAGACCATCTATTCAACTCTTCCACCACTTATGGGGCTGTCACTGTTCTCATAGGTATCGTGTCAGGGTACTGTGTGGAGTAAGCCATGATAACTAAAGTAAATTGGTATCCTATGGTGCTCTTAGGGAGTGGACTGATTACATCCAGGGTGATTTTGTTGAAGGGTCTCAATGCTACCTCTAAAGGCTGCAAACAGGCCCGAGGTGGCAGATGATCCAAATAACAATGACATTTGGGGCAGGTTCTACAGAACTGGTCCACCTGCTTATGGAGCCCTGGGCAATATGCCTGCATTGTAGGCCATGCTATTGTTTTATCCCTTCCTAAATGCCATCTGAAGGGTGGAGGATGTGCTATTTGTATCAGAGACCTTTGATAACACTGTGGAATCATTATCTGTTCTACTTCTTCACCAGTGACCTTCCTTTTATCAATCCCATAGAGGATATGGCCTCTTACCTTGAAGTGTGGATAGGTGGAGAGTAGTTCTGGTTTCTTGACCACACCCTCTCTTTTGGTGATGTTTTCCTCAAACACCTGCTGATGATGATCTCGCCCACGTCAATATCAGGGGTTCTCATTTTTTTTGTGGGATCCTTTTCTTTCTCCCCTTGGAACCCATCTCCTAGGTCCTTTCCACATTCTGCTGCTTGTAATTCCCCTTTTTCTCAGAGCTGGTTTAGAGCTTCATAAAAGTAGGGCCAGTCTCATCCTACCAGCATGGTGCAAGACAGTGTATGGGCAAAACCCACTGGTATTTCCTCTGTCTGGCCCATTATAGTTAAACTCAGGATCTGCCAATGGTAGATGAAAGATTCCCTGTGGATGCAAACCGTGCTGATGCTGGTGTCTGGCTCACCTTCTAAACAATTGATTATTGCTTCTTGAACCATAGTCTGGGCACAACCTGAACTGAGATGGGTGGGTACAAGTATTGCCCCTACCTTGGCTTGCGCCATTGTCTTTTGGGTCTTCCCTCCTTGATGGAATTGGCCGAAGGTGCAACCCATCTGTTCTTCATGCTCCGACTCCTTGTTCTGGTGCTGTTCCCCTTCAGGTTCTGGTATCCATAGTGTTCATTATCCTAGCTGCTTGGAACACTGTCAGTCAATATGCCCCCCTCCTCCACACCTGAAACATATCACACACCACTTGGTGGGCACATTCCAGCAACTCTCTGATCTCTTGCCTATCTCCACTGACTTGGGTTGCCTTCTCTTGGGTACCACTTTCTTGGCTGCAGAAAAGGACTCAGCTAGCAGTAGGTCTTGTTCCATGTCTTGGGGCTGGTGCCTCCTCACCCAGTGGCACGTCTCCTCTTCTAGGTCATCTAGGAACTACTCCAGTATGAGAATTACCATGACCTCCCATGCTGTCTTTCTGTGTGGATGGATCTATCTTTCCACAGTGTCCCTGAGGATCTGGGCAAATATGCATGGCCTCTTTTCTTCCATCCTCTTGGTCCTCCTAAATTGTTGCCAGTAGGATTCAGGGAAATCTCACACCGGAACAGGATGGCACACTTTGCCTTTCAGTAATTGTTGGCCTCATCTTGGGCCAAAGCTCAGTAAGCAGCTTGTGTTGGCCCATTCAGTAAGGAGTCCAGTGGCAAAGCCCACTTCTCTCTGTCCCAGCCTGCCATGATTGCCGTTTGTTCAAATGCTTTCAGGTAGGCCTCCATGTTGTCTTTAACGGTCATCTTGGGGATCCTAAACTTCTTGGAGGCTCTTAGAACTGTGGCCTGTTGAGCCTCTATCTTTTCATTCAAGTTCTGCTGTCAGGTAAGCACAACTATCTGGGCATCTGCTTCTTGGGATTGAACCTGGATCAACTCTTCTAACTGTGTCTGTTGAGTTTGCATAATCTGACACACCACCTGATGGGCTTGTTGGAAGTCTTGCAGGACTGGTATCCTGGAGGTGGTTGGAGTGGTCCTCCATCTATCAGGGATGGGTCAGTCAGGGCTTATGGTTATGTCAGGTCTTTTTTGCTTTCCCAGCCAATGCACTACTGTAAGGGGGTTGTTGTACCGCCCAGAGTCATGTCAAGGGTGTCAAGGGCCTGCAGCAAGGCGGTAGCCCTAGACTTCAAGAGGGCCAACTTCAATGAGTTGAGGAGATTGGTGGGAGAGGTGCTGGGGTTCTCGAGGGAAGGGGAACTCAGTGCCCAAGATGAGCAGTTGTTCCTTAAGGAGATGGTACTCAGGGTGGCACAAGGGTGATGACCCCAACAAGAAGCAAGGGGGGCAAGAGTGCCCAAAAGCCTCCTTGGCTCACCAAAGATGTCCAGGAATGCCTGGTTGCCAAAAAGGTGGCATACACCTGGTGGCAGGGGGGGCTATCTCCAAAGAAGAGTATACCTCCACTGCTTGGGCCTGTAGGGGGGCTGTTAGGAAAGCTAAGCAGACATAAAGCTAGGACTAGTGTCCAAGATCAAAGATAATAAAAAGTCCTTTTTCAAATATATAGGGAGGATGAAGAAGGCACTGGGAAATATGGAGCCCCTGCAAGATGCACTAGTCAATCTGGTAGTTGCGCCAGAGGAGAAGGCAGACATCTTTAACAAATTTTTCACCTCCATTTTCTTATGCAGGGACCGGGACTCCCTCACCGTGTTTCAAGACGGACTCGAGGGGAACGCCTCAAGACCTAAAGTTGATGAGGACTGGGTTAGAGTGCTTCTGGAGGGGCTGGACATATTCAAGTCAGCAGGTCCAGGGTGTTGAGGGAGCTAGCAGGGGTTATTGCTGGGCCCTTGGCATGGCTTCATGAACGCTTGTGGTGCTTGGACCAGGTGCCAGGTGATTGGAAGATAGCCAATGTGGTCCTCATCTTTAAAAAAGGGAGGAGGGAGGACCCGGGCAACTATAGGCCCATCAATCTTACCTCAATTCTGGGGAAACTCTTTGAGAATATCATCAAGGAGCACATCTGTGATGGGCCAGCATCAGGGATGATGCTCAAGGGCAACCAGCACAGTTTCATTAGGGGCAGGTCATGTCGGAACAACCTGATTGCCTTTTATGATCAGGTCACAAAAGCATTGGATACAGGTGTCGCCATGGATGTAGTCTTTCTGGACTTCACCAAGGCCTTTGACACTGTTAACCACCCCATCCTCATTAAAAAACTAGCTGACTGTGGCATCAATGCCTACATGGTCAGATGGATAGCTAATTGGCTGGAGGGTTGTACTCGGAGGGTGGTGGTGGATGGGTCATATTCGACTTGGGGGAAGTGGGCAGCAGAGTCCCCCAGGGCTTGGCCCACACTGTTCAATTTCTTTATCAGCGATTTGGACAATGGGGTGAAAAGCAATCTGTTCAAATTTGCTGATGATACCAAAATTTGGGGTGAGGTGGGCATGCTAGTAGGGAGGGAAAGACTACAGAAAGATCTGGATAGGTTGCAAGGGTGGGCTAACAAAAAAGGGGTGCGTTTCAATACGGACAAGTGCAGGGTGCTGCACTTGGGCAGTAGTAACCAGCAGCACACTTATAAGATGGGAAACTCCCTTCTTGAGAGCACGGAGG
>JAGPOW010002514.1:32698611-32717283 GCA_030014935.1 Caiman crocodilus | reverse complement strand
GGACAAGTGCAGGGTGCTGCACTTGGGCAGTAGTAACCAGCAGCACACTTATAAGATGGGAAACTCCCTTCTTGAGAGCACGGAGGCAGAAAGGGATCTCGGAGTCATCACTGACTCCAGGATGAACGTGGGCCGACAATATGAGGTCATGGTCGGCAGGGCTAACTGGACCCTATCATGCATCCACAGGTGCATCTCAAGTAGGGCCAAGGAGGTGATCCTCCCCGTCTATGCGACACTGGTCAGGCCATAGCTGGAGTGCTGTGTCCAGTTCTGGGCACCCCACTTCAAGAGGGTGCGGACAACATTGAGAGAGTCCAGAGGAGGGCCACCTGCATGATCCAGGGACAGCAGGGCAGACCCTACAATGAGAGGCTACGGGACCCGAACCTGTTCAGCCTTCACAAGAAAAGGCTAAGGGGGACCTTGTGGCTGTCTATAAACTCACTAGGGGGGACCAGAAGGGTTTGGGGGAGACCTTGTTTTCCCTAGCACCCCCCAGGAAAACAAGGAATAATGGCCACAAGTTGTTGGAGAATAGGTTTAGATTAAACATCCGTACGAACTACTTCACAGTCAGGGAAGCTAGGATCTGGAACCAACCTCCAAGGGAAGTGGTGCTGGCTCCTACCCCAGGGGTCTTTAAGAAGAGGCTCGATGCCTACCTGGCTGGGGTCATTTGAGCCCAGTTTTCCTCCTGCCCAGGCAGGGGGTTGGACCTGAAGATCTACAAGGTCCCTTCCGACCCTACTTCTATGATTCTATGTTGCCTCCTGGCTGGCATAGTAGTGTCTTGTCATTGTAGATTTCCTGCCACACCTTCAATGTTATGGGAGATATTCTTAGACACTTCTGGGAGGCAACTGAGAATGGCCATGGATTCAAGATGTCAGCGGTTCTTTGCAGGGCTCCACTATTCCCATATCCTGGCTTCACCACACCTGATGTTCTGGATATTGTTGATTGCCTCTAAGATCAATATTCCTATTACTGTTCAAAGGATCCTTGACTTAGGGTTCTTGTCTAAGTGGCTGCCTGCCCCAATCTTCCCTGCACAGGAACCAAGACAGCTCTCTTTCTCTTTTGTTTCCCCTGTCACCCTTCTGTGATTGGGACCCACTCTCTCTTCTTCCTTCCCTCTCCAGGGAGTAACTTTACCTATGTCTTTTTCTTCTCCCAGGTCCCTGGAGTGGTTCTCTTCATCCCATGGTATCTGACTCACTGGTCATTCAAGCCTCGACATCAGACCTAATTCCCCACTGGGTCCTGTCAGGTAAGTCACAAAGCTGGAGCTTTCACTTTGGCTCCTTGGTCAATATTCTCTCCTCACCTGTGTTCTTTATCTTCTCTTCTTTTCCTGTCCATTTCCTCCCTCCTTCTGACCCTGGGATGCTCTCTCGGTGTCGCTTAAATCTCCCTCTCTCTAGCTGGGTCTGCTGTGGCAGCTTCCTATTCACTGCTCATCTGACTCAGCTGTTCCTCTTTTGCTCTTTGGCATGATTTATCTCTTTTTTTCCTTTGTTCTCTTCCTGAACCACTTTCTTCTTCTTGGGTTTGAACCCCAGTGGCTGGGTTTCCCATGGCAGCCTTGGATGTGCTGTGGCCCCAGCTGACTCCTGCAATTGTTTTGAGCACAGCAATTGATGTCTCCAGGTTTGCCACTACTCATTCTGCTCCTCAGGGTAAGTTTTCCTCTTTTGTTTTTTCTCATTCTGTCCATGGAAGGGTACTTTAAGCACCCTGTCACAAGCAGCTGTTGTATCTCCTTGTCATTTTCATCAAACCAGTCTTAGTGTCTGTGGACACTTGGTCCCAGGGTCTCAAGAGGTGCAAAGTGTATAGCTTCACAAAGCTGCTTCCAGTTGGTTTTGATGGAGCCAGAATGAGTGGTGTAGTGTGAAGCTGATCTTTCAGATGGTTCACAAAAGACAGCCTAGCACTGTCATTTATCAGCCCGGCAGTGTTAAGACACTTTGATCCACTTAGTCCTTGTGGCCCCAAGCCCTGAGCCACCTGTGTGCAGGTTTGCGATTACAGCTTCCATACCTGCTGCTTTGCTGCTGACCCATAACCACAGGGCTTGTGCTGGATGTGAGTTGAGCAGGATTTAGATTTAAGTGAGAAAGAGTTGTGCAGCATCAGTCTCACTCTTGTCTGAACTAATTGATAACCAGTGGCAGGACAGTTTCAAGATGGCTAGAGATTGGCCCAGATGCAACAAATGCTCAGGACATCTTTTGTGTCTTGTTCTGCTCTGTGCAATCAATGGTGTGGTGCCATACCATCATAATGTCCACTAGGCCATGCAAGGGTCTCATTTGCCCAGTCAGCTGGAGTCAGACTTTGCATGCAGAGTTAGGCATGTTCTTATCTCCCCAGAGGTCTAAGACTGACTGGGTACCCTCACTTAGTTTGACCCACCCAGTGAGGCAGTTTACCAGGGTATGGCCACTGTTGCTGTCTACTTGGAGCCAGAGTGCTGGTGAGGACCAACAGAGGAAGAGTTAGTCAGGCGAGCACAATGTATTCTTTCTCTGGAAGTGCTACCTCTCCCAGACACCCCACAGCAAATTATACAGCTTCCATAATATATATATAACTCAGAAATATTAATGAGAGATAAGTCAGAGATGGAGCTGGCTCCCAGCTCCACTTTGTTTCTGTTAAATGATGGTTCTTTTACTCGATGTCATGTTTCTTTTATAATTATTCTTTATGACCAGCTGTGACATTTTTCATGAACATAATATTTTGCAGTAAAAATTTACATTTCTCATAAACTTAATCAATCCAAAACTAGGCAAATATAGTTTGAATTACTGCTGTTGTTTAAAGATTTCCCCACTAGTTATTTTTTAACAGTAAGAGTCCTGAACCAAGGGGACAGCAAAATAGTTACATAGTACATGTGATTGTTCTATTATTTTTTATATGGGCCAAGAGGCAGCAGATAGTGACAAGAGACTGACAACCTGATATAGTAAGAAAGCAAGGAACTATTACAGAATTACTAAGGAAGGACATGATTCTTCTTTAAAACCAACAAGGAAGTACCTTGCTAACCAGTAATAGAAAAAAATTCTCATTTGACACAGCTGCTAAAATTAATCAGAGGTGTAATGCCACTGGTGAACTCTGTATAATGTCAGGATTGAATCTAGTATATTGCTCGTTTCTGCTATGCACACAGTATTGACTGTGACATGTGAACAATCGTTTGATCCATCCCTTTGAATTCATTTATAGCTCCTTTAGTATGACAGAAAATGTTAGCTATAGATGGAAGACTTAGTTAAAAATATTTCAGTGCCCCTTTCAGTGAAGCTTTTTTCTTGTAATCATCTGTGCTTGTCTTTTAAAAAAAAAAAAGATCTCCTCCTGGTATTGGAGTGCAGTGTTTAGTTACTGGATATATTTTAAATCAGTAAGAGAGAGCTCTTACAGCAGTTAACAAGTATTTATAGCATGTGTCACTACTTGTGACTAAAATGTTGAGAATGTACACAGTACATAATAAAAGGGCATATTTACACAAGCAGAAACCTGCATCTGTGCATACAAAATGAATGGTTATGTGTCTGATAAATGAAGTTGAATGTCATGCATGGATACTGTTTGTATATCCAATAATATGAACATGTAAAATGCAGCATGAACATAGATGTGAACTGAAAATTTAGAAAATACGTAACTTTCATTTCAGTAACCATTTAAAAATTCCTAAGTCACTGGGCTGAGGATCTCAAAGGTGCTTACATATTTTTTTGCCACTCTAAACATTAGGGTAACTACAGATGTTGCAGTTAAATTGACCAAACTAGGGTTAGGTCAACCCAAATGCCTATCTATGTAGCAGTTCAGGGGGCGTTAAGTTGAGCAATATATTATGGGCTTGATCTAAGTTAGTCCTCAGATGAACTAACTTAGATCAGGCATGGTTTAACCTGACCTGTCAAATATGTGTATGCCTTTGAAGCATAGTCCCAGGGCTGAGAAAACCCAATCATTCACCCCAGCCCTGGGGCTGTGCTCTTCCTTCCCCCTAACTCTAATTGGATTATTTTTACCACCACCACCCCATGGACCTGCCAGGCCTTCCCAGACCCACCAACCTTTCAGACCTGCCAGCCCTCCCAGATCTGGCCTGCCCCCTCCCACACCCAGAGTTGCTTACTACAGTTTTCTGTCATGGCTCCCAGACCGGTGAAAGCCTGTATATGCTGCTGCTGGTCTACATTCATGTGGTTTAAAGCAAGCTGTGTGAATGTAGAGTGGGCACAGCAAATGACTGTGCACAATGAGGTACTACTGATGTTCTTAAAATCAGCACTGAGTTGCTGCCTAAATCTCTAGGCACTAAATTTTCTTTCAGCGACTCTATGCAAAATCAGCTAGGCAGTGATGTAGCACCACAGGTCAGGAACTGCTCACAGCCCCAGCTTAAGTGACAGCCCTGAATGATGATTTTCAAAGTCTGTCTATTTCACTTCCTATGTCTATTTTACTAATGGGATCCAATCATTTTAGGTGGGACCAGAACACCAAATACAAGGTTGTATTCAGTGGCTGGGTAAATAGCACAGCATCCAACATAACAGATTGGAGATAAGATGCACACTGTTTGAAGGAAAAGGTATGACAGACAGACATGAGTGACTGGCTCAGATGCTTATTTTGGAATAAGGACTTGAACCTCAGTTCCTGTCTCAAAGTTGAGAACCCCAGCTGTTAGGGTGTTGGGAGCTCTGAGGCACTGTCTCCAGCAGAAGCTGAATCATTTTCTATGAATAATTAAATATTTATTAAAAGAGGGATTTGAGGACTTGAATCACCCTGAAACTTGCTGGCAAAATTTTTTCTATTACTGATAATTGATAACCAGTGGCAGGACAGTTTCAAGATGGCTAGAGATTGGCCCAGATGCAGCAAATGATCAGGACATCTTTTGTGCCTTGTTCTGTTGTATGCAATCAATGGCATGGTGCCATACCACCATAATGTCCATTGGACCATACAAGGGTCTCATCTGCCCAGTCAGCTGGAGTCAGACTTTGCATGCAGAGATAGGCATGTCCTTATCTCCCTAGAGGTCTAAGACTGACTGGATACCCTCACTTAGTTTGACCCACCTATTGAGGTGATTTACCAGGGTATGGCCACTGTTGCTGGCCACAGATAATCCAGGAAGTTTTTGGAGAATGCTGGGGACAACTTCCTGGTGCAAGTGTTGGGGAGGCCAATTAGGAGCCATGGTTTTCTTGATCTGCTGCTCACAAACTGGTGGGGAAAGTTGAAGTGGATGGCAACTTGGGCTGCAGTGACCATGAGATAATTGAGCTCAGGATTCTGAGGGAAGAAGGAGAGCAGCAGGGTAAGGACACTGGACTTCAGAAACATTTACCTCACTGAGCAAACTGATGGGCAGGGTTCCCTGGGAGATTTGTCTGAGGTGGAAAGGAGTCCATGAGAGCTGGTTGTGCTTTAAAGAAACCTTACTAAGGTGTAGGCCTGAACCATCCTGATGTGCAGGAATACTAGCAAGTATCACAGAAGACCAGATTGGCTTAGTAGGTTACTCTTCAATGAGCTACAGCACAAAAAAGGAGTGGAAACGTGGAAAAATTATTAGACAGCAGTATAAGAGTATTGCTTGGGCATGCAGGGGTGAATCATTATGGCGCTCCATGACGAGGGGTGTCCCCCAAGGCTCCATCCTTGGACTTGTTCTCTTTAATGTCTTTATTAATGATGTGGACACTGGTGTCAGACACAGTCATCCAAGTATACTGATGACATGTAGTAAAGCATTTGCACCTGAGGACAGACAGGTGATCCAGGCTGATTTGAATTGACTTAGAAAGTGGGAGGTTATAAACCTGATGATATTCAATACCGACAAATCTAAGGTACTCCACCTCAGGGGAGGAAAAAAACCCCTCAGCATGCTTATAGGCTCAGCACTTCTACACTCACTAGCACCACAGCCAAAAAAGACTTGGGGATCATGACTGACCATAAGATGAACACGAGCCACCAATGAGATATCATAGCTGGTAAAGCCAACAAAATCTCTGGCTTGTATCCACAGATGCATCTCAAGTAAATCTCAGGATGTCATCCTCCCACTGTACTTGGCCTTGGTAAGGCCACAGCTGGAGTACTGCATCCAATTCTGGGCTCTACAATTCAAGAAGGATGTCAAGAAGCTGGAGAGAGTCCAGAGGAGAGCCTGGCACATGATCAAGGACAAGAGAACAGGCCTTGTGAAAAGAGGCTGAGAGCCATGAGACTTTTCAGCCTGGAAAAGTGCAGGGTCAGGGATGACTTGGTGGTAGCCTATAACTACATAAGGGGTGTGTATCAGGATTTGGGGGAACACCTGTTCACCAGAGCGCCTCAAGGGATGACAAGGTCCAATGGTCACAAACTCCTCCAAGACCATTTTAGGCTCAACATCAGGAAAAACTTCTTTACTGTCCCAGCCCCCAACTCCTGGAATAGACTCCCTCCAGAGCTGGTGCAAGCACCTACTTGACTCTTTTAAGAAATGTTTGGATGCTGATCTTGCTGAGATCCTTTAACCCTGGCTGACTTCCTGCCCCTGGGGTTGGGGCTGGACTTGATGATCTTCCGAGGTCCCTTCCAGCCCTAATGTCTATGAAATCTATGAAATCAGTAAGGTCAAAGCACAACTGGAGTTGCAGCTAGCAAGGGACATGAAGGGTAACAAGAAGGGTTTCTACATGTATGTCAGCAACAAGAGGAAGATCAGGGAAAATGTGGGTCCCTTACTAAAAGGGGAAGACAACCTAGCAAGAGATGATGCAGAAAGGATTGAAGTACTTAATACTTTTACCTCAGTCTCTACAGGCAAGGTCAGCTCCTAGACTACTGTACCTGGATGCACTGTTTTAGGAGGAGATGAGCAGCTAACAGTGGTGAAAGAACAGGTTAGAACTATTTAGAAAAGCTGGATATGTACAAGTCCATGGGTCAACACAATGCATGTGAGGGTGCTGAGGGAGTTGGCTGTTGTGATTGTGAAGCTGCTTGCCATTATCTATGAAAACTTGTGACATTCAGGAGAGGTCTGAGATGATTGGAAAAAGGCAAATATAGTGCCCATCTTTAAGAAAGGGAAGAAGGAGGTTCTGGGAATCTACTGACTGGTCAGCCTCACTTCAGTCCCAGGAAATATTAGGGACCATATCCTCATGGAATCCATTTCTAAACACATGGAAGAGAAGAAGATGATTAGGAACACTCAGTGTGGTTTCACCAAGGGAACTAATTCCTGATCAACCTGATTGCCTTCTATGATGAGGTGATTGGCTCTGTGGATGTGGAGAGACCAGTGGATGTGGTGTACCTTTTTAGCAAGACTTTTGGTAAGGGCTCCCACAACATTTTCACAAGCAAGTTGAGTAGATACAGGTTGGATGAATGGACTTTAATGTGGATAGAAAACTGCCTGGATTGTCAGGCTCAGAGGGTAGTAATCAATGGCTCGATGTCTAGTTAGCAATCAGCATCAAGTGGAGTGACCCAGGGGTTGGTTCTGGGGCCAGTTTTGTTCAATATTTTTACCAATGATCTGGAAGATGGTGCAGAGTGCACCCTCAGCAAGTTTGCAGATCACACCAAGCTGGGGGAAGTAGTAGATATGCTGGAGGGCAGGGCTAGGATTCAAAGGAACCTAGACAAATTGGAGGTTGAGCCATGTGGCAGGGCACTGGTTGTGCCTGCCACTTTAAGGGCCAGAAGGCAGCAGCCAGCAGGCGCCTGATGAGGGCAGCCATTTTGAATCTAGGGCTGCCCATATAAACAGGGCAGTTCTGCTGTTGGGGGCCAGGCAACAACATTGCCTGGCCAGAGGGCTGCTGGTATCATCTGGAAGTAAGGGAGGAGATGTAGGGGATGGTAAGGAGGCTCCTGATCCTGGGAATGACCTAAAACTGCACCCTGCTGGGAGTGGGTGGCCTGGTGGGGCTCCCAGTGGTGCAGGAGCCCCCAGGAAATGCCAGGCCAGTTACCACCCTGGTGAAAGGTGGGTTGTGGTGCCTTAACCCCTAGCCCTCATAACCATGTGGGTTACCCCTTGTTTGGAGGACCCATAGGGTGGGTCCTCAGAGAGAGAAAAAGGGCGATAGACTCAACGCCTATCTGAACTTCCCCTGACTGGTCCATGCTGGGGCCAGGGCCAGAAGGTCAAAGGGCCAGTGGTCCACCGCAAGGAATACCCAAGAGCTGAGGGCCTGCCCACACTTCAAAATAGCATTGAACGAGCCTTAGTTGAAGTGCACCCACTGCCATATTGATGTGTGGGGATGGTGATACATGAGACAGTGTAGCATTTTAACTAGAGCAGTTCTCGAAGTGGCACCACCTCCCCTATCCCTGGAGTACATGTAAAAGTCCCTCTGGTTTTAAAGCCCTCCTGTAGCAGGAGGCTAGGTGCTCCTGCTACTTTAAAAGAAGGCAGACTGCATGAGAAGCAGCCTACAGGTGTGGCAGGGGCAGTTAGGAGCCACATGGCCAGGGTTCACGGGATATAAGCCAAGGGTTTGAGCTGAGCAGGCAGTTTGGCCCTGAGAGCCATGGAGGGAAGAGCTCCTAAGCAGCAGGGCTGCACCAAGGCTGCAGCAAGGTTCCCAATAAACACCTGAACTGGGGTAAGCAGGACCAGTGCTTTAGGGTTTGAGGCTTTAGGGGCAGTGGAGATCTCAACTGGCCTGGGAGTGAGACCAGGGTGCATGGGATAGGGTCAAAGCCAAGGAGCAGAACCACAGCTGGGGTCAGGGACCTGTAGCCTAAGAGGGGTGAGAGCAAGCAGGACTAGGGAGCTCATATGTCTCAACTGGCTTAGGAGCAGGGCAAGGGCCTGGGAATAGAGGGCAAAGGTCAAGGAGTGGCCGCAGCCAGAGACAGCTGGGGTCAGGGAGCCCATATATCTCAACTGGTCTAGGAGTGGGCCCTGGGCCCAGGGATAGGGGTCAAAGATTGAGGAGAGCCACAGCCAGAGACTGAATGGGTCAGGGATCCACAGCCTAGAGGTGGCAAGAGACAAGGCCAGGGGCACAGTGCCTGTGAGAGGCGATGACTGGGGCAGGTCTCCAAGAGGCAGAAACAGGGTCAGGGACCCAAGAGCTTGCCTGGGAGTAGCCAAGATCAGCAAAGTGCCTGGATGTGGGCAGAAGGAGACAAAGACCTGAGCCCAGGATGGGCAGAGGATGCAGGCCTGAGCTAGTGAGTGATTGGTAACACCTGTGAGACTTAGGCATGGCTAGAAGGGGAGGTGAGGAAGCCATGTAATTAGCTCTTAAGGGGATGAGCAGTGACATCTATGTTCAAGAGATTGAAATCTCACATGGGAAACCCTGGGGTATCCCTCCTTTTCTTAAAGTGCTAATTATATCAAGGCGTGGAAGGGGAGATTGCCCAAAGAAAGCAAAGTTGACTAGGGCTGAGGGGGCTCCAGGAGTGTTGTGGCCACTCCTGGGGAGGATCTGTTACACTCCTCCATGAAACTAAAGAAAGGAAACTAATCATATAAGCAAATCATTAACTGGAAACCCTATTTTACATTTTACAGTTGTACCCACTCTTGGGGCATTAGATTAATGTAGCACAAATATAAATACATTATTTTTAAAAAGTATTCATGTTATGCAAATTAAGTAATTATCATTCCCTAAATTATTATAGACCACAAAAAGTCTATCATGTGAATATACATACATTTTATAATATACATTGATTTACTTTGAAAGCTCTGGAGAGGAATTGGATTATTGACATACTGAGGCTGTTCGATATATATGCAAGAGAAAAAATATTCGCTGCAAACTTACATGATTTCCAATGGAGTTATTACACATATACCAGAAAATAATGTGGTGTTTAGCAAAAGATATATCCATAATTAGACTTGTGTCCTTTTGTATGCTAGATTTTTATTTAGCATAGGTTTTATAGTAGCTTAAGGCAAGGCTGAAGAAATGCAGACATAACTCTGCAGTCTTGCAGAAAAATAACACTTCTTTATGTTTTCAACCTTGGTGCATGGGGAAAATGCATAATCATATCTTAGAGCAGAATACAGGAAAATGCAGAGAGGAAAAAGGTTCAAATAGGAACAATGAATATATATATTTTATATGAAGAAAAACAAAACATGGATTACTAGTGTGGAAAGGAGACAGATTTGGGTAACATGGGATGAAGTTGCTGTTTCTGGTGTGGAAATGGGAGACAAAATGTAAATACTCCCATGGAACTGGGTTTTTTACCATCCATAAGCCAATTATACCTTGGAAAAAATGCAGTTTTCAAATACTGACACTTCAGCTTTTAGAGTACAATGTATTGAAACTTGATGTAATTAATGTCTTTTTCTGTTTTAAACTAGAGGCTATATTATGCTTCTCAATAATGGATAAGTTAGACATTCCTACTTTTATGAAGCAGAAAATGAGACTGTGTATTCAGAACATACAATGCATTAAGGTCACTACAATTTGAATTCAAGAACATTGAAATGGTGGGAAAAAATTACCACGCTAACTTTGGGTAAAAAATATTGTTTCAGTCACAAGTACTAAATGGAAGAGGTTTCTTATGTACCATAACAAGAGAACTTGTACTCATTTTGAGGCTTTTTTCATTTGAAGACAAAAGGCCAGATCCTATGTGTGGCAGTGCACTATTGGGTGCCAGCTACTTTAAGGACGTAAGCAGGCCTCAGACTAGCCTGCAGGTGGGAACAGACCCAATCAGGTGGTCACATGGCACCTAGGAGGTTGCTTGATTGGTGGAGGGCTGGGCAGCCTGGGTATAAGACCAGGTCTTGAGAGCAGAGCCAGCCAGTTGCAACTGGGGAAAGGATGAACATTTCCCGACCTGAGTACTACTGCTCCCAGAACATCTGGAGGTAAGGGTAGGAAGGATGAGGAAGGAGAGTTCCACAGAGCTGTGCATATGTAGCAGGAAGTAAAGTGTTTCTAATAGTACCTCATTTTAATAGGAACTGTTTCAGAGTACTTCAAGCAGTTTTACAATGTTCTCAGTATGTAAGTCAGTACAGGTGGCCCTTTGAAATACTTCAAATGTCATGTCCCTCCACAACCTCATCAGCGACTTACATACCTAGGTACAATTCTATTCCATCCTGTTCAAGTTCCTGAAAATCCAGTAATGCTGGATCTACTTTTGCAACACACTATCGTCTTACCCTTGAGAGTGAGCATCCAAAAACTGTGAGGAGAAGGAAGACCCATCCGTCTTTTTTTATTAACTGCTTTTCAGGGTAAAGTAAGGTTTCATGAAGGTTCCTAAATCTACTTGCTTAATAGGTAGAACAGAATCTGGTCCAAAGTGCTGTAAAACTTTTAAGGATAATGTCTGCTTTTTTTTCAGGAAGTGAAATAGTATTGATTTAGTCAAACAGTCTTACGGTATTTAGACTTGGTATTTAGTCAAACAGTCAGTAGCTACTATTAATGTAAAATGCCAAGGACAGATTAATTGATCTTCTGTAGCAGTTAGATCTCTGTAGGCAGGTGTTAGATTTGTGAAAGGAGAAACATTGATTGCAGTGATATTGTATTTTATTGGACAGTAATTCAGAATTTGGTGACTACAACTTTGTAGACAATGACATTTTAAGTCAGCTTTTTACCTGTCCCACTGGCACAGTAGCTTCATTAAGAAAAACATTGAGCATCAGTGAGTCAATTCATGATTTTAAATGTTTCAAGTCAAGATAGAAATATGCTCATTGTGAGGCATATAAAAGACTCATCTCTTCATGCCATAAAATACAATCAAATGGAGAGGATTTAAAGTGGCCAGACTCAAATTCTGGTTTTTCCTTTCTGTTGTACTAATTAGTTTTAGAGAGAAAATCATGTTGATTAATGCTCAGATTTGGTTTTATCCTTTCTGTGCAGTAGTTTCTTTTTTCAAGTGAATATACTAGAAAAATGTATAAAATACAGAAGTTTTAAACTGTTGGAAAAAAAAGAAGAAATGCACCAAGTTACACTCTAAATCTGAATGACAGGCAGAATTTCCACAGAGCTTGTTTCTAATGGCCACTTTGAATGCTAATACTGTATACACAGACTCCAGCAGTGGATTTATTAAGTTGTCAACTGAAAGTAACTTCTATTTCTAGATGGAAATAGTACAGAGTAAGTACAACAAAAAGGAGCTACCAATAGGCCTGTTTTTGCAGCAGCATTTCAACTAAACATCTGATCTTATAGCCTGAACTAACAGCAGTTATATCAAAAGAAGTCTGCTAGGTTTGAGCTTTTTAAGTGGGAACTGTATTGATCTGCTTCCCACCACCTTTTGTGTATGTTAGTAATAAATAATTACTATTAATAATTCAGGTTCTACCTGTTTTGGGTCTTATCGGGAGGGGAAAAATCTTTTTCAAGCTTACATCTTTTCTTTCTCTGCTATTTAGTGAACCTCTACCATCTGCTCTAACTTTTTGATTCCCCAAGTTCCTTTCTCTTTATCTTCTTGTTCAGTCTGTCCTCTAGGGAAGTTCATCTTTGCACGTCCAGATTACACAGTATTCAGCACATAAAATACACTTTGCAAAGTTTTTGAGGAGCTAGTCATAAATTTGATATCCAGTATATGAAGACATTTGCAGAGCTAGATCTTAGATGCCAAAATTGGGTTGTCCTTCATTTGTTTTTGTATGTATTTGTATATCATTTCAAATGCATTACATAGTAATATATTTCCACTGCAATTCTGTTTTCTGTAATTCTGCTTTAATACGACTCAATTTTTGTTGGAGGAGGCTTTGGGAATTGCATAAAAGACTTGAGCTTAAATGATTTTTCCAAGTCATATATCAGTGCTAGGAATAAAATCAAAGGCCATGGACAGATATGCATTTGATGTGCTCCAAATCCTGGAGCACTTGAAAGTCAGTGCTATGCAGAAGCTGCTCCCCTTCTGCTCCCAAAATGGTACTGCAGGCATTCAGTGCCACTACTTGCAATAGTTTAGGTCCTGCAGTGAACAGCGGCAACTATGAACGAGGAAGAGAACAGACCTTTAATGATAGTACAGCATCCTGTTCCTCCATCTTGATTTCCCCCCCTCAGGGATCATGTTCAAATTTCTCACATTATAAGACATTCCCTTGTAAGGGACCATCTCCAAAGTCTAACCATTATCACTATATCTTCCCCTTTTATATAAATAACTGTCACTATATAACAACAAAAACCTGCACAACAACAATACAAAACAAAACAGCCACAACAACAACAATTCATAACCTACAGAGGAGAGGTTACCAGTAGGGGTGTGCGAAGCTTCAGTCACTGATTTGACTCAGCAGAGATTCAGGCCAATTCCATGGCCAAATCTCTGAATCTGAATCAAATCAGAAGATGCTTTAATCTCTCTGAATCAAATTGGAACCCTCTGAATTGATTCAGATAGATTTGACAATTTGGATGTAGACACAGCTTTTCTACACGCTGAGATGGTGGGGCTGATACAGCATCCCACAGAAGCATGGAGGGCTCCCCAGGGCTTGGCAGCAGACCCAGAAGTGGGTCATTGGGGAGACTTCTGGGTCATCAGGGAGCATGCTGGCCCACCACACCCTCTCAGCTTGGCAACTGGTACCTCTTGTATTGGGGGGTGGGAACTGGGGTCCCCCACGACCAGTCGAAGTACTTCCATTCTACTTTTGGGTTTTCTGCCAACCATGCAAGGACTCCCTCATGCTCCTGTGAGATGCTCATCTGCCCCAGCATCACAGGGTTCTTAAGCCATGCTTGGTACCTAAGAAGAAACATTTAAAGCTGTGTCTTTAGCTGAATCACTGATTCTCTGAATCAGCATGGAATCTTCAAATTCAGATTTGGCTGAATTGAATTGGGGACAGTGATCTGAATCAATGAATCAAATCACTGTCCCCAGTTTGGGCCAAATCCTAATCTAAATCAAATACGGCACATTTTGCACACCCCTAGTTACCAGCTCTTAACTGTGGAGTGAGTCTTTACCACTTACTTTCCTAATCATCAGATCCCTTTAACTTATTCACAGACCTCTGTGAGTCTTTCTGGCCATTTCACCTGTTACCTGGATCTCCAGAGTATATGCTCCTCATTGGGGTTTTGGGGGCTCTCTTTTGGATCATTAGTATCTTTACCTTCTGAGAATGATGACAAAGAATTGGAACTAGGAACAGTTAACTGAGACTGATTCAAGTCCATATCTCCTGCTGATGTCTGAGAGCTAAGTGGAAGCATGAGTAGGTCTCACTGAAACATGCCCCCTTGATCTGTCTGAATTAGATAAGACCGTGAGTGCACTAACTGTTTCATTGTACACTGCTGGTCCCATGTTCTCAACAAGTAATTCCTCAAAAAACTCTATCACCTGGCTTTAATAGTGAAAGCTCATGAGCTCTTGTGCCAAAGTAGCATTTCTGTTTTCTCCTCTGATCTTCTTTCATTCTCCTTATGGCTACAGTGTTAGGATTTTCCAATAAGGTATTAATAATGGGAAGATTTGACTGTATCCGCTGCCCCATTAACAACTATTCTGGGGACCAGCTATTGTCTAGAGGTGTACTACGATAGTGTTTTATATAAATCACCTCCATTGTCCAATGCTTTTTTCATTAGGTTTTTCACCATCTGAAGAGATTGTCCTGCAAGGTCCTGTTGGGGATAATTTGGACTTGACATGCTGTGATGAAAATCCCAGTCCTTGGCAAATTGCCCTCACTCTGCACTAGAGAACTGTGGCCCATTATCACTGAATACTTACTTCATCTGGAATTCCAAGCTTTGCAAATATGGCCTTCAAGTAAGCTATCACTGAGCAACTGCTGGTACATTGCAGTGTACAGATTTCTGGATACAATCAGTAATTATTAAATACACCCTGGAGTTCCAAGCACAGAAGTTAGTGCTCATGTTCTCATAGGCCCTGTGCGGAACAGGGTGAGGCTTTAGTGCTTCCCCCTGCTGGCAGGGTCTGAATTTCAAGCTGGTAAAACAGTTTTCAACTGTATTAGCAATGTCTTAATTGATCCTTGGCCACTACATCACATCTCTTGCTCACTTCTTGCATTTCTCAATACCTAAGTGTCCCTCATGGAGCTTCTGTAGCATTCCTCCATGGTATTACAACTTTACTGCCCTGAAAATAACTTCTTCAATGACTGATAGTTCATGTCAGCAATTCCAGTAGTCCTGCATGCTCGAGTCACAGGTACTCCTGTCCTTGGCCAACCAGAAATTATTATTCCTTTCAGAATCCCTAATGAGTGATCTTTTTCAGTTTCTTCTTTTATTTGTTGTAGCCTCCTCTCCACAATCAGAAGTGAACTAACAATCAAGTCAACATAGGCTTGCATCTCAGAGGTTTTTTCTGTTTGTCCAATAGTGGCTGCTGCCCTAGACAGCATAGCTGTTGTCAACAGAAATTTACCAGGTGCGTAATTCACAACTAAGTCATACATCTGCAGCTTAATTATCATTCTTTGAAGCCTTAAGGCACAGTCATTCAGAGGCTTGGAAAACAGTGCTATAAAGAGCTTGTAGTCTGTTTCTACACCTACTTTCTGCCCATAAATGTATTGATTGAATTTTTGGCATGCAAACAAAATTCCTAACAACTCTTTCTCAATCTGTGCATACCTGCTCTCTGCCTTAGTCAGTGATTTAGGTACATAAGCAACAGGTTGCCATCAGTTGTCAAAATTCTGCTGTAGCACAGCATCTAATCCCAACTATGAAGCATCAGTTGATATTTGTATTGGTTTCCCAGGAGTATAGAATTTTAATACAGATTCTTGTATTAATTGTTGCTTCAAGACTTTCCATGCTTCCTCCTGTTTTGGATTCCAGCACCATTCATTTTTACTTTCAAGAAGCACCCTTAGAAGTGCTGCTGTTGTAGATAGGTTTGGTATGAACTAGGGCTATGTGAGGCTTCAGATCACACTTCAGATCCAGGGCTGCTTTGGATGCTTTGGCGTCCGAAGCAGCATGCCTGGAGTGAAGCACTCACTTAAGCTGAGTGAAGGGCTCATTTAAGCTGTCCGAAGCAGTTCAGAGCTTCCAAAATGCTTCAGAAATGCTTTGGATGCTCTGAATGCTGAAAGGGAAAGTTAGAAAAAGATGGAGGGAGAGTGGGAGAGGAAGGGGAAGCTGAGGGGGGTGGGGGAGACTGACATGTGTAGTGGCCAGTGACAAGGATTTATCTCTGGCTGCCTTTCCAGTGACAGCTTCTGGAGGAAGGGAGCTAGAAATAGCATAAAAGCCTCTGTTTGGAGGTGTGCTGTGCCTTTTGCAAGCTTGTTCCCTCTTAGGGACTGCGTGAGAAAGGTACCCTAGCAGACTCAGGCATCTCAGCTTGGCTGCTTTACTCAATAGTTGAACTTGCCTGCTCCTTTTTGTTGTTAGAAAGGATTGAGTAGGATTTAGTTTGTCTTAGCTTACCTATTCAATTACTTTTACTATTACTATTCAATTCATTTCTTTCAATTTATAATTGCTCTTTTTTGTTGTTGCAAACTTTGAAAAAAGAAAGCTGTGTTTTTCCTGCCAGTGTGATCCATCGCTGTTCATGGAGGCACACAGATTGCACACATATGCAATATAAATAAGAAAAATCAGTTATACATAGGAGGAGAAGACAGACAGCACAGAATTGTTACATAACTCTTAACACTGAAGTAAACAATCAGAGAAGAGTCCAGTGCATGCACGCAACAGAGGGAATAAAACACCAAACACAAAAGAAGTGACACACATACACAGACCTTTGGCAGCACAAGAAAGATTAATATGAAGCGTGCTGGAAAGGCAGGTGTCAGGTCTTCTGGCAGGGGAGGGAGAGGGGGTATGGGGAGAGCTAGAGCTGCAAGTCCCCCCACCCCCAAACACAGATGCATTCACTTCCCAAGCAGCCATGACATCAGTGCTGCCAGTGGAAGCAAGGAGTTGGGAGTAGTGTCTGCACCTGACGTCCCTGCACCTGTACCACCTCCACTTAGTCCAGAAATAGGCACCAGCAGTGGAATCACTGTCTCCTCCACCCCAATGTCAGCTCTCAATGTGAGCCTCCCACTGCCAGAGGAGCTGGAGCTGGAATCAGGGATGCTGAGCGCACTGACTCAGGCAATTCTGGGGACGGAGGGGGAATCAGAGTTTGTGCTCCACACACTTCAAATTTCCCCTAGATCCAGGCCTCCTCCAGAAAGCAGAACCTCAGAGGAGGCTGAGGTTATGGAAGCAAGTGGCTCAGCTAAGGCAGCTCCTCCTGCTGTTGAGCCTCATCCTGCTGAGGAGTGGGATAAGGCAGGATCCTCAGCCACAACCCAGAAGTGGGGGAGTAGCATAGTGTGGGAGCATTTTGAGCTGGCAGTTGATTCCAGGTTTGCCATCTGCCAGTACTGCCAAAGGCACATGAGCCGTGGCAAGGATGTGAAACACTTTTCCACCATGGCCATGCTGCTGCATCTAAGGAGACAGCACCCCTTTGCCCTTGTTGCCTGACACCAGTGCACGTGTGCCAGAAAAGAAGTGCTCCACTCATTCCAAACCCCCCTTGCCCCCAAAGCAGAGGCAGGCCACCCTGGACCAGTGAGGGAAAGGTGGACAGAAAAGGGGGCATGTTCCCAAAGTGAGCGAGATCACCCAGAGCACTGGGGAGATGCTTGCTCTGTATAGCCATCCCTTGTCTCTAATTGAGTGACCAGGGTTCAGGCAGCTCATAGCACTTTTGTCCCCATTTTACAAAGTGCCCACACATACCACTTTTAGCAGGATGGTGGTGCCCTCCCTGTCTGAGCATACAGGGAATACTTGAGGGAGGAGCTGCATAAGGCAGGGCCGCAGGTATTCTTCCACTTCACCTCTGACATCTACAGCAGCCGGGGTGGTGATCATGCCTACCTCTCCCTCATGGGGCATTGGTGCAATCAGTCAGGCTGTCAGTGGGCTCTACTGCAAGCCAAGGTGCTGGATGAGTCTCACATGGCAAGGGAAACCATGGTGGGCCATGAACTGCATGGTGCAGGGGTGGCTTATTGGGCAGGCAGAGCTCACTCACAGATTCATGGTCACTGACAATGGAGCCAATATGGTGAAGGCTGTCCATGATACCAACTTTGTTGGTATCTGCTGTGTGGTGCACAGGCTGCACCTCATAGTGAGAGATGCCTTGGAGGAGAACAGGACTGTTGGTGATGGTGCCACCACCACTACAGCTACAAGCCAAGTGATTTTGAAATGCAGGAAGGTGGTGGGCTACTTCCACCACAGCATCAAAGGGGGCAAGATGCTGCGGGAGAAACAAGCAGAGTTGAGCATCCCACAGCACAAAATCATGCAGAATGTGGAGTTGGTGGAACTCCACCTGATGTTTGAAAGGCTGGTGGAGCAACAGAAGGCTATCCATGAGATGGCCTCACTTGGGGAGATCGGGATCAGCAGCCTCCTGAACAGAGCTGAGTGGGGTACCATCTCCTAGATCTTGGTTGTCCTCAAGCACTTTCTCAAGGCTACTGAGACCCTTAGTACTGGCAATGCCCTCCTCAGTCAGGTGATTCCCATTGTGAGGGAACTTGAGAACCAAATGGAGAAGTTCCAGGGGATCAATGTTCCTTGGGGC
>JAGPOW010002514.1:32679041-32698511 GCA_030014935.1 Caiman crocodilus | reverse complement strand
GTCCACATGATGGCAGGTATGTGTGACCTGAGGGTGAAGAGGAGCATGCTCACTGGCAGCACCAAAACCCTCGATCAGTGGACGCAGGTGCTGGTCAACAAAGTCAGGGAGGATGAAGTGCAGAGGCGAGGAGATGTGGAAGAGGGGAATCCCGTGTCAGCACTCCCAGCACCAGCCAGTCTGCTCCATGCCAGGCACTGCCAATGTGGGCCATGGGCATGGCTTCAAAGCTGGGATCCAAACTCACCAGAGCCCAGCCTCAGGCAAGTAGTACTGAGGCTTTGGTGGCTACCTATCTCATGGACAATGTGGGGCCGCTGGACTGTGACCCTTTGTCCTACTAGGCAAGTCGCAGTAGATGTGGCAAGATCTGGTCACTGTTGCCTGGCAACACCTGTCCCGTCCACCAACCACTGTTCCAAGCGAGAGGGTGTTCAGCATTGTTCAGGATGTTGTGACACCCCACTGCACCTACTTGGATCCTACTTTGGTGGAGCAGCTGGTGTTCCTAAAGGTAAATCTCTTGCTGCCAGGGTTCCCCAAGCTCCATCTGCAGATGGACTGAGTGCCACCTTCCTCACTCCATCTGCACTAATTTCCTTTGTTGAGTTTTTTAAAAGCCAAGTAATGCCCTGCTCTCAGCTGGGCACAATGCAGGCAAGAAATCCAGTCCGTAAAAATGGAAATGGAGGCATCAGAGGGTGAAGGACAGGCTGGAGTGGGATGTAGCAGTGCAGGTAAAAGTGCAGAGGTGCCTGGGGTGTCAGATGTCCGGCAGATCGCAGTGTGTCAGAATTCCACTGTGTGTATCGAGTCCATGAGTTTCTGTACCTACTACCTAGGAGGCTGATGAAGTGCAGTTCATAGGCCCAGCTCTGAAAAGTGGCTTGCATTGTAATTTGTTCCCTCTCAGGATCAAGCCTGAGAGACTGGAGGCAGAGTGGGTTTTTTTTGTGAAGAATGTGCTCCCACAGGTAGTTGAGTTTTGTTGCCTTTGATAGACTCTGGTGTGCAGTTTGTGGGGGTACTGGAGATAATTGGCAGGTTTTGTATTTTGAGCTGTAGGAAGTTGGCTTCAGTTCTGGTTAGGTGCTTGTTTGAATGTACAAACCACTTTCAAAATGGAGTATTGATTGTGCATAATTTAGAACTTTCCTCTGTTAACTTCAGCTGCCAGAATGCTGGAGAAGCATCGCGTTTACTAAAGAACTGCGCATTTGCAAACTGAGCCATAATCTCTTCTGTGGTGGGCAACTTAAAATCTTCTCTTTTTATGGCCTTATTGAGATCCCTTGGATCCAAGCGTATCTGCAGCTGTCCATTATTCTTCTCCACAATAACTAAGGGAGTTTTCACCCACTTTGTTGGCTCTTCAATGTTCTGTATTACCTGGGCTTCCTCCATCCTTTTTAGCTTTGCCTTTAGTTTATCATGGAGAGCAAAAGGCACTTTTCTGCATGGCTATATAACTGGAAGGACCTGTTTATTTATCTGAATTGCATGTTCCCCTGGCAAGCAACCAGAGCCTTGAAATAAATCATGATATTCCAAGATAAGGTCCTCATAACCCAAGCCAGAGTGTTCTAATGCAAGCACTGGTTTAAACAAATTGAGCTTTTCACAAGCCGCTAGGACCAAAATAGGTGTTACCTCTTTAGGTACTACAATGAATGCAAGATTATACACCTCATTTTTGTGTTTGATGCAGGCAAGGTACTTTCCTTTGACTGGTATATTTGCCCCTGTATAGGCAGCGTAGTTGCATTTGTTGGCCTCAGTTTTGGTTTAATTTTCAGCCTTTTATAATCTTGCTCTGGTAAAATATTCACCTGAGCGCCTGTATCCAGTTTAAATGGAATCATTATGGCAGGATCCAGTCCTCAGTAGCTCTGTTTGATTCTACTGTATCTATATAATAATCTCCCCCTGGTGTATCTTCAGCCATATGCACTTGGATTTTATGGGCTTGCACTTTGCAACATTTGGCAAAATGATTATTCTCACCACAGTTAAAACAGAGCTTTCCTAATGCAGCACATCTTTTGGAGCCATGATGCATTCCACACCTGCTGCATGCTTGCCTGTACTCCATCTGCCCCTTAGTCATAGTTGTGGTGGTTGGGGCAATCTCCATTTGAATTGGTCTTTTCTGTCTGTCTTTACTATTTTTTGCATGGACAACACCCGCAACTGCATTCATCTCTTTGGCCTGGGCCTTCACAGCTTTAGCTGCTTTACAAATCTGTATAATTTTTTTTCTAGGGATAGATCTCCTTCCCATAGCAGCCTCTCTCTTAATCCATTGTCTGTAATGTCACAGGTGATTCTATCCTGATCAGAGAATCTGTTATGTCCTCAAAACACAGGTCTAGCTGAGCACTTTAAACTCCGTGATATAGTGCTCTATGCTTTCATCTGGTTGTTGTATACACATGAAAAATTTATGTCTTTCAAAAGTCTCATTTTGCTTTGGTACACAATATTCTTCAAATTCATTCAGTATCTTGCTTAACTTCATGTTTTGGCCTGGAGCAAATATAAAGTTGTTGTACACTTCAAATGCTTCTTCCCCTACCATATGCAAGGAAATGGATGATTTAATTTATCAGTTTTCTCTTCTGCTTCTATAGCTACTGAATACAACTCAAACCTTTGTCTAAATTTGTTCCAATTCTCAGCAATATTGCCTGACAACTGAAGGCAAGAAAGTGCTTGTAATGCATACATGTTTAACAGTCTCTCTCAGCCTGTTACACTTCTGCCTTGCAGAGACAGTACACACAGAGGCCTTTGTTGCTTGCCGTGTGTAGTTTCCAAGCTCTGAATTGCCAGCTTTCTCCTAGGCATAATACTGCAGATCAATCCAATCTCCCCCATTCACCACTTCCAACTCCATATAATAGTTTAGGACCTGCAGCGAACAACAACTATGAATGAAGAAGAAAACAGACCCTTTGCCTCTCCCCAGCATTTTTTAACAAAATAATTATCATTTTGACAGAGTAGACACTTAATCCATGCTCGAATCCACCTGAGGACTTGAAAAGTCAAAGTGAAAAAGACATGTTCTATTTTAAAGTATTTAAATATAAATCAGTGGGTTAGAATAACAGTACCATAATTACCTATTTTGTGTGGAAGACCCTTGTCATCAAATTGACCTTTAGGACTTTCCCCCAGGTACACTTCCTCTAGTGTAGTATTTAGGCTTTAAGGTTTTTTTCCCCCCTTGTCTTAAAATGACCCTTTCCCCCAGGTTTCACCGTTCTGTGTTTTATTTTTGCTGCTAAAGCAAATGGGCTTCCCACCTGTTGGAAAACATACCTGAATATTAGACATTATTGCTTAATATTTCTTGATGTGGCTATTCAAAACAAAGACTATTCAAGTGATATTTAACATTTTGTAAAATGAATTTAGCCTTTGTATTGCTCCACTGATCTGTAACAGTCTTTCTAATCTCAGAGGTTTAAAACCTTCATTTGCTCTGCATATTTATATATGTAATATGTATATTTCAGGATTTTCTATATTTTATGACAATTTGAAATTAAAAAGGAAAAGAATTATATCTAGAGAGTTTAATTATATATATATATATGAAATGAGATTAGTACTATTTTGGTCTCTAAACTTACCAGCTTTAATTGAACCAAAAATGATATCAAGGGTTTTTTTCTATAGCTGACTCACCAAAGCAACCCTAGTTTAATTTTCATATTTTAAGTAATCAATTTAGTCTTATATTTTAGAAATTAGTGACACAAACTAAAAATCTATGGGAGATTTGAAACAACTTCAAATACTGACTGTCATATGAATAATATCTGGGGGGGAAATGGCCAGACTAACCAAGCATTTATTCAGTGTTTTAAATAAAGGTACTGTCGGTCAAGTAATGCAGTAGCTACTAGGGCTGTGTGAAACACCATTGTCTTGTTTCAATGTCCATTTCACTGTTTTGAAGGGACACTGTTTTGTGTCATCGTTTTGTCTCATTTTGAAGCACTGTCCTATTTAGTTTTGTTCAAACTGTTTTGTTGTTTTGATGAGTCTCAACGTTTCACTGATAAGCTATAATGGAGAATCATGCAAATGCCTAAAATGTTGTCATTTCTTGCCTGATTTGGATAAAAGTGCGTGGATGGTAGCCCCTTCTAAGGGCATGAAGCCTGCCAAGATTCAAGGAGATAGGTGCAGAGGTTTCTGGGAAACTGCACCTCGAAGTGTTCAAAGCTAAAGTTCTGACACTTGCCGGCAGTGGCAACCTCCTGTCATCTGGCATGCAGATCTGGAGTCATGCATCCCTAGGAGGGCTGCAGGGCTATGCCAGACTACACTCGGTGGTCCAGGCCCCTGGATATGCATACCGGATGAGAGAAGGCTGCTGCTAGGGACCAGCACTGAGTGCAGCCCACACCCAGCACTGGAGAAGATTGCTGCTGCTACCTGAGCCTCCTTTCTTCCAGTGCAAATCTGGGGGCTCGCATCCCTGGGAGGATTCTGGTACAGCAGAGGAGAGGAGCCTCAGGCTGCCTCTCCCACCAGGGACTGGTGTTCCCTGCTCACCTCCCCTGCTCAGCCCGTGCCTGGTTCCAGCCCACCTGCTTGGCCCACGTCCGGCAGTGGCCAGCTGTGGTCTCCCCACATGCTGTGTGCTGGCCTGTGGCCTCCCCATGTGCACCCCACCAGCCTGCAGCCTTCCTGTGCACTCCCTGCCAGGTTCCAGCCTCGCCATGCACTCCCCAACTAGCTCCACCCCCCCTTGCATGCTCCCCACCCAACTCTTGGCCCTCTTGCATACCCCCCACCTGGATCTAGTCCCCCCATGAGCCGTCCACCCAGCTCCTGCCCCCCTGCAGCTGACCAGTAACAACAGCCACACTCTTGGCTTTATGGCACAACCACTCTGCATGACAGAGAGGAGGGTGGCTTGGCCCCAGCTGCCAAGTATCTGTGTGGCCTCTGCTACAGTGTGCTGCTGTGGCCCAGCTCGGCATGGCATGGTGAAGCACCATGTGTTTTTGGGCAGCTCTGAGCTGTCACCCAGGGCTGCACGCCACTTGTGGGGACTGCCAGAAACACCAGCCCAGGTCCTGCATGCATAGAAGTGGCCCATCTGGATGGTGCTGGGTTCACACATGCAGTATTCAGGCCATTGTGGCTGGTGGTCCCCATGAGTGGCGCGCAGCCCCAGGTGACAGCCTGGAGCTGCCCAAAAGCACATGGCCCACGCTGTGTCAAGCAGGGCCACAGTAGTGCGCTGTGGCAGAGGTTGCACAGATACGTGGTGGCTGGGGCCAAGCTGCTCTGCCCTCCTCCATGCAGGGGGACTGTGCCACAAGGCGAGGAGCATGGTTGCTGTTGCTTGTAAGTGGCATGCGGGGGGGCCAGAGCTGGGCGGGGTGTGTGCGGGGGGGCCGCAGCCTGGTGGGGAGCATGTGGGGGAGGCTTTAGCTGGGCAGGGAGATAAAGGGGTGCCACAGCCAAGTGAGGAGCATGCAGGGGTCCACAGCTGGCTGCTGTGCTAGTGAGCGGGCCACTGCCAGCTGCAGGCTGATTGGCGGGACTGGAGCCAGTTGCAGGCTGAGCGGGGGGCTGTAGCTGAGCAGGGGAAGTGAGCAGGGGGCGCTGGTCCCTGGTGGGAGAGGCAGCCGGAGCCTCCTCTTATCTGGGGTGCAGAGCTGGGGTCTCGTACCCCCGGGAGAGCTGCTGGGCTGTGCTGGGCTCCTGCTGGGGGTACGCACCCCCAGATCTGCACCAGATGAGAAGATACTTAGGCTGCAGCAGCAGCAATCTTCTCCAGTGATGGGCACAGCCCATGCCCAGTGCCAGTCTCTGGTGGGAGAGGCAGCCTGAGCCTCCTTTCGTCCGGGTGCAGATCGGGGGCTCGCATCCCTGGGAGGAGTCTGGCACAGCCCTGCAGCCCTCCCAGGGTTGTGGGCCCCCAGATCTGCATGCCAGATAAGAGGAGGCTACTAGTGCTACCTGGGACCAGCGCTGAAGACAAGTAAGCCCAACTTCAAAACTTGAAATGTTTTGAAACTTTAAAAACATTTTGAGTTCCCTTTCATTTTCAAGCTGTTTCAAAGCCTTTGTTTCATTTTGATTTCACTGTTTTGAGCTTGAAACTTGTTGAAACAGCTTAAAAAGGAATCACCCGGTGAAATTTCACAGAGCCCTAGTAACTACCACCCTCCTGCTTAACTGCTTATAAAATGGGGAAACATCCTGTTCCATCTTTCTGCTGTGCTGTTAGTAATTTTCCACATGCAGCATGCTTCCTCTAGTGTAGTATTTAGGCTTTAAGGTTTTTTTCCCCCCTTGTCTTAAAATGACCCTTCCATTTCTTGTATATCATGATCTTTCAAAAATATTCTCTATGAAGATTCTGCTTATGAAGTTCTGAGAGTCCAGCTGCAAGTTTTTCTTTTCACCCATTATCACCAGAACAGATGTCCTACAAACCAATTTATGCCCAGTTCAAGCTGATAGGATTACACACAGCAGTGTGGCAAAGAACATAATTTTAAAACAGTGGAATCACAGAAGCATAGCTGAGGACATATTTTAGCTGCAGATCTCTTAGCTCTGGCTTGGATATATAAGGTGAAAAGAGCACAGGGCAAGTTTGGAGGGCTGAGGCTATACGGAAGGTGGCCAGTAGATCAATATAATCATGGTTCCATTGTCATTAACCCTCTTCCATGGGCTGCTCTCTCCTGCCAAAATAGTTTTGGGTATAGGCGAGTCCCCACAGAGTATACATGATGTACATTGTACAGGGAAGTACTGTACCTTCCTGTTTTATAGCACCCATATAAATATTACAGGACCAAATGTTATCCTTTGTAGTTACAGACTGTTGACTTCTCATAAAGGTAAATCTCTGGCATCTAAACTCTACATCCACAAAACAAACAGAACTATGGTAATGAAGTGCACGGTAACAAAACTATCGCATCAGTTTCACTTTTTAAACGTTACCTTTTGAATACCACCCCAATTTCTTGAAAGAGAAATTTTTCTGTAAAAAGCATGAACATCTGTAACTCTGTGACAATAATAATAAAATATTGATTGCTTCACAGAATGGGGAAAAAAGCAGAGGGTGTAGCATAAAAAAACCCATTAAGCTACTTAAGCAGATGAGCAAAGTAGCAAAAACAGGCTTTGGTGTGTTATTGAATGTAGCTGTCCTGTAATGTACAGGGAATCTGCGATACATGACAGATTTATGCACACTAATATAAAATTAAAAAAAGCACAGAGAACAGTGTTTTGTCTAAAATGTTATACTTATTTATGAGATGGGAGATGCATTTGAGGTGGAGTAGCTACAAACTGAAAATCTTTCTTTTTATGTAGCCCTTAATGTTTATTACTGTTCAATATACTCTGTCAAATTCTACAGTCTTATTATGTTCAAATTAATATGGGCCTTCAATAGGGCAATTGTACCCAGTGTATAGTGTGATAGTACTAATCTGAATACTGTATCTTAATTTGAATATGGAAGTAGGCTGATGCAGACTGAAATATAAAGCATTCCTCAGTTGAGATACACTCTGTTATGGCAGGTGGCTTTGAGGTCAGCTGTTATCTTTGTATCTTGAATTAATCCTGTGTTGTTGTTCATTTTGTAATACACATACATTTTAAAATATCTTTGTTGTATTCCGTATCGCATTTTCTTCTCCCTCCACCCCCACCTCAAACCCTTCTGATGTTAATTTCCCACCCTTGTTGGTGGCCATAAAAATGAAAGAATAACTCTCTTGGGAGCTGATGCCAAAAGGACAGTTAAACATGAATGCCAGATAGTTCAAAACCAAATCCCTTTATCAAGAGAGTAAATGTGTCAAATGGCTACTGCTGATCTAAGGCTTGGTGATCAAGATCCATTTGTCATCTTGGGCTTCTGACATGGCCATCGTTTTGACCAGCTTCCCTATAACACTTAATAGATCAGTCAAGCAAGCACTAATGTTAAATTATGTAGCCTGACAGTAGTACCACAAAGTGAAGGAGACTGATTTGTGCTGGAGTTGTGACACCCATTTTTTACCCTTTTATTTTGTTTCAGTTGTGTTAATTTGATCATTACTAAATTGAAATCAGCTGAGGAGTACTGAAATATTGTAAGAGACCACAGACAGTTTCTAATATGTTGACATTACTCTCAGCAGCATAGTCTCAGGGGGTGTTTCAGGTAATCATGAGAAGGAGGCTGAGAAAAGGTGGCAGGAAATCAATTTAAAAATAAGCAGCAGAGGAGCAAAAGAAATCCCAGGGAAACTGCAAGAACAGTAAAAGGTAAATAAGTGTACAATTAGCTGTAAAACAAATGGAGCAATGGGAGGGAAAAGTATAACACAAAATGACTCAGAAAAAGGGAATTATTTTCTAAATCTACAACTGTTCGCTATGGCAGTAGTTGTAGCAGGAACTGAAACATTTTTTTCCTCATTCATTATTTTTTTTTCAAGGGATATCCTGTTTTTCCCCTCTTTTTTTCATTCATGTCTTGTTTTATCTCTTCTTTTATTTCCTTTGGGCTGTACCATGAGAGACACTGAACATCTGCAATTTTCAGTGACCTCAATAGGATTTGTAGGTTTTCAAAACAAACTGATCCAAAAGCTCAGTGAAGTCAGTTGAAAGGCTGCCATTGACTTTAATGATGGTTTGGATCATAATCAAGATGCTCAGCAGCTCTCACAGCATGATCCATTGTTTAAATAAAGCCTGTAAAGCTGCACTAGAGTAAAAGACAAAAGGCTTGTCTGTGATTCCTTATCTTGCTCAAATATTTCTGAATCTCTGCTTTTTTTTTTGCTTGTGATCTCTGTATTTTGTAATAAGATTCTTTGGGGCTCTACACGATGAGATGTTGATGGAGGCACTCAATATATAAAAAAATGTGAAGAAAATAAGATAGCTGTATTACATTTTTTGAAATCTAATGTATGCATTAAACATATGTGGTCATGTTCCTCTGGATTTTCTGGACAAGACTGCATTCACCTTGTCTCATCTGATCTTTTTAGCTAAGCTGTCCTTGGCCTTGCTAATGTTTGGATTGTTCACTATCTTAGAGCCCCATGCCAGAAGATACAAGACAATAAGAAATGGTCAAATGAGAAAGCTAGATAAAATCTGAATGACTGGCTAAACTGAGGTTGGAAATTAATATTAAAGGAAAGGAAGGATATGCATCTCTCCCACGTTGATCATGCTGTCTGCTACATGGGTGGAAAGTTAATCAATCTGGTGCTCTTTGCATACCTTGGAAACCAAAGTCAGTGGCTGTAGACGACTCTGACTAATTTAGCCAACAGTACAAGTATCCATTCCTTTAAGGTCTACCCCTATAAGGCTCCAATCAATAGGTTTGGCTGGTAACCATATAGGGGTGGAGAAAATCCAAGTAGGAAAAAATTAAACTGTTGGGGAGGGGTTGCAAGCCTCAGCCCTGAAGGCATACATCCCTCAGGCATACCATATTTATTTGTTAAAATAACAAAATACCTAATGGCAGCTAGTTTTACCTAAATCTTAGCATTTTTCTCCTGACCAAGATATTCTATCTCTGAGGACTCAGAGCTTTCCTGGGGATCCTGAGGCCTTTAGGTGTTTTGATATTTTAATACGTCTATCTGATTGATATATTCCTAGGGATAAATAATTATGTATTTTAGAGAAGCTAATATTGCAATTTTCATATTTTTCATAGCTCCCAAAGAGAAGACTACTAGATGCCAAACCCAGTCGGACCTACTGAGGAAACATAGCTGGCAAACAAGGGTGCTGTAATTTGATGATTTAGTCTAAGGTAGAATGAATTGTACAGTTCCACACTGAGAGTAATGTAGGTGGTGGATGTGGCACTCATGGGGAGTCTGAGGGAGGGTTCAGAGAGAGGACTTACATTTACTTGTGACAGACCAATCTTACCTGTGTCTCTCACTTTTCCATTTCCCATCTACACAGAGGTGTAGTGTGACTACAAATGTTGGTGCCCTGGGCAAAGATGCTGGGAATCAGGGCAGTGGGGTTGGGGGATTGGGGTAGGCAGGAGAGATCGTGGGGAATGGGGAGAAGAGGGTTGTACTCAGTGTCTTACCTGCTGGTACATGGCTACTTCTTGTTACTCCCACAAGCTCCCTAGGGGTCACCATTCTGGTACCCCCAAATCAGCACCTGGAGCTAGTGCCTCAGTTGCCTACTACTAGTTTAAGCATCTATTCTCATGTAAATGTTTGAGGCTCTCCGGTAGTCTCTAGCTTGTCTTATAAATTGATTCCTGTCCCAGTTTCTGCCGCAATTCATTTTTTTTTTCTGAAAGAGAAGTTAAGGGCAAGACTGCATAAACAAGTTACTAGGAGGTAAGCAAGGTATGGTGTGACTTTACCACAAAATAGCAAATGCTTTGTAACTACTCTAATCAGTGCATGCTTTTATGCTATGGTAAATGTGAAGTATTTTGTCTGCAATGAGATTGGGTAAGCTAACTTGCAGTTATTGCTGGATAAGAGCATGTACACAAGCAATTACCATGGTGAGAAAAATGTATTATAGAATGTTATCAGAGAACAAAGTTTTAGAAAATGGAAAAAGTCTTATATTTATTATTAGTTTAGTGGAATGGAAATTAGAAGTATACTTAAACAAGAAATACAAGTGGAGAGAATTTTGAGAAATAAATCCCAAATGTACATTTTAATTGGAATTATTTATAGTATAGCAACTGTAGTATAAATCATTATAGCACAGTTGTTTATACTACAGTAACTGTATATTCGTTCAGCATGAAAATGCTCACGTGTTAAAGAATTTTAGAAATATATTTTACTATTCTATCAATAACTGTCATAAATAATATGTATCTGATTTGCACAAGAAGAGAATGAACTCACTGAGATATTTTTGATGAAATATTGAAAATATATTAAACATGAGAGTTTGATATACTTACAAATAAGAACAATTTCAGCATCAAATACATGATATAATTTATTGAATGGATATATAAAAATCATCACTTTGAAAATTAAATTGGTTGAAATTTTTTCAAGAAGCAGAATCAAATTGAATTGGAAAAAATGCACTCAAACAATAACATGCACATTTGAAGTAAGTTGGAGATAAAATTAGTCAAGAAAATGCTTAGCACCTTCAACTTTGGATCTCAAGACTTCCTTCAGCATAGCCTCAATAACCTCATCTTATTTTATTGTTTTTATTTTTCAAATAAGAAAATGGAGGCAGAGAGAGATTATGGGCTTGAGTCTACTCTTGATAGTTGTGCTAATACTAGTGCCTAGCATTTCATAAGGCCAAAAAAAAAGGGCCATAGACTGCAAAACTTAAGTATATACATATATTCATATACTTTTGGTTGGCTTGCTTATGTGAGTACTTGGCAGTGTTGGATATGAAGAATGTCAGATTGTCTGCCTTTGATTACTCTGAGACAAAGATCTGGTCTGAAGTGTCTTCCTCAAGGTCACACTGGAACTCTGTGGCAGATCTGGGAATATAGATTTCCTTCTACATTTCTTGACTGTCAGCCATAAATGCATTTAATTAATATTACTTGTGTTTTAGTAACCTCAGAGACATCAGTCATGTGTTCAGTACTGTACAGGCACATAGTGACAGTCATGTAGGTTAAGTACAGACAATCAAAAAACCCAAGACTGAATTGATTCAATCTTTGGAGGTTGGTCTAAGATGCATAAATTCTAAACTGAACCAATAAGCTAGTAAGCAGACATTCATTTTTGATACTAGAAATGCAGCCATATGTCTGCAGTGGCTCAGGCCAGAAACCAGGGGCTGCTAGAGCATGGCTCCCTGCTTAGCTGGAGCAGACAGCTTGGGCAAAAGCTAGCCTGTCCACCCTGTGAGGGAAGGTGGAGTGGAGCGGCTTGTGGGGGAGGTGTAAAATATCCTAGGATGCTGGTGGACTGTGAGTTAACTTGAATCAGGAAGGGATCTGGGAGAGAAATTCAATAAACCAATTTAACTTATATCAGTCTGATACTACATCTGTCCAGGTTTATCTTAAACTTGTTTCAGTCATTTTGAAAGTGGTTTATGTGCAATGAACTTCTGTTGTGTTACAGATTTGAACTCGTTTCTGATCACTTATACCGGTTTAGGTATAACTCTGTCCCAAGCCATAATGTCTCTAATGGTAGTGATTTTATTAAATAGATCTTACTCTACTAAAGTAAATGAATAATTCTTTACTGATATTTATCTTGAGGTCTAAAGATATTGTTTAAAAACATTTAGTACAATGACTACTAAACAAACTGCAAGCAGTTGCTTTAGTGTCATTCCCAAAACTCTCATTGTATGTAAGTTATGTTTTTAGTTCACTTTTTTCAGGGCATAAGTTGAAGGAAACAAGAAATGTTATAAAAGAGATACTGTATAAATAGCTATAAATAGACATTTACTGCCAATTTGCAGTATGGATTTAAGAAATCTGGGAAACTGTTAGCTGGAAATGAGGAATAAAAGTCTTGAAAGCAGAATAAAAACAAACCACCATGGAACAAGTTATATCAGGGATTCTTCCAATTAACATATACTGTGTAACATTCATATCATTTGAGTCCAGTTCATCCTTTTCACAGATCCAGGTACTTTTTTCCATACTTAGAACTTTGTGCAGGTCATTTAAAGTGAGTATTTACCTATAGTCATTCTTCAGAACAATATAGGAAATTACTCCATGGGAAGTATTTGGTTCCATTTGCATTTTGTGGAATTGTATTAAAAGTCAATCATTACATTACTTTGCAAATGACAAGAGCTAATATCACAGGGACTTAACTTGTTCCTGTTTCTCACATCACCCTACTATCCATCTAGTTCACCTAAATTGTCAGTGTAATGTATAATTTACTCTTTGGATACGTTTTTAAAATTTTTCCTGACCATCTGAAGAATATATCCATTTCTCAAGTGTATTGATTTGTATGTAATGTATTGATTTCTTTGCTTTTTGTCAAAATAAAATGAGGGATCATAATCATGTGAGAATGAGATTGCATAAAAGATTCTTTCATAAAAAGTTCCTCAGATTTATTCATAATTTCAAAAGAACATTCATATATACGCTTTTATGTCTGAATAATAGATGTTAGACTTCTGCATTGTACAGTATTGTCTAAGTTTCAGGCTTTCTGCCAGCAGAGAGTGGCCACAAAAGGGAAGCTTCCAGAGCTAAGTTTGATTAGCTGATGGTCTTTGCTGCATAAAACATTCAAAAGCATTTATTTTGCTCATATGAATATTAATTTAGGCTGAAAAGGTGTTTTTTAACTGTTAGATGAGTGAAGTCTTCCACAAGACCTTCCAAAAACATGGTGGGACCAAGCAAACAATTTATGAATGACATAATAAAATATGATAGTAGTATTCTTGGCATGACACACTTAGTAATGTGTCAGCTGTGAATTTGAATATTGGCTTCACTATGAGGAGACAGAAAAAGAATCTTGATATCTGTGTCTTGAGAGCTGTGCTTTAGTGTTTTCACAGGTCATCTTTGGGGGCCAGGAGGAAATTCTCCATCACTTTAATAGACTTGTCTCAGAGTTTGCAGTTATCTATCTATCTATCTATGGAGCATACAATTATTTCAGCTGAAGGGCTGCTTATAAGTTTTGGCAAGCTGTTGGCTGCATGGGTAGCCCCATCCCTGGGTGCCCCACACCCTGGAAACCATCTTGGGACTGGAAGTCCCGCCCCTAATCCCTGACCTTTGCCACCAGAAGTCCCTCCCCTTGCCTTTGGAAGTAGTCCTTTCAGCAAGGGGGCTTGGCATCTCTGAACCAGAAAAATACAAAATTATATTATATAAATCAAATATTTACCACAATGTTTATTAATTTGATTAAAAAATATATTAATCCTGATTTACATCTGTTGGAGTAGTGTACATAGATGTGATTGTATAATAGCTTAAAATGCAGTCTTACTCTTGTATATTGTGGGTGGGGGGTCATGGTTAGATGGGTCTAGGCTTTTGGGGGGCTGTGGGTGCATGAGTATGTGGAGTGTGGGGGAGATGTGTGTTTTTGGATTTTGTGGCTGTATGTATGGGCCCTAGAGTGTGTGGGGGTATGATGTGGGGTGAGGAAGCATGTGGGTATGTGTGTGGATATGAGGGATATAGCGTTTGTAGGGGATGTTAGTGTGTGTGGGGAGGATAGCTGGGGAGGGTTGTGGCGTGTGTGGAGGGGGAGGGTGGCTGGTTGTGTAATGGGGTCTGGGTGTGATGGTCTATATGTATGGCAGTGTGAGGGGGTGATGGTGCATGTGTGTGATAGGTGTGCATGTGGGACTTCTACACACACACACACACACACTCTCTCTCTCTCTCTCCCTTCCTCATTGTGCACATATGCACACTGTCCCTCCCTCATTGTATGTGTGCACATGCACATGAACACACACACCTTCCACTCACCACCACTTCCCCCCCATCTGCTACAGCTGCTATTTTCCTGCCACTTCCCCATCCCCCACAGCCTGCTGCTGTGGCACCACATGCCAGCTGCACCATACAGAGCCATGCAGGCCAGCTCCTACTGAGTCCTGTGATCCAATGATGCAGCTGGGAACCATGTGGTGCTGAAGTAGCTGGTAGGTGATGGGGATGAGTGGGGGTGGTGGGCAGAAAGGTGGGGAAATGGTTGCTACAGGGGGTGGAGAAAGTGGGAGCAAGCAGTTATGTAGGAGTGCAATGATAGCTGATGGGAACACAGGGATGATGCCCCAGGGCCAGCAAAGGCCCAAGACAGAGCCAGGAGCACAGGGCTGGGCTGGCAGGGGCTCTGTGATGCTGGCCCTGGCTTCCACTCTCTTTGCTGTTGCAGCTTGGCCCAATTCCATAGAGCCCTTGCCAGCCTGGGCCCCGTGCTCCTGCTGCCCTGCCCTGGGCCTCCAACAGCTCTAGCCCTGGAGCATTGTGCAGGCCCTGCACTCCTGCCCAGCTGTTGCTGTGCTCCTGCACACCATCCTGCTGCCATTCTTGTCCCCACCTGTACCTGCCATTTCCCCACTTTTCTGTTTGCTGCCCACACTCTTCTCTACCCCACACCTGCTTGCCCAGCACTCCAGCACTACAAAGTTCTTGGCTGTATTTCCAGACTGCAGGACTCAGCAGAAGCTAGGTTATCTCAAGCCTGAGGACTGGGGGATCACCTATGGTCCTCCCTTGCCTCTCTCCACCTACCCACTGCTCCATGTTCTTTACTGGGTTTCCTGGAGGGAGGTGGGAAACAGCCCCAGGGCTGCCAGATTAGAAGACTTCTAGGCAGAGGCTTCCAGTTGGGCACTGAAGATGGGGTCAGGTGGGCCTTGCTGCTGTGGCTGCTGGGTCCTGCTGCCAGCTCTCCCTGGGTCCTACTGCTGCTGTTGCCTTCTCATCTTAGACAGGCAGTCAGTGGTAGATAATAATTAATTTTCTAATTTTTTTAGGGTCCCCATGGACCTGATAGAATGGCCTGGTGGGACAGATGTGGCCCAGGGGCCATATTTTTCCCACCCTGATCTATTATGTAGCTGTGCTATGCAAGAGGGGCGATCCTGTAAACCCCTTTGGCAAGCTGGTCGCCAGCAAATTCTGGGGACCGGACTGAACTAATGCCCAGAAGGTCTCTTCCAGTCATTTGTTCCAGTCCAGTCAAGTCATGTGTTTATACTTTATTTGTGCTGTTTTCAGCTGCTTTTGACAATGAATATTTTGTTTTACATCACTCCAACCAGAAGAAAAAAAGTGTAAAAGATTCTTTAGGGGAAGGCTCATGATAAGGGTGGCAAGCAAGCTATGAAAACATACTCAATAGAATCTCTGCTTTCTGCTTTAGCACTGTGCAGGAAACCAAGTACTGTACACTGTTAAAAATCACTTAATGCTTACCCACAGACAAAGATGGGATAATCTAGATCTACTGAACTACTAGATCTACTAAATCTAGATTTCTTTATGCATCTGGTGATACATGTGCAAGGTCATTTACTATGTACTACAGCCACTATATATTCAAACTAGACAGGCGACAACAGCTACAACAAGAAGCTCACTTTCTACGTCAATGCCAGTGGTGTAAGGTGTAATGGTATATGGTGTAAATATTTTGAGGGTTTTAAAAGAATCCTTTTGGATTCCCTTTCTCAACAAAATCCCTCTACTTCCAATTAGGAAGAGAAAATACAGAAGCCGCTCCTTCTGAAAGAAACTAAAACAAAATCCTGTGTAAATAATATACGGCAGTATAACCTCGTAAATCTGACATGCTTGGGATCAAGCACCTGCCAGAAATGTGAAAATTCCAGATTTTTGAATATAGAGTAGCAGCCAGTCCCAGGGGGAGAGGTGGGGGGTAATGACATTCAGTCCTGGAGCAGCAGCCACACACACAGCGGTGGCATGGGGTGCTGGATGGTGGCACCAACCACTGCGTACAAGCTACCTGCTTCGCTGCTCTGGGACTGGCTGCTGCTACATTCCCCAATGGGGTGTACTTCTAAGAAGTGCCAGATTTTCAATAATTCCAGAATTTTTATGTCCAGATTTATGAGGTTATACATTAGCTTTTAAATGATTAATTGATGAAAACAAAAGAACTTAAATTACCAAGTACCTTTTATAGACATCAAACTGTACAGAACCAAAGCTACCTATACTGAGAGATATTTATAGACACTGTAAGGATATTATTATATATTAAGTAGCTATAAGACTTAGTTTTAAGATGGTACAAGCTTTTGTAAGCTCTCAATATTATTTCCTTCAGGGACAGTTTAAATGAGTAGTATGAAAATCAAGACTTGGTGGCCATAAATATTACTGAAGACACACAGTGCATACCCTACCTGCGTATAACCATTATATGTTGACACTACTATGTTTTGCATAGTGTATTTATATAACATCACAAGGAATGTATTTGATGAAAATTTGCTTTCACAACAAATTGTCATCTGGATTTTTGTTAGCTTTTATCAGACTGAGAAGTCAAAAGTTATAGCTGGGTTAAACTACACTGTGATGCTTTCTGATCAGCCTCAATTGAGATGTCTTGGAAAATTATCACAACACAGAACATTTATTCAAAAAACATTTTCAATGGCTATATTAGAGTTTCACAGAAAGTATGTGAATATTAAACTGCTTTCACAGATATAATTGTTTGATGTAGCTCAGGCCATCAGTAGTCAGGAAAGCATATGCATCAGTTCTCAACATTTGTCTCAGTCAAAGAAGGGTCTGCTGCACTAAATCTAGAGGATAAAACTAGGCCCAGTCCAGCCCCTCAGTCAGCATAGAACTTCTGTGGACCACAAAGTAATGCAATAGAAGCCAAATGGTGTCTTCCCTCCCCTTCATTTCTGCCAGGGGGCCTTGGGGAAAACGCTAGAGAAAAGCCAGGTACAGATTGCATTTTGTAAGCAGTTTCTGTATATGTCCCCATATGTTTATAAGTGTAGGAGTAACTATTGTTATTTGGGGGAACTTCTGTTTTGGGACAAGTCTGAAGGCTTATGCAACTACCCTTTGCCACATACATGACCCTCTTTCATTTATAGTACCTTGCTGTGGTACTAAGCAGGATTGAGAAGAGGAGGCAAGTAGCAGACAGACTGATTCCTTGAAGAACAGGAATAGGAGCCTTCTCCTGTTCTTGGCTCTTTTTATGTGCATAGAGAGAGGAATTGGGGTGAAAAAAGTTTAGTGTTGGACTTTTTGCTACACCATGAATACCTCAAGTGAGTTCTGGACACATTGTTGAGGAAGGACTTAGGGCCTTTAGCAGGGGCCTAGGGTACAGCCCCTCCTGTCGAGACCAGCAACACCAGTGAGAAACTTATGCAGCTGGGTCTGGGCAAGTAACGTGTCCTCAGTGTGCTGGAGAAAAAATCTGGGGGGAATAGCAAGCACTGGGCAGGCAACTATGGCTGGGGAACATGTGCTCCCAGGAGCCTGCGCTGATTGGCCTGGGAGAAAGCCTGGACTGTTTAAAGGGGCATTTGGTATCTCTGGAAACAAAGGACTGCACAGCCATACCAGGAGAACATGGAGCTGAACTGGGAGTACAGCAAGCCGAAACTTTGTGTGATAACTGAAGCAAGTGACCCACAAGCAGGGGACAACCCCTGCATGTCCAGAGAGATGCGTAGCAACAGACAGTGGTGTAGGGGTGAGTGGTCCTCACAAGCAAGGAACAGGCAGGGAATTCCACAGGGGACTGGTGGTCAAGCCCTTCTGTGAAGGGGGCAAGAGCAAATCCACTGAGGGGAGGATAACCTCAAGAGAAGTGGAGGTGCCCAGGACAAAGGAAGATTTTCTTCATCCTGGCAAGGAGAATACCAGTGAGATTTGAACCTGGGGGTGTTGACTTGGTTGAACACCTGAATTTGGAGGAAGCCTGTGTGGCTGAGCTTTTTGTTTGCAAATGTGGAGTTAGGACCCTTAAGTCAGGGACCGGAGTCCATGACCTCTTGCTTTAGTATCTGTGGCAGGGCACCTTTGGTGCGTGCTACTGTAAGGGGCTTGAGCAGGGGTAGAGCAACTGGCAGGTGCAGCTTGGCCCAATTAGATGGTCACATGACCAAAAGGGGGCCACTGGACTGGAGGAGGGCTGGGCAGACTCAGTATAACCCCAGTTCCTAAGAGCAAAGCTCATAGTTACACCTATGGATCCAGAGGAACAACATTTCTTGGCCTGCAGTTTGCAGCTCCTTGGAACATCTGGAGGTTAGGGCAAATATGGCAATGGAGGAGGTTCTGGATCCTGGGTAAGACCTGAAACTACACCATGCTGGGGTTGGATGGTGTGTTGGGGCTACCTGTGGTGGGACAGTTTCCAGGAAATGCCACACCTGTGCCTTGCCAGTGAAAGGTGAAGATGTGGCACTGTAAAGCCTCAGCCCCCACTGCCTTGTGGGTACCCCGTGGAGGGAAAGGCTAGGAGAGCACACCCTGACAGAAAAGCACACGGTCCAGGCCCATTGAGTGGGGCCTGAGGCAGGGTCCATGGCCAAGGTCCACCTAGCAGAACCTGAGGCCCAGGGGGTGTAAGGTCCAGGAGCCCAGTGAGGGGTACAGTGAGGTGTCTCGAAGGGCTATGCAGAGATGGGCCAGAGAGATGACCCTAAGGACTGCATGGAGTAAGTCAGAGTAGTGGCCCCCAATGAGGGGGGGCAGAAAGGTTGAAATATGTCTGAGGGCACTTGAAGCCAAACGTGGCCTGGATGCTGAGTGTGGCCCAGCTAAGGGGCTGGGGAAGTTGGAAGTGATTTTGGATGCCACCTGTGAGTCGTGGGACATGATGCATGCTCAGTGGCAACCAGCATGGGTTCATCAGTGGCAGGTCTTGTCAGACCAACCTGGTGGCCTTTTATGATCAGGTCACCAAATCGTTAGACTCAGGGGTTGCTGTG
>JAGPOW010002514.1:32649365-32678941 GCA_030014935.1 Caiman crocodilus | reverse complement strand
GGGGTCATCTGACCCCGGTGCTCTTTCCTGCCAAGGCAGGGGGTCGGACTAGATGATCTGCCCAGGTCCCTTCCGACTCTAGACACTATGATACTATGTAAGGGAAGGTTTGGAGCTGAGTATTATGCCCTTGGCACTGGGGCAATAAATGGGTAGCCTCCTGCCTATGGACAACTATTTAGTTCAAACAAAGGTGTAGCAGGTAAGTCAGTGGGGAGGACTGCCTTAGACAGGTGGGCAAGCCAATGTTGTGACTGGCCTTGAGACAGCCCCCCGTCACAGTATTCCTGGGTAAAGGAGGAGCAGCTGGTGCGGGGAGGAGGAAGTATCCCACTTGGATTGGAGTTATGGTTACTGGGTCCTGTCCTTTTCATCTGGACTCTTCTGTGCAAGTTGGCTCACTGGGCTCAAAGTATAGCTGAGAGAGGTCAAACTGAGGGAGACAGAGTGATCCAGGACTAATCCCAGAAAATTTGGGGTTAAGCAGAGAAAGAGACAGAGGTGGTGGCTAAGAGAATGAGAAAGAGGGAAGGATAAGATGGGTGAAATGTAACCCAGGCAACCAAGCCCTAGGAGAGATTGGGCCACAGGAAACTGATGTGTGAAAGCTACAGAGTAAAGAACTAAGGTGAGTCTGGGTCCTGGGAAGAACCTGTAGCAAGTGAATCACCCTCCTGGTCAATGGAGAATAGCAACCAACTGCCTGAGAAGAAAGGGGCAGGGTATAGGGGAGATGGAGCCCTGCAGAAGACCTACATCCTTGCTAGATGGACCTGTGAACAAATAATTACTCATCCTCCTGATCATCAATATAACATCTAGACATGGCAGGTGAGAAAGGAGGATAGGTCAGAGGTCCAGGTAATTACAAAGTGAAGAGGGGAGGTGAGAGGACCCACACACTCACAGGGCCTATATACTCAGGCCCATATGCTCAGAAGAGAATGTCATTCCAAAATAAACTTTCTGGCCAGGTTTAACAAAAATCTATAGTTCCCACAGAGGTCAAGAGGAGCTACAGTTCCTCTGATTACCAGACCCTAAGTCTTCCTCCCACAGGAGTCAAAATCTGAAGTTGTTTAAACATGGACTGTGAGCCCAATCCAGTATAGACTAAACTGCAGAAATTTTATTTATATTAGTTCCTTGAAATCAATGGAACAGATTACTGCTGAATAAAGTTATTTAGTTAAATCTTTACAGATTGGATCTTAAATTTAGATTTACACCATGTCAAATGCATTGTGAATGCTTAAAGAACAACAGTTTCAGTGTGGGCAGAACCAGGGTCTTAATTGATCTGTATCTCAGTTCCCATCCCCATAAAAGGCTCATGATGCTGTATTTTCATAGTTATTTGGGGTGTTGATGAGGATAAGCGTATTAAGTTTTGTGGCGCGCTCAGTTATTCTGGTGATGGAGGCTGTGCGAGTATTGGAGTAAAAACAGGTTCTTTATGTGGTCAAAGAGAAAATTGTTCTTCAATGGACCTTTCTGTATGGGGACGGAGAATAAGTTGAGCCATAAGGAAAGAAGCCAGAGAGGGGACATAGCATTGGCACATAGCACTATGAAAAGCTAGGCTAGATTTTGAAGAAGCTGCAGAGAAAGGTTTATCAGAATTTAACAATTATTGGAAGTCTAGGAAGAAGGAGAAAGTTGTGAATATAAACCTAGGGTATGAATCTGGTTGACAAGAGAAAATGATGGAATAATTGTGAAGAAAGAAAATATATCTATGAAAATTAATTTGAACTTTATCTAAATTGGAAATGCCCTAAATCAAACCCACCTTCTATTTACTTAATCTAAAACTGAGCGAGTCTTGGTGCCTACAGTTTGCAGTGTTTGTGCCAATATTTGTGGTGGTCTAAGTCATGTGCATTTCATTACATTTTCCTCAGTCTTCCGGTTTTCTCTTGAACTTCAGGTTTGTCCAGATTTTTCTTAGATTATATTCAGTTTTTCTGTTTTGATCCAATGCCAGCACCTTTGCTTTCCTCCCTGAAGCCTCATATACAAAAGGCATGCCAAGAACAAAAAGCAGTGGAAAGGAAAATGGTTGAAATGCACTCTTGCAATTCCCATTTAGCCTGTGGTTCTTTACAAGGAACCTTAGCCAACTAGCATAGGTAGCATCAAGGGTTTAAGGGCAAGTATAGGGGAAGCATAACCAGCTGCCTAACAGGATCTCCACTATGGATGTGGTGGAAAATCAAAGACCTAAACTGGAAGAGATTGAGAAATGTTTAGTTTTAGCCAGTTTTGTTTGTAACTGTGGGTGTCCTATTATTCTGTGCAAAAGCAACTACCATCTAGGGTATCCTTGAAAGAGGCCTGGGTCCACTCAACATGTTTATGACTTTTAGATATCCTTTGGTTGAATTTCTTTTTTTTGAGCTGATGATGGAACCAAAAGCCAGGCTAGTTTCTGGTAGGTTCAGTTTCATTCTAATAATCTTGCATAGCTCTACAACAGTCAAATTTTCCAAGTAGCCTTTCTTAAAGAGCCAGTCATGGTCATCAAGAAATATTTTAAAAGCCTCTGTTGTTGAAGGACAAATGCAAAGCAAATCATGATGAGCTGTGCGTTGGACCTGTAATGGTAGTTAATGAATAGCTTTCAGGGAATTCACTAACAGGTTTTAAGCTGCTACTGGTAATTCAACAAAATGCTGAAAAGAAAAAAATTCGAGGATTTTCTCATTTCTACTGTTCATTTTTCTAATGACTCCTGCCACATCCTCAGTGTAGCCCTTTCATGCTTCTTCCCTGACTTGTTGACAGGTAGGTGGTAAGCAAATCCCTTTCATCTCCAGACATATAAACAAGTGTGAAACTGAAGTGCTGCTGACACCAGTGTGGAGTACATCGCTGCTCATCTCATCAGGGACTGAGGGGGCAACCTACTTCAGAAGCTTCCCAATCCAGCTACATGACCTGTCATTTATTGTCCACTGTATACACTGATACTATCCTGCAAAGAGCCTAGTACAGCAGCTACCACCAAGCACCTCACAGACTAAGACTTGCATCTGCCTTGAACACTGTAGAAGGACAGCACACTGTAGTTGGGTCTTTGCACCAAGAACACGTGATCTCCACAGATATTGTGCAAGCCAGGTGAAACTAATGCAATGCCTCTTCTGGGCATGCTCTGCACTCAATGCAGAGGCTTACAATAAAGTGCTGTTTTGTTTTGTTTTCTTCACATCTGTAAGCAGTCTTTGTCTTTCTAATGATATGTAGCTTATTTAGGGTTGTATGCTGGTTCCTATCATTGTAGTATTTGAGTACAAAGTGCCTGTGAGTAGTTCAAATTAATAAAAACAATTGTACTGTTTGAGTGTCAGTTTACACCCTGCAGTCCTGCGAAGAGCCTGTATAGACAAGCAGTATATCAAATGAAGCCATATTCTGTTATATTACATTATGAAAACAGAACTAGTAATGTTCAAATGAAACTCATTCTGGTCATTTGGTTTTGGTGAAATTTTAAAGCAAAAAAGGAAAGAAAAATCTGCACATTGTTACAACTCACATAAACATATTACAGCTAATAGGACAACAAAGTGGGAGTCACAGTAAAATTTTTCCTGAAGGTAATTATTGCACATGAAAGATAGCCATGTTCATAGTTTTCTCCTCAGTATATATGGTTAAGGCAGGAAGCTTCTTTTTCATGATGGAGCGGAGGAAGGTTTGAACCTGGAACTTCATGGGCAGTGGGCTGGGATTAACCAAATAATTCACCACTATGCAGGTCCACTAGCTGTTTCATGCGAAGGTCTGAGACACAAGATATAGGGGCTGTGAAATTTCTTAAGAGGGAGAAGACCTCTCCCAGTGTCTGCTTTCAGCATATGAACTGTTTTGCTGTAGGATTTTCCTCTGAAGAAATAAATGAAGGGCAAATGACTTGCATTAAATTCTCAATAAGAATAAATTCATTTCTGGTGGATGAATTACCCATGAAAATTTCACTATTTTGGAAATTTGGACCCAGTCCTGAAAGCTGTCACAGACAATGCGCAGTAGATAAGTAATTTCATTGATATTGTGAGCAGTCTAACTTCAGGAGCACATCTACACGAGATGTTAAATGTGCAGTAGACTAAATCTACTGTGCATTAACATAGCAGGCAAAAACCGTGCTAATGTTCTAATGCTAATGCACAGTAGAATTAGTCTATGGCACGTTAGCATCACAAAAAAGCATGCACTGGTGCTACTGCATGGTAGTACCGGTTATTGCACATTGTGAATAGTACCTGTTATTACAAGTATTAAACGTAATACGTTGTAACTACAGCACATTAATACATGTGCAGATGTACACCAGTTGAATAAACATTTACAGGGGCATAGGTGATGCAGTGTCGGGACGGGGAGATGCTGCAGAAGGGCGGGGCCACAGGCAATGTTGGGGAGATGCATGCCTCCACAGATTTCTGCACCCACGGCAGGGAGCAGGGCTGCAGCTTGGCTGGACCAGCTGTGGGCAGGAGTTGCCTCTGTGGCTCAGCAGTCAGGACCCCATGCAGGAGGGAGCACTGCACTGCCATAGGCATCAAGGTGAAGTAATTCCTGCCTGCTTGGCAGCAGCAAGGGCAAAGCTTCACACTGCCACCACTGTCATGGATGCACCTCCCCTTGGTAGCTTTGGCAGCACAGTGCTCCTTCCCATGCCAGGTCTTGCCCACTGGGTTGTGGAGGCAGCTCCTCCTTGGTCTTGATCTGAGCCACCCACACCCCTGCATCCCATTGTGGGTGCAGAAATTTGGGGGGCATATGCTTCCACCTCCTGGTGCATCACCTATGCCCCACACTCCCAATGTGTTGCCTATGCCCCCGCCCCTTCCTCACATACCCACTCCTGTCCTCATACACTGGGGGCTTGGTGGGGGACTGTGGGTTGGGCGTGAGTGGTACCAGCAAGGCTCAGGGAGGCTGGGGTTTGGAGTGAGGAACACTAAAAAAAGGCCAGGGGGATGAGGGTTGGGAGTGAGGGCTGCCAACAGGGTGGAGGGTGGGGGGCTGTGGCTTGGTAGTGAGGGGCAACAGCATGGGCAGAGGCAGGGCACTGGTGTATCAGGGCTAGTCAGCACCACAAAGCAGTGGGGCAGGGGGGAAGGGAGGGAGGCAGCTGCAGCTGTACCCACCTCCTGGTGAGCAAAGGGGAAAGGGGGAGCTCTGATTTCCCATGATTAAAAAACCCAAAATCAAACCAAACCAACTGTCAAAAAAATATAAGTATTTAGAATGTATTTTATTATAATAGTGATGCTCCTGTAGGCTTCCAAATTGCAAAAAATGTGGATTTGGGATTTTTTAAATCAGAGAATGGAGAAGTTTTTGAAATTATGGGACTGGAAAACTGTTTCCTACCCTGTTTTCCACTTTAACTTTATGTAAACTGTCTTACAAATAAAATGATCTCACTTGTGAATGAGCTGAGCTTTTCAGGGCTAGTAAAGAAAACGGTCAGGTATAACTTACAGAACATTTAAAATAACTTTTGCTGATATATGTCAATTCTGCTTCCAAGTCTGGATTTACGAAGTTGTAACTGAAAACAAAATTTGACCATATAAAGAAAAAAAGAATAAGATGAGAGATGATACAAGTACAAATTAAATGACTTGCAGACACAACTCAGCTATTGTATAGTACTAGTTTAGTACCCTAAATATAGTTTATATTATTTGCTAGAAAAAAATTCTTAAAGAATATGCCCCTGAAGATGTAAACTAAAAAGTACACCTACAACTCACAGCTAAATTGTAAAAATTACCTGTTTTGCATTTAAAATGGCCTCCTTGAATCTGTATACATTTATTTTATTGTTACAGATTAGGTACCTGTTTAAAAAAATCTGTTTTATTTTCAAGCTTGAATGGTATAATAAAAGCAAACTGTGTAGCCTCTTAAATGAAGTTGTTTTATGGTAGAGGATAGCATACAGCTTAATTGAAATATGAAACTGAAACCTTAGAAAAACAAAGGCATTTGTAGTTTTGTAAATTGCCAAAAATAATATATTTTCTATTGTGTTGCACAAGTCATTGCCTCTAAAATAACAAACGCTTGAAAAAAATCCAAATACCTTTATATTCAGTAGCAGGCCAACAGGGATTGAGAAATTCTAGTGAAATTAAAGGAGTGCAAGGTTTAGAAATCTGGAAATATAATTCTTTAGCTGTATGAGCTGCTAGTCTACATTCTTTTTGGTATGTGCAACTAGTTCTGCAATGTGTTTGTCAGTTCCCTGGTATTGGGGTCCAAAATGTGATCTCATTTACACAGGTGTACCTCTAGAGCAAGTAAAACAGATTTTTGGAGCATTTTAGTTAAACAAACTGAAATCTGGGAGCTTAGTTTTGTCTAGGACTCCTATGCCTCTGCTGAATCACTGTGTTCCCTGGGTTTCCTTGTCATGTCCTGTGCCCTGACCCAGCAGCACCCACATTTGGGATTTTCCTGACTGGTTTTGGGAAGATTACTCAACTATGACTTCTGTCTCCCTGGTAGTCTGTCCCACAGACAGGGGCCCACAGTTTGGCTTCTGGCAGAAGATCCCCTGGCGTGTGAAGTGGTCCTTTTAATTGGTTCAGTTAACCAACAACTCTTCACATGAAACTAAGTATGAAAACAAGACAATAGAGCTGTGAATCTAGTTTGAATCCCTGAAACAAAAAATGGGAAAAGCTTAATTTCTTTATGTGCCAATGTTAGTTTACTTGATGCATTGAAGTTTAAAAAGGGCTGTACCCATGGTATTTTTCTGTCTCTCTCATAACTTTAATTATATTTGTTTCCTTTTTAATGCAGATTTTCAAGTATAGTTCTGTTATTTTAAGTAAAATATTAGGCCTGTGCAAATAGGGAACTATTCAACTTAGATTTGGCTAATTCAGAAGCCAGAAATTTGATTTGAAGATTTGGATCACTGTTCTGAATCAATTCAGCTGAATCAGCTTTGGAAGATTTGGCGCCAATTCAGTGATTTGGCCATAGACTATAATGGCAAATCAATGAACCTACAATATTGTAATTTTTGGCTGATGCAGATGAAATTTGCAGGTCTGGTAGCCTCTCCTAATGGTATGAAACCATGTTAAAAATGAGATAAGTGCAAGGGTTTCTGGGAAACTGCACCTCAAAGTCTTGAAAGCAAAACTCATATCACATGTATGTGTTAAGCCACAGTAGGATAAAAACTGCGGAGATGGTAGCCCCTGCTGAAGAGACAAAGCCTGCCAAGTTTCAAGGAGATAGGTTCAGGGATTTCTGGAAAACTGAACCTCAAGCTGCCAACAAGCAAAACTCATGACACGGGTGACACTGTATGTGTCTATTAAGGCACAGGGGGGTGAAAACTGCAGGGATGGTGGCCCCTGCTGAGGCTATAAAACCTGCCAGCTTTCAAGGAGATAGGTGCAGGGGTTCTGGCTTCTGGGTCCCTGCACCTCAGGCTGCTGGCAGGCAAAACTCGTGAAATGGGTGGATGACACTGTGTGTGTTAAGGTGCTGCTGGGGCCCCTATAGAACATAGTAATATGCCCCAATGAGGTCTCCTCCTCCCCTACAGCCTCAGTGTGGTCCACCACTTTATACAACAACAGGTAAGGCAGTCTCGTGCCTTTTAGTACGCCAACTGTATAGTTAGAGGAATGTATCTTAGGAAGCTTTTGGGTTGAAAAACCTTTTGTCAGGCTGAGGAAGCACCTGCAGTTGGTGTGTCTGCTGGTCCTGGCTGGTAGGAATAGTAAGGAATCCAGGGGCTGGACTGGCATGCAATACAGAAGAAAACCAGTCAGTGAAAATGAAAAGGGAGGCATCAGGGGGTGAGGGACAAGCTGGGGTGGGAAGGGAAGGGGGAATGTAGCAGCGCAGGTAAAAGCGCAGAGGTACCTGGGGAGTCAGTTGTTCAGCAGGTTACAGTGTGTCAGAATTACACTATATATCGAGCTCATGAGTTTCTGTACCTACTACCTAGGAGGCTGATGAAGTGCAGTTCATAGGCCCAGCTCTGAAAATTATTGGTAGGCTCTGAATGACGAGGGTGGCACTCAGTCTATCTGCAGGTGGAGCTCGGGGAACCCCAGCAATGGGGGTCTGACTTTCAAGAACACCAGCTGTTCCACCAAATCAGGATCCAAGCAGGTAAGGTGGGGTGTCACAACATCCCCAGCAATGCTGGACACCCTCTTGCTTGGAACACTGATTGGTGGATAGGATAGGTGTTGCTGGGCAACTATGGCCAGATCCTGCCACATCTGGCTGCAGCTTGCCCAGTAGGCCAACGGTTCATAGTCCACTTCCTCAGTGAGATTGGTAGCCACTGAAGCCTCTGTGCTACCTGCCTGAGGCTGTGTTCTGGTGCATCTGGACTCGAGCAGTGAAGCCATACCCTTGGCCCACATTGGTAGCAGCTAGTATGGAGTGGCTAGCTGCTGCTGGTGCTGGTGCTGGTGCTGAGAGTGCTGGCACATGGAAGTGGATCCCCCTCTTCACAACCCTTCACCTCTGCCTTTCTGTCTCCCTGACTCTGTTGACCAGCACCTGAGTCCAGTGATTGAGAGTTTTGGTGTTAGTGCACATGCTCCTCTTCACCCTCAGATCACAAATGCCCACCAGCATATGGACCAGACCAGATCAGACTGCAAGGGATCCAGATGTCTTCTGATGTCCTCCTTCAGCTGCTTTACAGTGCCTGCATATCTGCTGACAGTGGCTTGCCCCAGTCAGCAACACTGATCCCTTGGAACTTCTCCATTTGGTTCTTCAGTTCTTTCACTATGGGGATCACCTGGCTATGGAGGGCATCAGCAACACTGAGTATCTCGGTGGCCTTGAGGACCACCAAGATCTGGGAGAGGTATCCCACTCACCTCTGTTAAGGGGACCACTGATCTCATCCTCCCCAAGCAAGGCTATCTTATGGATTTTTTTTTGTTGCTCCAGCAGCCTCTTGAGCATCAGGTATGTGGAGTTCCACTAAGACTCTACATCCTGCATGATTTTGTGTTGCGGGATGCTCAGCTCTGCCTGTTTTTCCCACAGCATCTTGCTCCCCCTTGATGCCACGGTGGAAGTAGCCTGCCACCTTCCTGCATTTTGAAATGAACTGTCTGGTAGTGATAGTGGTGGTGCCATCACCAGCAGCTCTGTCCCCCTCCAAGGTATCCTTGGCTATAAGGTGCAGCCTGTGTGCCACATAGTGGATGCTTTGGCATTACAGACAGCCTTGACTATATTGGCCTCATTGTTGGTGACCATGAACACATGGGTAAGTTCATCGTGACCAATGAGCTACCCCTGTACCATGAGGTTCATGGCCACCATGGTCTCCCTTGCCATGTGGGACTCATCCAGCATCTCAGCTTAGAGGAGAGCATACTGACAGCCTGACTGATTGCACCAGTGCCCTGTCAGGGAGAGGTAGGCGTGATCACCACCCTGGCTGCTCCAGATGTCAGAGGTGAAGTGCAAGGCTACCTGTGGCCCTGCCTTGTGCAGCTCCTCCCTCAAGTACTTCCTGCATGCCTCATACAGGGAGGGCAGCACCATCCTGCTAAAGGTGGTGCGTGGGGGCACTGGGCAAGATGGGGCCATAAGCACCAGAAACCACCTGAACCCTTGCCACTCAGCTAAGGAGAAGGGCTGGCTTTTCAGAGCAAGCATTTTCTCAAGTCTCTGGGTGATCTTGCTCGCCTTGGGAACGTGCACCCCCTTTGTCTGTGGCTTTCCCCCACTGCTCCAGGGTGGCCTGCCTCCGCTTTGGGGGATGGGGAATTTGGAGTGAGTGGGGGACTTCCCTTTGGGCATGCTTGCATTGGTGCCAGGGTGAGCAGAGCAGGAAGAAGGGCAAGGGGGTGTTTCCCCCTGAGATGCAGCAGAATTGCCATGGTGGTGAAGTGTTTTACTTGCTCTGGCTGATTTGCCTTCAACAGTGCTGGAAGATAGAAAACCTGGGATCATCTTCCCCTCAAAATGATCCCATACTACACTAGTCCCCCACTTTTGGGTTGAGGGTGGGGGTGCTGTCTTATCCCCCTTCTCAGCAGGCTGAGGCACAACAGCGGGAAGAGCTAACTCAGCTGAACCACTTGCCTGAGCCTCCGCAACCTCTACCTCAACCTCCTCTGAAGTTCTTTCCAGAGGAGGTGACTTGGGTCTAGGAGAACTTTGAGGGGTGTGAAGCACAAAGTCAGATTCCTCCTTAGTCCTCAGAATTGCTTAGCTAAGGTGATCAGGTTCCCTGGGTCTAGCTCCAGCTCCTCCTCTGGCAGTGGGAGGCTCATTCTGGGAGATGAAATTGGGGTGGAGGAGATCATCATTCTGCTGCTGGTGCCTATTTCTGGAGTTAGGAGAGGTGTTGCATGTGCAGGGATGTCAGGTACAAGTCCCACCTCCTTGCTTCCACTGGCAGCAGAAGTCTCATGGCTGCTAGGGAAGAGGATGTGTCTATGTTTGGGGGAAGGTGTAACTGGCAGCTGTAGCCCTCCTCTTACCCCCTCTAGCCCTCTCCCTCCCCTGCCAGAAGACCTGGCACCTACCTTTCCAGCATGGATCATATTAATCTTTTCTGTGCTGGAAAATAAGTGTGTGCCTGACTTCTTCTGTGTTGTGTTTTGAACTCTGCTATGATGATTATTGGTTATTAATAATTATATATATGGTGTCTTGTTCCATGATGTGCTATGAATCTGAATGTGTGACTTTTTCTTCTTCTGTGCTGTGTACCTAAAATAATAATATATCTTCTTCCTCTAGGACTCTGACTTCTGTTTTGTGTGCTAATCTCAATCTGAATCTCTATCTAACTTCTTCTTCTGTGTTGTCTACTTTAGTCTTTATGTAAACTAACTATAATTAATAATATTAATAACTAGTAACTCTATCTAATCTCTTCTTTTGCTATGAATATCTGACTTCTATGATGTGTGTGAGTGTGTGTAATGTGTGCTTCCCTGCACAGTGATGGATCAAACTGCCAGGGAAAGCACTGAACTTTCTTTTTAAAAAGTATTGGAAAAAAAAAGAGAACAAATATAAATTGAAAGAAATGAATTGGATAAGGATAAATAAGGTAGAGCAATTCTAAGATAAACTAAGCTATATCCTATCCAATCCTTTCTAAGAGGAAGAAGGAGCAGGTGACTGACTTGGAGGCCAAGCCAGTCCAGTACCTTTCAGATGCTGTTGCTCATCCAGGTAGAAACAGCTCACAAAAGGCACAGAAAGCCTGCAGGCAGAGGCTTTATACTGTTTCTATGTCCCTCCCCAAGACACTGTGATTGGAAGGGGACTCAGGGAAAGATCACACTCACTGACCAGCTAGAGATGTCAGTCCTTCCACTTTGCTCCCCCTCCGTTTTCTAAGTTTCTGTTTCCCCTGAAACACTATCTCCAAATCTCTGAATCTCTGAACCTTTTCCAAATCTTTTATGAATCAACTCAGAGGCTCTGAATTGATTCGGAAAGTTTTAAGCTTCTCCCAATTTGATTCGGATGCAGAGATTCAGCCTCCAAATCAGGCTGAATCTTCTCCAAATTGAATCATGAACCGAAGCTTCACACAGCCCTATAAAATATATATAAAGCCATTGGTGAGAATGCAGATGCACGTAGTTTGCAATCATGGGTGCCTACCATCTCAGGCTAAGATGAATTCTACTTTTGAAGTGAAATAACTATATTTGCATTTTTTCTTCAGAGAATTTCTTTAAAAAAGCTATGCATGAGTCTCAACATGTAGACTGTCTTCCAGCTTTTTTTTTCAGCTTTATGCATTTAATTTTAAAAGTGTAGCGTGCTTTACACACATTGCATATGAAAACATTTTATGACTTAACAAACAACTGCTATGTACCCTACATTAGGGCTGTCTCAAGGTGTCTCCAGTTCCCTAAGCTGTAGTCTCCTAAATTAAAGTGTAGATATGTTTCTTGTTGTTTTAAGAGCACAAAAAATGCTGCATTAGAATATAAACAAAAGTCTCTTAATAAGTGATCCGTTTCTGACAATAGCCAGGAGCAGGTCCTTCTGAAGAAAGTGGATATCCTTTAAAAATCAGTTAAGTACCACCTTGTTCTGTAGAAGAATTTCTTTTTAACTTTAGAGAGTTCTTTGTTGCTTTGTAGGTTTTTATTTTTTCAAATATAGCTGCAGTTATTTAATTGTGTTTTGAATTGTCAATTGACTGCATATTTTTTGACTGGTCAAAGAGTATAGTAATTAAAAATACCCTCTTAATGGAAATGTGCTTTTTTTTGAGCCTTATTTGGACCTATTGGTAATTTTTAACAATTTTTGACTGATATTTGACCAGTAAATTGACCAAACTTTATTTGACCAGTCAAATACCCAACCCTAGTGTTGAATGCCACTAAGCTCTTTGCCTCAGTAGTATCTTGTACCAGTGACTTCTACAGCTTAATCCTTTTACCATATTTATGGATCCTGATTCAGGTCAGTATATAAGCACATTCTTCTGTCTCACCAGTGTCACTAGGAATTAGCTACTAGCATATGTCTGAGTCTCATTCCTGTTGCTGCACTTAAATCTTATTCCTCCGGTAGAGTAGGAGCATGTGCTCAAACGTTATAGTAAAGTAAAGCTCAAGTTGCAAAGTTGTTTCAAATCTATATTTGTGCAAATCACACATACAGTTCTTCCTAGCATAAACACTATAAAAACCATAAGAGGCAGGGACAGAAACAAGTTTGTGGATATGAGAGTCAGAATTAGATCTAGACATTTATTTTTTCCAAATAATAAATTTAATGAAAATACAGTTCTAATTGATCCATAGCACTTTGAATTCTGTCTTTCCCTGGCACAAAGGAACTCACTCTTCCCACTCCTCCACACCAAAAGATAATCAAAGCACTCTGTGTGGTATACATTAAAATGTCATAGATTTCATAGACATTAGGGACTGGAAGGGACCTCACAAGATCAAGTCCAGCCCCACTTGCCCTAGGCGGGAAGTCTGCTGGGATCAAATGATCGCAGCAAGTTAAGCATCCAAATGCTTTTTTGAATGAGTCCAGAGGAGGTACTTGCAGCACCTGTGACACTCAGACTGTAAAGAAATTTTTTCTTCTGTACAGTCTAAATTGGCTAGAAGTTTATGGCTATTAGACCTTGCTATCCCTTGGGGAGCCCTGGTGAACAAATGTTTTCCCAGATCCTGGTTCTCACCAAGTCTCCTCTGAGTGCACACTAAGTTTCCTCTTCTCTTCTCCAGGCTGAAGAGTCCCATGTCCCTCAGTCTCTCCTTGTAAGGCTTGCTCTCTTGGCCTTTGATCATGTGGGTGGCTCTCCTTTGGTTCCTCTCAAGCTTATCCACATTCCTCCTGAAGTGGGGCGGGGCAAAACTGGATGCAGTACTTCAGCTGCAGTCTCACTAGGTCATTCATGTTAGATTGGACACAGGTTAGACCAATCTACACAGTTCACCTTCCATTTTTTGCCTGGTTTAACTTTCCAAAACATTTGTATAGATTGGCACTTAGACCTAAGCCTAGTTAGGTTGATCTAACGGTAAGATCTGAATGTGAGTGATCTAAGTTTGATTGGGCAGCCACTTTTTTGACCAATCTAACCTCCTGAATGTGTGTACAGTTCAGCACTTAGCTCAATCTAACCTTAGTTAGATCAATTTAAGTGTAATGTCTGGACATCCCCTTAGTATCATTTTCCCCTGTTTACTCTTCTCTTCAGCTGGATCAGGTGTAAATGTAGTGCAGATAAAGACCTCTCCAGAGAGCATTGAACTTCATGAAATGCTCCCATTATATAACCTAAAAGTATGGATAGTAATGACAAAGAGGAAAAGAGGAGGATTTAAAGGAACCCAGAATGAGCTAATTGGCTTTAAGTTTGGGCGTGGAGGTGGGACAGGTGTTAGAGTTCTGAACAGCAGAAGGATAATTTTAATTTATAACTTGGAAATCTAAGGTTTTGAAGGTAAGACTGATATAATCCTACTGCCTGGAGAAACAGAATTATCTGACTTAAGCATTATGTACCCCCTAAACTTTAGCTAAAAGCAGTGATTAAGGCAGGAAGTACGAGGACTTAAGCAGAAATAGAGGCAACATTAATATGCATTTTGGCAATGTTCCAGCTGCAGCAACAAGGTAGACAAATGCAGTATAAAAGGAAAAAGCAAATTCAGGTCAAAATACACTTCAGTAAGTGTAGATTTTAGTATAACTAATTAGAATCTGGCACTTCATGATTATTTATTGTAGTATGCTTTAAGATTAAAAGCCATGCACAGAATAAAAATGAACATTTTAGAAATTAAATTGTGTTTTTTTCCTCCAAGTTTTATATTCTTAATATTCTTCAGATCTTAGTTTTCACAGAAACAAATTCCTAATGCATGCAGGAGTCATATGTTTTTCTTAATGTGAAATCATATGGAGACCTCATATATCATTACAGAAAGGGATATTAATTGTGCATGAGTGATGAGCCCATGAGGACAGGGACTCCTTTCAAATACACTTCTTTTCTAATTTTGTATGCTTTCCATCACTACAAGATGTCACAGTGCTTCATTGCCCCTTAGTTTTTAGGAAGTCATTCTGGTTCTAAATTTGGGAGCTCCTTCTCCTATTCTCATATACTTTAGCCCTAGGTTACTACGTTAGTTTCAAGCTAAGTTAGTTTCATTTAATTTGTTTTCAGGAAAGAAAAAGCATTGTAATGGAATTCTTAGCACAGAAGGCAGAGGCATTTCCCCCAGTCATCCCAAGTCCAATATGCTGTAGGTACTATCTTTCATTTTCTTTTATAATCATTTTCAAAAATTGTGTCCAAAGCTTAGCAGTGTCCAAAGCACAGGAATATTATTCTGGCATTGCAGAGCCACTCTTCTGTAAATGATGTGAAACCTCAGGTACTGTTGTTTCCTTACTCTGTAAAAGTAAGAATATAATAATGTCACAGTTTAAAATGCCCAGAAGATACAAATATAATTTTCTCCTTGTTTTTCAGATTGGAAGGCCAATTTACTTTATATTTCAGTATCTATGAAAACTTCTTCCCTAGGTATTAATTTTTACCAAAAAAACAAGACTTTTCTGTGGATCTCTCCTAAGTTGCCAAAATATGCTGATTAATCTGCAAAGAGTGGAAGCAAGCAAAACAAGCAATAGGGTTGTGTGAGGTAGCGGGAGGGTAGGTGTGTGTGGAGTGGGGTGTAGGTAGGGTGGGGGGTGGGTGTGCATGTGGGGGGCTGCCCATATGCTGCTCCCAAGAGCCAGCTGACAGTGAGGGGAAAGCAACAGGGTGGAGGCAAGGTTTGTGTGTAGTGGAGCTCGCTGGTGTGATACAGGTGCAGGTGCAGTCTGCCTCCTCCATCTGGACTGTGCTTGCCCCTGCAGCGCTCCACATGGGGCTGAACCCTGCCCACTCCTACTCAGGGCAGCTCGCACCATGCTCCCATCCACACCTGCTCTGTGCCTGCCAGGCTGCACTGCCCCAGCTTTGGCCAGTGTGCAAAGTTTCCTGGCAGGGCTGCTGCTGAAGGTGCCCAGTACTGCTCAGCTCCCTTCACCTCAAGTAGTTCCTTCTCCTGCACCTGCTGTGCTACTCTCAGCAGCAGGACACATGGGGAAGCTGTGGGGATGCGTGTTGGGGGGATGACATGCCCAGCTGGGTAGTGGGGACTCTGCAGTCAGGTGGTCCTGCCCCAATATGTGGGGCTTCAGCTCCAGCTCCTGTCATGGCCAGCCACCCCTTGTGACTGGAGCTGGGGCTGTGGAGTTGTTGGAGTAGACACTGGCCTGGGCTCTCCAAGCTGCTGGTGGAGGGTGCAGCTGGGGAGCTCAGTGGGATGGGCTGCTGGACACCTGAGGGGCCCTCCCCCAGTGACATGTCACTGGGGGTGCCTGGCTGGGATGGGGGCTCGGGCAGGCTACCTGTATTGCTGTACACAGCACAGCTGTGGCCTGGGTCCCAGGATGTGAGGATGTCCCTAAGTTACCACAGAAAGGGCATGGATTTACAGGCATTCCCCAACTGATGTTTATTGTCAGTGATAGAAACTCACTGTGCCTGCAAGGCCTTGCCCATTATGCAGCACTGCCACACTAACTGGTTGTGCCTGCACTCCCGCATCTTGGCTTACAGCCCCTCATGGACATGGGCTTTGAAGTGGTCACCTTGCTTGAACTTCGCCAGGCAAGGAGGACACACCATCATGGGTCCCATGCTGGCTTTCTGGGCCCCTGGGGAGCTGTCCCTGTGCTGCTGGGCCTAGGCAGCTGCCTGCAGTGCTCAGCACAGGGTCCTGGTGTGGGACTGCAACCATGCAGCAAAGGCAATGCCACGTAGCACCTAAGAGCTCAGGGCAGGCTGCTGGGTGTGGGCTGTGGGCAGATGGAGCTGGCCCTGGCAGCCAGACGCTGCCTGCATCTGGGCCTGGGAACCGGGAAGCCTGCCTGGAGCCTGAAGCAGCCTGCAGACCTCGACAGCATGGGTCTGGCAGGTGCACAGTAGTGCAGTGCCAGGTAGTGGTGCCAGGGTGCAGGCAGGTTGGGGCAGTTGGCTTGTGGCCTGCCCAGAGGCTCCCAGCCTGGAGCCTTGAGGTTAGCCTCAGGCTGGCTCCCTAGTAGCAAGGCTGACCTGGGAGCAAACTTGCAGTTACACATGCGTAATTGCACAGTAACTGATCGTATATAAATTTGTTACCTACATTTGCAGGTAGCAAATTTACTCATTCTTAAGCATTTTTATTGTGCAGTAAGCATGCACACATGTAGATGCATGTTCTTACTGTGCAGTAAACTATGCTTTTGTGTAGTTAAGTGTCTCATGTAGATATGCACAGTAAATGTGAAAATAATCCTTAAAGCATGTAGGCACATAAGAAATTACTATGAAGTAAATTGTCTTTACTCACAAGTGAAAGTGAAGTGGGCACAGACACATAGCTTTACATAACCTCACTCTTAGTCCATTAATAACAATAGTAACTTTAACCCAGATAATTTACTATGGAGTGTCACGTGTTTACTACCTTAAGCAATTGCATTTTGGGGTAGCTGTCTGCCCAGTGCACATGGGCTATTTCTAGCTCTTCCTCCTTTTCCATTCACAAGGCATTGTAATGGGGCCTATTGTGTGTAACTGGTTTGGGAAACCTGCTCATATGTCCAGTTCTTACCCTGGAATAGATTATCATTGACTAAAATGTAGCCCTAGATTACTTAGGCAAATTACTCTGTAAACATTGTTTAAGGAGTCCCTGATATAAGTAATCAACCTTGGATCTTTCTCCAGCCCCCATCCCTCACCCTTTTTCCCCCCTTTCCGATTTCTCATTAGCTCATGGTCTAAACATTTGAAATTGGGAGGCAGCTCCCCATTGGTGTCACTATTCTTTCATTCTTTGTATATCTACATCTTAACTGCACTCTTACCTACATATATGCATTCACAGATTTTCCATTTCACTCATATTTGAGTTTTCACATAAAAACAGTCAAAAAACTTCTAGCATGAAATAATACTTTCCAGAGTCACTGGAAAGTATCCTTCCAAAACTGATGGCCTGTTACAGAGCAAAAGGACAAGTGAAGTGTCATTGTTTTAACTTCTGCATATTAAGTAGTTTAAATAATACTGCCCAGAAGCTGAGCTTGCCTTTTTTAACATTACACACAAACAAATAGTCATTGTCTTCATTATTTCAGATAGGAAATTTGTTACCCAGGTCAATATTCTGGGTACAACTGCTGCGATGTGGTTAATAGTTTTAATTGCTGTTAGGTATGCTCTATGAGAAAAACATGAAAATAATACATAATGCAAATATTTAGTATAAGTACGGTGAGAAAACTCTATTTAACTCAGATATATCTCATGTCATAAAAAAGAGTAAAGGAACTGGGCGGGGATAAAGAAATAAATAGTATTAGTCCTTTCATCAACAGCAGAAACTAAAATGGGAGGCTGAAATCACCTAACTAAAAGATAATTCACTCATAATTCTAATCACTTGCAAAAGTGGGAAAAGGGAATGAAAGAGAACATGTATTTAAAGTAGTTTTAAAGTGCAATAGCATTCTTTTTCAGACCCTGAGTTGTTAGAGGCCTAATAATATTTTATGTCTTCACAGTATAGTATTTATTCTCTTTTCTTATGTGCACTGATTAGCAAAAGAGTTAATTTTGATATTTAAAACATCATCATCACAAAATGAATTAGTAGTACCCACTGAAGCAGTAGGGTTTTTTTTTTTTATTAGTGAAAGCTGGTACTTTGGGAGCAATGGAAAGGTCTTTCTATGATCTTCCAACTAGTGTTTTTATCACCTTGAAGACTGAGGGCTTCATCCCACACTCTGTGAAACAATTAAATTAGTACACCAATTAAAATTACAGTCCACATATTTTTCTTTCACTCTAGACAAGCACTTAACCTTCTAAAGGAAGAAAGGTCTATATGTCTTATATTTCTTTTATCACATGTTTTAATAATATTGAATGCCTCCTGTCTTTAAAAGCATATTATTGATAAAGCTATCAAAATATGGAAGGCATAGAACATCAAAGGAACAGGATATCATTGAAAAATATCATTGAAATCCCTATAGGAGGGATAGAAACAAGAAGCCAGGAATGGAAACAAAGGTCCAGATCCTGAGGTGGGTTAAATAGTTCTGTTTCTATCAGTAGGATAACAGAGGAGGGCCAACTGGGGCAGCAGTCCTGGGCTACCGTGGAGGAGAGAGCTGGTTAATCAAGAGCTGATTGTTTTTCCACCACGGAAGGCAAGCCCCAGTTTTGTGGCAGAGCCAGCAAGAAGTCCCCAAAAGCTCCAGGAACAGAAGTGCAGTGATGGGCAAGTGATGCCAATCACCAGATAGGTGAGGAGTAGCCAAGCACTCACCTTTCATACTTGTAAAGAACAGACTCTTGGGTATAATGGGAGCCAAATCAGGTGCCTTCAGCTACAAGGCTGGGTGCAGAGAAGACTGAGTAATTATAAAACTGGAGGTATGAGGCAGGAGTGTATGGGTCAAAGGAATTCCCAGATTTGGCCCCTAAGGCCAGCCAAGTAGTCCTGGAAGACACATTGTTGAGCAGGACTGGTGGTATTTTCCTCATACACCTCCCTGTTTGGGGACTGGCTGTTCTCATATGCATTCCTCCTGTAATTTCTCCATTAAAGTCGTGGTGGGTAAGATTAAGTGAGGACAGGAACAGCCTCACCAGGGGAAAGGAATGAGCCAGGTTACCTAATCTAAGGCTAGAAGTAGGGCTGTGTGAAGCTTCAGCCCATGATTCAATTCAGTGGATATTCAGCCCAATTTGGTGGCCAAATCTCCTAATCTGAATTGAATCAGAGGACCCTTTAATCTTTCTGAATCAAATCAGAACCCTCTGAATTGATTCAGAGAGATTCAGAAAGATTCAGTGATTCACACATAGACACAATTTTAGATGTTTTTTCTACATAATTCTAAGTAGCAGGTAACTTGTGAACACTGTGATGCTGGGGTACATGAAGTGTCCCACAGAAGTGTGGGGGACCCAGCAGCAGACCCAGAAGTGGACCAGAAGCACTTCTGATCCACTTCCAGGTCTGCCAGGGAGCATGCAGAAGGGCCCTCCAGTCGCTGCTCCAAGCATCCCTAGCACAGTGACTGGTGTCACCTGGGTCTGGGGGGGCTCCCAGGGTCCCCCCCATGGCCGATCACTGAGCCAGGGGGACATGGGGGCCCTCCCAGCATGCTCCCCACCAGACCCAGAAGTGGACCAGTACTTCTGGTCCACTTCTGGGTTCACCGCCAAGCACATGGAGGGCCCGCTGCACTCCTGTGGGATGCTCCCACTGCCCCAGCATTACAGCATTCACAAGCCATGCCTGGTACCTTGAGGTGTATAGAAAAAAACATTTAGAGCTGTGTCCATGTCCAAATCACTGATTCCCTGAATCAATATTGAATCTTCAGGTTTGAACAAATCGAATCACTGCCCCTGATTCAGGCTGAATCTGAATCCAAATCAAATACCTACACTTTGCACACCCCTAGCTAGGAGCTGTTAGCTCTAGATTTAGGACCCAGGGACCTTGGTCTGGGGGGTTGGGGACTGGAATAAAAATGAGAAATGTAAAGTGTAAGCCCTACTTGTGCAGAATGTCAGATCTCAGAGATCTTAATCTTTTCAGATAGAGAGGCTAAATTTTGTTAGGTAATCAATCAGAATACAAAGGGATGAGGAGAAATGATTAATGCAAATGTCAGAAAGTTTTCTGTAGACAGGTACTCTAAATCTAGCTAACTAAATTTTCTCCTCTCACATATTACAACTTCTTTTTTTGGTTTCAGTAACACAGAATTTGCCTCCCAACCCCCAATTTTTAATTTATTTATAAATTTAAAAGGTAAATCAAAGTAAACTTTGAAATAGTCTAAAAAACAATGACAATGAGACTTAAAAGAGTGCCTCTCTTTTTCTTACCCCTATTTAAAAGCTCTTTTAAATGTTACTAGGAGTTCCAATTTTACTGTATTATAATGTGAAGTTAAGCCTAAAAATAGGCCAGGTCACATAATGTGAGCATGATGCAGCTGGAAAAAATATATTTTTGTCCATGATATGAAGGGATTGTTTTTATTAAAGAATTACTATATCATATATCTTACTTTACATGATTTTCCTTGGCTATAAGAGTTATATTATTTTACATTTTAAAAATGTAAAAATGGTATAAAACTTAAGTTGATAGAATTCAACCATTATTAGGTGTTTCTGTTGCAACTCAGCTTCTATAATTAGGAAAACATGACATGATAATCTCATTAATTAATAAACTATCTACTGGAAATTAGCTACAGTGATCACTTTGGGCAACTCTCATTTAATCGTTACATTGAGCTGATAAGCATTGGATATGTGGAACAGGGAGCTTGGCAAACTGGAGATGTACATTTAAACAAAATCTTCTCCAAATATAATGAGCTTTGAACCAAAAAACATAGTGATTCAGCTGCTGGACAGACATACAGGCTAAGTACAGATATTCAACAAGCCTGAGGCAGAATCATAGAAAATTAGGGTTTGAAGGCATTTCAGGAGGTCATCTAGTCCAACCCCAATCAAATCCCACTTGTGGGTTTCTCTAAACTACATAGATTGGATAGGAAGCAAACAGAACGCACATTTGCCCTTTAGGGGGCTGGGAGGAGCACACAAATGTCTGCACTGGCCAAGGCGAAAAGGCTTGTGGTACCCCCACATGCTTCACAGCATACTGGAGATTGATGAGGGCAGCTGGAGGTGGGAAAGGAGGGGGAGTGGGGAAAGAAGGGAAGGGAGAGAGTAGGGAGGGAGTGTTGGGGGGCAAGCCAGCATATTGATTATTTGCCAAATATCTCATGCTGGCATCTGGAATAAGATGTTTGAAACAGGTCACCAAGCTACTTGGTCTGATTACTCATATTCAACATCTAATATATGTGTTCTGTCAATTTATACAGACAGTACTGGATAAATATGTATATAAATATTTATACTTACAAAGATTTTGCTCAGACTTTTTTCTTTCAACACAATTTCCCCCCAAAGTTGAGAAGTTTCTAAAGGAATCTTCCATTGAGAAAGTTATGAAGAGCTGGAAATAGGGATTATGTGGAAATTGAAATTTAACCTTTGCTGTCTGTAAAAAAGCATATATAAATGTCAATGCACTAGATTTTGCTGGCAGTATCATGTAATACTTTTCGATGCTTTGTAAAAAAATGTCTTACTTTTTAAGAAGCCATAATTATACATAAACCATTTTAAAGGGTGATTGGTAACATTTACATGAATATGCTTTATATGCTTTTTAAAATGTTTTATTCATATTTGTGGCATGATTACTAGCTGCCGCTACAGTACATTGAAGTCTCATAAAGCATACTATAGAATATGTTAATGATAAAAGCTTTGTGATGATGTGACAAGATGTGACAAAGTAGGTCTTCAAATAATTGACAGTCTGAATTTTCATGAAAAAATAATTTTCTGTTAAATTCATATCTGTCTCTCATTATCACTTTAATCATATAGTTTAATTAACCCTTTGAATATGTGAACAAAGCACTATGTGCATTTGAGAGCCACATGACTTTGATCAGACATTATAATTTAGAAAGGAATAGGTGACATATTAAACAGGCTATATTTGTGCTGCTTTGCTATATATCTGTAAAGATTCTGAAGAGGTTTAATCAATCCATAATGAATGAAAGATGTTTAATTTCCAGTTAAAATGAATTTAATATGAAAGATCCTCATTAGAGAGTAGGTCACTCTTAGCAATATTACAGACTTTCCAATATTCTAGCAGGCAGGCAAGATCCACTGTGTTTTCTAACCAGAATTAATTATGTCAAGTCCTTTATTTAAACAAGAAAAAAAGAAGTGAAGATAAAATATGGATAATGCTGAGTATCCCACTTCAGAACGTTCACTTTTAATATTTTGCAGTTTCAGCAATGGTTTAGAAATTTGTTTTGAAATGTAGTCCAGAAATCTGTCCTTAAAATCTCCCAACAACTGCTTTTTTGACCCTTTTTAACCGGTTTAAAACACCTCACCTCTTTCATTAGTGTCCCTTCCCCCTATCTTTTCCTCACCTTTTCCTTGTCATTTGTATTTAAATGACTTTTTAGTATCCCTGTTCTCTGCAAGTCATAGCATCTGACAAATCAGGCTTTCACCCCAGAAACAGAACAAATGCCTTTCAGAACAAATTAATCCCTAAGGTGTCACCCTGCCCTGCCTTTTATGGAACAAAGAGGAAAAGAAACAATACAAAGTGTTCTTATTCTCAGAGTACTCTGCATCTAGACTTCCTGCTGAAATCCTCTGGGAAGCCTAGGTTAGCACCAGCAGGAGTGAAATGGTTGATCAGTGAATGGTTCTCTGCTCAAAAATCACTTACTTCAGTAAAAGTGAGTTCTGAATTTAGTTTGGACACTGGCTCCCTCAGGTCAGCATGACCACAAATATCATTCCTGGTTCAGCAATTCATATCCCACATTGATTCTATGACTATGAGCATGTAGTACCGACACTAGATGAGCCCTGTATGTTGGTTCTGCTTTGCAGGGCTGGTCTGTGGACCCAATCTGGCCTACAGATTGCCTTTCTCCACCTCATCTGATTCCTCAACTTCAGTATCCTCTGACTATTTCTGACCTGACCTTCTCCACTTTTTTCTTGGAAAGGTGTACTTGGGCTTCTCCTTCCAGTATTTTGATTCATGGAGGAGTAGTCATCACAAAGGCTTGTATTTGAATAAGTTTTCTGTGAGATAGAAGGAGAAGGAGGAATAGCTTCTAGGAGAGATTGTTTGAGGCCTCCCACCTGCCTTTTGCATGAAGTCTACCTCAGAGGTGTCAAGCTCATCCTGTTCTGTGGGCCAGATGAGGTGAATAGAACCTGTCTGTGGTCCAGATCAGGTCCACAGACCAGCCCTGCACACAAGAGCCAATGGCAGGCCTGGTTCAGCAAGGGTTCTGCATGCAGAGTGCACCCTGAGCCAGCCCCCACACTGTTGTGCCCCATGTGTCAAATGCAGCCGGCACAGGGCCAGTCTGTGGGCCTGATCTGGACTAGCCCTGGAATCAGGGCTCAGGGCTCATCTGGCATCAACACAGGCAGTTTGTGTGCCGGGTCTAGCCAGGCTGCTCCATGTAGCAGGCACCAGACCAGCTTCTTGTGCCACTTGCAGCGCTCAGGGACAGGGCCAGCACATGCTGCATACGGAGCCATGGGGCTCATTCAAGACTCACAAGGGCCATATGATAGGGTTCCATAGGCCAGATCCAGCCCATGAATTGCATTTTTGATGCCACCAGAACCGGTTTTAGTTTGGTCCATCCTTATTATAATTGAAGCACACTGTGCATTAAAAAGTTATATATTTTACTACTTATTACAGTGACTTTAGAAAGGTGCTTCCTAATTCAGAGGTAATAATGCCATCAACCCTAAGGGAACTGATGGCATTAGGCCCCCTTCCTACAAAACACTGTATAAATTATATAACTTTAAGCATATGTTAATAGTTTCATTGATCAAACTGCGATTACTGGTATGATCATACTTAAGCACATGACTATTATTTGCAGGACTAGAGGTTTAGGCTATGGTTTTTATTATATGTAGGTAACAGTATTTTACTGAGGCTCCCTCTACACTTGCCAGTAAAGGCACAATGGGATCTACTGCATGGTTTGTGCTTTCTGCTGATTCCACTAATGAGTCTGATACAGGAATCCCCTGGCAGTGGCAAGAAGTAAGTTCTCACAGGCTGGGGGCCCCCTCAGCTGAGGGGCACCCAATGCATCCCTATGGCTGGGAGATGCAACTGCTGCAATATCCCAGTCCAGTGGGGTGCTTGAAACCCCCGAGGCTGGGAGACTGAAGCTGTGGCAATCTCCCCACCCCACGGGGTTTCACAGATTCCTGAGAGACGGGGAGATCACAGCCATGCCTTGCAGCTGCTGGTACCCAGTTGCGTCCCAGTATTTGGAGGCACACTGTGGGCACCTAGTGTCCACAGCTATGTGACTCAGTCCTGGCAGCTGCAGGTTGCTGCTGGGATCCAGAGTCCACAGCTGCTGCGACTGAGAGTTCCCAGCAGTTATGGGACTCACAGCCCCAGCTGGGCAAGGTTCACCTTTGTGGCTGGGTGCTAGAGCTGAATGGGCTCCCAGCCACAGGGAAGACACTGCTCTACTTGCAAATTAAAGCTCAATAGCAACCAGTTATAAATTTATTACACATTTTTTTAGGTCTAACTTTATAGCTGGTTGGAGTTTTTCCATGGCATGATAACTACTTTGCATGTGTAGCTGTTCCCATGGTAATTGAGTAATTATACAGTTAATTGTGTTAATTGTATAATACCCATAATGTGGAGAGGGGGCCTGAGTGTCTCAACATTTATATATAGCCAGTTTAAAACACCATGTTGTTTTTATGTTAATAATTTAATTAAAGTTAAATGATAACCTATTCTAAGCATCAGTTTAAAGTGTCTTCTTCCTCATTTATTACATTTCATGTTACTGGCCTAGAGAAGCTGTAGCATGGCTCAGCATTTAATGAAGCTTATCTGATCCCAAGACATAAGTGACCTTAGCACCACAGTAATAATTAAACAGACCCAGGACTAAGTATGCTGTTCATAGAATTCCAGAGTTATTGATTTAGGAATTTCCTGGAACCATAAGCTTGCTCTTTACTTAACAGATTACTTTTACTTGAAAAGTGAAACTATGAAAAGGGAGGCCTTATTGTGGGAGGCATCACATTCTATTGCATTTTTAAATATTATTTAAGAAAAACTGTACATTGAAATTTCGAGCTGAGCCTTAGTGAACAGTTACAACAGGGATTATCAAATGCTGAACTAATGATATTTTCTTCTTTGGCAATCCCTCACAGTCAAGGATGATTGTCTCCATGATTGTGTTGTCTGTGGGTCTGAAGATGGCTGAGGCTGACCTGGGATTGGCAGACTCTTTTTGCAAGTTGGGTACTTGTTTCCATGTAGGTTGGTTGGCTCCGTATTCTTGATTTAGTCCACGGCACTGTTTCTGCTGCTCCTACTTTTCCTTCTGTTGTCATTGTAAAGTTTCAGAGTACTGAGACCGTTGCAGCAGACTCTTCCTCCATTTAGGGTGGTCCTGGGTGTTAGTCTCCCATGAGTTGATATTGACGCTGCATTTTTTCAAGTCAGCCTTAAGGCCATCCTTAAGCTCTTTCTCTGTCCTCTTCTTAAGCATCCGTCTTGACTGAGCTCTGAGAATAAAACTTACTTTGGGACTCTGGAATTGGACATTTGGATGACGTGGCCAGCCCAGCCAAGTCAGTGTTTGATGATTATTGCCACGATAGTCGTGGTGTTTGCTTGTGAGAAGATGCTAATGTTGGTGTATCTATCTTCCCACTGGATTTGAAATATCTTCTTCAGGCAGTGTTGATAGTACTTCTCCAACAACTTGAGATGTCTCCTGTACATTTTCTATGTCTCAGCTGTGTACATTAAGATGGGGATCACAGCTGCTTGATAAACCTTGGGCTTGGTTTGGGATCTGGTGCTGCAATCTTCAAACATCTATTTCCTCAGGCCTACAATACACTCTTTACAAAATAACCAAAGTTTCCTAATATCCCTCTTTAATGGTTATGTGATTTTTCAGGATTTTATTTATTCTTCATGCTAGCATAATTACTACAATTGCTTTTCTAAAGCATCTTTTGAGGACAGCATTATTAATAAGTGACTTTGTAGTAACTGATACCTAGAACCAGTCAAACATGTTGTTCTATTTGAAATTAGTGTTTGGTGTGCAGCCTTTGTATTAATTAAAGAATGCTGCATTTGGAACCATTTGAATTGAAATGAAGTCCTATATTTACTTACATACTACTGGCACCTTTCCCCCCCAAATTAGCATGGGTATGTCTTAAGCAGGGAAGCTGATTTCTGTGCCAGAATGGGAGCATAAAGGTGATGTTAATGGCTGCCACTGTCTGTGTTTCTCTATCTTCTCTCCTGGCCAGCAAACAGCAGGTGTGGAGTCCACTCCTCAGTGTCAGAGATAGAGTTAACCCTTGCAGAACCAGTGCTGAATTGGCAGCAGCTCTGCGGTGGTTACAATTCTATATTTGGACTGTGCAGAAAATAGAAGGTGAGTGAGCTGAAGTGTAGGCTCTGTCCCCCCTCCATGTTCTCAGCTTTCAGCCGTGACTCTGGAAAAATCTTTTCTTTTTCATTCTGCCTTCCTAAACAAGATATGTGTTATATTGGGGGTAGGGAGGTATGGAGAAAATATGGTATTTTTAATCTGTTTTCTTGTTTTGTTTTGTTTTGATTGTAAAACGTCCTTTAAATTTTAATGTTTTAAACTTTAATTTAAATATTTAATATAGGCTATTTTATAACTATATAATCAAATATTTGTCCTATAATGTTTCAATATTATCAATATGAACATCTAAAATGATTTTATGGGAGGGGAAATCTGTTTCTGACCTACTCTACTTAAAGCACCTTTATATTGTGAGCTAGGTAGGAGTGGGAGAGATTGTGTTTGATGCTCTTAGGACATGTTGTATTGCTCAGTTCACCAAGGAGATTCCTTGCTGCAGGTGTTGGCAACCTATGGGCCATGGGCTGAATCTGGCTCACTGAGCCATGCTTTGCCAGTATTTGGTGGTAGGGGCTTTGGCAGAGGGGGCTGGAGCTCTGTTCATGCCTGGCTGCAGCCTGATGGTGGGGGCTTTGATGGAGGTGGGGAAGGGAGGTGGGTTTCCCCACACTATGCCACAGATTGGCAGAGGCAGCTGGATCCTCATGCCAGCCTTCTCTGACCCACATAGAGTCATTTTGGCCCAACACCAGAAAATGATGCTGAACTCTGCCCTGCAGGATTAGGGCTAACTAAAGATACAAGTATTCAAGTCTAATGACAGAACTTAATTTCTCTGGTAATAACTTTAAGCTGTAACAAGGCTGGGTTTTGACTCTGTAGCAGAAAAGTGTCAATTCTTTGTATGTTTTCTTCCTTTTCAGCGTCTGTAAAGGCCTTAGACATTTCCCTGGCAAAATGGTACTGTGCAGCATCTTAAGATGATGGTCTCTAGCATTAATCATTTGAAGGGATTAAAATTATATTTTCAATTAAGAATAGTTTACTGTCTTTAGTTAATGTTGAGTTTCTTCATTTTAGGATGTTCAACTACAGTTACTTAGATGTGTTTAAAATTTGCTTCATAGAAAACAAATGAGCATTTTAGCAAATACTGCACTGCATAAAAAAAAACAAACCAAGATTTGTTCCTGTATATTATTACTTTTAATTGCTTTTGCTTGTATAATTTTCTTTATTGGTTGTCTATTGTTACTGGAGTTAAGTGCTTGCTCCCTGCCACAACTGTTTCCTTGAATGCCTGGATTATTGAGGTAAGTTAGCAGAGTAGCTCCATTTTCAAAGTAGCTAATTATTTTAATACTCCCTTTATTCCTTCCTTTTTAGGTAAGATAGCAAACCTTCTATTAAGATACAAAAATGCAAATTTGAATGTGGAGCTATTAAAAGCTGCTGTTTCCTAGGGAAGTCTGATAAGTATCTTCTGTTGAACTGACTGAATTAGCTAATCAGATGACAGGATTTAGCATGAGCTGGGGAATTCTATTAAGCATTTATGTTTTCTTCAGATGCTATAAATAAGAGGTGATAAAATTTGATGTCATTTTAATAGATAGTTAATTTGTTCCACTCTTAGATACCAGGTGGGAAAGTGCTCTTTGATTTCTAAAAGTAGATTTTCAATCTTTTGTTGTTCCCACTCCAAGATGCATTTGTTGCAAAGGCTCTCTCTCACACACTTTCACAGGGTTGCTTTCACATGTAGACCTCACATAGATGTATATGTACATTATCATAATCATGAACATTTATATACAATTATTTGATTGTGCAATCTCATGCTGTTATATATGTATGCATGTGAAAATATTCCCCACCCCAATGAACAAATGTAGACAGAAACAAAGGCATCTTACTTCATGCTTGAGCACGCAAATAGACGCAACATATAGCTAATAGCAATTCTCATATCAACTGAACTTTTATATTGACTTCCCAGAGATGAGAATGGATCCATGAACCCTCACTTGAGGAAGCATGCTACTTTGGAAAAACAAGCCACTTGTAATTGGGTGAGTGAATATGGACTGTAATGTATACATTTGAAAATTTTGGCCTAAAGCTCTGTTTCCCACTTTGTTGATATCAGTGGGAGTTTTTCCTTTGAGTTTGATAGCAGCAGGGCTTGATCTTTTGTCTTTTTTAATAGCTGGCTGTGGATGACATGTCCTCTCTTTTCTCTATATAGGCCATGTCTACATAAGATGCTTTACTGCACATTACACTAACACACTGTAAAGCATCACTGTCTACCTGTGTACAGGACTTACTGCACAGTAAATTAAGCTAATGCACCATTTGCTACTACCTAGAAATACAGGTACTAGATTAATGGTGCATTAGCTACTGCATAGCAGTGCGCATGTAGATGCTCCCAGCCATGTGGAGATTGGGTTGGGACCTGATCCCCATGTGGCTGGGAGAGCTGTCTCCGCTTGGCAGGGATGTTACCTGCCAGGCATGTGGGGATCGGGAGGGTCCAAGCTAGGATGGCTCTCTTGGCCATGTGGGGATTGGGACCAACCCCAGTCCCCGTGGCCAGCCCTGGGACTTGCACCCATGGGAGTTTGGAGTTCCCCTTGGCTATTGCAGTGGGGTAGGGCAGGGCAGGAGCAGGAGCAGGTGCAGCCCTACAATGGTTGCTCCTGTCAGATACAATTTGCTCCTGACAAGGGCACATGTGTAAACGTGCACCCCAGAGCTCTTCAATGAGCCTGAATTTTCTGCAAAAAAGATTCAGGCACATTAATTGCATGTGCAGACGTGCCCGTAGTTCCTGTTGTAGTTTCTGGGTAAGCTTCCTCTTCTGAGGTGTTTTTTTTTTT
>JAGPOW010002514.1:32622538-32635685 GCA_030014935.1 Caiman crocodilus | reverse complement strand
TTAGGGTCAGGCACTCTGTAAGTAGTCAGTCCTTAAATAAACACCACATATTATCAACCTGCCTCTCGACCTATTTAACCTGTCACGAACGCAACTCACTGACTAGGTTAGAAATTAATAATGTTCATTTTATTTTCTATTGCTTTTGCCATAGAATGATCACTCTATTCTTTGTTTCTCAAACTTGTTGTCAGTTTGAAATTATTTGTGCGTATCACCATTTTCTTTGGTTCTGACAAATTTTGTCACTTTCTACCTTCTCTTTTTTGCTTTTTTTGGCTTTTCATTGTTACTTCCTCCTATATTCTTTTGGTGACATGGAGCATTTGATAATTCTCAGTGTGCATGTCTACATGTGCAATTAATGAACCTGAATTTTCTGTGCAGAAAATTCTGGCTCATTCAAGCACTCCTGGGCACACGTCTACATGTACACCCGGTCAAGAGCAAATTGAGCCTATCAGAAGCAGCCTAGTCCAGGGCTGTTCCTATCCTATTTTGCTCCCCTGCAGCAGCCAGAGGTGGGGGCTCCAGGCTCTCCCGGGTGCCAGCCCTGGGCTGGCAGGAGGCACAGGGAATTAGTAGGAGGGAGTTGGGGGCAGGAGCAGGTTGTGGTGGAGCTGTCCCAGGTTGAGGGTTTCTGGCTTGTTAAAATAATAGCCATGTACTCACCTAGAATTTTTTTTTCCCTTGGGTGGGATTGGTTATCTTTTTTTCTTTTGTTTTCCTTCAGTATTTCCTTGGTGCTTTGTGATGAATCATGTGGCACTGCTGATTGCTAATAGGATCACGTTTCCTTATTTTTTAAAATGCTCTTGGTGGTGGTGAGTGAAACTTCTTGTAGGGCATATTACAAAATTAAGAAAAGGGATTTCAGTAGTGGCTTCCTTTTTTACCATCAACTATAGCCCCTGCCTTAGGTTCCTTCAATGTTTGAGTAGTTTAGCCATGTGAAATGAAATAACGCCCCCCCAAAAAACTACCCTTTCCAGAGAATAAAAGTCTGAAATAAACAGCTCCATTGAAAGTCCAAACTTCTCTAGTTCATAGAAACCATAGACGATTAGGGTTGGAAGGGGCCTTAGAAAGTCATCTAGTTCAACCCCCTGCTCAAAGCAAGAGCATCCCCAACTAGATCATCCCAGCCAAAGCTTTGTCTAACTGGGTCTTGAAAACCTCTAAGGATGGAGATTCTACCACCACTTTTCTGGGTAACCTGTTCCAGTGTTTTACTACCCTCTTAGTGAGAAAATTCTTCCTAATATTGAACCTAAACTTTCCCTGCTGCAACATGCTCCTTGTTCTGTCATCTGCAACCACTGAGAATAGTCTAGCTCCATCCTCTTTTGAACTGCCCTTTAGGTAGTTGAAGGCTGCTATTAAATCCCCCCCTCAGTCTTCTCTTCTCTAGACCAGATAAGGCCAGTTCCCTCAACCTCTCGTCATAAGTCATGTCCCCCAACCCCCTCACCATTTTTCTTGCCCTCCAGTGGACTTTCTAATTTGTCCACATCCTTTCTGTAGTGGGGGCCCCAAAACTGAACACAGTACTCCAGATGTGGCCTCACAAGTGCTGAATAGAGGGAAATAATCACTTCCCTTGACCTACTGACAACACACCTACCAGTGCAGCTCAGTATGCTGGTGATCTTCTTGGCAACAAGGAACACTGTTGGCTCATATTCAGGTTATTGTCCACTATAACTCCCAGCTCTTTTCCTGCAGAGCTGCTGCCCAGCCAGTCAGTCCTCAGCCTGTACTGGTGATGGATTTGTTCTAAATGCAGGACTTTGCATTATTTCTTATTGAACCACATGAGATTTATTTTGGCCCAATCCTCCAATTTGTCTAAGTCACTCTGAATCCTATCCCTACCCACCAGAGTATTTACTACTTCCTCCAGCTTGGTGCTATCTGAAAACTTGTTGAGAGTGTAGTCTATGCCATCTTCCAGGTCACTGATGAAGACATTGAACAAAACTGGTCCCAGGACTGACCCCTGGGGACACTCTACTTGATATCACCTGCCAACTAGACATTGAGCCATTGATTTACTACTCTCTGTGCCCAACGCCCCAGCCAGTTTTCTATCCACCTTACAGTCCATTCGTCCAGCCCATACTTCTTTAGCTTGCCTGTGAGAATGCTATGGGAGACTATATCAAAAGATTTACTAAAATCAAGGTACACCACATTTACCGATCTCCCTGTATTCACAGAGCCAGTCACCTTGTCAGAGAAGGCAATCAGGTTAGTCAGGCATGGCTTGCCCCAGGTGAATCCATGCTGACTGTTCTTAACCACCTTCTTCTCCTCCAAGTGCTTACAAATGGATTCCTTGAGGATGTGCTCCATGATTTTTCCAGGGACTGAGGTGAGACTGACTGATTTATAGTTCCCTGGATCCTTCTTTTTCCCTTTCTTAAATATAGGCACTATATTTGCCCTTTTCCAATCATTCAGGACCTCTCCTGATCACCATGAGTTTTCAAAGATGATAGCCAGTAGCTCTGCAATCACATTGGCCAACTGCCTTAGCACTTTCAGGTGCATCTCATCCTGCCCCATGGAGTTGTACACGTCCAGTTTTTCTAAGTAGCCCCTAAACTATTCTTTCACCACTGAGAGTTGCTCACCTCCTCTCCAAGTTGTGCTGCCTAGTGCAGTAGTTTAGGAGCTGACCTTGCCTGTGAAGACTGAGGCAAAAAAGGCATTGAGTACTTCAGCCTTTTCTGCATCCTCTGTCACAAGGCTGCCTCCCCCATTCAGTAAAGGACCCACACTTTCCCTGATCTTCTTGCTACAGACATACTTGTAGAAACCTTTCTTGTATCTTTCACAACACTTCTAGCTGCAACTCCAATGGCGCTTTGGCCTTCCCAACCTCATCCCTGCATGGCCGAGCAATGCTCTTATATTATTCCCTAGTTACCTGTGAATAACTTACAGTATCTCCAAAACATTTTACTAGGGACGGATCCAGGAGGGGATGCAGTGGTGCAGTTGCATCCCACTTTGATTCCTGGTCCACCCAAAGTTTAAAACCAACTGTCTGGCAGTGGCAGCAGCATTTCTAGTCAGGCAGCACTGAGGGCGTCAATTAATTTCATGGCTGATTATAGTCTACCTGATTCCTTCTGAACTTTTCATTCTAAAGGTGTTAACGACCCTCTATCCTTTTCAATGGTCTTGATGTTCCACTAATTAACTTATCATTTCTTCTGCCATTCTGCTGCTTGCTAGGGGTTCCTGGTAACAGAGCTCCTATTTCACAGAGCTGCAAACTGTTTTTAACTCTAGCTAAAGAGTGAACATTAACTCAAATATGAAATTTTCTTTCAGTTATACATTGGCTGCACTGTCAAGATGCTCAAGAAGGCTAGGTTTGCTTTAGGATTCTGAAAAGTAGATTTTCAGGACTAAAGAAGCAACCTCTTTTGATGATTTTTGTCTGGTTTATTGTGGTTTTATACATGATAGATGATATATCAATTTAATGCACATTGCAATAAAATTATATTTGTTTTTGCCTTGATCTTAAACTGAATAATTTAACCTTAGTCTCCAGCATATTAGTAAATCTTGTAGTTTCTTTTTAACTGGATAAAAATATACATTATGTTATATGGAATGGTATCGCATCTTCTGCATCCCCGCCTTTTCAAAGTCCTAAATCTGCCCATGCGCTTTACTGTCCTGCTTCATTCTTGGGTTATCTTGGGCTGTCTTTCCAATCTCTTCACAGATTTAGACACATAGTTCTCACTTTTTGTCTCCAACTCTTTCTTATATGGAAGGTCCCACCATAGGTGTCACACAGTCCCCACTGTCTCATAAAGGGCACGTTTATATGAGACATTTACTGTGCATTAACCTAATAATATACAGTAGTGTAGCATTTAAAAAACATGCTAATAGCCTATTGCACAGAGTAATTAGGTTACTGTGCAGTAAGTGTCATTAAATAACTGTGTGCTGGTGCTATTTAACAGTAACTCTAGTCACTGCACATTTAGTTAGTACTTCATTAAGCAAGTACTAAACTAAATGCATAATATCAAAGGTGCATTAATGAACATGTATACGTGTCCAAAGAGAAGTAACTAAGTGTATGTCTGCTTTGGGAACTTACCATGCCAGATTGTGTTATGTTCAAAGACACTGCTCTATTGTGTGTGTACTTACTTTTGAATTAGAAGCATTATGACATTATTTGCAGTGTCAGCATGACCAATAATGCTCCAAATATTTTTCTTTTTCATAATAATACAAAAGAGATTACTAATTCTTTTAGAGATTATGTTGTTTCTCTCCTGCCTCCTGGCATCTCCTATTACTGCATGTTGGAACATGAGTAGGATAGTTCTACTAAGGGAATTTTGGTGATTCAGAGTTTCTGCACACATAGCCTCCCTTCCTATATGTGGTAGCTCCTGCTAGGTAGGGGTGTGTGTGTGGGGGGGTGTAATTAGGGCTGTGCAAAACAGCACCATTTTGTTTTAACTTCTGTTTTGCCATTTTGATGGGATAGTGTTTTGTTTTGAGTTTTGTTTAATTTCAAAACCATTGTTCCATTTCATTGCGTTGAAGTTGTTTCACTGTTTCAATGCTGTATTGATGTTTTGCCCATAGGCTATAATGGGGAATCACAAAACTGCCTATATTTTTGTCATTTCTTTCCTTATTCAAATGAAAGCAACAGGGAGGATAGCCCCTGCTGAGACCACAAGGCCTGTCAAGTTTCAAAGAGATAGGTGCAGGGGTTTCTAGAAAACTGCACCTCAAATTCTTGAAAGCAAAACTCATGTCATGTGTGTTAAGGCACAGTGGGATGAAAACAGCTGGCATGGTAGCTGCTTCTGAGTCCACGAAGCCTGCCAGGTTTCAAAGAGATAGCTGCAGGGGTTTCTGGGAAACTGCACCTCAAGCTGCTGACAAGCAAAATTTATGAAGTGTGACTGTGTGTGTGTGTTAAGGCACAGCTGTTTTTCTGTCCCTTCCCCAGAGCACTGGGATTGGAAGGGACCTCAGGGAAGGATCACAGTCACTGGCCAGCTACACATGTTAATATGAGGGCACTTCTTCCAGCCCTCATCCTCCTCCTGCTCCTTTCTTTCTGTTTCCCTGCAAGCAAGCCCAGCTTTGAAGCTTGAAATGTTTCAAAACTTTCAAAATGTTTCAACTGCCCTCATTTCATTTTGAGGCTATTTTGAAACCTTTTGTTTTGATTTCACTGTTTCACACTCAAAACTATTTGAAACAGAGTCAAAATGAAACACCCAGCTAAATTTCACACAGCCCTAGTGTGTATATATGGGGAGGGCATTGAGTGGCAACTTTGCAGTTGCCTAGTGATGCTGGAAACTGAGAACTCCCATCTTATTTTAAAATGAGCCTATTCAGTCTTCCCTTTGGGCTACTTTTTTATCCTTGCTTCAAATAACAAATATCTAAGTCCCACTTAAATTTGTGAGCCCTTTCAGATGTGTGTTATTGCACACTTCAGCTAGCTCAGGAATCTACTGATTATTTGCAATTACCTTTTGAAACAGTGCAATCTGCAGCAAATCTCCTGCAATAATCTTGCTCATAAGTAGGGATATACCTAAATCACGTCATAAGTGAGCTGTGCAGCATCTTGTTTAATCTTGTTTTCTTTTTTGCATGCCCCCTCTTCCCTTTACTGATTGGCAGGGGGAACCAAACAGTTCCACTGGTTGCTACTTGTTTCTGGACAGCCAACAGGCAAAATCCACCCTTTAAAATATACTGCAGTTTTTGCCTCCAGGCTGATTAGCAGTGAGTACTAGGGCTACTGAGGCCCCACTGCCAATTATCACATGGTTAAAAGAACAAGATTAAAGGACCTTCTGTGCACACTTCCAGTGTGATTTAGGCAGATCCCTACTCATAAGCAGCTAACAGAGTATCTGTACTTTTTAGTAAAATCTTGTTTGTGCTTTACTTAGAGGCTTTCTTTTTATTCATGATTCCTGTTGACATCTTGAGTACTTATTTACAGGAGTATAGGTTTAGCTGTGTTGGTCTAAGGTCATAGAAAAACAGGTTCTTTGGGTAAATCTGATATTTTTTATTAGACCAATTCAAATACTTGGAAAAATTCTTCTTAGCAGGCTTTCAGGTTTACATCCCCTTTCTCAGGTTGAGAAAGCATCTGCAGTTGGTGCATGCTCCTAAGCTAGTGATAGACTAATAATAAGTCTGTGTCAATGAGATTTGATATAGATTCTCACAGAGGTGGGAAATTTACTGCTTGGGGACTGGATACAGTCTGCTAAGAAGTCCAGGCTGGTCCATGAAGGTCCAGCCCCATATGGGGAATAAGTGGCACAAAGCTTGCCAGGCTTCTTCTACCCTTTGGAGCCTGCTGCTCTGCTGTATCTATATCATTGCTGAAGTGGGGGTCAGGTATCTGCCACCTGGCTGCTAGGGGTATGGGACTGGGGACTTCAGGCCTACCATCATGGTAGTATCATGCACCTTCATTTGCCCTGCACTGGCAAAAGGCTGTTGACCCTGATGGAATGAATGATGCTGCAGGGAAAATAAGTTCCTTTTTCACCTTCTCATTGATGCTGTGGTTAGAAGGCTGGACACATATATTAGCAGAGGAGCACACTTTGTACTTTTTTATTCCTAGACAGCAATTCTTCATGCATTTTAATCATCCTTTGTTGTTGCTGTCAAAAGGCTACCAGCTGTTAAGAGTATTTATCTATCCTTCTGGCTATATTCTGAATTACCAGGAAAAGAAAAGAAAAAGTACTTCACTATTCTTTGTATAGAACAGGAACCAACTCAAACTTCAATCTACATTTCTGTACAAAATACAATTAAACACACACAATTAGGAAATGTTATATTTTTGGGCTTTATACATTATGGCAGAATATATAGAATAATACCTGTGGTGTAAAAGAATTTCAGCTACTCAGTTATGTGAATTTTATATGAACTTATGACTCTAATTTAAAGTGTGCTGCCGTTTTTAAAAGTAAAGCAATGGAATCCAATCCAGAAGAACATGAAGAAACTCTGTACAAAGAGGCCAAGAGTTTTTTTATGAGATTCCTGTATTCCATTTCTTATAAGATCTCACACTGTAAGTAGAGTAAGTATTAATAGAATTTCAGGACTGAATGCTATCAAATTTAATTTGCTCTAAAGTCCCTTGATGATTGCATTAATATGTCGCCTACTTGCTTAAGCTTTAATTATTTTCTTCATTTTGAAGAATAATCCCTTGAAAGATGAGACAAAGTTAATTAGCTCATTCTGAATGGGATGTCTAACCTCAGCTGAATATACATGTACAAATTTAAATTTAAGTTACTCTCAAAGTGAAGGTATGCTACATTTGAAGTTTTTTATTTATATTCTCTAAATTTCCTTAATTTTAAATGTATGTCTGACCTTACAAATGTAGGGAGAAAACAGGATGGTCTAGATATTTTGGAGGTGAGAATTAAACACAGTATTTGAATGCAGATATAAAATATACTCTTCTTTACTTGTATTTCACCTAATTGTTACTTTAGCTGTACTGTATTTATAATTATTAAATGTATACCTGTAAGTGATGCAGCATGACTAAGTAGTTTTGCAAATGAATTATGTACAAACTGGATATTTTTTGCTTTTTTTCTCTTTGATTATATTTAATTCGTATTGTTCAAGTATTTTGATAAACACAGGGTATAGAACTTTATTATGAGTGGTGTCTAAATCATCTGCTGTTAGTTTGTAAAGCATTACAAGGTCATTGGACTATATATTGTCAAAATAGCTTTCATTAATCATAAGACTGTTGAAATGATCTCCTGCCCTTATGGCTCTGACTGTGCAGCAGTCTTGAACAGTAACACCTTTGGTAATCTTGACTGAATCTCTTCTGAGCAGGGGCTGTTCATAATTCCAAATTTAAGGCTAGTTTCAGACAATTATTATTTTTCATTAGGATTTTAATTCAGATCTGCAGGAGTGTAAAGCTGTTATCCCAAATTCTTCATAAATGTAATTTACCTTATAACCTGTAATATAAATCTAAAAGTAGTTTCTCCCAGACTGCAGTTAAGAAACTGAGTTAATCTAAAATTAATATAATTTGAAATAGTAAATACAGCTGGTGCAAATTGGCATAGTTCGCAGGAAGCCAATAGAAGTGCTGTGCAATATTTTAAAGAAATATTATCTTATATTTATTACATAGCTGATGTTCCAAATATTTCTTCTTCATGTCAATGTCTTGCCTATTGATAAATTATCATCTTTCCATTTTTGGATCTGAATTTATTTGGAAGGACTTGTTTATACAATAGATGGGTGAATAACCTTTTTTCGGTTGCATTGGACTTAGTACTGTTGGTTCAATGGTCATGAAAGCCTGTTAGAAATGCAGCTAAGGGCCTTGCTACACACTGCACTTTGAGCTGCTCAAATACTGATTGAGGCTGTGATAGCTCAAGTTTGGAGCAGTCACACATTAAGACTAAAAACCTTCTCTGACTGTCTCCTACCTGCACAGCTCTGACTTGAGACTAGAGGGCTGGAGAGTAGAGGCCAGACTAGGAGCTAGAGCTGTGAGTTGCCACTACAGAGCTGGCAAGACAGGACAGGCTTCTATCCCTGCTGTAAGTGGGGGTGTGCTGGTGGGTAATGAAATGGAAGCTGAAGAGGTAATAGGGATGGGGATAGTTGGCAAATGAAGGAAGTCAGCTACTGAAGGCTAAAATAAAGAGAAGTATAGGAATAAAAGAATTTAAAAAGAAATAAACAAGAAATAAATTAAAGAAGGTCTTATGTTTTAATAAATACATTAATTAAATGTATTTAATTTACATTTAAATTAAGGGGAGAGGGGGTTCTAGTCATGTTTCCTGAGGTGGCTAGGAGGTGGGAGCAGTAAGGGATGGCACTTTTGAGCAATCTACTGCCCCTGTCCTGGGAGCGAAACCCCAGTGCATGGGACCTGATCTGCCCCCGAGCCTGTTCCCCCCCCTCCCTTGACCCCAATCCTGAACCCATCGATGCCCTGTGGCTAGGCAGGCTGTTTGCATGGGGTTTCATCCCTGGTAGCTGGAGTGTCCCAGTGTCCCGGGGGGGGAGAGGGAGTTGGCTTGATCCCAGAACTGCCCCCCAGGCACTAGAGTTTAGGGGTTGGAAAGTTTGTCCACACAGAAAAATAGGGTGAGAGATGGGAGATTGTATTCTGGATTGCTGGAGTACCATATTTTCGCGCATGTACCCGGCCCACGGGTATAAGCCTCATCCATGTATAACTCGTGGAAAATTGTATTTTTGTAAATAAGTCCATGTATATGCTGTACCCATGTATTCCCCACTGCAGCTTATACATGGGGAGGCAGTGCAGCCCAGCCTGCCCCGGCAGCGGTGGTGCAGCCCGGCCTGCCCTGGAAGTGGTGGCACAGCCCGGCCTGCCCGGGCCCAGTGGAGAGGCTACGCAGCCTGCCCCACCCTGGCCCCAGCCCCTGCAGTGGCAGCAGTGCAGCGCAGCCTGCCCAGGCCCAGTGGGGAGGCAGTGCAGCTGGCCCCAGGCCCAGTGGCAGCAGCGACACAACCCAGCCTGCTCAGGCCCAGCGGGGAGGCAGTGTGGTGCAGCCCAGCCCACCCTGGCTCCAGCCCCAGCCCCTTTCACCAGCGCAGCTGGCTCTCATGGCAGCAGCGGCGTGGTGCAGCCCAGCCTGCCTGGGCCCAGTGGGGAGGTGGTGCAGCCCACCCCAGTCCTGGCCTCGGCCCCCCATGGGGAAAAAAAGTCTTCTGATAGCCCGCAGCCCCATATAGCCTGCACCCATCCACTTTTTTTGTAAAATCGCATATACCACGCGGGATATATGTGCAAAAATATGGTACTTCAACTTGGGTGGCTCATCTGTGCGAAGTGGCCACTCATTAATGAACTATGAGCTAGGTAACACAGATCAGAGATAAATTGCCCTGGGGTGGCTTCACTTTAAATCAGCTGCAGTGTGTGCTTAAAAGTAGTTTCAGGTGTTAATACTCTGGGGGTAACCTAAAATTAACACGTAATACAGTCCTAACAAAGTTCCTGGCATGTCAGTCAACATCATCTATTCCAAACAAATTTTAAAGAATTTTTAAACAGTTAAACAATGTTAGTCTTCGTTCTGTTTTAATAGAAAGGAAGGCATGGTATTGTACACAATCACTTCCAGCTCCCTGGAATGCTGTTCTACAATTATCATAATTAACCTTTGATTAGTCCACCTGAAGAAAATTATCTAATTTCCTCGTGATTATTTCCTCTACACTGTTTAAATCCAGCTATAACTACAATTCACTATTTCTGAAGAAAGTAGAAAATGCAACACTGATCTTTGTGTTGAACCCTCATATGCAATAATATGTAATATTACAATAATTGCAATATGCAATTATTTATATATTGCAAATTATTGCAATATATAATATGCAATAATTTTAGAAATTAGAACCAAGGGATATAATAGATCCGTTTTGCCTAATTCAACTGACAAATATCTGATTGTGCATTTGGTAAGAATATTAGACTGGTATGTAGGGAGGTGAAGGGCTCATATCTTAAAAGAACAAATAGATGACTCTGTGGATGGGGAAAAACAGTGGACATAATATGCCTTAACTTTAGCAAGGCTTTTGATACCATCTTCCACAGCATTCTTGCGAGCAAGCAGAGGAAGCATGGGTTAGATGAATGGATGTTAAGGTGGATAGAAAGCTGGCTGGACCGTCGGTCTCAACAGGTAGTAATCAATGGCTCAATATCTAGTTTGGAATGGTATCAAGTGGAGTGCCCCAGGGGCTAGCTTTGTTCAATATCTTCATTATCAGTCTGGAATCTGGGATGGATTGTACCCTAAGGAAGTTTGTGGATGACACCAAGATGTGGGGTCTAGTCGATACATTGGAGGGTGGAGATAGGATTCAGAGTAACTTCAACAAACTGGAGGTTGGGCCAAAAGAAATCTCATGAGGTTCAACAAGGACAAGTGCAAAGTCCTGCACTTAGGATGGAACAATCCCATGCACTGCTATAGCCTGGGGACTGATTGACTAAGCAGCAGCTCTGCAAAAAAGGACCTGGGCATTATAGTGGACAATAAGGGGGATATGAGTCAGTAATGTGTCCTTGTTGCCAAGAAGGCTAACAGCATACTGGGCTGCAATAGTAGGAGCATTGCCAGCAGATCAAGGGAAGTAATAATTACCCTATATTCTGCACTGGTGAAGCCACATCTGGAGTCCAGTGTCCAGTTTTGGGCCCCCTACTATAGAAAGGATGTGGATAAGTTGGAGAAAGTGAAGCACAGAGTAACCAAAATGGGTCAGGGGCACATGACTTCTGAGCAGAGGCTGAGGGAACTGGGCTTATTGAGTTTGGAGAAGAGAAGACTGAAAGGGGATTTGATAGCAGTTGTTAACTACCTGAAGTGTGGTTCCAAAGAGGATGGAGCTAAATTGTTCTTAGTGGTGAGAGATGACATAACAAGGAACAATGCTCTCAAGTTGCAGCAAGGGAAGTTTAGGTTGGATATTAGGAAAAACTTTTTCATGAGGGAGGGCAGTGAAACACTGGAACAGGTTACCTAAAGAGTTGGTGGAATCTCCATCTTCGGAGGTTTTTAAGGCCTGTCTTGACAAAGCCCTGGCTGGATTGATCTAGTTAGGGATGGTCCTGCTTTGAGCAGGGGGTTTGACTAGATGACCTTTTGAGGTCCCTTCCAACCCTAACTTTCTATGATTCTATGATAATAGATATTAACAAGGTATTAAACCACTTTGCTCCCATATTGTGGTAAGATCACATAAAGAGTTTAGTGATTTTCTTCCAGCTTCCAGCTAATGGACCGGGTTTTTTACCTCACAGAAAAGAGACTTATGATTCAAATACAGATTGCATAAAGTAATATTGTGAGTACTGGCATGAAAGCAATAAGTAATGTTATTGGCTAAAATAATAGGTCTAATGAAAATTTATATTTACAATAAAACAGGAAATTATTGAGCATTAAGTCAACACTGAAAGAGCAACCTGAATAGATCTGATTTAATTGTAGAGTAATTATGCTAGTCTCTATTAGAAATAAAGAATATTTATTATTAAATTTAGTAATTAAGTGTAGTGAAGGAATGTTCATTTCAGTCATGTCATAAAGGAATTAGTAGTACTTAATTTACTTTGTTTTAATTTATAAGTTCAGCGATAAATCGGATTTGGTCCAAACAGATTATCAGCAAGTAACATAATAAGTACAGAAGTTCTTTTTTTTTCTTAACATGGAGAAGTAGGAAATAAAAATATCAAATGTTTCTCAGTGTACCCATGCAATATTGCCCTGTTTGAATACAGAGAGCTAGATGCAAAGGGGTTGTTAAGAAGTCATGCAAGAAATTTAAAACAATGGCCTAAGTAGCACCCTTTCAAACACAATAGACTATTTTAAAGCCCTAAAGAGACAGCCTCAGCTCAGCCCTTGTAACAGAGTGGATTTGCCCAGGATGAGAAGAGGGTGATTGTTATGAAGTAGCTGCCAGAGGGATGCTTGCTCAGGATCACTAGTCTGATCTCTGATTGATTGCCGAAGCATCCCAAGATTGGCTTCTAGAGCAGGAGGTCCAGGTTCCTTCCCACTCTGAAAACCTGGCCTTTCATTCCCTCATACTTTTTGGTTCTCCCTGACCCTGACCCAAGAAGATTGCATCCACTTCTGCTCCTGAAAGAGGGACTTACCTCTTGTTGGGGAGCCCCAGCCCTACCCAAAGGTTCAAGAAGTAATAGGACAGCTCTTTAGGCAGTTATTCAAACAAAGCCAGTGGTTCTCTACTCCCATCCGAAGAGTAAGCTCTCTCTCCAATCTGGACCACACAGCCAAGAGGACCTCCAAAGATTGCTCTTGCTGTTCTTGTTATGCTTCAGCTCAAGTCTGAATTTGTTGCCCGGCATGCGTGAGCTAATACACGAATACTAGTTGGAAGTTTGAAAGAAAAAAAAAGTTGTTATTGTTAGCAATAAAGGTGCAAGGTAGCAAGCACACTAAACAAGATTTCTAAGCATCTTTTATACTAAAATCTACAAGCATAATATTCAGTGATTGGTTATAGGTAAATG
>JAGPOW010002514.1:32598484-32612686 GCA_030014935.1 Caiman crocodilus | reverse complement strand
ACTCTCCTCCCCCTATAGAGCAGAGCCAGACCACCAATGGGGACTTAACCATATACCTTTTAATGAGAGAACAATACTGGGAACATAACCAGTATAAACTAGTAGGTATAGGGGACACTACAATGCTTTGAAGGGGCAGGATTCAACAAAGGTTAGACACCTACAATCATAGACATAGTCATCCAGTTGACAAAAGACAGGGTTAACCAAAATGTAAAACACAAACAGCAGAATAAACAATACTGGTTGGTGAAATATAAAAGGCACAAAATGTCAAATGACAAGGAATATAGGGCCTAGGTATTTGGGGGGACACACACAATGGCCACTTTCCATTGCAAGAAGAATTTCTCCCTGTTACTTGATTCACCCCAAGTCACCCAAGCTAGGACTTAAACTCAGATCTCCCAGACAATGGGCAGAAACGCTGTCACACAGCCACCAGCACTAATACTGCTCCAAGCTGCTAAGAGTCTTGACCTTCTCAGAGTGCCAGCCTCATGTCAAGCTGCCTGCCCTCTTATTGGATGAGCTGGAAGGAGAGCTGGGAGTCTCTCAGGTCACAGCTCAGTTCTTGCTGGAGCTGGGGAGCCTCTCCTACTGGCTGCAGCCTCTCATAGGGGGTCCTAGAGCCCAGTGGGGAGCCTCTCCTGCCATCTGTACCCCACACTGCTGCGGGTCCAACTGCTGCCTGCAGGTCCCACTCCTTCAGGCTCTTCTGGGGCAACCGCTCCCACCCCACTGTCCCAGCTCTTGCCAGTTCTTTGAATCTCCTTCCCTATGGTTCCTCACTGGTCTCCCTTGAGTCAGCCGTGCTGCCCTTTTTATCCCCCTCCAAATGACGCAAGGGGCCAATCAGGGGACATGGAGGGTGAGTCTCTGGGGCCTGATTGGTGAGGAAAGGGAATCCCAAGTCCTCCAATCATCTTTTACCCTTTCAAAACCCCGGTGGCCCAATAGTTTCCGCCCCTGCCCAATATCAGGGATGGTGTGGTCAGAGTGGGGCAGGGCTTCAGGCAAGCACTAACTTACTTCCAGCTGGCCCCTGCTCCCCACAGAGCAGCTCGTGGTCCCAAGAAGGTCTAACACTTAACTATTTACACTTTATTTACAAAACAAGAATAATAGGAAAGGTTATTTACAAGTTAACTTAAATGGCACAACCAGAATCACAAAACAAACCAGAATGCATTAGTCAACCCTTGACTCAAGAACCACAGGTAGGGTAACTGGCAGCTTCCAGCCACTGCTGAGATGCCACAGCAAGGAAGCAGAGCCTTCACTTCCAGCAGCTCCAACAGGCTTCCCAATAAGTGACAGACTGCAACAGAGGAGGCTCTTGTGGTCTGCAGCAATGAAATTGTATCAAACCCAAACCCCACAAAGAGGCTGAAGGGTGACCCTTCGTGGCAACCAAAAAGGCAAGCAACAAGCAGCAGAGTAGGCTCCTGCAGCAATCAGCATGACCTAAGCACAAAGCTCAGGACTCCATTTTATGACAATCAGCTGCAGAATAAGGGACAGGACTGAGTCCCCTGTGGGGCAGTCAGTGGCAGAGGGTCAGCACCACAGACAGCTCCCAGGGGTCATTGCTCTAAACCCCTGCTCCACCTACACCCTACATACCTCGCAGCTCACCAATCTCACTCCGAGCACAGGGCTGTGCCCTGAGCTCACAGGGACCCTTGTCCTGGCACTCTGCTGCTCCTCAGGATCCCAATGCCTTGCCTGCTTCTGTGCCGCTTCCCCAGGAAAGGTAAGGGGTTTCCTCAACTCACTGGCCCAGCTCTCTGCTCTGGATTAGGATGCTGCCTGCACTCCTGGCCACTGCTTCTTCTCCGCAGTGGAGTGGGGGCCTGACTGCCACCCCTAGCCTCTGGGATACCCGGCACATCCAGCACACTGTGATGGGGCCTTGGGGAATGAGCTCTTTGCCCCAAGCCCTGGCCACTGCTCCCTCTCTGCTGCAAGGTTGGAGGTATGGCCGACTGCTTCTGCCTTCTTCTCCCACGGCCTTCAAGGCTCTTCAGAGGGGTCTCTCTGCTCCCTCAGATCACTCCAGCTCTTCTTAGGTCTCCTGCATTGTTCCCCAGAGTCACTGTCAGCAGTCCCCCATACCAGTTCAGCTGCTGCTTTTATCCTCTCCAGCACTCCCTCCCTGGCTTGCAAACCAGCCAACCAGGACTCAGGGTGGCTGGCCTCCACTCTGGTAATCCTCCTTCCATGTGAATGAGGGGATTGAAAACCCCTTCTCTAGATTGGCTTCTCCTTTTCCGCAGGGCAGGGCTCCCCTGCTCCACCCTTGGCATTGCTCAGAGTTCACCCGCACTGTTTCTAGCCCAGGGTAGGTATTTCAAGCCAATCTGGTGAGTCTACATTGGCATTCTGCTACATAAGGAAAGAGATTTTATTAGTGGGTTTATGGACCATTTTACATTAAGAGTGGAGATGGGGGTAGAGCAAGGTGGCATGGAAGCAAGGCCTATGAAACCTAAATATGCTGTTCCTGGAAAAGGAGGAGGAGTGAGAGGATTCTAGAGAACTGTATGGTGCTGTCAGTTGCTTAGTATCCATTTTAATACTTGGTTGGAATGGTAGTATGCAGTAAAACAGAAAGAAGAGATTTTTTCTTATGGTGTGGAAGTATGAGGAGAAGAAAGAAGTCTGAAAGGCTGAAACATAGATTACAAACAGTGGCATGAAGGCAGGACAATGACCCATTGAAACATAGGTTACAGTGACCCATAGGCAGAGACATGAAACTGGGACATAGGAACAAGCTGGGATGTGAAGCAGCAACAATTAGATGCCATGAAGAGGGTGTTGGAGGAGTGTTTTTTCACTAAAGAGCAAGAGAAGAAGTTCTTAGTGTGTGTCCTGTGAGTGGAAAGGGAAGAGGGCTGGTCTCACTAGTGCTCCACCTAGCTGAATTCGAGCAGAGGGGATCTGATTGCCATGGCGAAGAAAAGGAGAGTGTTAGTAGAAAGCTAGGAAGAGGTGTTGGAGGTGGCCAGAATTTTAATGCTGGATTGTACAGAGGAGGGTACAATTGCAGTTTTATGTAGGAGTTAGCAATAAAGATGAGGGAGAACATGGCAAAGATGAAGGAGGAGGTAGTTTTAATGGAAATGGGAAATGTTTGAAGATGTTTAAGAATGGCAAAAAACATAAATGGCACTAGAAAATATTATTGGGGGGTGCTGGGCAGGGTGCAGCACTTCCACCTGCCCCTGCCCCTCCATCCTGCAGAGTCGTTCCGGGGTCAGCACATGATGGTGCTGTGCATGTGGTGGCAGAGGCGCATGTGGCAGGGGCACTGTAGTGGCAGTGATACTGGAGCCACTGTTGCCGACTCAGTTTGGAGGGGCTAAGCCTTGTTAGCCCCAGCCTGCTGCTGCCCCCAGGGCAGGATGGTTTGCCAGCTGAATTTTACCGGCTGATTTGATTGAAATTTTTAAGGAGGTGTTGCAAGAAGGGATGGTGAATAGATTTTTAACACAGTAGTGGTTGTTTTATTGTACAAAAAGGAGGACAGGGAGCTCCTGCATAATTGGAAATCCATAACACTTTTAAATACTGATTACAAGTGTATAGCAAAAGTACTGGTTTTATGATGTGAAAATGTTTGCAGACATTATACATGAGCAAATTTGTGTAGTGGTGGGGCTCGGTATTGCAGATGCATTAAAAAAATAAGATTGCTATGCATTGTAAGGCTAGAAAGTTTCATGTAGCCCTTAGGGACTAAGAAAAGTTATATGATACACTGGCACACAGTTTTTATTTAAGATTTTAGACAAGATGGATTTCCCTAGCAGGCTGGTGTGTTGGATGAAGATTTTATTTCAAGATATTGCTAGTCAGATTTTAATAAATGGCCACCTAAATGAGCCTTTTAGTATTCAGTCTGGGCTATGGCAGGGGTGTCACCTGTCCCCAGCACTTTTTATTTGTGCTATGGAGCTGCTGGTGCACCTCAGAAACTGAGGTGGGACACAGTCATTAGTGAGACCCAGCACCAGGTAGAGGAGGGTGAAAAGCAAAAGCAGTACTGTACATAGATATCAGCACCATGATAAGGGATAGATTCTCCCTGGAATGTGTGTTGGAGCATACACAAAGATATGGGAAGAAGCTGGGACCAAACTAAATGTGAAGAAAAGCACAGTGATGGTGGTGGGTGAAATGGATGATATGTCAGAACTGTGGAACCCTTGGAATTTAAAGTGACAGGGGTTTTATTTGTCAGAAGGATGATGGGAGACTGGGAATAGGAAAAGATCTGGAAGTGATTCATAGATTCACAGATTGTAAGGTCAGAAGAAGACCTTGGAAGATCATTGGGTCCAGCCCCCTGCACCAAGTAGAAAGGATAACTGGGGGTCAGGTAACCCTAGCAAGGTGAATGACCAGTCTCCTCTTGAAGATTTCCAGGATAGGTGATTGCATCACCTCTGGAGGGAGCTTATTCCAGTCTGGACACCCTGACTATGAAGATTTTTTTTTAAGCTGAGCCTGAATTGATCTTCCAGGAGTTTGTGGTCTTTACTCCTGGTTTTACCCGTGGGTGAGCCCTTGATGTACTCCTCTAGTGCAGTGGTAAGCTGCTACCAGGTCCCCTTAATCGGGGATCCTCTTTAATTGGGATTTTGTTTTCTTGTTCTTGTAGAGATAATGTGAGTGTCTCTGTAGAGGTATTAGTACAGTCTTTCAGTCTTAAGAGAATTCAACAGGTGCTGCAGCAGTGGTTGGGGAGAATTTAATTATATGAAAAATAGGTGGCAGCAGTCAAAGTTGTCCTGTTACTCATTATTTTTATGGAGGCACAGTGTTCCCCACAATGTAGAAACAGGTTGTGAAAATTCAGAGATATCTGAATGTTTTTTTGGTGGGTTGAGAGAAAGTTTGGCATGTTTGGAGCTTTTTAAACGGGCACTGGTGGGTGGATGGGAACTCCCAAATATAAGCCTATTTGTATATGCAAACTATATGAGCACATGCTGCCAAATTGTGGTGAAAGAGGACATGAAGACTGGGTGCTAATTTTTAAACTATTTTGCAAGATAGCTTTTAAAGACATGGGAGGTTTTAAAATGTTCAGTTTCCCAGCAGCGGGCATGAAGGACCATGATGCGCATATAGAAAGGTTTTTAAGAAGGTATGGTCTTCAGGGGCTGGCACCAATCTTTTTTTAGACACTATAGAAAAATAATGGAAAGTGTGAGAGTGAAGGACTGCCTTCCTTGTGGGCAGTCTTCCTTGACAGGTGGCAAAGAAGGTGTGAGAAGGGATTTCAGACAAAAAGCTGCCAGGGGAACATACTGATTTGGCATGAATGATGGCTTGAGACATTTTGTCACAGTGAAAGGGATCTAATACACATAGCACTTGGATAGGACTCCTCAGCGCCCATGAGAAATGTGCATGAGGGGGAGGAATCCATAACCCGTGTGTTTTGGCATTATTTTTCATAAAAAGAATTTGGTGTAGAGTGGACAAGTATCTGGCCAAAATATGGTGTACAAAGGGAAATGGAAGTAAAAGGGGGAAAGGTTGGAAGCAGGTGAGAAGAATATGCAGAATTTAAAAAGGGAGAAAAAGAAGCTGCTTGCTACTTTCATAATTAAATAAAAAACAAAAACAAACAATTTCCCCCACCTGCCCCAAGCCTCCCTGGATCCTGTACTTTTGGTTCTCTGATTTCTGACCCCACTCAGCTCTGTTTCTGGACTCTGACTTTTTGAAAATTTCCATTGCTAATTCTGCCTTTGCCTTTTGGCTTTCACTCCTGGTGTCCCCAGACTTTGGCTCTGGCATTCTGGACTTCTGGGAACCTGGTGTCTGAAGTTTGCCCAAGTGGAAGGTGATCTTTCCTCACTTCTTGGTCACCTGTACATGTAATGGAGCTCTGTTTTTACACATGCTAATTAGGCACACAGAGCAGACTCGATTAATTGAGTCCACTGTGAGTCTGCTGGAGCGTGCTAATTAGCCTCCATGTCACATGTATTCAGTGTCTCCATATTTCAAAATGGCAGTGAGGGAACTTTAACTAAATCTTGTTGAGCAAAAAAGTGCCGCCACCACAATTTTGAAGTTCAGGGTACTGAATACAAGTGATGCTGTGTGTGCTTTAACTAAAGCAGCTCTCAGAGCTGCTCAAATTAAAGCACCTCCCCCCCGCTCCATCATGGAGCACAGGTATAGACACCCCCGTGCCCTGGTCCTCACATTTGGCAGCAAGTACCAGGTTTTGGGGGGCAGGAGGGTTGAGGTGTAATATCCACATGCATACTCATGTTCAGCCTTCCTTACTCTCTTCTTGGTTGGATTAAAAGTGAAGATCAGGAAGTGCACATCATTCTTGATCCCCTCAACTCAGAGGAGGGGTAGAGCTGAGATACTCAACAGGTACTACTGAGGCAAAAAGTCTCCAGCTAAAGTTCAGAGGTGTGAAAAAGTGTTTGTGGACAATATATCATGAAGATCTTTTTCTTGTTTTGGGAAATAGCTTTTTCTTCGTTTAGGTCCTGGTTCTACAATGTATTTAGATATGTATCTAATATTGAGTCTATGAGTAATTCAGTAAAGTTAAATGAAGAGTTATGAAACTACTCACATGCTTACATAGGCCTATGTGTAAGTACTATGTTGAATCACGGCCTTACTTTTCAGAGCTGTTCAGTGTACAAGTCTCATTTTGGAGTAGTAAAACATATTAATTGGATATCCATGACAGATTTTATGTCTTACATTAACAGTGGAAGAAAAAAGACTTGCCACTCTCACGGGACTATTATTACTGGAAATGTCAAAAAAAGTACAGAGCAATGTGGCTAACTTCTCGAAGAAATTCCAGTAAGTGTTTACTGCAATGTACAGTGCTTAAAACCTAATTTTCTCATTTAAATGAAGTCAGTGGATAGGCAGATATCCACAAAACTGTAAGGTCTACTTCATATTCCAGTGCAGTGAAAAATACCTGGATCTGAAGCTGATAAATGTCAGTTTCCTGCTACTAGTTCTGTCTTCCCAGATCCATTTACTTGCCAGAACTGTGAAGTATTAAAGAAAATGTTGCTAACTAAAAAATATTTTCATATAGTACTACATTTTGCCACAAACATGTTGGCTTCAGAGCTTTTATTTATAGGACTGAAAATTAATATAACTTAAAATCTACAATGTACACTTTGTCTCACTGTTTAGGTATAATCAAGTGACAGAAACAATTGGTTGCATAAAGAAAGCAATTTTTATATGGTGATTGGCAGTGCTGGCACCATCAGAATGTCAGATACATAAAGCTAATTAAACCTGTTGTTGTTTCTAGGTGAAGTTACATGTTGCACTTAAACCATACTAAATCCTTGGAATGCTAAATGGCATTAAAATTAAAATATGCTATGAGCAGTACTAGTAAAATTAGAATATGCTATGAGCAGTTAATGTTTAATATAATTTCTTGACTGCATAACACTGACTTACCACTAGGAGGCTATTGAGCAGGGGTATAGTTAAAAGCCAAGCCATGTGGGCTCTATCCCTGCTTGGAGGGAGGAAGGAGGTGTTGGGAAGGAAGCATCCTGGGATTAGGGAGGACTGCAGCTTGCTCATTTCATCTCCATGAAGCAGACTGAAGTTATCCTAACATTCACTGAGTAGCATGGCCCAGTGTAAACTCTTGCCTGAAGTGACATAACTTTGAGACACTTAGTGGGCACTTAGCATGAGTTAAGGCCTTTAACATGTAGATGCTTATGTTTTAAGTGCCCTTAGTATGGTCTAAGTGTAATATGTAACTTCACCCTCCTATGTTGCTACTGAAGTTCATTGATGAATAATTCATCTAGAAAGCATAATTGATTTGCATATTGATTATATATTCTTTATCACAGGTAATTAAAGCACTTATAGGCATCTGGAAATACATTTCTTAATGTGTGGGGAACCAATTGGATATGATTCATTCCATCTGGGTAAGTAGGTATCTTGAAATTGCAATACCAGTGGACTGTTTCCTGCATCAATATGCTCAAACAGTGAGGAGAAAAATGTAATGTGATGGATCAGCAAAGGTCACAAGAAGGTGAAAAATGCTTTAGGTTTCTCTAGGTCTGTCATGTTAACAGCAACAGTGCACGTGACAGCAGTAGCAGGTGATGCAATTGGCCACATGTCAGAAGAAGTAGGTAACTTTCTTATTAGCCATTGCCTCCTTTACCAGTTGGCGGACCTTTGAGGCTGGTAAAAAGCAATCTACATTAGACCAGAAAGATACACCTGCTCATGGAAGATCTCTCTGCTTCCCAGGTGTTGGTGTTTTCTCTGTCTGTGCTATTAAATGATCCAGGCCGTATGCAGACGAAATGAGACGCATGTATGCACAACACTGTGAAGTGGGCTAAATGCTTTGCACTACTTTAATGGTGTTGGTGTTTGCATGCTTCGACAGTGTATTGCACCTTAATTCCAGCCGCTGTAGGAAATTTGGTGTTGTAATGCACCTTAAATGACTTGGGGGTCATTAAAACTCCTTTGAAGAGTTTTAGTTTGCTGCCCCTACAGCTTTGGAGCAAAGCACTGGGCTCTGTGAAGCTCCATGACTCTGCAGGAAGCCTGATGGCAGCCCGGGAAAGCAGCTCCGGCCAAGAAAAGCAGGGAGCCTGATTTCCACTCCCCCCTGGAGCCTTCCTGCCTGCCTGAGCTGTGTGGAAGTCTGGTGCTTCCCTCCGCAGCTCCCGTGCCCCCCAGGACCACCCAAGCCAGGTGCCTGTGGGTGGGCACCGACTTGGGGGGGCACAGCTGCCATGGAGAGAAGCACCAGTCTCCCCCCCTCAGCCCAGGGACTGCTTCACCTGCCAGCAGTTTGTGCTCCCCTTCCTGCCAGAGAGGCAGGTTAAGTCAGTGGGGTGTGTGCACAACACAGAAGGTTTAATCAGCTCTAAATTGAAGTGTTGTTTTTTAAAACCCACCACTTCAATTGAGAGTCCCTGTTTCATCTACACACACCCCTAACCATGTTAGTCTGAGTACAAAAGGCAGGCTAAGTCTTTGAGGAGAGGCAATATCTTTTATTAGACCAACTAAGTAGTTGCAAAAAACGTTATTTGAAAGCTTTTGAACACGCATGTTCTTCCTTGGGTAAAAAAAAGTAAAATGGTGAGAGATATGAAAAGTGGTCAGAAATCCCTCAGGCATGAAAAAAGCCAGTCTTTAGAAAGCTGCTCTGCAGGAATACAAATTAGGAGGGTTGCAGACTGCCTTTTGTGCTCAGACCAACATGGCTACTGCCTGGATCCCTGAAATATGGAAGATACTGCATTTTGCTGTTTGAAATGGAAACCTCACAACCTTGTGGTATAGAAAGTAGATTGGTTTTGATAGAGGGATGAAAGTGAGTTTTGGATAATGGGAAAACTATCAGTTAATGTGATGGTTTAGCATATGACTGTAGTAAGGAGGTACCAGAATGTCCTTAAAGGTGAAATGGAAGTAAATGGAGGAAAAGGGCATTTTGGAGAAACAGGAATGCAGTTTACTATGTTGAGAGGACAACCACTGGTGTACTGGGGAAGGAGACTTATGGTCTTATCTCCATCCTGGTCCCTTTGAGGTCTGTGATCTCCCATTCAGTGGGGAGGTAGAGGTAGTTGTCCCTTCATTCCACAGAGCACAAAGCTGTATTTTCGCCTGACCTTTACGTAAGCTTTTAAGTAGGAACTGGGGGGACTCCATGCCTCCTCCCCTGCATATGCACTTCTACCAGGCCCAGGCAGGATAAGGCCCTAAAATGTTATTTCCTCATAACCTAAACATAGTTGATCTTGTGTTATGAATTTCCTTTAAAAACGGAGTCTTTTTTTTTTTATTCCTCTGGAAGCTGGTAATGAGATGAAAATATCAAAATATGTTGTTGTGAGTGAGCAACCCAATCAGATACTCTTCTCTTCCAGTTTGGCCCTGGTCCTCCACCTCACCCTCCTGCCACACTTTGTTGATAAAGAAATAGTCAGACTGGGAGACGTCAATGATCAGATGGTATAGGGCTGGAATGTACATATCCTGGCCTTAGCCACAGGACTCTGCCTCCACTACACCCTGTCTGCACCACACCTGTTGGAGTTAGTAATGATTTACTTTGTCAATAAATCTTTTTCCTCAAGCAAGCACGCTACTTCCCCAGCTCATGCGCCATAGAAATTCAGTCACCCTGACATGGCTATTCCCTCTCAGAGAAGTGAAGGGTTCTATCTCAGGCTAAGTCTGTAACTTCTATCCTGGAGGAAATGTCAATCATCCTTAGTCAATACAGCCCTTTCCCACTTCCCCGAGAGCGGTGGGGCATAAGATGACCCTCTCCTCTCTCTCACAGGCTCCCCTCAGTAAAGTGTCCTTTTCATTTACCTGCAGCCATATTATGGGTTTTCTGGGCTTTCTGGGTCCTCAATTCCTCTTCATGTCTTTGCATGGATCTTGCAGCAGCCCTTTGCTGCTCTGACTCCTTCTCCCCCTCTCTTGAGGATATATGTCCTGCTTGGCTTTCTACCTGGACTTCTGGGCATTTGGCCAATAAACATTGGCTCCCAGGATAAGCCTTCCTGTGGGCTGGGGAAACCTGTCCACTTTTTCAATGATGTCTCCACTGCCACCCAGTAGGAGTGCTGCTGGCTGACTCAGTATCTCAGCAAGTACTGTGCCTTTCTTTCTCTGCTTTTCCTTCCTTCAGAACAGGGGCCATAAGTGGTTCCCTGTTACAGTTGTCTACAGTGAGTGTTGTCTACAGTGAGTGTGTCTACATGAGACACTTTACTGCGAAGTAGCGTAGTTTACTGGGCAGTAAGTATGTGGTGTGTGTGTTTACATGTACACATGTTTACTGTGCATAGAACTGGTGGCAGCAGAGGCCCATTGCAGGGGCAGGGGCCCTAAGAAGTGAGAGCAGTTTGCTCCCATTAGCAGCAAGTCTGCTCTTACTCCCCTACAAGTGTAGACACCTGCCCAGGCACATTTACTCATGAGTAGTTAACTCACGAGTAAACTGCTCCTAGATCTAATGTATGTGTAGATACCCCCAGTGATATGAATACAAAAATATTGAAGCAAATACACTTGCACCTTTTTAGTTCTATGTTTTTGGAGTGCGTCTTTCCTTTTCACATCCAGTGAATAACTACCAAATGGAAGACCACTTCAGTACTGCTCTCTTAAGAAATGTTGCAAAAGAGAAACCAACCTTGTATGCATTAATCATGGCTCTACATGGCAATGGCTCTATATAAAGTACCATACAGCATTTTAGCTTCAGATCTCTTACAAAAATTAATGGCAGTCAGAAGATGACACCTGCACATTTCTTGTAACATTTTAATTTGATAAATCTTCACTTTATTAACTATAAATCAGGCAGAAAGCACCGGCTTACAAGAATAGCAGTAGACTTCAAAATGATGAAATGTATGTCTATTATTGTAAAAATTACAGTGTAACAGTGTAGTAATAAGCAATAGCAAGTGTGATTTTGAGTCCTATGCATTGGTGTATTTAAAAGCACGAAGCTAAGTGCCAGTGTCTTACTAATACAGAACCTGGTTTTTTGTACTGCTATTAATTCTGTATTTCAATTTTATGAAAAAAATGAAGTTAATGTTGTTGTATAAACATATATTTTGAGAATGAATACAGTAGGAACCGAAATAAAGTAGGATGCAGTATTGTGGCATAGTACAGAATACAACATTTCGTATTTCAAATGAATATTTAATTTATTAAAAATCAGACAAGAGAGTCCAAAGAATAAGAGATCTAAACAGCAGTCTAAGCAATTTAAAAGCCAAAATCCTTCTCTGAGATTAGCCAGTGATTAGTATTGCATTGTTTTTCTTCCAGTGAACTTGTAGCCAACAGGAACACAATATTTTTCATGAACCTGTTTAGCTCATGTACATATATTATCTATTAATTAATCTTCCAGCTCCAACTTATTGTATATTCACACCTTTCCTCTATTTGTCAGTACTTTTTTTGAGGCTTTTTCATGTTCCCTTGCATTTTGGACTGCTTCACTTTCTGCATGATCTGTCCAGCAACTTTAGCTTTTAATGGCACAATGACCTCTTTCAAATCACTTTATAATGCAAAACCTAAGCTGCTATTTGGGAATATTACAGGATTTACCATTTATGTCTGTTTGCCCTTTACTACATGAAAATTTCTTGGTGGGAAATTATATTAGCTTCACTTTGCAAGGTTTCCTTAGAACCGTCTACCCATGGGAAACTGTTTCTGTTCCACAGATTCCCCCTTTCCCCTTACACTCCATTCCCTCTTGCAGCTGTATTATGGCTTGGCTATGCTACCTCCCACCACAGGGCTGAATTGGGGCAGGATATCCCTTGTTCCAATCTGCATAGCCAGATGGGGCCTTACTGCACCCACTCCCAGTCCCAGATTGGGGCCAGCAGCCAGATCTGACCTGCAGATGGACTTGGAACTGCTCATCTGACCCATCAGGGAAAAAGCTTGAGCCCCACTGTTAAACTATTGTAGGAAAAACATAAAAAACTGAAGACTTGACTCTGAGTTTTGAGAAATAAAAAATAAAATCTTATAGCATTAAGACCCGTGGGACAATTGGAAAGTTCCAAAGCTAAAGCTGTTCCAATAAATATTTAAAACATTAATAGAGTCACCAATGTGATGTCCCAACCCTGCAGTCCCAGAAACTGGCACAAGAAGCAAGAGGGGGGAGTTCCCACTTTTATACAGAAAATCATAGGGGTTAGGGTCACAAATCAATGGGCCAAAGGAGGGAACAGGTAAAAGGTAAAGACCATGAACTCTGTGGTAACATACTCAATCCCTCCCCCCCTTCCCCTCCCCTCTGGATGTGTCCCCAAACAAGCCTTTGGTCCCCAAAGCACTCAAACAGCAGCATGCAGCCGCCACCAGACTGAGTCCAACTCCTTCAGTCTACACTCCTAGCTGATGAAGCTAGTGAGATCTCCAGCTCCACTGTGCACTTCTCTGTACAGGGGCTGACCAGGTTCCACATGCATGCTGCTCTCTCTTCTCCTTACTTCAGCCCCAAGCTTCCTCTTCTTTTTTTCCTTGCCCCCCAGCTGCTGGGGGTTTCTGGGAGTTGTAGTCCAAATTAACAGTCAGCACAGCTCTGCAGACTGACCCCTGGTTCCTCCTGCTGTTACACACATTATATTCACATTAAAGTAACATAGGTATACTTGGCAGGATTCAATTTTTATTGATAAACATTTATAAATGTTGATTTCACCTCACAGTCACAGACCAACAAAACAATATTTCCTTTGTTATTAACTGAAATTTGTAGAAAGGGGATGTAAGAAAAATAAGGCTGACAGAGTGTATGATGGCAGGGGGACAACAGTCCTGCAGAATTGTGCCTACTGTAGTTTGTGCTGCAATTCCCAGAAACCCAAGGGGACTGAGAAAAAAGGAAGATGAAGTGACAAAGTGGACAAGGCAGCTAAGGGTGAGTGGAGCCAGGACTGATAGCAGTTCTGCTACTCAGCTGGAGTCAGTCCTGGTAGTTGGTTAAATTGCACTATAATAATAGTATACTGTAATTAATAAATTGTCTGCCCCCTACACCTCTAATGTTGTGTAATCCTGAAAAATTAAATAAAAAATCAAAACAAATGTCTAAAAATAAACATCAATATTATCCATTGTAAGTATTAAAAAATAAAAATAAAATTTTGCTAAGCCTAAACATAGGCCTATAAACCAGACACATCCTAGAAAAATTGTGGAAGTGCTGATAGGGGTTTTGCTTCTGTTCTTTCCTGTTCTTGTCAGGTTATTATATATCATCAGAGTACTAAATTATTTAAGTACCTTTCAATAGTGTGCTAAGCAAGATTAATTATATCCATAATATTATTTTTCATTTTCTCCTTTGGGAGGAGCTATGTTCTTGTTAGGGTTTTGTTTTATTTCTGTAACGTGTGCCGCTGTGTGCTTATGTTAGAAAAAGGAAGGTTGAAGTGTTATTTGCCTTTGGAGAAGAAGATGAGGAGGTTTGTGATGGCCAGGTGGTAAAGAATGAATGTTTAAGTCATGGAAATTGTCTTGGCAAACAAATATTATCTCTCTTTTTAAATCAGTTTACAGCTTTGGTTGATTAAGAGAAGAGTGTCAACATAATATACTTTGATTTTTTTT
>JAGPOW010002514.1:32571199-32584254 GCA_030014935.1 Caiman crocodilus | reverse complement strand
TTTTTGCATAGAATATTTCAATTACTTTGAAAATAACTGGCGTAAAAGGGGGCAAGGGCTGTTAGGTAACTATATTGTGAAAGTTGTGTAAATCTAGTATGTTGAACAAATGTAATCAGAGGCTGTCAAGGCTTACTTCTAGAAAATAAACTCTGTGTTAAATATAATACAGAGATAGATTTCAGGTGATCATGCCATACAATAATCTGATTGGAGACATTCATTAAAATAGATCCAAATACAGTAGCACACTAAATATCTCATCTAACTTGGAAAATTTCAAGGAAATATGACTCAAGTGAATGAAATGATTTGATCAGCAAATTTCCCAGACCTCCTAACCAGGAAGAAGAGCTTGACCACAAATTCACTAGGGAACTGGCAGAGGCTGCATGCTCTCAGTGCATGGTCATCAAGGGCGATTTCAACCACCCTGACATCTCAGGGGAAGAGCATTCAGCCAAATATGATCAGTCACAAAGCTTCCTTGCTTGCACTGACAAACTCTATTTGACTCAAGAAGTCTATGGGCTGACATGAGATATGGCACTGCTGGATCTGGTACTGGTCAAAGGGGATGATCTAGTCAGTGACCTGAGAATCAAAGAGAAGCTTGGTGACAGTGATCATGAGTCACTTTCTCAATCCATCTCAAAGTTGGCAAATCAGCCAGCAATGCATAAATCCTTGATGTTAGGAAAGCTGACTTTCACAAGGTCAGGAGGTTGGTTGTTGAGGCTCTGAGAAACCATGATCTGACAGGAAGGGGAGTCTATGATGTGTGATCACTCCTTAAGAATGTGATCATAAAAGCACAAGGGAAGTCCATTCCAGCCCAAAGGAAGGTAGCAAAAGGGCTAGGAGACCCCCTTGGTTCAGTAGGGAACTCATGGACCTTCTGAATCTGAAAAGAGAAACTCATAAGGTGTAGAAGTCAGGAACTACCACTAAGGAGAATTATGCAGCACTGACCCACACCTGTAGGGAGCAGACAAGAAATGCCAAGACTGAAACAGAACTCAAACTGGCTACAGAAATCAAGGACAATAAAAAGTCCTTCTTCAAATATGTGGGAAATCATAAAAAATACAGAGCAACGCTGGACCCCTGATGATCTAAATGGGACAACTGACAACCAACATCCAGGAAAAAGCTAATCGCCTCAATTATTAGTTTGTGTCAGTTTTCCACCAGCCCAAGGGGATCACCGTGCCTGACGGGATGCAGGACTACCAGGGTAAGGGCAATCATATGCCTATAATTGGCAAAGATCTTTTGAGGGAATAGCTTGAAAGGTGGGACAGCCACAGGACAACTGGCCCATATGGAATGCACCCAAGAGTGCAACAAGAGTTGGCTGGCATCATGGCACAATGAATAGTGAGGATATTTGAAAACTCATGGCATTCCGGAAAGGTTCCTGAAGATCGGAAGAGGGACAATGTGGTACCTTTCTTCAAAAAACAAAGGAAGGAATATCCAGGGAACTACAGGCCAGTCAGTTTGGCCTCAATCCCTAGAAAGATCTAGGAAAAAATCATAAAAGAAATCATCAACAACAGTCTAACAGAAGGCAATATTCAGAGAGATAACCAACATGGCTTCATTGCGGGTAGGTCTTGCCTGACCAACCTCATTTCCTTATATGACCAGGTGAGGCATCACCTGGGTAAAGGAGAAGAGCATGATGTCATATAGTTATATTTCAAAAAAAAGGTTTTGACTTGGTCTCCCATGATGTCCTCATGGTAACTGTGGCCTTGACAACCTTATATGTCTGATGGCTGGCGGACTGGCTCTGTGTTTGGACCCAGAGAGTAATAGTCAAAGGAATCAATTCAACATGGCACATGGTGACCAGTGGTGTTCCCAGGGCTCAGTACTTGGACTAATACTCTTTAATATATTCATAAATGACCTGGATTTGGCTGTCAGAAGAGGACAGACTAAGTTCACAAACAGCACCAAATTATGTGGAGACACACTAGAGTATAGGCTGCCAATTCAGGCTGACCTGGACAGGCTCACAAGGTGGGCTGATCAAAACCTGATGACATTCAACACAGAGAAATGCAAAGTGCTCCACCTTGGGAGAAAAAAACCCACATCACATTTATCGGCTTGGCAGTGTTATACTCACTAGCACCACAAACAAAATAAATTTGGGGGCCATTATTGGCCACGAGATGAACATTTGCCATCAATGTGATGCTGCAGCTGGCAAAGCAAATAAAACTCTGGCTTACATCTACTGATGTATCTCAATCAAGACCCTAGAAGTCATCCTTCCATTTTACTCAGCTTCGGTGAGGCCACAGCTGGAGTACTGCATCCAATTCTGGGCTCCACACTTTAAAAACGATGTGGAGAAGCTTGAGAGAGTCTAGAGGAGAGCCACACGCATGATTAGAGGTCAAGATTACAGGCCTTATTAAGAGAGGCTAAGAGGAGTGGGACTCTTCAGCCTGGAGAAGCAAAGGCTCAGGGGTGACTTGGTGGCAGCTTATAAGTATACTAGCGAATTGCTCACCAAGAATGATGCAGGGGAGGGGAGTGGGTGGGGATGGAGCCCCATGCCCCGCTCCATGCCTCCCCTCCCTGCTGCAGCAGCAGGGGGAGGGGAAGAGCAGTTCCAGGCCCTATGTGGGGGAGGACCAGGCCCAAGGGAGGGGAGAAGTCAGGCAGCCACAGCAGGAGAGCAACAGGCCTGAGCTGAAACCGGTGGCAGGGGAGATGGGAGGAGTGGAGGAAGGGGTGATGCGGCAGAGAGGGGGGGATGCAGGAGGAGTGAGACTGCGCCTGATGCAGGGGAGGAGGCCCACTCCTCCCATCTCCCACATCTGGCTGGGCTCACTTCTCCCCCCACTCCTGTGTTGGGCCTGCTTCCCCCCACAGCAGTGGCAGGTGGGGGAAGGGGAGGAGTGGGCCCAGGCCTGATGCAGGGGAGGATTGGGCCCAAGGCTGGGGATGAGACAGGCCACCATGGTGGGGGGGAACAGCGGGCCTGGGCCAACCTAACAGTGGCAGGGGTGGACAGGTGGAATGGACTTGGGGCTGATATAGGGGAGAAGGGGGTGGGGGAGGAGTGGGACCAAGTCTGAGGGGCCATCCACATCCCTCCTGAAGTGCGGCACCCAAAACTGGACATAGTACTCCAGCTGCGGCCTAACCAATGCCACATAGAGGGGAAGTATCATGTTCCTAAACCTGTTTGTGATGCACCTACTCATGCAAGAAAGGGTATGGATAGCTTTACTTATTACTTCATCACACTTGTGACTCACATTTATTTTGGAGTTGACTATGATGCCAATATCCCTTTCCACAGTTGTGTTTCTTAGAGTGGTACCTCCCATCCGGTAGGAATGTTGGTGATTCTTCCTCCCCAGGAGCAACACATGACACTTATCCTTGTTAAACTGCATCCTGTTCTGTTCGGCCCATATCCCCAGCCTGTCCAAATCAGCCTGGATTCACTCCCTGCCATTTAATTTGTGTACCTGGCCCCACAGTTTGGTGTCAGCAGCAGGGTGCTTTCTACTCCCTCGGCCACGTCACTAATGAAGATCTTGAATAGTACTGGTCCCAGGACAGAGGTTTGGGGGACTCTGCTGTCCACATTCCTCCAGGTAGAAACCAACCCATCCACCACCACTCTCTAGGTGCATCCCATAAGCCAATTTTCTACCCCCTGGATTGTGTAATAATCTACATTGGAACTGACTGTTTAGTTTATTTATAAGAATTGGGTGTGACACTGTGTCAAAGGCCATTTTAAAATCAGAGTAAACAACATATACCTCTATTCCTTCATTCAAGCATTTTGCAACCTGGTCATGAAATGAAATTAACCCAGGTTAGTCAGGCAGAATCTGCCTGCTATGAACCCATGCTGATTGCCCCTTAGCATCATTTTACCCACTGGTCCCCCACAAAAACATTTAAAGCTGTCTTTACGCCTGGCTCTCCGTATCTTTCTGAATCAAATCAGAACTCTTTGGATTGATTCAAAGAGATTAAAGGGCCCTCTGATTCAATTTGGATTTGGTGATTCATAACATATTGATAACATAAAATGTGTTATGTATAAATTGGTTTGCTCATAAAATTATCATGTTTGGCATATTTATTAAATTGAAAAGTATAGTTTATTCAGACAATAATCACAAATTAAAAACATTAAGTAAATTCAATTAGTAATTTTGTATTACAAATGGAGCTACAAGCTGCTGAACTTTAAGGAATCTAGCATCACTTAGTTTTTGCCAGTTCATGAGAAGCAGGCAAAAATTAAAGTTGAAAATAGAAGAAACCATCAACATTATAGTAAAGAAAGTTATTATGTATTCTGGACGTAGTCTCCTCCACAGTGTCAAGCAGATACAGAAAGCATTCATTATTAGAAAAAGAGCTGAGAAAAAAATGGAAGAAACCCCCCCAAGACTCATTAAATACAAAATGTTGCTACATGAAATTTTGCCTAATCAGTTTCATTTTCTGAGCTATCACTATCAGCAGTTTCTGTTTCTTCTGATTCTTCATTTTTATCAACATCATGGACTTCTGAAAACTGAAGGTTTGCTCAGGTTGGAACATGAAACAAGCTTCATTACTCTTTCACATGTTAGTTTATTTCTTGATTTTGGGTGAGTATTTCTAAATATAGACAGTTTCTTTGACATGCTGCAGAAGATGGAGGAATCTGAAGCAGGCAAGAAGCAAGAGGCATCAAAGGCTGTGTCGTGCAAAGGACTTACCACCATGTTGCACAAAAGATATGCTTGATGGAGTCCCAGATGGCATTCCTGTAGCAAATACCTGAAGATGTCCTGCATTCTGCAACATGTGAAAGTACCTATCCAACATTAAGTCCTAAGTGTGTTGCTTGTATTGTAAGTCAGTCAAATGCAGTACTTTCATCATGATCTACTTCCTCCTCCCTTAGACCCACAAGGATTTTTTAATGTCTTCAGGACACTTCTTACATACAATGATGTGTTTGGTCATCCTAGTAGTATTTGGAAATGCATATTTCATTTGACAGTATTTGCAAATCACATTTTTTTTCTCCGAATAACTTGCAGTGTGGAAATGCTTCCATATGCCAAGAGTTGGTCACACCATTTTGCTGAGGGAGAAAAAAGAAGAATGTAATTAAGTGTCTGGCTTGCATACATAAATACTAAGCTACAGCATGTACAAATTTAGTAATGGATGGAGGAGAGGTCTCCTCAGAGTTAATTGTGAACAATTTCTCTGCCCTGCAGGCCTCACTTCACTGCTAGGTTGGGTGATTTGTCAAAAAACATCAGATTAGTAGGAATTCAATTATGAATTACATAGCTTATGAAAATATGCTAATGCAGCTAAAATATAGTTTAATATATTGAATTCAGAAAAATTTAAACTCTTACCTTTCAATAAAGAAGTATACTTTCTTTCAGCTCCTTTGTGTTGCTTCTATACTTCTGTGGTTACAGAGCTAGGAGGAGGCAGGTTCCTTCCAGCTCCAGAACCTTTAGACTTGTTCCATCTCCAGGCCTGAGGCTTTTGAACAAACAGGGCAATAAATTCATTGTTTCTAATCTCCACAGGGGCGAATGGATTCTGCTACCAGTGTCCACTCCCAGTCCTTTGAGGCCAAGTCAAGAGGACTGGAGCAGATCCATCAATGTCTAGATTAAAAATCAACAAAAGAGGAAGTCCACAAGCAAAGACGGCACTGAATCCTTCTCCCTTCTCTTGTGAAAATGGCAATACCCCCTGGGGGCAGAAATGTATCTTGCTCTTGCATTTGAGAGTTGTACTGTACTGCTTGTCTTCGGCATACAGGAATTGTGATGACCTGATACTATAGATCGTCTACATAAAAGTCTTCTTATTAAATAGATATTAGAAAACATGTTTGTGGAGTAAAGGTAGCAATAAATGAACACCTTCTCTTAAATATTTTATTCATCATTCTAAAAGAAAATATTTCATAACAAGTCTTTAAAAAAAGTTTCCAAAATATTTCATTTTTTCACCAGTTTTTAAGGGAAAAAAGTTCTCAAAAAAACAAAAAACAAACAAAAAAACCACAGCAACAACAGGGGAGGTGTTTCCTGAATTCTTCTGTTTTTTTCCCAGGGCTTGACATCTCTAGTCCATACCTTGGAAGTGAAGAAACTCGACAGGATGGGACTGTACATACGACTGCTGCATGCTTAACAAATCTCCCTGCAGCACAGGGCCTCGTGTTCTTCTGTTTTGATGGTGTGCTGCATGGTGTTCTTTTCAAAATGGCTAGTGCTCTTGAGGTACATTCTTATAAATAAACACTTTGGCCTGGTTGGCAGGAACTGAATGGGGCTGAGATTGCTAGAAATCAAAGATTATGTGGCTTCTTATTCTTTAACCAAATATTTTAATCTAGTTTAGTCAAAGTGAAGTGAAGAGGAGACTAGCTTTGTTTTATTCCAGTTTTTCCATGAGTTATCTTTCTCCATCACCATTACTCTTTACCTCTGCCTGCCTGATTGTGTCACTGGTAAGGACAGGTCTTCACACTTCACTGAAGTTGGAGAATTAGTCAGGAAAACATTTCTTTCTGTGTAGAACATCAAACAAACCAGACTTAATTTCAAATAGGCTTCCCAAGTCTGATGTAAGTCATAGGCTCAAAAGGAGAATCCAGAATGGAGTACTTGGCTCTGCCCTTACTGAACAATTATCAGACTGGGGGTAAGATATGACCAATTTGTAATTTATAATAATTTGCTAACACCCATTCATAACAGTTTGTCTAGTCTTTAACTTGGGCATGTACACAAAAATGCAGACAGCTTGTCTGCAAACCTAGGTTCAAAAAGTTAGAAAGAGACATGGCCTGTCTTCAGATCCTTTTGGTAGCAGCAATCCTATTTGAATTTGAAGTTTTATTTTTCTTTACATCCCATCTCTGTGTTTTGCAAATGCTAATGCAGCCCTAAAGTAGGAATAATTTTTTTGATATGAGCAGGAGTCAGGATTTAGTCAGTCAACATTAGCCATTCTGTGCAGTTTCAACACCTTTTGATTCCTTAGGTGGGTGATATCTGTGATTTGTGATTTCTGTTGTATACAAGGGTGCAAAGATGATTTGGCAATGCATAAAGTCTACAAATGGGGCTTCTTTTATTTTGATTACAAAGGGGAAATGTCTATTTGAGAAGGACTATTTAAGCTTGGAAGCCTTGATCCACTGCAGAAATGGGGCATATGTGTTCCAGCAGTGAAAGGGAAAGGAGCTTCTACTAAAGAAGATGTGCACAGGGAGGTAGAGGGACAGGGGACTGGGGAGGGGGGTGTTAGCCTGAGGGATGTCCTTGTGCTATGAAGAAGCCAGCTATGATGAAGTGTACCTGGAGAAGTACTACAAGCAAGCAAGCAAGCCTAGAGAAAGGCTAAGGCTGGGAGTAACCCAGCTAAGACTCAAGCCCAGCAACAGACCAAGCACATTGCAAGATGCTGGGTGGCCATGAACAAGAGGTTAGAAGCCACTTCTACAAGAAGGCCCATCAGGGTCCTGACCTGTGGATGTACCTGATCCTGAAGAGCAGGCCCCTCTCCTGGGACTCAACCACTGCAGGAATAACAAGGCATGGCAGGTGAGGTAAGTGTGATGTTGGTGAAAGGCGCTGAGCAGAAGGGCTTCCCAAGGATTTTGCTTCAATTTGAGGCACACTGTCCACACTGTCACAGAGCTGAAGGGCCCTTAACAGCTCATAACTGATGGACACTTGTAACACCAAAGTTAGGTGCCCTCAGAGAGGTAGATAATGAAATGCTTAATTACTTCTTGGGCTAATTGAGGGTAAACAGTCTATACTGTTATGCTGCAGAAGTTAAGTGTTGCTGAGAAAAAAGCCATGATAATGACTAAAGATGTGCACAGGGAATGTGGTTATATAAAAGGGTCAGTGATGATAACATAACAGGCCAGCATCAGTGTGAAGTAGCAGTGTTTAAATGGAACTAACTTGCCTGAGTACGTTCTTGCTGGATTTCCAAAGAGGCAGTAAAGGCTCTTGCTAATTTAATTGTATGCTTCAACCTGACTGACTAATGGCCATGGAGTCACCCAAAAGCAGGGTTGATATTGGGATTCACTGTATGCCATGCATTGTTATTTCCCAAATTGGAATCAATAATGTGGTATTTGGTCTCTATTTATAGTTAATGTTAAACTATATTAAGTTCTATCATTTTTCTGTTTATATGAACCATAGTATTAATGATTAATGCATTTTAATATTTTTATAATGTAGCTTAGTATAGGCAGTTAGGTAATAGTTGAATCAAATGTCAGGTATTCCCCAAACCAAATGATAGCTATCCATACCTCAGAAGTCCTGGTTTGCAGAAGGGAAGTTAATATCTAAGGCTAAGTACAGACAGTCAAAAAGCCCAAGGATGAATTGATTCAGTCTTTGCAGGTTAGTCTAAGCCACAGGCAGCCAGGGGCAGATAAATATTAAATTTTCTAAATTTTTTATGGGATCCCCAGGCTGGATAGAATGGCCTGGCAGGCTGCATTTTGCCCACCCCTGGTCTAAGCTGCAAAGTTTACCCTAAGAAACAACTGGATACACATTTACCTTTGATTCAGTAAGTGCAGCTACATGCCTGCAGTGGCTCACACCAAAAGCCAGGGGTGCTAGAGCATGGCTCTCTGGTACTTCCTGTTCCTGCTGTCCCCAAGATCTCTGGGATTTGCAGTCCAGTATCAGAGAAGCAGGACTCTGCAGGGTTGTTCATCACTTCCTCTTCATGCTTCCAGTAAGAAGAAATTCCTATGGGATTTGTAGTCCACAGTCACAGCCAGCAGTAAATTTTAGTAAGTTTAGCAGGGAAGTTCTGTACTTGGGGATGGGGGTTTAAGCAGGGGAAGGGAGGTTTGACTTCCCTTCCTGGCCCCAGACACCAGCCAGTCTTTGCTGGAAGGGAGGGCAGAGGCAGTCCCTGTTTCTCTTTCTCTCCCTCTCTGCTGGAGCAGACAGAACAACCCAGGGCTGAAAAGCATGCCAAGATGGTAGGGGAATCTTATTTCAAGTTAAACCAGAAAGGGTCTGGGACAGAAGTTTCATAAACCAGTTTGACAGAAATCTGTTAAGTCTGATACTACATTCAACCAGGTTTATCTTAAACCAAATTCAGCCATTTTGAAACCGGTTTATGTGCTCTGCGCTTCCATTCTGTTACAGGTTTGAACGAATTTCTGATCCCTTAAACCAATTTATGTGTAACTTCTGTCCCTAGCCTAAGAGTTTTCACTTGGAATGGCTATTGATCAGCTAGAAAGGTGGCATTTCTCTCAATGTGCATTTAGGTAAAGGTGCCGATCCCAACTAATGATTGTTTTACATTTCAGAGACAAACACCTCAGTTTATACAGAGAAAGCTTAGAATACATTTCAAAGTTTCATGCTAATAATCTATATTTCTGTTGAATAATTATTATAAAAGAAAATATGATTATCACTTATTCCAGAGGACTGAAAAAGAATGAAAATAATGCCATGCTTTAAAAAAAGATAAAAAGGAGGACCTGGTGAATTCTACACTGGTTAGTCTGACTCCAATACCTGGGAAGCTACTAGAGCAAATTTATAAAGAAGTTTATTTGTAAGCATCATGAGCAGCCAGCATGGATCTGCTAGGAACAATTCATGCCAAACAAGCTTGATATCCTTCTTTTACAAAGTAACTAGTTGGGTAGAGGAAGGGAATGCAGTGAATATAGTGTGGGTGTGCTTGGACTTCAGTAAGGTTTTTGACAAAGTCCCACACAACCTTCTTATAAGCAAATTGGAGAAATGTGGGGTAGATAGACCACTACAAATTGGATAGACAACTGACTTAGCCATAGATAAAGAATAATTAGAAATGTATCCATATCAGAATAGCAGGAGGTTTTGAATGGAGTCCCATAGGGGTCTTTTCTGTGTCTTGTGTTATTCAATGTGTGTATTAATAATTTGGATGCTGTCATAGAGAGCTTCCTGAGAAAATTTGTAGATGTCATGAGACTATTGTTAACTTTCTGGAGGACACAAGTACTGTTCAGAAAGATCTTGATAAAATGGAAAGCTGCGTGTCTCAGAATGAACTACTGGGTTCAGAAGATTTCTCGCACTTGAACAAAGGATGTACTCATGGTTGTTTTTATTCTTGCAACACACGCACACACAGTTTCAGAGTTTATACAGTCTGGAGTAAACAATGTTATTTCAAGCTAGGGATTTGGTTATCTTAAGCTAGGATTTGGGGCGGAGTCATGATCTAACACACTTAGTGTTTACTACATTCTATTGTATTACAACATTTTACTATCTAGGTTCATGGTTTGGTCATGCTCACAGAGCAGGAGGCTACGTGCCGCTTCACTGGCCTACTATGGAATCAGCGAGCAGAACTCTTGCTATTAGCAAAGCTCATACTATTACACTGGGCCAGAGCCAACAGGATGATGTTCATTGCTGACAAATAAGGTGTTGCATTTGGGAAGAATAATCAAAAGCACTGCATCAGCAATGGTATTAGTTGGAAGACACTGGAGATGAGGTGTGCTACTTTATGTTGGTTAGACTGTATCTGGAGTATTGTGTGCACTTTTAGAAAGGATGTGGAGAAGTTAGAGTGGCCAAAGGCAAGTAATAAAGGTCTAAGAAGACAAGCCAGATCAGGAGAGGTTGAAAGAAATTGGCATGTTCAGCTTGCAGAAAAGGCACTTAAGAGGGAACATGATAGCAGTCCTCAAATACATGAAGGGCTGTCACAAAGAAAAGGAAGAACACCTTTTCTCCCTTGCTGCAGAGTAAAACATGTAACAATGGCTTGCAGCAAAAGGGGTTTAGACTGGATGTCAAGGAAAACTTTCTTACTGTTAAAAACAGTGAGGTAGTAGAATATTAAGAAAATTATGGAATTTCCTTCATTTGAGGTTTTCAAGAAGAGATTGGATAAACATTTGTGTGGTACGATCTAGGAGTAGCAGTGTCTGGAGTATGATGTGAAAAACAATAGCTTGAAGACCAGGAGGCCCTCTCCCCAGCCTGTATCACTTGGAATTCATGAAAAGAGCTCTGCAGTCCAGAACAGGTGGGAATAGGAAGATGAAACACAGCTCTATAGATAGCTTGGTTATAAAACAAGATTGAAGAGCTGGGACATGTTTGTGGAGGGGATACAACAGGGGAAAAGGGAGTCCTCTTCTTTTGCTCCCCCTAGTACATTTTAACAAATTATTTGCTGTCCTTGCAGTAGCATGGCATTGTCAGTGTCCTTGTTGTACAATTTTGTTTGGAATAGGCTTGATAGACACTTGTACAGAAGGTATAGATAGGGATGATCCTATCCTTAGCAGGGGGCTGGAGTAGATGACTTCTTGAGATGCCTTAGCCCTAGTTTTCTATGATTCTGTGCTTAGCAGTTATTTATCTAGAAGGACATACAATTATGTTTAAGAAACATGGAAATATGTATGTCAGGCATAACACCCAACATATCAAATGCATATCTGGGAGAAGGTGGTGATCTGCCTAATGTACACATACACTCCTTGTGAAATGAAGGGTATTGTGACAGGTCGTCATTCAGGACCCCCCTCAACGTGGCCTGCACACCTGTCTCTGGGGCAACCGCCTGCCATGTCTTGATCTTAATTAATTAATTAGCAGGAGGCTGCCCTTAGCACCCCCTAGTGGAGGGGGCAGTATATCTGTGGCTCCTTTCCTCCCCAATACCGCAGACCACACCTCAACGATGTAATCACCATTGTCTCGACACTAGTCGGCCCCTTACTGTTCTCCCCAGGCCTTCCTTCCCTTGTTGCCCCTATCTGGGGCTCACCGTGCCCAACTTGGGTCTCTCGCTAAGATTGCCCCCTTTCTGGGGCTCACTGTGCCGAACTTAGGCTTCCTAACAATGCAGCCCCCTATCAGGGGCTCTCCGTGCTCACACTTGGGCTTCTCAGTGTTGCCCCCTTCCTGGTGCTCTCCATACCCACACCTGGGCTTATCAAAGAGGCCTCCTCCAACCCCTAATAGCCTCACGCAAACAATCGGTGTTATAACAACAACAAAACACAAACTTAAGCCCCTTGGCTACAACTTTAATAAGCCATCTGGCTATAACAACATTGCTCAACTCCAGTCAAGCAGTACCTGCTGTTAGACTTCTACCCACACCATTTTTTTTATTACAGAAGTACAAAACTATAACCTCAGAATTCCTTTACAGCATCCGCTGCTTTCACACTCAGCAGCTTTGAACATTAAACAAAAAAAACATTCCCCCAGATCCTTAACATTTCATCCAAAAAAACTACCACATTCCCATATAGCAAATCAACACAAAACATGAGCTTTTCGCTTCCCCCTCCGTACACCTCCCAATCCCACCGACCCCTTCCGCTTCTTATTCCCTCCCTTCCTTCTAAACGAAAAGTTCCCTCCAATCAATACCTTCCCACTCCCCTTCTCTTTTATCCCTATAAAACCCCAATTCTGCCTACGCTAAATATACAGACTCCCTTGATGTGAACCAAAGCCTCTTCTGCACTACAAGACACCTCGTTTTCCACACCGCCACACTTACTCACAACACCACCACCCTTAATTCCCACTCCCTTGTTTTATGCCTCACCAACCCATACATTGCCCCCTCATAATTCACACACTCACCCCAACCTATTGCTTTACAAAACCCTGCCACCCTTTGCCACACCCTCTGTGCAAAACTACATTCCTATAGCACATGTACCATCGTCTCCCCCCTTGTGCACAACTCTTGGACACTCCCCCAATCTTATCAATCCCCATTTCCACAACTCCGCCCTCACTGGCAGCACCCTCCTCACCACCCTCCAAACAAAATCTTCATGCTCCCCTTTCCATCTTCACCCCACAATCCCCTTCCAGACCTTCCCCACCTGTTCCCACGACAACTCCCCTATATCCGCCATCCCATCCCTCCCCCTAATTTCCCTCAGCCCCTGCCTTGCTTCCCTTAGTCCCTCCCACCCTAATCCTTCC
>JAGPOW010002514.1:32524637-32553000 GCA_030014935.1 Caiman crocodilus | reverse complement strand
TGGCCCTCCTCTGGACCCTCTCAATGTTGTCCACATCCCTCTTGAAGTGGGGTGCCCAAAACTGGACACAGTACTCCAGCTGTGGCCTGACCAGTGTCGCATAGAGGGAGAGAATCACCTCCTTGGACCTATTTGAGATGCACCTGTGGATTCATGATATGGTCCGGTTAGCCCTGCCGACCGTGACCTCGCATTGTTGGCATATGTTCATCCTGGAGTCAATGATGACTCCAAGGTCCCTTTCTGCCTCCGTGCTCTCAAGAAGGGAGTTTCTCATCTTATAATTGTGCTGCTGGTTACTACTGCCTAAGTGCAGCACCTGCAATTGTCAGTATTGAAATGCATCCTGTTTTTGTTACCCCACCCTTGCAACCTATCCAGGTCTGTCTGCAGCTTTCCATCTCTGCTAATGTGCCTACCTCACCCCAAATTTTGGGATCATCAGCAAATTTGAACAGGTTGTTCTTTCATTTTTTCTAGAAGATTAAATGTTTTTGGCAAACTACCACATCCCTAGCTTTGTGGGAAAATGACACTGGAGCTGAAACAGCAAAAAGTAAAAGTTGCCACTTGTGCACTTAGAACAGTTTCAGAGCAATGTTTAAGAAATGGATCCAGTTTCTGTCAATTCTGGAAATGGGAGCTGTCAAGACTCACTCTAAATTTGCTGCATGACAATACATGTATAGTAGAGACCCAAATGGGCCCTGCACTTACTGGGGTTCATGACCACTGGGGTGCCCCATAGTCCACGGGACCCTGGGCTGTCCTGAAAATGAATGGCAGGCCCACAGGCAAACAGCATGTCCTTGCTCCTTGAGGACAGCAGGTTCACCATGTGCTCACCTTCCAGCCAAAGCTGAAAGCCGAAAGCTGGGCTCCATATGGGCCCAGAACCCAGCCAGGGAAGACAGCAGGTGGCCAGTGTGCCTGGCACCACCCAGAGCCCTGAGGCTGCAGTTGCAGGTGATGGTAAGTCCCACAAGGGCTCTCAGAAGATGGTGGCAGCCAGAGGGCATCTGGGAGCCTGCAGGAGGCCATGCTGGCCCAGGCCAGCCCAAAACTTCCCTTTTAGGGCAGCACTAACCTCAGAGTAGAGGAGGTGCTGGAACAGGTACCAACCCATCCAGCTTCCCTCCACCGGAGCTGAGGATGTCTCATTGGAGACCAGCTTGACCATGGCTCCCACGGCAGGGACCTGACCACCCTACAGATGCAGGATGCCAGGTACCTGCCTCAGGACTTTATTGTACCCGTGGCCCCAAACTATCCAAAGGGGTTGGGAAATACAGGTCTGACCTGTGAATTAGGTTCATGACTGGGGGAAATCCCTGAAGAGCCTCAGCTGCCTGAGGAGAAAACAGACACATGCTGCAAAGCTGGAACTAAGCCTGTAAGCAGAGACAAACACAACTATTTACATTATATTGATTTCTTAATGTCCACAAGGCCTGAACATCATTGGCAGTAGACTCTTATGAGGGTCATGGCTCAGCCAGCTCATGTTGGTTCCAGGCCATTCAGTTTTTCTTCTGTCTGGCAGTCACTACTGGCATGTGAAGACAGGTTCCTCGGAAGGTCAAGCACCTATCCTGGTCATCACTGGAACACCCAAGTGGAAAGGCATGGGGTATAGAGGAGGCAGAGCCCTACAGAAGACTCGTGGACACTAAGACCTCTGCCCATCTCAACAAACCCCATGCTGTCAAATACCATCTTCTGATATCCTTTATATTAACATCAAGTCATTACAGGCAGGATATAGAAAAAAAGAGTGAAACACTTTTGGGAGTGCAGCACCCAGGCCCCACCCCAGTGCAGCTTTTCAGCTTGGGTCCCACTATACCACGTTACTAGTGGACAGGCTACTTAACAAAAAGAAAAAGCAGCATAAGAAGCGGCAAATAATTAAAAACATTTTTTGTTTGCAACCAGAAAAAATTGAAGAGGCTCAGTGATAGAATGGTTGGACAGTGGTTAGTAGGGCTGTGCAAAGCTTCAGTTTCTGTTTCAATTTGGTGGAGATTTAGCCTGATTCAGTGGTCAAATCTCTGAACCTGAATCAAATCAGAGGACCCTTTAATTTCTATGAATTGAAGTGGAACCATCTGAATTGATTTGGAGAGATTCGAAAGATTCAGACATAGACACAGTTTTAAATGTTTTTTCTATATACCTCTAGGTATATACCTCTAGGTTCAGAAATGCTGTGATGCCGGTACACATGGAGTATCCCACAGAAACATGGGAGGTTCCCTAGCACATTCAGCAGCAGACCTGGAAGTGAACCAGAAGCACTTCTGGTCCACTTCCGGGTCCACTAGAGAGCCCACTGAGAGGCTCCCTGCTCCCCCCAGCTAAGCAACTGGTACCTCCTGGGTCTGCAGCTGATCACTGAGTTGGAGAGCTGCAGGGGGCCCCTAATGTGCTCCCCAGCAGACCTGGAAGTGGACATTTCTGGGTTTGCTGCTGAGCATACGGAGGGCCCCCCTGCACTCCTTTGGGATGTGCCATGTGCCCAGCATCATGGTGTTTACAAGCTGGGTCTGCCACCTCAGGGTATGTAGAAAAAACTTTTAAAGCTGCATCTGTGTCCAAATTGCTGATTCTTCAAATCAGCATTGAAATTTCAGATTTTGATTTGGCAAAATCGAATCAGGGACAGTGATCTGGATCAATGAATTGAATCACTGTCCCTGATTTGGGCCACATCCGAATCAAATAGGGCCCACTTCACACACTCCTAGTGGTTAGTAGGGCTGTGCTAAACAGCCCCATTTTATTTCAACTTCCATTTTGCCATTTTGAAGGACAGTGTTTGATTTCACTGTTTTGAATCGCTTTTCATTTTCATTTTGTTGAAACCATGTTGCTGTTTCGAGGCTGTTTCGACGCGTTTTGACATTTCATCCATTGGCTATAATGGGAAATCATGAAAATGCCTATAACTTCGTCATTTTTTGGCTGATTTGGATGAAAATTACAGCAATGGCAACCCGTTCTGAAGGCCTGAAGACTGCCGTGTTTCAAGGAGATACATACAGGGGTTTCTGGAAAACTGTACCTCACATTGTTCAAAGCAAAACTCATATCACTTGCTGGCAGCGGCAGCCTGCTGTCATCCCTCACACAGATCTGGGGGCCTGCACCCCCTGAGAGGGCTGTGGGGCTGTGCTGAACTCTTCCCAGGGGGCACAGGGCCCCAGATCTGTGCATGGGATAACAGCAGGCTGCTGCTGCCAGCTGGGACCGCTCCTGGGTGCAACCTGTGCCAAGCTCTGGGAAGACTGGTGCTGTTGCTAGCTCCAGCCAGCAGTGGCAGCCTGCTGTCATCCTGTGTGCAGATCTGGGGGCCCACACCCCCTGGGAGGAGCCTAGCAGAGCTCCTCAGCCCTGCTGGGGGGCATTGGTCATGGGATGACATCAGGCTGTTGCTGCCAGCTGGTGCCAGCAGCAGTACCAGTCTTCCTGATGCTTGGCACGGGCTGTGCCCAGCACAGTCCCAGTCAGCAGCAGCAGCAGCAGCTTGTTGTCATCCCACATCATCTGGGATGATGCCCCCCAGGAAGAGCTTGGGGAAGCGATCAGAGATCTGGAGGAAAGATTGGGGAGCTGGGGAATCCAACTGGGAGCTGGGGGGAGGGTGTTCAGGGACCTGAACATTCCTCCAGCTCCTGGTTTGATCCCCCAGCTCTTTCCAGGGTTCACAGCCCCCTGGATCTGCATGCTAGAGTTCAGCAGGCTACCACTGAAGTTTCAGTGGCAGCTTGCTGAAACCCCATGTGCAGATCAGGGGCTTGTGTCCTCATTTTGTTTCAAAGCTGTTTCAAAGCCTTTTGTTTCATTTTGATTTCACTGTTTTGATCTCTAAAGTGTGAAAGCAGCTTTGGAACAAAACACCCATTGAAATTTTGCTCAGCCCTAGTCATTAGGGAGACCTGGGTTTGATCCAGTATGTTCAATTTGCCTGGGTTTTTTTGTTTCTACAGAAAGAAGTATTGTAATATCTGACATCCCATAGCAACAATAAGCTTCCAAATTAGTTTATGAAGACATATGTCCTTGTTGTATTGCCTTGTAACCCTCATCTTTTTATTATGCACTGTGTAGTTATGGAGGTCATCATAACTGTGATGAAAATTACTTACAAAAATATGTAAGAAGATTGCAAATCAAGCACTTGATAGCATAGATGTGCCAGATTTATGAAAGGTCCAAGTTAAGGTGACATGTGCTCTGATTGGCTCATACATTTTTGTTTCATTTTAATATGTTATCTTGTTAGGGCTTAATGTAAGTTATTTAGTAGTTCTTTTAATGTCATTTGTAAACATATAAATGCTATGATAGACCAGTTGTGTAAATTATATTCTTAATTTGAACTGACTTAACCTACACAATGACTAAGGACTCATAGACAATGTAGGTATGAGGGGAGATGTTTTTCTAAACATGAAAAAGAAGTACACGCACACACTCTCTCTCTCTCTCTTTCTCTCTCTCACAAGAAATAGGCCAAAGTCTGAAAGCATTTTTGGCTCCTAAATGTTGAGCCTGTTAATAACACTTAACAATTTATATTACGATTCCTGAATATGGATTTAGGAACCTAACTTTAGACTATCGATTTTGGCATATATGATCTCAATGTTTAATTAAGAAAGGTGTTTTCCAGAAACAAATTATAATAGTTGGTGGAAAGAACTGTTTATGCTGACCTCATACTTCAGGAAGGCAGTGAAATATATTGCATCAGGATGTAGAGCTAGGCCGTTGTATCTGGTACTGGCAAGTTTTGTCTGGTTATTACATCTATATTTAAAATACAGTATGTGGAATCAGGTGTTACAAAATCCAATGAAGATTACCATTTGAATTTTACTGCTTGTACCTTGTTATAGCTGTGCAGCATTAACAGTCCGTTGTATTAGAAGAGATAAAATAACTGTGTTAATTGTATTTTATCCAGAACCTTCCACAAGAAAGTTTACATGAAAAATCTATTCATGGCCTGGCCAGACCACAACTTACCTGCTATAAGTACTGGTTTTTCCTTGTCATTCTTAAAGGTATTTCAGCTTCTCCATTAGTAATGCAGAGTCAAGGAAGCTAAGTATATGGCACAAAAGTGCCATTCCAGGATGTATTACTTCTGCTAAGTTGCTTCTGGGAATAGTATTACAATTCAGCTTTTTGGTTCAGGGTCAAATATTGTGACAGAAAGAATGATCTAAGTAGAAGAAAGATGTGCAGGTAGATTTAATAATTTTTCTCTATAAAATGACTGTTTTAGTTTTTATAGGCACATTCAGTTAACAATACTGGTTTAAATTATTTCCTATTGCTCCTCCATTGATGTATGTGGAGTTATACCAGGAATGAATTTGGTGCTGTCTATTAAATATCTTCCTTTATCTGTATTTTAAAGTTTCTCACTTGTGTATATGTAGATGACTTTTCATCTCTATTTTTATATGGGACTTACAAATCTTCATCCCTTTCTGATTTTTTTTAAACTAAAGATTCTTTTATACTGCAGATTATTTCATATTTTCCATCCAGCAATATCATTTAAAACATTAATGCAATCTTGCATTTTGACCACAATTTAAAACATTTTAACACTAAATATTAATAATTACTGTTTATAGGTAATATTTAAAATGGTTTACTTTGATATAGTTCACCACTGTAAACGAGCACATTTTATAATAGATGTTGAATTCGCCTCATTTGGATAGCCACATAAATGTTATGTCCCGGTTCATTGGGCCTCATGTGTTTTAAGCCATTGACATCTGAACAAAGTTCAGGCACTACCTCTGTTTTAGGCCAGGTACAGACATTAAACCTTTACCTAGAAGTGCACTGATATATTGGTCCATGTTGTATCAGGACTGATAAAAGGAAAATTGACATTATTAGCAATCAGCTTTTTTTGGCTAATGTGGCCAATAATGTTGTTGGTAAATTCTGTGTGTAGGCACACAGCTACAGCCTGGACATGGCCAGGAGTACAACTTGGAGAGCAGCATCTGGCTCGTAGGTCTGTTGTGGGGAAGGAGCAGATTGAGGCCCCTATGGTGAAGGAAGGAGTGAGGCTGGGGCTGGGGCTGGGGCTGAGGTTAGGGCAGGGGCACGGGCAGGTGCTGCCAAGCAAGGGTGGGCTGGGACAAAGGATGGAGCTGGGGCTTGTCTGGGACGTGCGGAGGTGGTTCCCACCATTGTATGCACCCCCGGGAGAGGCATGGGAGGCATGTACCCCTCCAGATCGGTGTACTGGGTGAAAGCAGGTGGCCACTGAATGCTCAGGTGCAGGGCTGACCCAGTCTCTTCCTTGTGGCTGTGCTTGTGTAGGGCGGGGCAGGCAGTGGGGACAATGGAAGGGAGACCAAGTGGGGCTAGAGCCACTCCAAAATTCACTGTAGCTGCCCTATAGTCCCTCTCCAGTGCTGCTGCCACCTGTCCCACCCCAGTCAAGTGCAGCCACCAGGAAAAGGCTGGAGCAGCCCCAGCCTCGAGCACACAGTGCTCATCCGTCCTCATCTCATGCACAGATCCCCCTCACCTTCCCCAGAGGTGTGCCCCTCATCCCCACCCCCAGGCATCCCTCAGATGAGCCACTGGCTCCATCCTACAGCCTGCCCCTACCCCACTTGCTCCCTCACCATGGGGGCCTCTATCTACCCCTCCATGCCCCTTCCCCACAAGAGACTTATCAGCTGGATGCTGCTCTTCATGCTGCTAGGCTATATATCAGCAATCAGATCAATATCAGCCGATGGCTGGGCTATAACTGGCCACTGGTATCAGCCCAAAATAATGTGATAAAATATCTTTATCAGTGCACCCCTACTTTTACTAGCATAGGTGATCAAAAAACAGTCTAAACCTCTAACAAAACAGAAGTTTGGCACACATAGACTGGTTTAAAAATGGCAGAACCTGGTCTAAGATTTGCCTTCCCACCCCACCCTCCAAAGGGTGAATATGTGTTCTGTTTGCTATGATTCTAAATTATGCTGCTTACAGAAAACTGGATTTTGCCTTGGACTTTTTGAATGTCTATACCTAGCCTTAAAGTCCAAGAACACTCCAAGACCACAGATCATTTCTTGCACCTTCACCAGAGACCTGAAATCTGCAGTTCTGCTGTCTATCTGCTCCTGAGCCTCTTAAACTGGCCACTTAGGCTCCCTTGAGCTCAAATACACAGTTTCACAGATTTCTAGTTAGGTGTTTATTCTACATCCTGCCATAGGGGCCAAAAGCAGATCTTGAGACAAGTCTTCTAAAAATCCATTTCTCTTTACTTGACAGATAAAGCATAAAAGACTACAGATTATTTATTTATTTATTCAGACTCTAATGTCTCTTTCCAAGGTACAGAAACAATCAATGTTCTTCTAAGTCTCATCTCTTGTGCAATATCTGCATATAATTTCCTATGGTCTAGTTAAAATCAGCACAAGAAATAAGAGGATACAGTTGGACAGAACAATGAACAATGTTTTCTAAAGAGATTATTTAGAAATGAGATTAACATTTATTTCAAATGGAATAAATTATTGAAGTGAGCTTGGATTAGAAACACATTTCAAATAAAGCAAAACCAGAAATTCTAAAGAATAGGACTTGCCATGCTGGCTCAGAAAGTAGTCCCTTAGTCCAGTATCTTTAGTATCCAGTCTCCAGATTGCATAGACTGCAGAGCTGGAAGGGACTTGTGAGATCATCAGGTCTGGCCCCCTGACGAAGGGGAAAGAAGTCAATTGGGGTCTGGTCACCACAGAAAGATAATCATTGAAGAATCTCTTGAAGGTATCCAGAGTAGGTGCTTGTACCAGTTCTGGGAGGAGTCTGTTCCAGATTCTGGACACTTGCATGGTAAAGATGTTTTCCTTATGTCCTGTCTAAAACAGTCTTCCAGCAGTTTGTGACCATTAGACTTTGTCTTCTTTTGGGGTGCCTTGGTAAACAGATGTTCTCCAAGTCCCTGATACACACCCCTTATATACTTATAGGCTGCTCCCAAGACACCCCTGAGCCTTTGCTTCTCCAGGCTGAAGAGTCCCATGCCTCTCAGCCTGTCCTCATGAGGCCTGTTTTCTCGGCCTTTGATCATGCGCATGGCTCTCTGGACTCTCTCAAGCATCTCCACATCCTTTTTAAAGTCTGGAGCCCAGAATTGGATGCAGTACTCCAGCTGTTGCCTCACCAAGGCTAAGTGAAGTGGGAGGATGACTTCTTGGTTCTTCCTTGAGATGTACTGATAGATGTAAGCCAGGGTATTATTTGTTTTGCCAGCTGCAGCATCACATTGGTGGCTCATGTTCATTTTGTGGTCAATCATGTCTCCCAAGTCTCTTTCGGTCAGGGTGCTAGTGAATGTAGTGCTGCCTAGCTGATAAGTGTAATGTGGGTTTCTTCTCCTAAGGTGGTGCATCTTGCATTTCTCCCTGTTGAATGTCATCAGGTTTTGATCCACCCACCTTGAGAGCCTGTTCAAGTTGGCCAAATTGCCCGTCTATCCTCTAGCATGACTGCACTTCCTCATAACTTTGTGTCACCTGCAAATTTACCCAGTCCTCTTCTGACACATGAATCCAGATCATTTATGAATATATTAAAAAGTACTGCTCTGAGTAATGAGCTCTGGGAATGCCACTGGTCACCATGCACGATGTTAACTCAGTTCTATCAATTATCACTCTTTGGGTCTGAACATGGAGTCAGTTCCCCAGGCTGCAGTTCCCCAATATTACCATGAAAACATCAATGGAGAACAAGTCAAAGGCTTTTTTAAAATCTAAATATATGGCATCATCCTCTTCTCCTTTGTCCAAGTGATGCATCACCTGGTCATATAAGGAGATGAGATTGGTCAGGCAAGACCTACCCACAATGAAGCCATGATGGCTCTGCATGTTGCTTTCCATTAGCCTGTTGTTGATGGTTTCTTTGATTTTTTTCCAAGATCTTTCCAGCGATTGAGGGTCAAACTAACTGGCCTGTAGTTCCCTGGATTTTCCTTCCTTTCTTGAAGACAGGCACCACACTGGCCCCCTTCCAATCTTCAGGACCTTCTCCTGAGTGCCACAAGTTCTCAAATATCCTCACTATTGGTCATGCCATGATGTCAGCCAACTCTTTTAGTGCTCTTGAGTGCATTCCATCCAGGCCAGCTGACTTGTGGATGTTCAGGTTCTCAAGCTGTTCCCTCACAAGATTTTCACCAATTATAGGTGCATGGTTGCCCTTACCCTGCATCCTGTCATGCAGGGTGATCCCCTTGGGCTGGTGGAAAGCCAACACAAAGTAATTGTTGGAGAGATTAGCTTTCTCCCTGGTGTCAGTTTTCAGTTACCCCATTGGTTCAGCAAGGGTCTAGTGTTGCTTTTGTATTTTTTATGATTTCCCAAGTTTGATGAAGGACTTTTTTATTGTCTTTAATTCCTGTAGTCAGTTTGAGTTTTGTCTCTGTCTTGGCTTTTCTGTTCTGCTCCCTACAGGTGCAGGCCAGTGCTGCATAATCCTCCTTAGTGGTAGTTCCTGGCTTCCATCCCTTATAAGCTTCTTTTTTCAGGTTTGAGAAGTCCATGAGTTCCCTATGGAGCCAAGGAGGTCTCTCAGGCCTTTTGCTACCTTTTCTACGAGCTGGAATGGACTTCCCTTGTGCTTTTAGGATCACATCCTTAAAGAGTGATCACTCATCATAGACTCCCCTTCCTGTCAGATCATGGTCTCTCAGGATCTCAACAGCCAAACTCCTGACCTTGTGAAAGTGAGCTTTCCTAAAATCAGGGATTTCTGCATTGCTGATTGATTTGCCAGGTTTGCAATGGATAGAGAAAATGATCATACTCGTGATCACTGTCACCACGCTTCCCTTTGATCCTCAGGTCACTCACTAGATCATCCTCTTTGGCCAGTACCAGATCCAGCAGTGCCTTACCTCTTGTCAGCCTGTAGACTTCTTAAATCAAATAGAGGTTGTCAGTGCAAGTGAGGAAGCTATGTGACCGATCAGATTTGACTGAATCCTCTTCCCATGAAATGTCAGGGTGGTTGAAGTCACCCATGATGACCATGCACTGAGAGTGTGCAGCCTCTGCCAGTTCTCTAATGAATTCATGGTCAAGCTCTTCCTCCTGGTTAAGAAGTTTGTAATAGACTCCTACAGGTATATCCCCTTCACCACATTCTCTCCGTATTCTCACTCAGAGTGTCTCAAGTCTTCCTCCTTGGATGCCAGTTTCTGCTTGTAGGGAAATGTACTGCTCCTACACATAGAGAGCTACATGCCTGCCCTTCATCATAACATGATCTCTCCTGTACAAGGTATAGCCATCAATGCCTTTGGTCTAGTCATTGGTGCAGTCCCACCATGTGTCTGTTATCTCTGTGAGAATGTATTCGTTTTTGCTTAGCAAAAGGGACTGTTCCTCCTGTTTGTTCCCCATGCTCCTGACATTTGTGTACAGGTTGCTCAGCCTGCCATTGGAAACCCTGGACTTTTCTGTTCTCTTAGAAGAATCCCATCCTTGGGCTGGGTTAGTTCCCTCATGTTACCTGACCTGCTCATTCTGTGCTTGTCACTTTCAGGGCTTGCACTAGTGATTGTCCACCCACCCTGCAGCGAGAAATGGAGAGTACTGACTATGGTAGAAAAATATGCAATATATCCTATTGTAGATAATTTAGGGCCAGATCCTATTCCATCTCTTGAGCCTCTAAGTGGACAAGAGGTTCCTAAGTGCAATTCTATTCTACCCTGAAAATATATTAATGCATCTAGTTTTGTAAAAGGTGTACAGTTTACTCTTAAAATTCAGTCACAGAAAAGAAATGAAGAGGATGACCCACTCACCTTTTGTATTTATAATTTTTCAGGGATTTGAGAAGGGTGTAATAGGGCCATACTTCTTACAAGCCTACTGTGTAGAATAGAATTTAGCCCTTAGGTGCCTGTCAGATGCGCAGATTGTGGGATCAAGCATCAGGTCCTATCAGGGTGAGCCCCTACAGTTGGGAGCCTCATCAGCTCTGGGCACCCAGTCACTCGAGTGCACCTGGCTATATATTCAATTAATGGCAGGATAGGAACTAGACACAAAGTTCTTACACACTTTTTGTTGAATCACTTTTTGGCTTATTCCTGGCTTTATGATGCCATTAATTGCTTTAACATGTGGCCAGGTCACATCTTAAGTTGTGATTAATTGGTTAATTGCATCTTAAGTGTAATGTGCGGCAGTCTTAGAATAATCTGTCTATAGGAGATATTTCTTCTTAACCTTCATTAATTGTAGTTTGATTGTCCTCTGAAAAATGAGATGATTTTAATTCCTTAAAAAACTTTTGGGTTTTCTGGTTTGGGATTGTTCTGTTTTCCCATATTATTGATGTTCTTATTATACATTCTTACTACACCTCATAATATTTTTGTTTTGTATGCATACAGCTTTGGAAATGGGTATTAAGTAACCACATTTTATTACTTTCATTCATTATCTCTGCTAGACCTAGTTAAATAGCTAAAAGAAAACAATTGGCTAATGGTTTTCTCAATAGAAACCTGCTTTTGCTTTGTTTGCTATATGTAGTAGAGCCACTAGAGTTGTTGTATTTGTTTCTTTTGGTGAGCAGTCAGATAACTGTAGGCATTCATAAAAATATTCAGGAAGCTCAGAAGTTCTTTCAGCAGAAACACTTTTCAAAAATATGTACAGGAAGTATATTCTTTATTAATTATATCCCTTTTAAACAGTCATCCAGTCAAGAAATATAAAAATATCTTGCAGGTTGTATAACGGCAATCATAATGTAAAAAAAGAGTTTAGAAAGGATATAAAAACCTCAGTTTTTATGTCTAAATTAGCCTTGGAAAATTAAGAAAAAGAATGAGAATTTCAGAGACAAGATGTTCCTGCATCTGTTTATTTTAGAAATACTGTACTTCCCTTTGAAGCATCTAGGGCTGGCCATTACCAGAGACACTTCTTCCTTCAAGGGATTTGTCCCTTTTGCAATTCCTTCTCCTCTGGTGCTCTGTTTCCTTCAGTAGAGAGAAGCTAGCTTTGAAGACTTAATTATGAAGTTTGGTAACTCTCCAGTCACTCCGCTGGGCCCAAGGCAAGCAGCACAATTCAGACTTCTGAATTTCCACATTTATGGAATCACTTGGCTTTTTCCTTTCCATTAAAGTGTTGCATTCAGATTTTTCATGGAGGAAGGAATCTAGGGTTCAACATCTATGTATCTAGAAGGAATCTAGTTTTAAACATGAGACCCAACAGTTTGGGAAGCATCAAAACATGTAAACATGTATGCAGCTGTCTCAGGGCCAAATACCAGAGGCGACCTCTCAAATGCTGCTGATAGTGGGAGGACAGACCTGAACAGTCACATTTGGGGATAAAGCTTAGGTTTGTCTAAAATTGAGGACTAAGCTACCTCAAGATGAGCAAAGTACCTCAAAGAACTGCTAACAAGATGCATCATTATGTGTACATAAAGATGTGAACAAAAATGCATAAACATGGTAGCATTTGTCTTTATTAAGAGAAGTCTAATCTAAAGTTTTTCTTCACTAAACTTAGCAGAACCTTAGTAAGTGTTGAGTCAAACTTCTGTGTATGTAAACTCTTTCATTTCTGGATTATGAATATACACGGTTGGAGACAGATCTTGAATTGTGTGGAAATACTTCTAGAATCATGGATTATTCATATTCATGAACTTTACAGAAGACTGTCGGGGGGAAGGAGACAGGGCATGGAAGGAGGGAAGATAGAGGCCATTAAGTTGGTAGATATAATATAAATTTGAATGATGTGCTAACAAGGTCAATACACATAGAGGGCATGTCTACTCATATATTTACACCATCTTAAATTTACTGCACAGTTTTGCAGTAAGAGAAATAAACCAGCATCTACACATGAAGGGGCTAACGAGCATTAAAACTGTGTGTGGTCCAACTTGGGACTAATTTTAGCATCAGTTCACACACACAGTGTTACTACACAGTAAGGTGCCAACATGTGTTACTGTGCAGTAACTATTCAGGCATAAATTCGATACCTGCATGATGCAGGTATCAAATTTATATTCAAGTTGGAGTAAGTTGTCATATGTACTGTGCAATACAGGTGTGCATGTGTAGATGCATTCTTGTGCTGCACAGTAATTTTGGTTACTGCACAGTAAATATGCATGTGTAGACACATCCAGAAAGTAATTAAACATGACCAGTGAAAGCAATATTAGCATCACTGGATGTATTTTCTAACACAGTCTGTGCAAACATAAATACATATAATTAGGGGCAAAAAGTCTTGTCAGTACCTTAGTTTTAAAAAAATCCCCAGATTTCACAATGTTGTTGATCTATTTGCATTCATTAGCACCCAAGCTTTATTTGAGAAGGGGCACAAGCCCTGGAGAATTATGTTGACAGGAAGGATCAAACAGATCACCTTATTTGGAGGACCAGTGTAGTATTAAGAGGGTGCATCAACACATTGCCCTATGGTGACATAGTGATGTGCTATGTCACCATATGACATGCTATGGTAACACAGTGATCACATGTATCTACACATAATCACCAGCTATGTCTTTATAGTGGTGTGCTCCCTGGGTATAATGCACTGCTACAGTGATGTAGAAGTGAAATTTAACTGTGTGCCTGGTATTCCAAAAGGAAATACTGAAGCCATAGCAAATTACTGTATGGTGAGATGAAGATATGCTCAGAGTTAACCAAGAGAAAACACCACCCAGTGAATGTACCCTAGCATGATATTTCAAGGGATTTGGACTATCACAACCCATTGCCTGATCTGGGAAATCGTGAAGAATCTTGCCACATGTAAAAATTTAAGCTTAAGTTCTACTGTGATGTATTTAATATAAATGCTTAGATGTGCAGGATCATTCCTTATTTTGAAATATAAACATTCACTAAAAATTGTAAGCTTCTAGGCCTTGTGGTGGCAGAGAAAAGATTAAAAATATGAAGTCTGTCCCCAAAATAGGAGGCAGATAAAAAGAATTAAAAATATACTTGCATATTTTTGAAAATCACATGATTTTAAAGCATTCATTGATTTTTATGGTTTCCAGTCCTGTGTTCTTTTGATGTTTGTGGGAAAATAATAATGTAGTCTGCTTTAAAAATATGGCTCTAACCCTGAATAGATTTACCTACTATGATCAACTTTATGCATTTGATGTGTGACTGGTATTGGGTCCAGTCAGAAATTGTTGTGGTTTATAGAAAAATGACATGGTAGTGGAGGTGCTTGCTGATCTACTGTGGATATATTTCAATTTATTTAAGTCTCTCTTGCTTCCAACACTGTATCTTTGTTTGATCCAGTGAAAATCCGGCTTCCTATATTCCTTGCTATTTTTTGCAAAGTTTGTTTCAATTATTAGTGATTCATTGCTTCCAAGATAACAAGTTTTTCATCTTGGCCTTCATAGATTCATAGAATGTAGAGTCAGAAGGGACCACAATGGATCATTGTGTCTGACCTACTTCTTTGCAGGAATGAAAAGACAATTTTCAGGTTGGGAAGGCAGTTGTCATCATAAGTATTCTCCTCAGAGCATAAAGTGGTATCTGAGGGCCTGACTATACTCATGTTTAAAAGACTGTATGTATAAGGACATGCATAAGAAAACCTGAGTTACTGGGGTGAGTTTCTAGCAAAATAAGGATGCAGGTACACCTTTATACCTGACTGTAAATAGGAAAGATCACAGGCCAAGCAGGTCCTGGGATGGAGAGAAGTAGTTTGCCATGACTTACAGGGGTAGCTCCTCAGAGAAGTGAAGGGATAGGAAACAAGATGGAATGAGATACAGGAGGATGGACAGGCCAAGTCCCAATCACACTCTGCTGGAGTTTATGAGCAACACAATGGAGCACTTCAAAGTTGTTCCTGCTTTTTCTGGGCTCATTTCGGAGGTGGAACAGCTCAATTTTGAATTACTGCAGCCGCTGCATTTGTCTATACACTCCCTTTTTGGAGTTCTTTAAAGATTCTTGAAGTACTTCTAATGTTATGTCTGTCCATACCAAAGTTTAAATATTAACAAGAAGTTTACAATATCTGGAAATAACTAGCAATAGTCCACATGTATTTAAAATGCTCAGGGGATGCACTGCAGTTTGGTAATGAAAATCTTAGGTTAATACTTCTTCAGCCACATTCATGCAAAGCAATGGCTAAATCCAGGACACAGTTTGGTTTAATACAGATTTATATTTTCTAGTGATGTTCCAGAGGCACTCTTTAATTGTTTTCTCAATTAAATGTGTCAGTTTAAATTTTCATGGCTATCAATGTAACTTATGGTTGGAGATACTATGGATAAATTATGAGAAAATGACGAAGAAATTATGAAACACATTGAGGAATATCAAAAGTTGGCTGTTAGAAAACTGAAGCTATCTTAGCAGCTTTAGGGCCTTAAGGAAAACATATAAAATAAAATGTTTTTCCTTAATATTAATTAGATTTTTAAGGCTTTTTATGTTCTTTATTGAAGAGCTAAGGTTTATCAATTTAATTTTTATATGTTTTAATACCCCTAACACTATATTCTTCATATATTAATAAATAGCAAGGAGCTTCAAAAAAGGCATTAAAATTAAATCAGCCTTATGATATATCCATTTTTAAAGGCTTTTTTAGTTTCCTTATTATTCACTAGCACATTTTATTTGATGTGGCAGTGAAGCTGGAATGGAAGCTAAAGTGTGGTGATGGGTAAGTGTAAAAAGAAATATGATGTCAGAAGTCTCCGTGGCAACACAATCTGATGTTGTAAATCCAAATGATAATAGTCGCCCAGTTCCATGATGACAGAACAGTAGTGTTGTGTTTTGCCATACACTTTGAATCTGAAATATTTTTATTTTAAAATGAGGGAAATAATAAAACAAGAAGTAACAGAAACATGTGGCCTTAACTCTATGAATTTCTGACTTTAAAATGTTTTATGATCTTTAAGGTAGCTTTTCATATGTTCTTACATTTTCTATATTTGTTGCCCATACCCACTGTTGAATTCCTTGAATCAGGTGTCCAATTCATGTAAATTAGCATGGTGCTATCAGATTCAGTGGAATCATTTCAATTCACACCCTCTCTGCATCTTCTTTTGTGCTTGTGCATGCTCTTAAGAATCAAAAAATCACTATATCTGTCACATTTTCTAGTTATTCAAATACCCTCTAGTCTTAGTGATTGTTCAGCATAATTTATGTGGATCCCTTCCTTCCCCATCTACTGCTTAATGAAAAATGCATCTTCCAAAGCTTCTATTAGAGTCACTGAAGACGAAGAAAAGGCTGCCTCACATCTTCCCATAATTTTCAAAGGTACAAATATTTTTGTATAAGTGGTGCAGGAATGGAATCTAGGAATCCTGATTTTAGATCAGGTAGACAAAACCCAGTGACTAGCAGGTGTTAGATGAAAGAAGAGGAGGGCCCTCCCATGTTTTATCAACATAGCTCAATGGTTTGGGCACTGGCCCTGGAAGCAGAAGGCCCAGGTCTTAAGCCTGCCTTACCCAGAAAGAATTTAATCTTTCTGACCATCACAACAGAGATCAGGCATTATGTGATGGCTCCTTCAGCCCTCCTTTTGATGCTAGTCCCCTGGGTGGCCAAGGGAGGGATGAATATAAATGGTCCAGAAGGAACATGTCAAGTTGGAGGTGTGTGGCTCAGTGAGATAGATGCTGCTCTGAGAGTGAGCAGCCTCTATTTTTGATTTGCACCCTTGTTTCTAGATGGGCAAGAACTTCCCTGCTGCCCTGCCTTCTGTCTCTCAAGTATTAGATACAGCAAGCAATGGCTGAACTTCATAATGTGTTCTGGAGAAGGAATTGGATGATGTGTAATCTGCAATGTAGTAGTTAATAGTACTGTGCTGAGAAGTCACAAATACAGGTTCAAACCCTCTTTGAATGAGGAGGGTGGGGGGGCCTAGGATGCAGGTGTTCTACTTCTTGGGCAACTGCTGCTACCCACTCAGTTATTTATTGGGATAAAACCAAAAATGAGCTCCTTCCTCTGTTTTTTCCTGACATTCACAACCAGGTACACATACACATACCTGCCCAACCAGTGAATAATTTGCTGATCATGCACTGTAGACACAAGTACAATTATGCATCTGCACTTCATGTGTAATAGAATTGCGAAGTATGTGTAAGTGCCAAAAATGTTATTTGCAAGATTTAGTGACATTTAATGGGACAAAGGGCAATAGAATCCCAATTCAGGGGGTGGGAGGTTGTAAAACCTGTGATTGAACAACAGAAAATTGTACTGGGCAAAGTTCATGCAGAATATGGAAAACTGCAAAACTAATTTCACAAATCCCTTTCAAAGAAAGATCTCCATAAAAGAATGAGTCCTTAGGCAACATTGTCTTATGAGGTGGGGGGAGGGACCCAGTGCTAATTCCTGTACTTTAGTTTTTTGCCCAAGGTAGAGGCTGCCAAATTGAAGGTAACTGTGGACTATTTCACAGAAAAACTCGATCTTACTCAACAAGGAACAAGAGAAATCAACAAGAAACCAACCCTGACAGTATCAGGCAGGTTACTGAATTAATTCTTCACAACATTTGCAGTCATGGATGAACTGCACACAAATCAAAGGAGATGCTTTGAATCTGAATTTTTTTATTATGTTTTTGAGGTTCTAGAAAGTTGTAAAACCCCCAGCATCCTTAGCACACTTACAATCTAATAAGAGAATGGAAAGATTTAGCCAGAGGGTTTAGTGGACAAAATCAACAGAACATCCCTGAAAGAAGTGGCATAATGAGTCCAGGTCCAGTTGGGGATGATTCAGCTCCAGGACCCAGCTGGAGGTCATCAGGGGCCAAGGTGAGCCATCTCCAGGGCCCTCAGTAGGAGGGTCCTGTCCACACTCACCTATAGAAGCTCAGACCAGCCAGGAGAGAGATGTCTGGGCAGACAGATTGCCTGGCTGTGCCTTCTGGCCTGCCTGTAACCTTTCCAAACTGCTTGCTTCTGCCTAGACTTGAACCTTGTTCAGCCTAACCCTCTGCCTTGATCCTTGCTGAAGATCCCTGTTTGTACCTTGCCCAGACTGAGCCTGCACCTGATTATTTTAGCCTGGATCCTAGCCTAGTAGTTGCTTGTCTCTAGTCCCACTACCATGCCTGCCTGTTCCAATCTCAAACTGCTCTGTTCCCTCCCTACCTGACCCTGAATGCTCCTGTCCCTGGCTTGGACCTCTTAGGATGACCAATGGCCTGTCTTGACCCTGATTTCATCCCAGCCCCTATCTCAGTACTTCAGGCTCAAATTGATACCCACCTCTCTCTATGAGTAATCCCTGTTCTAGCACATCCCCTGGGACTGACTGCCTACTCCCCAGTACATCCTAACAACTAGAAGGTGCATTTCTCATTCCATTTGCTAATTCACAGAACTGCAATTATCAAAGAGATCTGGCCATGAACTGAGTACCACAGCAAACTTCTTGTATGGGAATTCTGGAGAGAAACAAGAAAACTGGACTGTTTGAATTATGTGGAAACCTGCCTTTAAAAATGCTGCATCTCTGCCAGCAGAAATCTGAGGACAATTCCTGATAAAATGAAAACACTTTATGAAATGACGTAAAGGCATATGAGGAAACTTTAAAAAAAGGAACCTGGTTGGTTCAACAATCTTTGGGAAAAACAAGGTTAAGACCCCTAGGCTGGATAAACCTTGGGAGGGGATCTGTATCCTAAGCCAAAATTTTTCCATGAAGAGCTTATACAGAAACATTAGAAGAACAGAAAATCTGGAAAAAATGGTGAGAGCTTTGAGTTCCCTGGAAACAGAAAGAACAAGTCCTGTCCCAAACAGCAGATTCCACAAAAACATTAGCTTGTCCTTGGGGACCTACTCAAGGGAATCCTGCTTGTGTTGTTAAAAGTAAATTGGAACTGAAACTCTAAGCGGTATTAGTTTCAGTTACAGTATCCTGACATAGAGGCTATACATAAGTAAAAAAGGATAAATTGTAAATTCTCAATTTATTATTTTTTCCCCTTTCCAGAATGGGATTTCTGGGATGTTACTATTTTGGGGTCCATGAGATTGGTGAGCAAACCTGGGATGAAACTGCTGGGTATAACCACAGTTTTCATTTAGAATAATTTTGTGAAAATGTAAGCTTCCTTTTTTGTTACAAGGTAGGGGAAACAATAGGAACCTTGACACCAGACACAGGCACCTATTAAATTCTGTATTGTGTGAATTTCTACTGTGTTTTAGAAAACAGGGCTTTGTACTTTCCTTGAGGGGAAAAAAAAAAGGATTGCATTAGAAGACCCTGACTCTATCACTAACTGTTCCTCCTAAGTAGAGGGAACACCTTGTTTCTGGTTAGCCACTTGTGTCATAAGTACCAACCAAATCACTTATGTGCTGTCCAACCCAATGTGTCTGAAGGGTGGTCCACACATAGAAGGGTCACCTCTGAGGGTGAAAGGAGTGGTTTGTTTATCACCACTTTCAAATTTTAGCCATGCTTACAGACTATTAATATAAATTCAAACTTATTCCCAACAGAAGGTGATGTTGAAAGGTCTAAGGGTAACGCCCCTGGTTAAACTGCCTCTGAACAATAGATAGATCACAAACATATGGAACCTAGTTCTTTGTTTCATTGTGGCTCTTGCCACACACCAGTGTGACTTTATTGTCCTACATTGTAGATGCTGTGCTGGCTAAACCAGACTTCCATGTTGACTTAATCCTCCAGTCAACTTCCAGTCACTTCCACCTAAAACTTTTTTTCCATTCAGCAAGATATGGAAAATGGTGCTACATTGCTATACAAATGTTTTTGGCTACCTACCAAACCAAACCCAAGGATTTGCCCCTCACTACTAGGAATTTGGATTCACTGACTTTTCACAACCTCCAGTAGTTATTAGGAGAACTGACTCATTCTATGGCAAAAAATGAATGGATCATAATAGCTCTTTGATACAGAAGGTTGTGTCAGCTTTGTGCCCTGGTAGGTTAAAGTTAAAGTTAAAGTTCACTTTAAAGGACAGAATGCATTGTTATTGCCATATGCTTTATGCTATAGATACACTTTGTAAGCTACAGCTTTAGACTCTAGTTTGAGATTCAGTGGTGGAAACTGAAGAGCATAATAGTGCAGTTGAGAGTATAAAGACTATGTCAAAGTGAAAGACAAGATGATGTGAACTAAGAGTACAAATCTTGGCTGGCCCCTATGGTTGTTAGGGCCTTGTTGCACCTTACATTGTGAGCTGCACAAATGTTGATTGGTGTTAGTGCTACCTTGAGATTGGAGCAGTCACACTTTAGGACATTGGGAACCTGGAGGTTTGAAAGGTAAGAATCCTTCTCTCTCCTATTCTGTGGCTCCACCGTACCTCCTGACCCTTGGGACTCCCTCAGTTCCCTCCTCCTCATCCCCAGGGCTTCTCCTCTGTCCCTGGAGGCCAATCACAAGTAACCAGGTGAGGCAGTGAGCAAGTGTCTAGGTTGGTGGGGAGGGTGCCAATCCAAGCCAGCAGGTGCAGGTGGGGTGTTCACACTAAGGTGTAGCGGAGATGGGCTACATCTTAGTGCAACACAAGTTGGGTAGCATGGGCCAGAAATAATCCCTGGAGTGGCATAACTCTGAATGACATAGTGAGTGCTTAAAACTAGTTTCAGGTGCTAATATGCAGACAATCCATGTGTTAAGAGCTTCAGGAGCTGCCCCAAATTAGCATGTAACAAGGCCCTTAAACTATGGCATAGAGGGAGGAAAGTGTTCTAGCACGAACTCCAGCTGCCTAAGAAATTGTCTCCTTAGGTGTCTCTTCTTTTTCTTGGTTGGGTGACAGAAGATGCCCAACAGGCAAGTTGGAATGATTGCAGTTGCCTTGTGAACTACATGCTTCAGTGGAGATTTTTTTTGCCTCTGTGATTATGCCTTCTGCTCCTGTTCTTCTAAATAAAACAAAAATGGGTAGTACATACCATCTGGATTGAGCTTTTCCTTTTTTAAATGTACTTTGAAGATACAAATGAATCCTAATGTGTGAGATAGGAAGATGATTGCTGAGCATCTGCAGCATATTATTTCCATGGGCTGCAGCATGCTGTCCATTGGTTGTTTAATCTCAGTGAACCACTAGTTTCTTAGGATGAAGGGAAGAAAGAATGGAGATGACAGTGCTGTGTAAACCACAGTCACTATATCTGCGTATGTACAATGTGTGAGAAGGGATGTGCTACAGTTCTATGTTGGTGAGTGACAAAGCAATAGGTGTGGTGGTGCTGGAAGTCATACATATGGACCTGCATGCAGGTGGACATTTATTGAATGCAAATCTCAAGACAGCAGTATCCTCTGATCTTTTGTGTAACTGAGCATGTTTTTAGTATGGCACCACCTATCTCAAGAGACACATTATTGTGTCTAGTCAGTCACCTCTTCATGCAGTTGAAAGTAAAAATTAAGGAAATAGACTGTTTTTGCTATATATCTGTAGCAGGGGCTGTGTTCAAGCCCCTGCTATGCTCCTGTGAGCCTGGACATGCTAGAAAGGAACTTACCAGAACAGGTCAGGGAAAGTGGCTGTGGTGTGTGGGGAAAGAAGTTTTGGGTAAAAGCAGGGCAGCGGGCAGGCTCTGGGAGCATGAGGACACATGCTCCAGGGAGCTGATCCTGATTGGCCTGAAAAGAGAGCTGGGCAACTTAAAGGAGGACACTGAAGAGAAGCTGGGTGTTCGGCATCCCCTGGAGTGGGAACCATTGCAAGAGGCTGCTAGTAGGCAAGATCCAAGAAGAAACAGCCCCTGAATGCTGGACCCTCAGGAGCCATCAGGACCAGGATGAGTTGCAAACAAGGATCATCTGCACTCCCTCTGAAGGACAAGTAAGTGAGGTCATACCTGTAGCACCCCAGAGTAAGGACTCAGCAGGCACTAGACCCCTGGGAAGAGTTGGTGGAGACCAGCTGAGAAGACAGTGAGAGTGGGAGCAGGCCTTCCAAGAGGAGTGGAAGCCTGGAGGGAAACGTAGGCAGCTGGAACCAAGAAGGGATTGCATGTGGCATGCTGGTGAAGACAGAAACTGAGCATAAGCTAGGAGGCTATAGATTAATGTGCTCATTGTTGGCTCCAGATTTAGGACCCAGATGCCTTGTATTGCAACAGTGGCTAGACATATACAGTTAAATGTTCTATAAATAGATGCAGGCCCAAGTGAACCCAACAGTATGATCTAATAGAGGGGTGGATCCAAGGGGGAGGGTGCAGTTGCATCCACCTTTCAGTCAATGCAGCAGCAAAGAACTCTTTTTTTTTTGCACAGCAAATAAGAATCCCCATCTCTGTTCCCCTCAGTGCTCAGTAGCACCTTCCTTTCCCTTCCCTCTCTGCCCTCCCTGCCCACTGTCACCACTGTCACTGGCTGATGGCGGGAGACCAGCCCAACTCTTGCAGGTTGTAAACATGGTTTGATTTTGGTACTTGTTTCCACCCACTCTTTTTGTGTGGCTGTTTAAAATAATTGCCAAAATAATTGACAAATAATGAGTTCCAAATAGAAATAACATAAGTAAAACATTTTCCACTGGTCTTCTGAAAAACACTGTTGGCCAGATTCTTCTATGTTACTTTGTAAGTAAATACTTTGTAGGGTTAATAAGTTACCTAGTCTTGTGTTACCTTAACAGAATTTGTTACCAAATGTCTATTGTTATTATATTACAAAACAGCAAGATGTGTCTATACATGCGTTGAGTACCTGCTAATTGGAAAATGTTTGCTTTATTAGTGCACATATGCATACTTAATTTTATGTACTTACAAAATTCTATTACAGTAGATTTCAACTCAGTCAGGCAACCATATGCTACAGAAAACAGCTACTACTCCTTAATTAATATTAATTTATTACAGGCACATTAACTATTGCTGTATTGAATTGTGAGCATTAGGTAATTTAATATTCATAGATTGCACAGTTTGACATTTTTATAAGTTCATATTGGTTTTAATGGCTTCTTATGCTTTAATTAAATTTTAATAGCATTATAATTTTAAAATGCATTCATTTGGATCACTTGGGTTACGAAGTGATCCACATGTAATTTTTAAAGAAAGAGTTAAATTAGGTACATGGATCATCAGTAAACAGCTGCCCCTTGTCCTGATTTAATGGTAATTTCTCTGCAGATTATTATATTTGTCATGTATCACAAGTCTCTCATGATCTCAAGCAGGCATGGCTGGTGAACTGAGACTGATGGGGTGGGTGGAGCCTCCCATGGAAAGGGGGAAGGTGGGGAGTGTTGCAGCTGGCCAGGAGCAGGGCAGGGTTTGCACTCCATCTATTAGTGAGGAGGTTGCAAACCCCTCCCCACTCCTGGCCAGCTGCAACCTCCCCTCCCTGCTCCCCATGGGACATTCCACCTGCCTCAATAGTCTGAATTCACCAGCTGCATCTGATCTCAAATGGACCATCAATCTCTGTTGTTGTTCATTTTGATCCTCTACTTCTATTTCTACTCATGTTTGCCGAGAAACTCTGCGTAGCAGAAGGTTTGATGTTCCTGCTACTTTAAGAGAAGGCAGATTGAAGTTGGAGAAATCTGCAGGTGCTGTAGGAGGCAGTCAGAGTCATCTAGCCCAAAAGGGGACTGAGATTACAGTATGTAAGCCAAGAGCCTGAGCTGGGGCAGTAGTCTGATTCTGGCAGCTGAGATGTGAAGAACTCCAGAACAGCAGGGCTTCATCCAAGCTCCTGGCGAACACCTAAGCTGGGGTGAAGTGGGTTGCTGGGCTGGGGATTCAGCAAAGGGGCACTGTTGGTCTCAGCTGGACTGGGAGCAGGGCAGGGACCAAAAGAAAGGGTCCAAGGCCAAAGAACAGGGCTACAGCTGAATGGTGCTGAAAGCAAGGAGGGTCAGGGACCCATAGCCCACAAGAGGGGAGAGGCAAAGTCACAGACTCATAGCCCAGGAAAGAAGAGCAGGGCCAGGGAGCCCAGAGGTCTCAACTGGCTTAGGAGCAGGGCCAGGGCCAAGGAAGGTTCAAAGGTCAAGGAAGGGCCAGAGACTGCCAGGCCTAGGGAACCCAAAGATCTCAACAGGTGTTGGAGCAGGGCCAGGGTTTAGGGGGAGGGACCAAAGATTGGAAGGGTAACAGCTGGAGACTGACAGGGTCAGGGACCTGAAACACAGAGAATGGTGGAGTCATGGAATAGGCAGATTAATGGATGGGCCAGCTGGGCCCAGGGGCCGCTACCAATAAGGGGTCCCCAGGATCCTCATCATCAGGGAAGCAAAAGCCATGGTTTTAAGCTTGGCACTGTTTTTGTCTCCCAGTGAGAAGACAAAAATGGCACCAAGTTTAAAACTGCAGCTTTTACTTTAGTTTCCCTGAGAGCTGGAAGCAGGACCCCTCTACCAATGAGGTGGGAGTGGGGGTGGGAGTGCAGAGGCTGTGGCCAGGCTGGGAGTGCCATGCTACACCATGCCTCTGTGTGCAGGTGTGGGGGGAGAGGTTTAAGGGACCATAGCCTCGCCAAAATTCACCTTAGCCACCTGTAGCCACCCCTCCCTGCACTGCCACCCACCCACAGAGACATGGTGCTTCTGGCCCGGTCCAGCCCTGTACATCTGCATAGCCATGACACAGCCAGGGAGCAGCTCCCTACAAGTCTAATAGGGGCCAGAGTGGGGAGCTGGATGGAGCCAGGGCAGGAGGGGTAGGGGGGCTGCTTTGGAGTGATCAAAAGTGGGGGAGGGGTGAGGTCCCATAAGGGGAAAGTGTGTGTTTGGGTGTGCATGTGTCTGTGTCTGCTTCTCTCTGTGTCTTTCTGTCTCTGTGTGTGTGTCTCTGTCTCTATGTGTATCCAGCACTGTTGGAAAGGGCCGGGCCAGCCTGGAGAGCTTCAGTGGAGGGAAGGGGCCTCCAATTTTCTCCTTTCCCAGGGCCCCAAAAATCCTTAATCTGCCTCTGAATGACCAAGGGCCTAGTGCCTCAGGAGGGATGGGATCAAGGTCAGGGACCCAGGGCCACACCTAGGAGTAGCCAAGATAACCAAAGTACCCAGGTGTAGGCTGACAGAAACAGCTAGAGAGTAAATGGTGACATCTGCAAGGCATGTGTGTGGTTCCTGAGGAGGATGGAGCCCATGATATTAGTCCTTAAGGAAAGTGATGAGTAATGAGACATAAGCTCAGGAGTGGATGAGATCTCACTCAGAGATCCCAAAGGCAGTCTCCTTTTTCTAAGTACTTATTTCCATTATGGTGTGGCAGGAAAGCAGAAAGGGGAGAAAGCTTAAGAGACCAAGGACACAATAGGAGCTCTTATCCTTTTAAAAGTTTTTTTCATAACATGAATACACAGTCTCATAACAGTAGCCTATGGAATATATACTTATTTTACTAATGATGCTATAGTAAGGTGATCTATCTGCTATTTTAAATAATGTTAAAATTAACTTGTGAGGTACACCTTCTTGCATGCCACACTTTATTTAATCAGCCATTTTTATTTGCTTTCCTCTTATCCATATCAGTACTAGATAGAAATGCAGTGGAGCCAAGATAACTTTGGAATCTAACTCCATAAACTCTTGCAAAGATGAAGGTTTGCACACTGGCTGGGAGGTGGAATATAGCTGCAATCAAAAGGTGTTGTAGGCATCGTAGGCCTGTACAGCATGGGCCATGTCATAACCTGATCCAAGCGTGACCTATGTAGCGATGACAAGTTAAGCATGCATTGTGGACAGTGATTGAAAAGGTGCATTAGCATAATACAAGGAAATGGAAAAGGATTAGCATAGCTTCAGAGCATAACCAAATATGAAAAACCCTGTATTAAGTTTATGCCCTGATTAAACAATACAACTTCAAACTTTTCTGAAGCTCAGCAAAAAAAGAACCAAATCAGTGAAAGTCCCCAGGGAAACAGAGAAACCTGACCAATGGACCTGTTTTCCTCTTGGATCCAAATCGATGTAAGCAATGTCTTTATTAATTTAATACAAGTCTTTATTATTTTAAATAATGTTTAAATAATGTGTATCCAAATAAAGCTTTTGAATTGTGACCAGAATAGTTTCAGTGGTCATCAGTATCACTCTCAATTCCAGTTAAAATTTAGAAATCAATGCATCATATTGCTGAGATGCTCCAGCTGATTGCTCTTGCTTTTTTGTTCAAAGGGTACCACTTCTCCATGGAGCTGAGTGGAACCACTTATGGACGCCAGTTTTTCAGAGAACTGGTGCCATTTGATTAAGTAAAAGCTGTGGCAGACAGTTATATGGTTTGTCTTTACTTACAGCCTGCTACTTCCCAACCTAACCTCCACCCTGAAAGGGGCATTGGGCCCATGACACAATGGCCCCAATTTTTTTTTTCTTACTCCTTTGTGAAGTTAATCATAGTATCATAGTATCTAGGGTCAGAAGGGGCCTAGAGCAGGCCATCTAGTCTGACCCCCCCGCCAATGGCAGGAACGAGTGCCAGAGTCACAAGACCCCAGCGAAGTAACTATCTAATCTACTCTTAAAGATGCCCAAGGTAGGAGCAAGAACAACTTCCCTAGGAAGTTAAAATCTGGCAGCAGCCTGTGCCCCCTTGCACATGACTAAGGCTGGGATCAGAGATGGGATCTTAAAGTCTATGCTGAATTAAGTAATAAACACCTTGGCATTCATTCCAGTAGTAGTAGCAGACTTATGTTATGTGTCACCACTTAACTTCTTCGAGCTGTTGTTGGGAGATATGCATATTTTAGTAGCTTCTACCAGAGTACTGTTTTCTACTGTATACTATTTATTCTATATTAATTGTATTGATGATATTTTGTTTTACAGTCTCTATACTAACTTTTCAATTTTGTAATTTCCTTTAATAAAATTAAAACCATATGTTGCTTTGTTGAAACACTTTGTTGTAGCACAACTTAAAAAATAGTCTATTCAATCAGAAAAGCACTTTTCATCGCATTCTGAGGAATCATGAAATGGGAAAGAAAAACAGCTCCAACAAATCACTTGAAATGCCTTTTAATGTAGAGCTTTTAGTGTTTGTGCAATAACAGAACTTTCTGAAGAGAAGTAGAATGGTTACAGCGGCTAGGGCTTAGATTTTCAGAAGAGCCATCAGTGAGAATATGGTGTCAGTCTCCTTGATGTTCCTTTGAATATCACAACTTAATTTTGTTTACTCTTCTGGTGCTGGAGTCTGGATTATAAAATGGAATGTAAACTAAGGAAGAATTCTTTAATTCAGATGAGGAATTCATGAACTTCTGACAATCTGGAAAGTGTTTGGAATGTTGTTATCCAGTCCTTTCTTTCTGGGGTGCTATATTTGTCTTGCATCACGGCTTTAATGCTGCTATTATTGGGTTATTATAGCACTTAAAATAGCATTTAGCTATTATATATGGTTAGCTATAATAACCATAATGCTATTATAACTGGCTGAATCAGTGGTCTTAGCAGCATTAATAATCACAGGAATCTAAAAGTATCAGTTATAATGTTGGTGGCCCATATTCCTCCTTTTAAACTAACTGTTCTTACTAAGAAAGATGTAGAGCAAGGGGAGGCACACTTTTCTGACTACAGGCCAGAATGATCCACCCTGAGTCACAAGTGATGTGGATGCTAAGACCTGGCTTCCACCACCACCTTCCCTTGTGGTGGCCTGGGGAAAGCACCCCACAGCTTGGTCTGCCCTGCTGCCAAATACCACTGAAGCCCCATGTACATGGGCTGGATACAGCGGTTCAGCAGGCTAGATCTAGCCTGTAGGCTGCCAGTTGCTTGGCATAGAGAGAGCACTGTTGACCTCTTTACCAGTTTTAAAATGTGGACCAGGGCAGGAAAGTATCATTTGCTAAAGATGTGTTTTGGAGTTTACTAGATTTAGGCAAGCCAATTGTTGATTGAAGCAAATTTAAAACTATTTATATCAGAATCTGCATCCTTAGGCTATGGGGGGGAGTGGGGATTCTTGTGTTATAGAAAAACTCACCCTTGGGCAGAGGGCTTGGGCATCATCACAAACTTGGAAAAGGCAATCCACCAATTTTTAGGCTTTCTCATAGATTTCATAGATTTCATAGACATTAGGGCTGGAAGGGACCTTGAAAGATCATTGAGTCCAGCCCCCCTCCCAAAGGGCAGGAAGTCAGCTGAGGTCACAGGATCCCAGCAAGATAAGCATCCAGTTTGCTCTTGAAGGTGTTCAGTGTAGGTGCTTGAACCACCTCCGGTGGCAGGCTGTTCCAGACCTTGGGGGCT
>JAGPOW010002514.1:32509199-32522823 GCA_030014935.1 Caiman crocodilus | reverse complement strand
GGGTAACTAGGACCAATGGTCACAAGTTACTGGAGAGCAGGTTTAGGTTGGACATTAGGAGGCACTACTTCACAGTTAGGGTGACTAGGATGTGGAACTAGCTTTCTAGGGAAGTTGTTCTTGCTCCTACCTTGGGTGTCTTCAAGAGTAGATTAGATAGTTACTTGGCTGGGGTCCTGTGACCCTGGCACTCGTTCCTGCCATTGGTGGGGGCTCAGACTAGATGGCCTGTGTTAGGCCGCTTCTGACCCTAGATACTATGATACTGTGATACTCGAACGTACTAATTAGTGCATTCCATCCAGCCTCCACTACTCATGTATCAGCCTCCTTGAGGTTCAAAATGGCGGTGGGGGTGCTTTATCTAAAGCTCATCAAACAAGCCTTAATTAGAGTGCCCTGATGCCATTTTAAAGTGTGGGGATGCTGATACATGAGATGCTGAGAGCTCTTGGAGCTGCTCTAATTAAAGCATTGCCTCCTCCGCCCCCGCTTTGACGCATGTGTAAAGCAACTCTGTGATTCCCCCAAAATAGGCTAGTGCATGGCCCAACCTGGCTTGGATCTGTGTGGTATAAAGCCCCTCTTCTGGCTGTCCATTCAGTGGTGGATTTCCCGCTTGCTCCTCTGTCAGTGATTAATTTGTCATCCCTTATTATGGGTTTTGCTCAGTGAAGTGATGTCAGTATTGTGTCACCTGAGCCTCTATTGTAGTATGATGCTCTGGGCATTCTGTATTAGGATTATCCATGAGGGTCCTGATGTTCCAGGTACTGAAAATGTGTCTTTGTTGATTTCAACTTCAGTGAATGTGATCCTACTAGATACAGTTATCTAATCAGAAAAAAGGTAGGCAGACTTGTTTAGGGCACCTCTTTCTAGGTGCCTCCCCATGTAGGGTGAGCAGAGTAGATCCTGAACAGGGCTGCTTAGTCACAGTTACCATTGTTGAACCATACTCCTGCCTCATCCAAGTGCTAGATGACTTTCTTATAACTGCTGCCTTTGTGTCAGTTCATGATTAGGAGCTTCCAGGCCTCTCAGTCTTGTTCCCGTTGTCACTAACAGGTCTCCAAAGGGCCTGAAAGATGTGCTAGAAAAGTTGTTTTCATGGAAGAGATGTGTATTTAATTTCTTTTATTATGGAGAATCTGCTGTACATCAGCTTTCACACGGTTCTTGACAGAACAGGATTTAGATCCAATGGCAAGGAGACCAAGACAACTGGAGATATTATTCTATTGCATCCTTCATCCACCTTTGCAGTCATTGAGGACTGGTAGACCCATGACTGGGTACTGGACAGGCTTATTATAATAGTGACTTGTACTCACCATGTCACATCACCATCAAAAGATATTTGTGGCTTTTCAGGAAGGAAAGCATTGCCATGTTCTGATCCTACCACATCCTGGTGGTGCAGCCACTGTTTGGTCTCTGACTGCTTATTCATTAGAGTTACCCCTGCATATTTAGCAGCTAAAATTCCCTGAAGGTCATTCCACATCTGCCACCTTTGGACACATTGGGCATGTCTATACATGCCTCTCTTAAGCAGGCTTAGCCTAAAATTGACATTTTTAAGGTTCATTAAGTGGATGTGTCTACATGTGTACACCCTTAATGTACCTTAAAAATGCTTATTTAAGGCTATATGAGCCTAAATTTGATGCCTGAATAAAGCAGGCATCAAATTTAGGTGCAAATAGCTAAGTTGTATTAGCACATGTATAGACTCACTAATGCGCATTAAAGCAGTACGCGTCAATGGACAAACACTGTTAATGCACTACATTAGCACATGTGCAGGTGCGCTAAGGTGACTTAGCTATTTGCACCTAAATATAATGTACCTTAATGTACATTAGCACATCCACATGTAGACACATCATAGTATCATAGTATCATAGTATCTAGGGTCAGAAGGGGCCTAGAGCAGGCCATCTAGTTTGACCCCCCGCCAATGGCAGGAACGAGTGCTGGGGTCACAGGACCTCAGCCAAGTACCTATCTAATCTACTCTTAAAGACGCCCAAGGTAGGAGCAAGACCAACTTCCCTAGGAAGCCAGTTCCACATCCTAGCCACCCTAACTGAGAAGTAGTGCCTCCTAATGTCCAACCTAAACCTGCTCTCCTCTTTTCCCCATCCTGTTCTTCCTGAAAAGGGCATAGCCATCGATGCCTATGGCCCAGTCATGGGGCGGGTCCCACCAGGTTTCCATGAGCCCAACCAAGTCCGGGTCTTCCACAGCCACCAGGAGAGACATGCCTAAATCACCTTCAGCAAAGGTGCATTCAGTTTAGGCATGCATAAATACATGTGTAGACATGCCCACTGGGTAGCAGTACCTCTCTGCCATCAGAAGAGAGAATGTTGGCAATACTGAAGTGCCTTCTAAACCACTAGCATCAGCATCTGTGAAGAGACGCTTGGATTCTTTGCCAGGAAACATCAAGACTGGTTTGATGAGAATGACCGGGAGATGCAAGAGTTGATAGACTGCAAGCGCAAAATCTTTTGTGCTTGGTAGAATTACATCAACTCCAAGAAAAAGAAATTGAATCACCAAGAAGCCAAACCATTCCATCCTACTATCAAAGGAGGGCCTATGAGCTAAAGAAAAGATAGTGGGAAGACAAGGCTAAGGAGATTCAATATCTCATTGACATCCATGATATGCATATTTTTTTTCAATGCCATCTATGGTTCAAGCACTTAGTGAACAACTCCCTTGAGATGTAAGGATGGAAGAGACCTGATCAAGGAAAGGGGAAACGTCAATGCCCACTGGAAGAAGAATTTTTAAGACCATTTCAATCAAGACTCTGCTGCTGAAAGTGATTTCAACTCCATCCTGCAACACCCAGTCAGAGCCAATCTCAGAATCTTTTCTCACCATTGATGAGGTGAGGAAAGCCTTGAAGAATGATAAGGCATCTGGAGCTGCCAAAATCTTCAAGCAAGGTGGGAGAGGAGCTCACATAAGTTCCATGCCCTCATCTGAAGGATCTAGAATAATAAGCAGCTCCAGGAGGACCTCATGGATGCTATGATCATTACAATCTTCAGGAAAGGAGACAGGTCTGACTGTGGGAATTACAAAGGGATAAACTTGCTGTCAATCACAGGAAAATTAATTGCAAGAACACTCCTGAACAGTTTCCTTCCTATTGCTGAAGTTCTCCTCCCAGAATCTCAGTGTGGGTTTAGGGCATCAAGAGGCGCAACTAATATTTTCACTACTTGCCAGGTGCAGGAAAAATGCCATAAACAACACAAACCTCTCTACAGGGGCTTCTTTGACTTCATGAAAGCCTGCAACTCTGCCAGCTGAAAAATACTGTGGAGGATATTTTTGACATATGGATGGATGGCCACAGAAATTTGTCATCATTCTTTGATTGTTCCATGATGGTATGCAAGTGGTGGTTCTCACTATCTATCACAGAGCATTTTGATGTTAAGATAGGACATAAGCAAACTGTGTCATCAGTCCAACACCTCTTTTTGATATTCCTTACCTCCAGGTTACATCTGACCACCAACAAGCTTCCAGTCAGAGTGGAGCTAAACTTCCAAATGGATGGTAGGCTATTTTATCAACTCCAAGCCAAAACCAGGATTAGTCTGAGCTTGATCATCAAGCTTCAGTATACTGATAAAGCAGACCTTCATGTAATCAACACCTTTACCAAGGCATATAAGAAAATGGGACTGATACTTAACGTTCAGAAAACTAAGGTCCTCCATCATCAAGCTCTTAATGAGCAATTCCCAGCTCTGGTAAGTAAGATTTACAGTGAAACTCTGGAGAACATCAAGTACTCCCAGTACCTCAGAAGCCATCTTTTGTAGAAGGCTAACACTGAAGAAATCTAACATCACCTCAGAAATGTAACTGCAGCCTTCTCACACCTGAGGAAACAGGTGCTCAAATATTGTGATATTAGATCTGAAACCTAACTCACAGTTTATAAGCAGTCATGATCCCCGTCTTATTGTACAGAGATGAGAGATGGACAATGTAAGGAGACATCTTTAAGCTACTGGAGAAGTACCATCAGTTACAGCTGTGCGAAATTTCAATGGGTGCTTCATTTTGAATCTGCTTCGATGCATTTTGAGTTCAAAACAGCAAAATCAAAATGAAACAAAAGGCTTTGAAACAGCCTTGAAATGAAACAAGGGTGCTTGAAATGTTTCAAATGTTTCAAAACGTTTTGAGTTTCAAAGCCAGGCTTGCTGCAGCTAAACAGAAACTAAGGAGAGGGAGGGGGAAGAGGGGAAAGGACTGCTCTGATATTGACGTCTAGCTCCCTGTTTGATTCTCCAGCTCTCTGATGACTTCCCCCAGCTCTTTGATCATTTCCATAGCTCTTCCTGAGGGCCACAGCCCCCCTATCTGCACGCTATCTGCACAGCCCCCCTATCTGTGCAGCCCCCCTATCTGCACAGCCCCCCTATCTGCTGCAGTTTCAGTGGCAGCCTGCTGAAACCCAGTGCAGAGATCCGGGGGCCGTGCCCTTCAGGAAGAGCTGGGGAAAGTGATCAGAGAGCTGGGGAATTGAACTAGGAGCTAGGGGAGTGTTCAGGTCGCTGAACATTCCCCCAGTTCCCAGTTGGATTTCCCAGCTCCCTGATCTTCCCCCCCAGCTCTCTGATTGCTCCCTACAGCTCTTCTCTGGGGGTGTGGGCCCCCAGATGATGTGGCTGCCACTGCCGCTGCTGGCTGGGACCAGCATTGGGTGCAGCCCATGCCATGTGCCAGGAAAATTGGTGCTGTGGCTGCCCCCAGCTGGCAGCGGCATTATGCTGTCATCCTGCATGCAGATCTCGGGGCCTGTGCCCCCCAGGAAGGCTATAGGGTTATGCCAGACTCCTCCCAGGAGGCACAGGCCTCCAGATCTGCATTTGGGATGACAGCAGGCTGCTGCTGCCAGCTAGGGCTAGTGACAGCACCAGTCTTTCTAGCGCTCGGCACAGGTTGCACCCAGCACTGGCCACAGACAGCAGCAGCATCCTGCTGTCATTCTGTGCACAGATCCAGGGGTCTGTGCCCCCCAGAAAAAGTCTGGCACAGTCCCACAGTCCTCCTGGGGGGACACGGGCACCCAGATCTGCGCGCAGGATGACAGCATTCTGCTGCTGCCAGAAAGTGACATGAGTTTTGTTTTGAACAGTTTGAGCTGCAGTTTCCCAGAAATCCCTACACCTATCTCTTTTAGGCTTGGCAGGCTTCATGCCCTCAGAAGGAGCTGCCATCCTTGCAATTTTTATCTGAATCAGGAAAGAAATGACAAAGCTATAGGCAATTTTATGATTTCCCATTATAGCCTATGGGTGAAACATGAAATGCATTGAAATACCTTCAAAACAGCAAAAAAGTTTTGACAAAATGAAACAGAACAGTGGTTCAGAACAGCAAAATGAAACACTATCGCTTCAAAATGGCAAAACAGAAGTTGAAACAAAATGGTGCTGTTTTGCACAGCCCTATCAATGCTGCCTGTGGAAGATCCTCTGAATTCAGTGGAAAGACAAATGCACCAATATTAGCAACCACTCACAAGTGAACACCATGAACATTGCGTTGATGATCATCTGACAGCAAATTCACTGGGCTGGCTGTGTCATCTGGATGTCCACCTCCAGGTTCCTGAAACAAGTTTTATTCTTGCAGTTCAGTCAAGGTGTATGCTCAAGAGGAGGACAAAGAAAGCACTTCAAGGATGCCTTCAACACCAACTTGAAAAAAATGCAACATCAACATCAACTTGTGTGTGACTATCATCCAGAACTGCCCCAAATGGAGGAAGAGTCTGTTGGAAGGATCTCAGTATTTTGAAACTTTACAATGACAACAAGAATTGGAAAAGTGGGAGTGGCAGAAACAGTCTGTCGTTGGCTGAATCAAGAACTCAAGAGCTACCCCATTGCATACAGAAACTGACTCTGAGTTGCAATAGAGTCTTGATTCCAGATCAGCTTCACCAGCCATTTTTGGACCAATGGATAAAGTAATCTTAGAAGACAATCATCCTTGACTGAGAGATTGCCAATGACAGATATGTTGAAAATACTCTTCTTCCATAATAAGAATGGGAGAAGTGCAGTTTATTTTGAATGATTCAGATAGCAACATCAATATTAAAACCTCACTAAAGCCAAAATAGCACAGCTATGTTTTTAATAATCATGCTTTTTTGCATACTAATCCTGCACTAACTTTTTCTCCTTCTCTACATCCCAACTGTCTCCTTCTAACTCTTTCATCCCTGTGTAGTTTCTCGATTCTGGTGCTACTGGAATTTTACCAACTTACCCATTTATTTCATCTGCCTTCTGATGGATTCAGTGACTTGACCTTTGTATAAACCAATATCTTGAATGTTTAGTAAAACCAAGAAGTTTTTCTCCAACTCCGCTGTTGACCACCTGAGATATGCAGGGTAAATAACTTCATTATCTATGAATTTGAGAGACTGTCTTGTTTCTTATACACTTTATTAAAACAAATCTCAGAAGTTACATCACTGGAAAAATAAGTGTCCTTGCTTTTTCTGTCCCAAAATCAATAGTGAGGATTTTTTTTCAACTTTCTTTTTACCTTTGATTTTAGTACCAGGAGTCTTAATTTTTCTGTAATGTCAAACTTTACAAAAATAGCAACATGCTCATTTTTTCCCTTCACTTCCAAAACAGGCTAGTTTATTGCTTGGTACAACAACAAAAAAAACTTTGTTTCTTGTACATCAGAAACAGAGTATTGAGAGGCAACTTTGAACACATACAGATAAAACAGAGTTCTGGCAGTCTTGCCTCAAATACTCCAGCAAGTGTAACTGTTAATATAGTGGCTGCTTTTACTGGAATTTAACAGATTGTAGAAACTGATTGCATTCCTCCCAAAAGGAAATTATCTTCTTTGTTATGTTTGAGAGGAAAGACAGTGATGCTGAAAAATTGGTCAGTAGCCTAAACACCAGCTGCCAAGTTTGCTTTGTATGGTTGCAGTGCAATAAGTAATACACAGTGCCAGCATATTTCCTTAGTGGTTTACCTTTAGACTACACATTCGGCTACTTAAAATGCAGTGTTCTGGAAAACACCAGTGTGTGGGATTTTGTTTGTTTTTCTGTCAGGTAATGATGTGTGCAATTTTTTTTTGGAGGGATTTTTTTTTTATGGAGATAGGGAAGACATAAAGAGGTGATTATCTGCTTCCCCCTCTCGTCTCCCTTTTTAAACTTTCATTTGATCCCAAAATATATTTTTTTGGCTATAGAGACAATAGGCTCCAATTCAAATCTGTGAATGAAAACAGAGTATTGTAAATGTTTAGAAGCAACAGGAAGATATTAGGACATTAACTTTTTTATTGTCAATTAGACCCCCCTTTAGATGTTCAGGTAAAGGTATGATGGGATTTGATGCATGATACACATGTGCATGGCAGGTGATCCTGGGATCCAGTATCAGATCCCATCACACTTTACTGCCAGTGCAGGGTGAGTCCAGAATCACAATTCTAGGCTTTCCCTGCACTAGCAAGTAGTAAGCTCCCATAGCTACAAGCCCCACAGCTGTTGAGGCTCCGAGTCAAGAAAGCTGTGATTCTCCTCAGCTGTGGGGCTTGTAGCCATTGGAGCAGATGCTGCACCCAATGGCTGATGGGGCTTCCAGCTACAGAGGAACACCTGGACACACGTTCAATTAACGACTTGATAAGAATGAGGCACAAAATTATTACACGTTTTTTTGTGGAATAACTGTGGGTGTGTGTAGATCAAACGAAGGGCGTAAATTGAAACAGTGGGTTTTAAAAAACACCACTTCAGTTTACGGCTGATTAAACCCCCATGTTGTGCCACATACCTTACCTGTCTCTTTGGTGGGGAGGAGAAGGTGAGCTTCTTGGCAGACGGAGTGGTCCCTGGACTTTGTGGGTGGAGGGCTGGTGCTTCCCTCCACAGCAGCTGCAGGGTCCCTTCCTCAGTGGCACCCACCCACAGGCATCTGGCTTGGGCAGTCCCAGGGGGCACCATAGCCACAGAGGGAAGCATCAGGCCCCTACACAGCTCAGGCAGGCAGACAGGGTCTGGGAGGAGGTGGAGAAGGGAGAGGGGGAGGGGAAAGACTGCTTTTCCTGGGTGGAGCCTATTTTCCTGGGCTGCTGCTAGGCTGCCTGCAAGGCAACTTGCAGAGCCATGGAGTTGTATGGAACCTGGTGCTTTCCTCTGCGGCTGTAGGGGCAGGAAACTAAAACTCCTCAAAGGAGTTTTAGTTTGCTGTGCCCCAACTAATTTAAGGTGCATTATGCCACCGAATTTCCTATAGCAGCTGGAATTAATTCATAATATGCCACCGAGGCATGCAAACACTAACACCATTAAAGCGGTGCGGAAGCATTTAGCCCACTTTAAAGTGTTGTGCACACATGCCTCTTGTTTCATCTCATACAGCCTTTGGCTTATTCCTTGCTTTATGATGCCATTAATTGATTGAATGTGTGGCTGGGTCACAACTTGAAACTTGATTAACTGGTTAATCACACCTTAGGTGTAACAGATAGATGGGGCCTTAAGATGGCTGTTTCTTTTCACATATAGCATATACCTTTTTTCTAAAAATCAGCTTCTGGAAATTGGGGTGTGTATTTTAAGTGAGGAAATACAGTAATAGCAGCAGCTACAGTAAATAGAAGCAGCTTCTGTGGTGTGAGCTTCTGCTGTTGTGGACAGGGAAAAGGAGGAGGAGGAAGAGAAAGTAATATTGGACAATGTGCAGGTTTGAACCACAGGGGTGGCCGTGATTATTTAATTCCTTGTTCTAGGTGACTCCCTCCCAGCTCCATCTCTAATGTTGCCCTCCCTTAATTTCTCGCATGGCATGCCTTTTTATTATTGAGGTTAAGAGGCTTAACCTCTTTAAAGGGAGGCTGCCCATGGGCCTTAGAGTGAGCTTGAGTCTAATCAACTTCTCAGTGGGTCCCTCCCAGATTTTACTAGTCTCAATCCATCCCTTATGCTAAATAGGCTCTCTCATCTGATTTGTTCCATTGCAGGATACCTATGTCCTTAAGGGCAAATTGTGTGGCTCCATTCCACCCCTACACCAAACCACAAGCCTCACAGGTGTTAGCACTTCAGAAGTTAGTTTGTCTTAGACACTCTCGGGACTCTCTGCCCTCTTTCTCTGGGCCCTCAGACACCTGCCTCCTCACAAAGTCCTTCATGGGGGCTGTAGATCCTTTAATCTCCCACCCCTCTGGCTGGCAGGTCCTCTGTGCTGTTCCCTGGCCCAGCCCCATTCTCTGGACCACTGGGTTCTGCTCCTTTGCTCATCCCCTTCTCTGGGTTGGGGAACCCTCTATGCCCCACTCACCTCTTCCCTGGGTTTATGGGCTTTGTTCACTTGTCCTCTTATACCATGCTCAGACCCTTTTCTGGGCTGGGCAGTTCTCTGCAGGCTTTGAGCCAGCCTCCAGCAGGGCTCAAGACATGAAACTCAAACAATAATACCAACATAAAACAAAGGCCCCTTGTCTGCATAATACTACCCAGGACAGAGAAGAAAGAGTTTATCTGCTTCCCAGACCTGCAGAGTTGCTCTGTTTCTCCAACTTTCTTAGGCTTTTCAGGAGCTCCTCTGCGCTGCTGAAAAGAACCCCTCTCCTCAGGCTCACAAGGATAGACCACCTGACAGGCTCAGGCCCTGGGTTTATTCAGCCCTAGAGTGAGGTGAACCTCAGACAGGTGAGCCTCCAATCAGCTCCCACACCATCTGGAAGCTTCCTCTTAGGCAGATTATCTCCTAAAGTGGCAGGCATACCACAGTGTCCTGCTACAGACATGCTGCACAGGGTCCGTAGAGGAGCACACAGGGCTCCCTAGCTGCTGGCTATGGGCACTTTCTCTTTGCTTTGGCAGAGGCTTGTGCTGTGGAGGGTGCTACTGACTGTATTTCTAGTATGGAGCTGAGCTCCAGGTGCCAAGGCAGAGGTTCCTTCTGAATTAGCTGGTGGGCTTTCAGCTAACCTGGCAAGTACTACTAGATGGCCACCCAGCTCAGCTTGAGAAGAGAAATTGAGCATTTTGGCTCAGCCAGCAGCACCTGTAGTATTCTGCAGCTAGGAGGGTCAACAGAGTGGTCACAATATTTTCCTCTTTCCCCTTCCTTCCCCGGTTCTCCCCTACAGCTGCTGTATTTTACCTGAGGAAATCCCACATAGTTGCGAGTATTTTCAAGGGAAGATACATTTTTCTTCATTCTGTCATTCAAAATCAAGGTGCCATATCTTATTTGGAGGTATGTTGTATGTGAGAAAATACAGCATTTAGAAATAAAAATGTTCCATAATCTTGGAGGTAGAAAGTAAGGTATAGAATAATTTTTGATTGTAGAGAGGAGTATGGTGAGTAGATGTAATTAACTGACGATGTTGAAAAGAGGGCAGTGTATATAATATGTCTGGATGAGATTCTTGGTTATTAAAATTCAGAAACTTGTGGAAAGTTAGCAGGGTACACACTAATTTGATTATATAGGAAGCTGACTAACTTACCTGAGTTCTCTTTTTTCAGCCTTCATTTTGTGAATGTTGAATTCACTAGATGGTTATTTCTCATCCTATCTGCTGTAAATGTGAAAGTCACAGGTGGGTGATTTAAAGTTAGTGTTTCTCAAATATCAGTTTGTGACTTTAACTGATTCAACACGAGTAAGACCTGACAGAAATGGCAGGAAACAGCTGATTCCATAGACTGAAATAATGAGGATGTAAATACTTTTGAGATGTTAAGTCTCATGAAAGGAAGAATAGTTTTCATCTCAGTGCACAAAATTGCGTTCTTTTTAATTTTTTTTAATGCTAAAGTGTGTCACTGAAAAGTTCAACTGTTGAAGCAAGGATAAGGTATTGATGGCTTTGATCAAAGAAGCTGATGGTGCTGTCATCAACCTTGAAAAGCAGACAATGAGATTATTTAATTCCCTGTTCTAGATCTTCCAATATATCCAACATCATTCTCATATAGAAGCAATCCTTGCTCCAAAATGAGAAAAACTAATCAGTAGCTATGACAGAACAACGGAGAGAAAGACTTGAACTTGGTAGGAAAATTACTAACACCATTATTTTATAGTAGTTTGAAGAAATGACAGAAACACACTTAGATAAATTATTTTCAGACAGTTCTAGATTCCCAGGTCAACTACTAGATTCTACAAATGAAGGAACCATCAAATTCAGCCATAATAAGGTTTGTTGAATATTTAGAAAGGACTCAGTGGCTATACATTTTCATTTCAGAAAATGTACATTCCTACTGAATACTATTGATTCTGGGTGCATATACACCTTCATTAATGCTCTTTTGCTACTGCACATGAAATTTAGTACCTCTAACACGGGGTACTAACTAAATGTGCATTAGGCTGCTCTAATGTGCAGTAGTGAAAGCTACATTTTTTTTAGTGATGCTTAATGGACAGTAGCCTAATCTTACTGCACATTAGCATATTAGCATGGTTTTTATTGTGACATTCTAATACACAGGAAAATATGCTACTGTGCATTAAAGCACATGTGTGGATGTGCCCTCCATGTAGAAATTATAATCCTATTGATAGTATTCCAAATGAGACTATAAAAGAAGTTTATGTGGTAGAATCACTGTATACCTTAATTTGAGTCTCAAATTAAAACCTGGTTATAGATTTATTAGGTGCAGTACAAAGACATGGTGACAGGTTCACATTAGTCACCTCTGGTTATGTACTACATTACCCCAAAAATTAGGCATCTGGCCCCAGGGGGTTGATCTCAATAGCTATTATATAATCTTAGGGGTAGAAAGGACCTCAAGAGTTATCTAGGTTCCTTATATACTTCTAAATAATCTGGGAGAATCCTGACAGACAAAACTGCTCAAAGCTGTATGTACAGATGTTTAAATGCTGAGGCCCTGAAGAGTGTAAAGTTTTCAGTTTTGACACCATTCTGTTAAGTGGGGGCACACCATGCACACATTGTAGCATGTTCTGCAGGCCCCCTTTGCCTGGCAACAAACGGTAGCAGTGCATAGGGCAGCCCTGATTTAGATGTCCCAGACTACGCATGGTCAGTAGGGGTGTGTGAAGTGGGCCCTATTCAATTCAGATTTGGATTCAGCCCGAATCAGAAACAGATTTCATAGACATTAGAGCTGGAAGGGACCTCAGAAGATCATTGAGTTCAGCCCCCTGCCTGAAGGGCAGGAAGTCAGCTGGGGTCATAGAATCCCAGCAAGATAAGCATCCAATTTACTCTTGAAGGTGTTCACTGTAGGTGCTTGAAACCACCTCCAATGCCAGGCTATTCCAGACCTGGGGGGCTCAGACAGTAAAGAAATTTGTCCAGCCTGAAATGGTCTTGCAGTAGTTTATAATCATTTGACCTTGTCAACCCTTGGGGCGCTCTGGTGAATAAATGTTCCCCCAGATACTGGTGGTCACCCCTGATAAACATATAGGTGGCCATCAGATCACCCCTGAGCCTGCACATTTCCAGGCTAACAAACCTCATAGATCTCAGCCTGTCATCATAAGGTCTGTTTTCCTGACCTCTGATCATGTATGTGGCTTTTCTCCGGACTTTCTGAAGCTTCTCCATTATCCTTTTTTAATTGTGGGGCCCAAAACTGGAGTCTCACCAACGCTGAGTACAAGGGGAGAATGACATCCTGGGATTTGCTTGAGAAGCATCTATGGATGCAAAACAATATTTTGGTTGCGTTACTAGCCACAGCATCACATTGCAGGCTCATGTTCATCTTGTGGTCAATAATGACCCCCAAGTCTCTTTCTTCCATAGTATAAGCCAGCGTAGCACTGCCAAGCCTATAAGGGTGCTGCAGGTTTTTCCTCCCAAGGTGGAGAACCTTGCATTTTTCAGTGTTAAACACCATCAGGTTCTCATCCGCCTATTTGCTGAGCCTGTCCAAGTCAGCCTGGATCACCCTCCTGTCTTCAGGTGTAGACACTTTGCCCCAAAGTTTGGTGTCATTGGCGAACTTGGCCAGCCAGCTTCTGACTCCAGTGTCCACATCATTAATGAAGATGTTGAACAACATGGGTCCAATGACAGAGCCTTGGGGGATCCCACTATCACAGGGCACCATCACAATTGACTTCCATCAATTACCACCCACTGAGTCGAACCACAGAGCCAATTTCCCAGCCAGAGGATTGTGGTGGACCCAAGGCCACAATTGGGCAGTTTCGCCAAGAGGTGATCATGGGATACCAGATCAAAGGCTTTTTTGAAGTCAAGATATATGACATCAACCTCTTCTCCCTTGTCCAGGAGATAGGTCGCCTGGTCCTAAAAGGAAATGAGATTGGTCAAGCAAGACCTACCTCACGATATTGGCTATACCTCACGATATTGGTGTCAGCCAGTCCATTAAGGATGGCCTCTTTAATAAACTTTTCTAAGTTCTTCCCCAGGATAGAAGTCAGCCTGATGGGCCTATAGTTTGCCGGATCCACTTTCCTCCCTTTCTTGAAGATAGGCACCACATTGGCCTTCTTCCAGTCTTTGGGCACTACACCAGAGCACCAGGAGTTCTCAAAGATCCATG
>JAGPOW010002514.1:32488512-32502729 GCA_030014935.1 Caiman crocodilus | reverse complement strand
CCATCTGGCTGCAACAAAAACAAAACACAAGCCTCTTGGCTATAATGAGACCAAAAGCATCACCTGCCTCCGGCTTTCCCACTCTGTCTCTCTCTCTCTTAGTGCAGAGGGAGCTCCCCTCCCTCTGGCAGCCAGCAGAGAACTGCCCCTGAATCCAGCATAGCTGGGACCATCCTATCCTCCACTGTTACTTCAACCATGACTGCGGGTGGCTCATTTCCAGCCCCTGGGTCACCCCTCACCCCGTAACCACACGCCCTCTCTGGGCCTGCCGGTCATGGGTGGGTGACTTCCCCACCTTCCGCCAACCAAGCCTGTTGCCTGGCGATTTCTTCCCGCAAGCCTTGTATGCAACAAGGCTGCTGCAACAACACCACAACCTGTGGTTGGAACTCAGGGTTGGGACTAGTTCCCCGTTCTCCCTTCTCTCTCTCTCTGGACCCAAGGATTCTTTTCCTCATACGGCCAAACCAACATCCTATGGTGCACATTACTGTGTGAAACCTTCCCGGCCAATGCACCACTGTGACAGAAGGCTTACAGGATGAACATTTATTATGGAAAAACTTATTAAAAATAAAATCTAAATGGTCAAATTACATCTACTGCTGACCCTTTAAAGAATGTATCTGATCATAAATGTTTCTGTCAGTTTTCCTGGCTATCGTTCCACCTACTTCCCTGAGAAGCTGTTTATTCATTCTTCACAAACGGTTTTACATTTTTTCCTGGCACAGGTGTTAGACTTACAAGCCCTACAGTTTCCTTCAGAAGACCTGTTTTCTTTATTGAAACTGGCAAGCACTGGCCCATTTCCATTCCTCTGGCATCATCCTGGTGCCAAATGCCAGTTCTTTACAAAAATTTGCTTAGTACTCTGGGAATGTATTCCATGTAGTTGTGCTAATTTCTTCTAAGTCAAAATCAAAGTTGCGTTAAAATGCTCTACAGGCAGAGATGAAATAAATTGTTTCTAGACAAATGGATCTGGTTAATTCAGTTATCCTCCCAAGGCATGTCACTTTAAGCAAACATTGAAGCAATGTTGAAAAATCTCATTTTTATCAGCCAATCATTTTGAATCATAGAATCATAGAAAATTAGAGTTAGAGGGGACCAAAAGAGGTCATCTGGTACAAAACCCTGCTCAAAGCAAGATCAGCCCAGACTAGTTAATCCCAGCCAAGGCTTTGTCTAACTGGGTCTTGAAAACCTCCAAGGATGGAGAGTTCATAATCTCGCTGCATAACCTGTTCCAATATTTTACAAACTCCTAGTGAGAGTTGTTTTCCTAATATCTAACCTAAACCTCCCTTGGGGCAACTTGAGATTATTGCCCCTTGTTCTGTCATCTGCCACCACTGAGAACAGTCTAGCTCCATTAGCTTTGGAACCACCGTTTAGGTAGTTGAAGACTGTTATTAAATGCCCTCTCAGTCTTCTCTTCTATGTACTACATAAGCCCAGTTTCCTCCACCTCTCCTCAGAAGTTATGTGCCCCACCCCCTCACCATTTTCATTGTTCACATCCTTTGTGTAGGGGGCCCAAAACTGGACACAGAACTCCAGATATGGCCTCACTAGTGCCAAATAAAGGGGAACAATCACTTCCTTCAATTTGCTGCCAATGGTCCTGCTAATGCAGCCTAGCATACCATTAGCCTTCTTTGCAAATGTTGATTTGAATTTCATACGTGAGCCAAAAATTGATAGAATATGTCCACTGGAGAGCATGAGTGTAACTTCCACACAGAACTCTCTCCACCAAAATATTACAAAGCTACACAAGCTTTGTTAGGTTGAATACAGTGAACAACCAGGTATCCCAAAATCTTGAAAATGGGGTAAACCATAACTAAAATTTTGGCCCTACAAATCAGTCCTTTCATAACCAGTCTGCCAGTGTTTCATCTCAATTCACTTGATGAGTCATGGCCTCACAGCAATTATAAACCATGGCAAATTAAGTTTATATGGATATGCCAATTTCCAGTGCCTAAAAGGTGCCCAGTATTTTCCACATGTTTGCTGTAATAAACATGATTTCCTAAATTCTTAAATTAGTAAAAGCTATGTGTTACATGTGGCTAAACATATTTTTCAGCAACCCAAATCATCTAAATGCAAAATCTTTCACTTACAAGAATGTCATACAGATTTGACACCTTCTAATGTTGCGGCTAAAGTTCTGTGAAGCAATTAAATTATACCAAGCCACATAGCTTCCTCATCTTTGACAATACTTTATTTAAATTATATAAAATTAATATAATTTAGTGCAAGTCACTAGTAAAAATGGGCATCTTATACACATGCCTGACACCTGCTCCAATGTGTTCTAATTCGACTTGATTTATCGAGCCTGCTGAAGCGTGCTAACTAGCAAGCTCCAGCAGCCTCAGTGTCATATGTATTCAGTGTTCTGCACTTCAAAAAAGGAGGTAAAGCAGGGGTACTTTACCTGAAGCTCATCAAGCAAGCTTTAGTTAAAATGCCACTGCTGCTATTTGGAAGTGCAGGACACTGAATAAATGAGATGCTGCAGGTGCTTTAATTAGAGCAGCTTCCGAGAGCCACTGTAATTAAAGCACTCTCCCTGCCTCCCCCCAGCACATATAAAGATGCCCAATATCTTTTGTTTTAGTGAACTGATTCAGAATGTGCTGTATGAGACAGAACAACAGAAGGTTCTACAAAAAGTGACATTGGCTTGGAATATTTTGTGGCATGCTTCCCAGCAAAGTGACAGACATGTCACACTTTTTCCCTTATGGAATCAGGCTGCAACCTAGGTAGAGTCCCAAAATCTGGAAGCTAGATTGTCAAATTCTTTGCATTTCACTAAGGTGAAATGTTACAGAACATTGCAACTCCAGCTTGAAAATACAGAAGCTCCTATTGGAACATGTATCTCTTGCCTCCCTCAAATCTATCTGTACTAACAGGAGCAATGCTTAATGTTACCATTAGAAGTTAGGAGATGGACAGCTTGAAGAATAAACAGGCTTAAATCTTTCACTACTGGTTTCATTCAAATCATTGGTCAGATGTATAAATAATGTCACTACAATCTGAAATCCTCTTGAGATTGTGGCAAATTCATGGTTCTTTTCAATAATCAGCTGCTAATGTAAGCTCAAGTCCAGAACTTTTGGTGAACTTGCACAAAAACAGGAATTGGGCATTAGCCCGTTCATAAAGTGATATGATTTTTTTTAAGTGCCCACTTTTAAAAACAGTACTGATTTTGTCCATTCCAACACTGCCTGATATGCTACTTTGAAGAGAGAGGGAATCTTGCTTCTTACACAGTAATGGCTTTCAAACACTGGCATTAATAAAAAAACAACTAAGTAATAAATTAAACTTGTTGTCATGTTCATGTCAGTTTGATATGAATGTGCTTGACACCTTTTAAGAACATAGGGCACATCTACACATTCAATTAGTGCATATTAGGTAATGCACATTAAATCTAGTACTTCCCAGAGCCTATACATGGGCAACAAGGCTGGATGAGGTGAGACTGCGTAATCATGACCAGAGTGGTACTGGTAGGAAACCTGGGGGCTAAGGGCACCCACTATCTTTCAAGTGGCCATGAATTTAAGGGCCATTTAGCTGTGTCTGAGTGAAAGGGAAATGAAAGCAGCCCATACCCATGCATACAGGAGCATGCACTTCAGCACAAAGTAGCAGAACAAATGTGTGCTGCTACTATTTGTGCCACTACAAGGGCACACCCCCTGCTTGTCTAGGCATTACCTTTACGTTCAAAATAATGAAAATATTTGACAGAAACAGAGTTTCATGATTTCCGTACATATAGGTTGAATTATCAAATCTGCCCTTGTCTGATTGTAGTTCTATCAAAACTAGAAAATAAGCCCTGTCCACATGTAGAGATAACCAGTAACCAAAACTGTAATGGTAGGGTTAAGTTCCATTGTGTTACTTTATTTTCCTTTTCCTCTAGTTTGGAAGGGGTTCAGATTCAGGTTCAGGTTCCTGTGGTTGGTCCAACTGGTCTGCAGTAATCTGACTCAGTTGTACTTTACAGACTAACAAGAGCCACTGCAAGCGTGTGCCTGCATTTCCTGAATCAAAAGTGAATTTCTATCCACTTGCAATCAGTTCTATCTCTGCAGGTTAGACTAACCTGAAAAGATTGAATCAATTCAGACTTGGGCTTTTTGAATGTCTGCACCTAGCCTTAGTGGCAAGTCACAACTGTGCAAGTGGGGAACAGTCAGAGAAGGTTTTTAGACTAAGGATGTGACTGCTCCAAACTAGGACTAACACCAATCAACATTTGTGCGGCTCACAGTGTGAGGAATAACAAAGTCCTATGTCAAAAGGGTAGGCTACATTTTCCTTTTTAATCTATTTCACCAGTTCTAAGCTTAAAACCAATAGCCAAACTGCTTTGAAATGTGCTGTTCAGGTGCTTAAGATGCATAGCAAAAGCTGTATCACTTTTTTGGATCACTGCTTCTTCTGTAATAAAAGCTAAAGATGATAAGTCTACAATAGATTTAAGTTGTCTTAAGTGTTATGTTTAGTGACCTGACAAATGCATTTGGCATTGTTGACTATTTGGCGCTCCAATGAAACTTAATTTAAGCTTGTTACATCAAAATGTAGCTGAATGGTTTCAATTAATATTATGGCATAGTTTATTGCCAGAGTACAATGAATCCATATAAACATTCTGTCAGACTTTATTTTACAGTAAAATGTTAGTATGCCTCATGCTAGTACAAGTGTTCACTTTGTACTTGTCTATAATTATCCACAGAAATCCATGTGAAAAATTATGATAAATCTCTAAGCAGATCTTCATAATTTAATAACCTAGTTTTAAAAAGCCATATAATTGCATTTGTCATGTTTCTGGTATTTGCCAGTAGTTTGCCATTAATTTAAGCATCATTTTAAAAAGAATGGCTTCAGTTTTTTAAAGCAGTGTCAGGAGAGGCTGGTTGAGGAAAAGCCATTGGAAATACCACTGCAGAAAATTCAGGCAGTCTGAGGACACTGCTGTAATTTAGACAAGTCCTGAAGCCAGGAGATCGCAAGTCTCTGGAAGAACATATAATCAAAGGCTGCAAAGGTGGCTTAAAGCTACCATGCTCCACTCTTAAGTGCAGCACAGAATTTAATTTGCAGAGTTTCTCTAGTAAAACATATTTTGCCCAATACCTTTTGTTACCGAGAAATCTGCAAAGTAATTTTCCATGTTAAGTTTTCTGGTACATGCTTGAAATTCTCTGCTTCTGCCCCCTCTGCTCCCTTCTTGTTTATAACTTCTGAAACAATGTCACTTGCACCTAAAAATTGTGCTTTAGATCTGAGGTATCAGCTGTCATGAAACTTGAGTGGAAAAGTATCACTGAAAGGTTTATATATTAGTAAAAATGGCAAAATATTTTAGCAGTGTAGGGGGACACTTCTTGTGAAGAAGTATGCAATTGTCATTCATAGTGCATATTTCTCATGTCCTCCACCAAGAATATTCTTCAACTTTGTTTTGTGGAGACAGGGAGATTGTTTCTAAGTATGTTTGTCTCCATACAGTTGGCTGGCTTTCCCAAGGTCTCTTGAGGAGGAAAAAATTGAGGAATGACTGGCTAAGCTGCAGTACTACAGAAAAGCACCCAGGGGTCGGGGTGGATCCAGGGTGGTGCAGTCCACCCCTCATTGATTCTTGGTCCACCAAGCATTTAAAATCAATTGCCTGGCAGTGGCAGCAGCATTTCTAGTCAGGCAGCAGTAAGGGAATCAATTGATTTAATCTCTTACTATAATCTGAATTCTGATTGCTTCTAAACACTTCATTCCACATATGTGAAAGACTCACTCTCCTTTTTAATGGTCTTGATGTTCCACCAATCAAACTGCATTTGCTTTGCAATTCTGCTGTCTTAGTGGCCTCTGGTAACATAACTCCTATTTTATAAGTATGCAGACTGTTTTTAAGTCTATCTAAAAACATTAACTGAGGCTAAGGAAAAAAGTATACTGAGACAAGGAACCTGCTAAGACTGCATGTGAGAAGAGAGAAATTGCCACTTAGAGTTATGAGAAGCACTGTTTGGAAAAGAGACACCAGCACTAGGACTATGGGTGGAGGCTGTCAGATGGTGGAGAGGTTGAGAATAATACAGAAAGAAAAGCAACAATAAAAGGAATTGGTACAGGTCTGAAGGTATAACTAGCTGGGGGAGAGCACTGAAAGTGGGTTGGGAGAAGAGAAGGCTGGTACAGGCTGAGTAAAGAGGATTCCAATCTGCTGAGGAACCATATGGGTGTCCATATAACACTTGATATAACAATATTTTTCAATGTCTTTTTTTCAAAATCTAGGAAATTTCATGCCCACAGACGCTTATACAGTTATGGGTATGGGCCAAGGACTCAAAAAGTAAGAAATGCCAGAATTACTATTGTCTGTAAATCCTTAATTTGCCCCTTTATTTGGCCTGAGTATGTAAACTCATTTGGCCATACTACATAAACACATGCTATTTTTCCACAGGAACCCTTTCTCTTTCAGCATGCAAGGTAGAACTGTTTGAAGGATAAATCAGAATTGCATGGTAGTGGAGGCTGTTGTTTGTAGGACTCCTTTCTCAGTATTGCAGAACTTGGCACTTGTGCAGTAAAGACAGGGGACTGTAAAGGAAAAGGAAAAGGTCAGGTGACTGTCATCATAGATATTTGATTATACCTGTCAGCCCCCAGCCCTAACTTACTTACTGGTGCTCCCAGCACTGTCAAAACTTTGCTCAAATGGGACCTGTTCTATGATGTGGCTTACTTGAAGTCTGGTACTGAAATAAGTAAGTATCATCCTGGTAAAAACACCACATAATCATGGATCAGATCCCACAAATGTTTGCACATACTATTGAATTCCATTACTCATTTTCTGGTACTCAGCTTAACATTCAGGGCTCTAGATCACAAACATATTGAGTGTACAAATGAAACCAAAGCAGAGAAGCTGTGCTTTGATTATACTAGGTACTTCTAGAACAGGGGTTGGAGGGAAATCAGATTTCATGTTGAAGACCCAAAAATGATAGTTACTTTGAACCTTTGTCTTTTCACCAGGGAAGGTAGGTGCCTACATTTTTTTAGAGGAATGAAGTTAATTAATCAATGAATGATAAGTATTATAGAAAAGGTAAGCATATGTTAAACATTTTGTGTTCCTTAGCTTTTGAATCTGCTGCAAATCATGTCTAAGGCTCTGTGTCGAACAGTGTCAAAACAAAACCTGAATAATTGCTCATTAAATGTGCAGTGTCCATCCTGACCACTGAATGAGAAGTTTATATGGAACCCCCTATTAAAGTATTATCTAATTAATGATTATGTCATAATGCACAGTGGGGGCAAGTTATCTGCACTGGAGACCTTAATGTTTACATTTCCTTGTTTTTGCGTACTAGAGTTTACATTCAAAATGTGTTAAAGGAATGTTACCATATCAAGACATTTAATGGGATTGAATGTTTACGTGGATCTCAAAAATATCAAGAATTGTAAATAATGACCAGAAGATAAACTTTGTGTTTCTGAGTTAAGCAAATTAGTAGAAGTCAGGATGACATCTTTGCCCAGTGAGCAGTCTAATTCCTATCTACCTATTGTGGGTTGTTTTATACCTTTCTCTGAAGCTTTTGGCTCTAGCCATTGTTAGTGATGCAATGCTAGATTGGATGGACTTTGGTACTAAGCCATCATGACAGTTGCTAGGAATTTCAGGCTGTACTTTTAGAAGTGGACAGGTGTGTACACATAGACATCCAATAATTCCACTGATTTCAGTGACAGAACTTCAATTTGGATCAAAATATGTTGTACACTATGCTTCTTGTAGGGAATCTTGTGCAATTGTTTTTGTCTATAATCGAAACAATCTAAATACGTAAAGAATTGCATGTAATACATAACAGTGTGGGTTTTTTGAAGTCCATCCAAAAAAATTACACATGCACCCAAGAAGACACAAAGAAATTGTATGAAATGTTGTTTACATTTGCTAGGCTCACGTCAATTTATTTTTCAGCTTACCTCGCATTTAGTGAACCTTCAGTTTTTAATGAATCCCAATTCTCTAAGCAAAACTCTAAAAAAAATGTAAGTACCAAAATCAAGGAAACCCTCAAGTTTTACATGGGTTCCACCAAAATTATAACTTTGTCCATGCTCATTATTAACTAGATCTACCTAGGTTTGTACAAATCTTAAACATGACTCTTGTCTCAATTCTGGGTTGCAAAGTTATATAGCAACTACATCAAACAAGAATTAAAAGACAGCAGAGGTGTTGTACTTGTAGCATGAGCTCTGATTGGGAAGCACAGGAACATATATAAAAGGAGCTGCTTTCAGTTCATTTCTAATAGAAGTACCCAGCTGCATTTGGTTTCTGCATAATCTGCCTGGCTGGGAGGTGGGGGCTAGCTGGAGGTGATGAGCAGCTAATGAAAGTTGAGTTGCAGATAGAGTTAAGAAGTCTGGGAGCAGAGTACTGCCCTCTGGTAACTGTCTGAAAGGATAGAAGTATGGCATTACGTGTTGTGGATTCAAAGTTTTTGTGGCAAAGAAAAAACTGTCCTGAGAAACTGGGAGCAGGGCTGACTTGCCTGTTTAAGGCGATAGGGTAAAAGACCTGATTTTATGTACAAGTAATTTAGCTGTGCTGTGCAGATATTAGATGAGTAGGTTACGTTAGAATAAATACTTATAATTTCTTTTATAACTTGTTTTCCCTTTGACTTGAGTTGCATTCTGCTTGGTAACTTCTCAAATATGTTAGCCATTGCAAATGCAAGACTTCTTAAACATGTCTTGCATTTGGTAATTCTACTTCTGTGGAGTAGTGTCTAATCAAAAACCTAGAATAGATGGGAAGAAAATCACTCACTCCAATGAGCTCCAATTTTATACCAAATAGTTTGCTTATTATAGATACCATAGTTTCAGCTGAGGTTTCATAGAGCTCTGTTGTGGGTCCAGTACTGTTTATCACAATTTTTAATAACTTGGATGTAGGCACAGAGAGTTTCCTAATCAAGTTTACAGATGATGCAAAACTGGGAGACGTTGCAAACAGTTTAGCATTCAAAAGGGTCTTGATAAGATAAAGAGCTAAGTTCAAGACAAAAACATTCAGGGTCAAATATAGGGTGTTATACTTATGAAAGAAGAGCCATATATATAATGGGAAATATGTGGCCAGGCACTAGTACTGCTGAGAAGGATATGGGGGTTGTGGATCACAAACCAATTTGCGTCAGCAAGGTAATGCAGATGCAAAACAAACTAACAAAAACCTGTGTCTTTAAGCCAAGACATGGGAAGTGATAGTGCCACCCTACCTGAAATTGCTAGGTTTCAGCTATAGTATTGTGAAGCCTTCTGAGCTCTGCATTTTTAAGAAGGATGTAGAAGTATTGGAGAAGAACAAGAACCCCTTATCACAAAGATGATAAAGGGTTTGGAATACAAGTCACCAAACCAAAAAATGTGAGCAAACTAAGTATCTTGAGTTTGGAGTAAAGGAGATTTAAATGGAATATAATGATATTCTGATATCTGAAAGGTGTGATAAAGAAGAACAAAGGTGCTCCATTGCCCCAGAGGGCAGGACATGGAACACTATTTTTAAACTGTGGCAAGGCAAGTTTAGACCAAATCTCTACAAAAACTTCCTGTTTATAATAACAGTAGGAATTAGCTGATAGGGCTACTGAAATTTCGGGTTATGATTTGATTCTGAGGTGATTTGGCCCGATTTGGTAGCCATATCTAGCAGAGAAGAAGGCACCATGGGGGGGACCCCTGCCATGCCCCTCCCCCTCCCTGCTTTTCCTGTCTACTCTCCCAGCCCCCCCATGGGGGCCCTGCCCACCCCAGCTCCTGGCTCTTTAAAAAAAAGCCCCCACACACCAGGTGCTGCTGAGCAGGAGGGGCAATCCCCACTGCCCCACACTGTATGGGTGGCTCCAAAGTGCCAGGAGCTCAGGCAGGCAGGGCAGCCATTGATGGGGCTACAAGAGTGTGCAGGGGATGGGCCTGGGAATTTGGAGATTCGAATCTCCAAATCGGATTCGGCCGAATCGATCATCGAATTGAATCACTGCCCCCTGAATCTGAATCTGAAGCAAATACTAGCCACTTTGCACAGGCCTATTATCTGCTTAGGGAAGTTGTGGAATCTGCTTCACAGGAAGCCTTTTGCAGGAAGAGGCTGGATAAGCATATTTGGTACTAGCCAATTGCCCATCAAGAATGACAGGGGATGGGAGCGGAATGGGGCTGTGATGTGCCATCACCTAACCCCCAAGCTGCCCATGTTCTGCCTCTTGTAGGGAGCGGGGTGAAGATGTCGAGGCCAGCAGTCTATTGATTTCCATGGGATTAGAATGAGAACCATCAGTTATATAGCAACATGTATCATTATTACTTAGGAAAATACCAAGACAAGACTGCTGGAGGTTTTGTGGGTCAGGACCAAGATTCAAAGATGGACTTTGTGCTATATGCATCTCTACCATTGAGTTACTAGGATCTAGTTGGTGCTGAAAACTCTTTTGTTTGTGGAAACTGTCTGTCCATCTCTTCTAAACTCTCCTTAGCTCACATTTCTTGTCTTGCATTTATTCCTAGGAAACTAAGGATGATATAATCTGTCTCTGCTAAACTTGATAGTTCTGAACTGCAGACAGAATGACTCACGATCTCACATTTTCATAACTATTAACTTGTTGTTCAGGGACCTAAAATCTGTAGCTAAACTGGTACACAACCACATGTGGCCAACACTTGGATTAGTGTTCAACATAACATTAACATCCCTTGGGAAGTATTTCATCTTTAGATTTAAGACACCTGTGAGGTTCTTTTTATCTGTAGGCTTTTTTAGCAGGAGGAGGATTCAGGGAATTAGGCCCAAGATTTTCATTACGTACTTTTATTCTTTTAAATTTTATGCTGTGGGATTTGTATTTTTTATTTGTTGGCTTGCTCTAAATGCAAAGCTTTATTCTATCTGCTCCTGTTCCTTTCCTAGCTGTCACAGTCTAAAATAATTCAGTTTTCAGTAGTTTAGAGCAATATAATCAACTATGTAGTTGCACTGGGACAGAACAAAGTCAATATTCTTACAGCTTTTCTTCAGTCAAATTATAGCATACCTGCATAAATTGTGTATGTCATGGAACTGGAAAGAGTAGAAAGACTATTTCTGTGGTAGTTGTGGTGCCTATAGAGTGAAGAAGTAGGAGAAACCTAGTTTTTTTGGTATGATTTCTAGTCCAATTCATATGTTTGGATACAGTATTTACTATTATCTGAATTTTCCCTGCCTCTTCTGACATTGATCTCTCAATCTGCCTAGCTGATTTCCTGGTGGGCCAGGGCAAGACAAACTGCAGAAACCTGCTTGCAGGGACTGGCTCTTACTGTCACATTGAGTTTGGACATTTCACCTTGCAAGAAAACGTGAACCAGTCTGCATTACTCAGGGCCACTGAGGGATGCTCTGCAAAGTGGAAAATAGACAGCTAATCCTTAACGTTTAACCTATGAAGGTCACTGGGGAGGGTGGAGATTGCTAATGGGTCATGTGGCTCTCCCTGCCCCCCATAACTGACAAGTGTTTTATGCTTAGCCCTTGGGAAAGCCACATGTTTTTGCACATTCACCTTTCGGTTTTAATATTTTTATAATAAAGGGTTAAAAAGCCAAAAAGACTCATGCTCAAACTGTATATAAGTTGGGTTGTACTATGATATCAGAGGATTTAGTATTATTACAGTTAAACTAAACTCTTCAATCTTTACTTAGTCAACACTTTTAGTTGACGGGAATGAGAGGTTTTTCCTAAGGAATGACTGACAGGTTGTATGATGGTACACCTTGAGTTTCTGAATACCTGCAACCTAGTTAAAACTATGCGTTCATTTTGGTATTTTCAAAGACTTGTGCAAAACTGGCATAAAATAGTACTTTTAAATAAAAACCTTGTCTTAGGATTTTAGACAAGGCTTTATTCCTATCATCTATATGAATAAACCTCTGGAGATCTTTGAAATTTAAGATACAAGAAGTCAGTCTGGTTTTTATTTTTTTTTAAGTCATTTAATAAGTTTAGTGTTCACTTCAGTTAAAGTATTTTAGTTTTAGAACACTTCTTTGACAATAAAGTATCTCGCTCTTCCGCATAGGCCATCTAATTTTAGAGAAGAAGGCTGCCTCTCTGTTGATACCCTGTTTTTGTTTGGCTTTTGAAGTACAACTGAAAGATAATGGATTTGTGTGGCAATAATTAAAGGTTACAGTAGAAGTTAATGTATTCAGTTTGTCCTGAAGGACTAAAAGATGAAATGTCCCTTGTTGTATTTAATAAAAAGATTTATACATTCTTATACTTCAAATCATTATGACTATAAGATAGAAAATTTTTAAAGATAATATTTCCATAGCTAGCAACCTGTACAGGCAGACGCTGGATACAGTACATAATGCAGAGCCATGTCCAGATACGCATGGATGTTTGGTTCCCTGGGGACAGCTAGTGGCAGTGCACCTTATGCTGACACTAGTTGTCCCTGGGGAGTGCCCTTGCCACGCACATTCTGGTTGCACTGTCAGCTTGGGTAGGGGAGGCTGGGGCAAGCACTGGGCTGGCCCCAGCAGCCTTATCTGGGATCCTGGGAGCTACATTTCTCCTGCTATGCAGAGCCTGGCAGGCAGTGGAGTGCAGCTCTGGCTGGCCAGGCTCCAGCTTTGGGCAGTGCATGCTGCTGCTGCATGCGGCACCCTGCTTTTTTTTTCCAATGTTTTTTTTTGGCCCCTCAATATCAGGTCAAGAAAGCCCTCTGCACTGCTCCCTTGCAGTGTGGAGAACAGCTGAATGTGAGCTGTGTGGCATCACAAATGTGTCTGACATTCCACATACTGCATGGCTGTGCTCATCTAGGCATGGCTCAGACTTTTGCCAAACCTGAACTCTGTTTAGCACTAATGGTAGTAGTTGTATTTAAACCCATATCCAATTATATGGGTTCTGGGAAAATATTTTTAACACATAAGGCCAAAGACAATTTAAAAAAAAAATTTTGAGTCTAGGAAGTCAACAGCTAAAGCTGCCAAAAGTTTACATGAATATTCACAAAGTCTATTGAAGTTAAATAATATCTGTCTATTGATTTCCATGGGGTTAGGATGAGAATCAGGGTAAAATATCAGAATAGTTAGTTGAATTCAGTGTCTGAGCTTCTTTTCCATTTAAGTTGCCAATGTTAGTTCTGCTTAGGGTGGATTAGGCTAATAAAATGAAATTTAAAAAAATCAGTACTTTCAAGGGAAATTGTAACCTGTTGGGACTGCTAAATGCATCAAAAGCCCATTTGCCCAAAATAGCCCCTACTTCATGTCATATATTACACAATTAACTGATTAGTCATGCAATGAATTTAGACCAGCCACCAAAGAAACTGTCACATAACAAAAGTAATTATCCAGCTATAAAGAGAGCCAACTAACTTTAAAGTTAGTACTTGAAAATGTGTAGTGACTCTGTAGCTGTTTTCTATCAAGCTTTAATTTGAATATGTAGCAGGGCCCAATGTGCCAGCAAATAGAAAATAACTGTATAAATGGGACTTAAGATAATTGTGCACCCACCTTGGCTCCTTTCTCCCTCTCTCTCTCTTTTTTGCTTCACTCTTTTCTACCCTCTGCTTCAGGTATTCAGTTGTACTGCTCTTATTTGAACAATGTAGATCTGGAAATATTTGGGTGAGGTGAGTATTTGAGGGTTAGGTCTATGTTCTAGGCTCTGAAGAACTATGTTCTAAGGATTAGATTACAAGAAATAATCCAGGGCAACCATTTGCATTTAAGATGACAAAAATAATTCTTTTAAACTATTATCTTTTAAATAATTATTTTAAATTCTTTTAAATTATGAGAAATTATTTTAAAAATGAGAAATTCTTTTTTAAAAAATGAGAAATTCTTTTAAATTATTATCTTTTAAGTAATTCTTTTAAAACTGACAGGCCTGTCAGTTTCACCTCGGTTCTGGGAAAGATCTTCGAGAAAATTCTCAAGTCCCATATCTGTGAGGGACCGGCAGGGGACTTTATGCTGAAGGGCAACCAGCACGGGTTTGTTAAGGGCAGGTCCTGTCAGACC
>JAGPOW010002514.1:32475795-32488412 GCA_030014935.1 Caiman crocodilus | reverse complement strand
CTGGAGAGCAGGTTTAGCTTGGACATTAGGAAACACTACTTCACAGTTAGGGTGGCTAGGATGTGGAACCAGCTTCCTAGGGAAGTTGTTCTTGCTCCTTCCTTGGGCATTTTTAAGAGTAGATTAGATGGGTACTTGGCTGGGCTCCTGTGACCCTGACACTCGATCCTGCCACTGGCGAGGGGTTAGACTAGATGGCCTTCTTAGGCCCCTTTTAACCCTAGATACCATGAAACTATGAAATTAATCCATCCAAGCTGCCCAATAGCCTTACAAAGGAATTCCTTCATTTACCACAGAGTAACAACAGGAATAATCAGTTCCAGTGTGCATTCCCTTATGTTCTTCCACTATATGCTTTAAATCGAACCTGACTGAAGCAGACCTTTCTGGGGATCAGAAAGACATTTGGGCTCCATGCCTACCTATTGCTTGGCTTTGTTGTTGAGAAATAGCAGTAAGGATGCCTACTTAATGAGAAACATAGCGGTGGATTTTGTGAAGTGAGTATCTGGCATTTGGGCCATATTACCCACAAAATCCCTTCCAGCACTTTAATTCTATGATTCTGCTCATTTAAAAACTAGATTGAAACCCCAATATGCTTCATTTAGTCCATTAGTTCAATGGTGTTCAGGGCTGTACTAGATCTGAGGTTGAACAGCCCCATATCCCATTACCAATTCTTTCATTATCATGTTCCCAGAACTGTGTCAATATTTTTAAGGTTAAGAAATAATTGAGAAGCCTAATGCCAATTTTAAAATGAAACTCCTCCAGCTTTCTTCTGTACCCATTCCTTTCCCTCTCCCACTGCCCTCCCCCCCCATTTTTTTTTTTTTTGGTACAGATCCAACTTATTTCTTTAGGAAAGGCTGAACATTACCTCAGGAGTTTTTAGGAGGATATGTTCAACTTTATGTCACGGTGCACCTTGCTGCCCTGCTCCTTGTGTGTGGAGGCTGCTGGGGAAAGCCCCAGCAGTTTTATAACAAGCCCAGCTGTGAGTTGCCAGGGCAGATAACGGGGGTCAGCTGACCCTAAGGGGCAGGCTCTGGCTCGTATAAAGCCCAGAGCCAGAGTCAGGCAGGCAGTTCCCTGCCAGAGGGGCAGGAGCCCTAGGAGAGAATATGTGAGTGCAGCTCACCAGAGCTCCAGAGGCTGGAACAATGATGTTGAGTAGGAGCCAGGAGGCTTATGTTGTTATGGCCAGGTGTCTTATGTTTTGGTTACAGCCAGGAGGCTTGTGTTTGCTTTTGTATTTGGATTACACTGGTGGTTTGGGTGAGGCTGTAAGGGGTTGGGGGAGGCCTCACAAAGGGACCCCAGTGGTGGGGGGACCCCAGTGCCAGCGTGGGCGCAGCAAGCCCCAGAGAGGGGGCAACCTTTGAAGAAGCCCAGTGGGGGCACAGCTAGCACCAGTGAAGGGTGCCACTTACAGGCTGCGGAGACCCCAGGCCCAGAGAGGGGCATTGAGGGGCATCATGCACAGGTATGGGCATGATGAGTCCCAGATCGGGGGCAGTACTTTGAGAAGCCCACGAGGGGCAATGCTTGAGAAGTCCCGGTGGGGGCATGATGAGCCCTAGGAGAGGGCCAGGTTTAGAGAAAGCCCAGCGGAGCACAGAAGGTCCCTGAGAAGGGGGCGCTATTGAGAAGCCCAGGACGGGCATAGCAAGTCCGGTTGCAGGCTAGTGCGGCGACAGACCTCAGCCAGGTGCAGGGTGCTGCGGTGGACCCCGGAGGAAAGGGGTTAGCAGCACAGCGCACCCAGAGAAGGGCAAGCTGCTGTGGTGGTCCCCGTTCAAATAGCAGCACAGAATGCCCAGCAGAAGAGAAGGCAGCCATGCGGTGGGCCTAAAAGGCCGGAGGCTCGCTATAGAATCCCAGAGCGGACAAAGGTCCCTGAGCAGGGTGATACTTTTAGAGAAGGCCCAGAAGGGGCACCAAGACCCCAGAGAGGGGTACACTTTGGAGAAGGCCCAGAGTGGGGCATAGAGAGAGTCCCAGGAAGAGGCACTATTGAAGAGATTTATAGAGAAGGCCTGAGAGTGGGCTAGAATACAGAGAAGGCCCGAGAGAGTGGGCAAGCTTGATTTCAATATACCAACATCTTTCACTTCTGGGAGGCTTGGGGCATGATATTAGGGGTTGGTTGGAGCCATGCATAGCTCTTAAGGCTAGGGTGCCTGGGGATCACCCAGTATACAGGAAGAGCACCTAGAGTCCGGAAGACCACGGGGACAGAGGTCCCGATATGCCATGCCCAAGGTAGTATAAGGCAGCCTCCCAATATATATTTAAGACCAAGGCGTGGCAGACGAGAATAAGAGGCTGTCCTTGGGCTGGCCTTGACACAGCAAGAGGGACCTCAGGGAGATCGCAGCCCTCCCTGGCAGAGCCCGCCGTGACACTTTATATGAGTGATATCTTATAAGCTCTGAGTTTTTATATAGAAACTAGTATGTATCCATCAAATACTCCATTAAGCCATGGCTTTGATAAAATAAAAAAATGCTGAATTGCAATACAGGATTGTTGATTGTAGCTGTGTTGGTCTAAGAACATAGGTAGATAACTTTCTTCTGGAAAGTGTGGTATCTTTTATTAGACCAACAAAATAATTGGAAAAATTGTTCTTTACAAGCTTTTGCGGACAAACACCCTTCTTCAGGCATAGAGGGTGGACCACTGCTTCTTATGCCTGAAGAAAGGTGTTTGTGCCTTAAAGATTGCAAAGAACAATTTTTCCAACTATTTGGTTGGTCTAATAAAACAGGTTTTCAACCTTTTTGGATCATTGTACCCCCTGGCAGTTGGATGCAGAGCAGTGTACCCCTGAGGCAAGGTCGGGGTGGCACACGGCCGGACATGGAGTGGCAGCAGCTGCCATGTACAAGCTTCCCCCACCTCCCGCATCTGGTTGAGTGGGTGGTGCCTGCACAGCAACGCAGCATAGTGCATGGTTGCGCTCTACCCCTTCCTGCCTGTGCATACTCCCTAGGGCCTTCTCAATTTCCCCTGGGGGTACACATACCCCCCCCGGTTGACAACCCCTGTAATGAAAGATATCACACTTGCTCAAAGATCCTTGTCTGAATTGCAATACAATAAATGCATGGTGGAATCTTGGCCATATTGAACTTGACTGCAATGGACTGTGTTTCACAAAGCATATACCTATATTTATAAACCAAGGGCACAAAGATTACTCTTCCAGCTTGACTGTCTCATTTTCACTCTTGAGGTGTCTGTTAAAGCAGTGGTTCTCAATCTTTGGTACCTTATGTACCCCTTGCCGATCAGCATAGCAAAAGCAAAACTGGAAGTCCCACTGTGTTAAAGAACTTCAAATTGTGAGGGTAAACTCAATAGCATAAGTAAGTGTAAATGCTGACTTGGGGGTGGGGGTGTGGGCAAAGATAACAGCAATTGCTGCTGCCTGCCAGCTTTGCTATTGCTGCGTTATTACTGTCCAGGGCACTGAGCTGCTGTTTTGTTTTGGTTTTGGTCATACTTTAGCTCTGGATCTAGATTATTTCAGTTAAATAGAGAAAACAGTCATCCCTATGAGAATAATTTATAATGTTTAGATTTAGTAGGAACCTTTCATGATCTCAGTTGGTGACAGTTCCTGACAATTTAACAAAATTCTTAATAATGTTCCATAGCATAAATGGCAACACTCTTTTTAATTTTTTTCTTGGCTTTTTATGCTATTCAGTATATGTGGCAAAATTAGGATTCTGAATTGTAAAACTTCCTGCAAGCAGAGCTAAAACTAAATACAAACAAGCAAAATCTCATCAGTCTGCCATCTTCTGACATTGCCATTTTTTTTAAAGAAAGCAAAGGTAGAAAAGGAAAAGGAAAAAATATGTAGGATAGTGTGATATGCTTGAAGCATGTTGAAATAGGTAGGCATAGCAGGACCCTTAATTTGTTATCTATGTAAGAAATAAACCTCTCTTGTAATCAGCTGGTGAGAACAAGAGCATCTCCCCTTCCAATTCAATCATGGTTTGCATAAAGGCATACCTAGGCAGAGTGATTCTGCTGGTTCTTGTTTTCATGGAGATCCATATCTCCATGAAAGAAGTAGAAAAGCAATAGGACAAAAGAGCAGAAAAGCTATGGCTACAGTTAGAAAAAACAATGAGAACAATGGAGAGCACTTAGACCAGTGTTTTTTAACCAGGGTGTCATCCTTTTGGGGATTTCACAGAATGTTAGCACAGTGTTAGATTTACAAACACGATTTGCAAGATATATCCAGAGTTTTCAAAGGAGAAATCTACAGTTGTGGTCTTTATGAGTTCCTGGCAATAGAGAAACTGCTCTATTTTCTTTTATAGTCAAAACACGTGAAAACGGAGTGCTGACACTTTCTACAAGGTGTCTCAGGTCTGCAAAGTTTGAGAACTGTCTGTCTTAGACAATGACCTGAAGATACTTGACAACAGGCCTATCTTTTGTTGTACTCCTGTTGTATCCAGGGGCTGGGATTCCATATTCCTTGTAACACAACAATTAAAAATACCTAGAGAAATTGCTAATGGAACTATCTCATCAAGATAAATCTTAGAGGACCCTAAAGTTTGTCTATTCACTTGAATCCAAAAAGAGTACTAGGGAAACAATGTGGCATATAAAAAGTGTGTGTGTGTGTCTGTACACACATGTACATGCACACAACTTCAAAAATTTTTGTAAAAGACTGCGGGAAGAGTTTCTACCCTTTCCTTCCCTCCCCCAGGATGGGCAGACCACAACATGGGTGCAGCAGCTAAGGACTTTTAAAAAGCCAACTATTTGGGTAAGAAGCCTAACTCTACTAGAATCCTCTCCCTTTCCCTCCATGCTCAGCATCATGTGCCCTCTCCTAAGAGACAGAGGAGCTCTAGAGACCCTTCTGGCCTGCATGGGAAGCCAGACTCAGCAGGGGACAGTAGCAGTGGTAGCAGGCAAGTGGGTGCCCTTTGGTTCTAATAATCTTGGACGTAGTGAACAACAATTTCCTGTTTGCTTGATCCATGCCCTTCATGATCTTATAGACCTCTATCTCATCCTCCTCACTCTTAGGAAAGGAGAAGTGAAGAGCCCCAACCTTTTTAGTCTATGGCAAACTGCTCTGGGCCCCTGATTATTTTGGCCACCTTTCTCTGTACCTTTTCTAACTGTACCATGTCCCCCCTGCTCAAAAGGTGTCAAAACTGTACGCAGTATTGGAGATGTGGGTGTACTGTGAACTTTTTATAATGTCATGATGATGTTCTAGTTTTGTTTTCAATTCCATTCTTAATGGCACTCAACATTTTTATTGGCTGTTTTTGGTTGTTGCTGCATATGGAGCCACAGATGTCAGCTCAAAGGTCTCTTTCCTGACTCATTAAGCTAGTTCAGAAGTCAGTATTGTGTACATGTAATTGAAGTTATTTTCCCCCAGGTTGACACTGAATTCTCACTTCTCAACATTTGAAGTTCATCTGTTACTTTTTGCTCGTTCACTTAGCTTGGTGAGATTTTGGCAGCTCCACTCCAGAATAATCTGGTGTCATCTGCAAACTTGAAGTTTTCTCTTTGAACCCACACTTCCAGGTCATTGAAAAAGTAAGGCCCAACACAAAATCCTGAGGAACCCCACTGTTGACCTCTCTTCATCCTTAAAAGTGACCATTTAGCCCCACCTTTTGCTTCCTATCTTTTAATTAGTTCTCAATCCACAAAATAACTGTCCCTCCAATCCCACAGAAATACAGTATTTGTTTGGTTTTTTTACAAAGGCCTTTGGTGAGGGACTTTGTTGGATGCTTTTTAAAAGCCCAAATATATTATGTCAGCTGGATCCCCTTTGTCTACATGCTAATACCCTCAAAGAACTCCAGCACCTTGGCAAGGCAGAATTTCTCTTTACAAAAACCATGTTGACTGTTCCCCAGCATATCTTCTCAAAAAGACCATATCTTTTGAAAATTAAAGTGGATTCATGGCTTGATTAAGCAGGATTAGAATTTACCATGTGTTTTTAGATCTTGTGGTTACAAAAAGAAAACCCCTGTGGTATGGGGTTGATGCACTGATCCATTTACGATTTATGGACCGGGTGAAATATAATAAACAATTAATCTCATGGAGTCTTTAGTAAAATGGAAAGAGAGAATTTTCAAAAGCAACACAACCTACTCAGCTAGTTATTTTAACAGAAACATCTAGGTAATGTGATAATCCCAAACTATTTCCTAGATGCTGCTAAGGACTTTTTAAGCTTAACTGTTTCTGTTTCATGGCGTGATCTGTTTAAAGTGCTCCAAAATGCATATGTGTACTTGTATTCCTTAAAATGTGATGTGCTTCATAACAGTTCAGAGCAGCCCTAGTTCAAATCTTGGGCCGTTGGAATAAGGAGTTCATAAAGAACAACTCTCAAAAGAGAACAGTGTTTGGGGTTTTTTTGTGGGGGGGGGCTGAGGGATTGGGGAAGGTTGTGGGTTTTTTTCCAACTTGACAGATTTTACCAACACTTTGTACACGTTTGAATATGTTGCTAAATATCTAACTAATCTGGAATATGATGCTAACTCTTTGGGAAATGTTTATTTAATACTAAGTTGAATACTATTCCCTCAGATAGCACTATATAATCATACATTATAATTGTCCCAGGATTTGAAGTGTCCTTATGCCTGAGAGTGGTCTGAACACTTCACATGTGTGTCAGGAACAGATAAAATAAGGGTCATGTTTATACCATAGTGGTGGTGTATCCTTGCTGGGACAGCCCTAAGCAAACCCCATCAATACACTCCAAACCTGGAAATGCTCTCTTATAGCAAGCTCTGCAGAGTGGTCTTGGAGCATCCTCTCTGGCATATTTCCAGGTCTGAGGCATGCTAAGTAACAACTTGTGTGCTGCCAGATATTTTGAGAGCAGGTGGGCAGGGGTGTGCTTAGGAATGGCTCAGTTGGGACATGTTGCAGGGTAAACTTGAACTTGATTGTTGAGGATGGGGTGGGGAGATGAAAGTTAGGGAAAGAGTGGAAATAAATGCTTTGGTTCTCTGCTGGGTTGGAAGTAACTGAAACCACCATATATTTAAAACTATCAAGATATTTGGACATTGAATATGCCCGACTTGAGCCTTTTAGTAATGACAAAGATGAAACATTTGAAACCAACATAGCACCCTTTACCTAGGCATGGAATTTCTCTATGCCAAACCTACGTAACTGTAACAATAAGTTCTACTTGAATTCCTTTTAGTTGAAATACAGTCCTGTAATTAATAATTATTCTGTGCTCTTCAGGTCCCTTCAGAATATAGTTCAGTAAACTTCAAACTTCCTGAAATAAAGGAATGAAGAGTTATATGCTTGTGTAACACTAATAATGCTTCCTTTTGAGCAATGTCCCTTTATGGTTATGACGCACATACCTTCACTTTTACCTCTGAAATACACTAAACAGGAGCTGCTGACATGAGCCCTGCAGTAAAATCTACAGCCTACTATGTGAGTTTCACATCTAAACTTTCAGCCTTTTTATAAATCCTCATGCTTAAGCTTACAATTCCTTCTACCTCCAGATCACATTCATCTCCAATCTCACAGCGGTTCATTCCCATGGCAAGAAGATCACTATGCACCACTACTGACACAAGCTGAAGCAGGGGGAAGGTCTGGGAGCCTGACAAGGCTAACTGCATGGCTAGCAGAGCTGAGAAGAAGAATCTTTTTTCAGCCTGTGAGACTGCAAGCTGCTATAGGGCAGACATTCGGGGTAAGTGCCACTGAAGGATGATGCTCAAAGACACTATTTAATGTTGCCCTTCTGTGACAGATAAGAGAAAGGGGTGTTTTATTTGAATGGTTTGTTAACTTGTAGGGAAAGTGATAACAGGTGGGTTTTGGGGGCAGTCACAACCCTGCTTCGAGAAGGGGGAGACACAGCTTGGGAGGGTACAATGATAGGGAGTGCAAAGTGGGAAGGGATGGGAGAGAGTATGTGAGAGGAACTTTCTTTCATGGATGTATTGAACATGGGCTGGAAAGTGAGATTGGGTTGGGCCAGGTGAATGCTCTCTCTGGTCACCCTGGGTGAGGTGGTAGAGTTTGCTCTTGAATTGTGGGAGTTTCAAGAGCAAGGTTATTTTGGTGTACTTTTATTTTATTTTCTGTCTGCATTTTTGTTTTTTACAGTAAGCTGCCCTAAGTTTTTTTGGGCAGGTTGACACACACATCTAATAAGAAAGCAAAACTGAACAATGTAACACTAAAGTGATGCATGGTAGATCTCTCAAGATGGTCATAAATCTCTTTTCTCTTCATCATATACTTGCAGAATAGTCAGGCAGGGGAATTTACCTCTACCATTTTTAGAGAGGCATGGCACTCCACTGTTGCCTCAGCTCAGTCACAGGATGGCCTAGTCTCTTCAATTCAAATTTTTACCATTCAGTACAGCTACATCTGGCACAGTGAGCAAATTTGGAATGCTTAAAAATTCCCATTGACTTCTGCTAGCTTGGGAAAAGTGCTGAGGTGCATGTTTATTAGGGCTCTGCGAAACAGCATCATTCTGATTCGACTCCCATTTTGATGATTTGATGGACAGTGTTTTGTTTCAGTTCAGTTTAGTTTCAGAACACTGTTCTGTTTTGTCTCGTCGAAACTGTTTTGCCCATAGGTTATTATGGGGGAACCTAAAATGCAGCAGGCAAACAGATCAGGGGCTCCCCTACATCTCTGGGGGAGGAGTCTTCCTGGGGATGTGAGCCCAAGATCTGCCTGACAGATGACAGACCAGCGCTGGGTGGTTCTTTAGCAATTTAGACATTTTTTAGCAATGTAGTGGTTTGTCTTTATTGTCACTAGTTTATGCATTTGAATTTAAAAGTATTATACAGAAACAAAGTTGCAAATGGTGTTGTTTTGTTAGAAGAATCCTAAACTGTGTAATTTTGAGTTTGGGGGTGCTGGTTACAGCTGTGTCTAAGGGCAGACAAGGTGCTTTGGGTGCTGTGGGGCAGACTGAAGCGGTGTGTGCCAAAAGGGGGACTTGGAACTGAAGTGACATGCTCACGGACCACTGCACCTCAGAGGAACATTGGCAGTGACCCACCACCCCGGTCCCTGCCCAAGCTGATCTGACAACCCCTCTGGCCCTAGGTGGCAGCACGCAGCTCCTGTCAGCCAGCAGGCAGATTAGGGGGCCCACCAGCACCTCTGGGAGGGCTGCAGGGAGCTGTACTAGAGTCCTCTCAGGGGTGTGTGCCCCGATCTGCCTGTTGGCTGACAGGACCTGGGTGCTGCTGCCTGGGGCCAGTGGCAACACTAATCTTCCCAGCACTGGGTGCGGGCTGCACCCACCACCAGTCTATCACCTGGCAGGCAGATTGAGGGCCTGCACCCCTAGGAGCAGTCTGGCACAGCCCCTGCAGCCCTCCTGGGGGTACAGGTGAGCCCCCATCTGCCTGGCAGATGACAGGAGGCAGGTGCTGCCAGCTGGGACCGGTGCTAAAGCCAGTAAACTTGGCTTCAAAACTCTAAATGGTTTTTAAACTTTCAAAATGTTTCAAGATCCCTTGTTTCAAAGGCTTTTTCATTTAGATTTTAATGCATTTTGAGCTTGAAACAGCAAAGCAGCTTTGAAATACAAGACCAGGTGAAATTTCACACAGCCCTAATGTTTATGTAACCATAACTCTTCCTTTTGGAAGCTTGAGTTTTACTGAAACTAAATGATGTTGAGTGGCACAAAATACCATAGGCCCTCCTTAAGTCTGCACAAGGTTATTTTTGTCCCTGAATCATCAGTAAAAAAACCCCTGAGGCTTACAGCCCTTCTAACCCAGCTAAAATGAGCTGTAAACTAAAACTGTGGGATCCCTGTGAAATTAGATTAATATTAATAGTCAGTTGTAGTATTCATATTGATATTTAATGGTACAGAATATTTATAATTAATATATAGGGGAGATCTGTGACAATGCCTTGTCTACATACATACAAGGCATTGTCACATATTCCCCCTAGCATGCCATGGTCCATGGGCTCTGAGGACTTTTTAGTTTAGGTGCAACTTGCTTAGCATATGTGGGACCCTGAAGCTGTAAGCTTTTTGTACTGCATGTTTCTTGCAAACAAAGAACTCAAACTCAACTCAATTCCCAACTCAAAATTGTAACTTTCCCTCTTGCAAATAGTTTTTATATTTTGCTATAATCCTGTAAATGCTTTGTTTCCTGTAACACCAAGAAGTTTCAGACTAACTAAATCTGTCACTTCAGAACTACATACAGTCTCTAGAATTTAATTCTAGAGTTTAGAAATGTATTTTTTTTTCTTTGAAGCTTTGCAACAAAATGAGTGCATTTAGACTGGTTTCCATAGAAATAGCAAGGGAGAATGTTGCTCTAATCCTTGTGCTAAAAAGAAACTAACCACTATGCTAGTCAGTCTGTGGTAGGTTAAACTTTCTCTCTAACATGTATTTTAGTTTATATTCTGTAATTATAGTTGCATTGTATTAAAAGTGCTGAGGTGAAATTCATCCTCGTGCACAGGTTTCCAGGTTCACAAAAGGGCCACAAGTATTTAATTGATGGTTAATCCTTATGATTTGTCTCTTTACAGGGATGAATTTCACATTGTTAAAATACATGTGTTGACTTATACTGTTTTAAATGTGCATATTAGTTTAACTGGAAAATGAGTTCCTCTGTTGCCATTCCAAAATGTGACTTTGGCAATCAACATTTCTCCTGCTTCAGTTGCTTATATCACTCTTGGTTATTGCTATAGAATAACTGGTTCAGAATTTATGACAACACTTGTATTCTTTGAATTACTATCTGATGCTGACTATTGGGGCCTTTCAAACATCAATTTAATTTGGGTGGTGAACCTGTCATTTTATTGGTTTTTTCCTTGCAGTCTAACCTTTTAACACCTTGAATTTAAAGGCACTAGCTTGCATCTTACTGTGGACAAGTTTGCATAAGTCTCTATGATCTTGCTGAGGATTTCCTGGTTTACAAAAAATTAAAACTGGGCTCATGTGGATCCAGGGGAGTTGCAGTGGAATGGTTGCACTCCTCACTTTCACAGTAAAAGGAACCTGCTAGTGGATCTATTTCCCCATAGTCCTGGATGCCTAGGTGCTCTGCTGTGTGAGGAGATTAGGTGAGGAAGGGAAGACCCACCTGCTGCTCTCCCCAGCTGACCCAAAGGCAAGGAAAGCCCCAGGGCCTCTACTGCCCCCCTGTGGCTGGGGACTGTGGGTAACAGCTGCACAGGGTGCCAGGTCTCTGTTACTTTCCCTTCACCATCTCTACCCTGCTGGCCTGAGGGCACCAGCTGTGGGGACAGGTAGGGAGCCTGGAAGGCAGAGGGGCAGAATAGCCCACCGAGGCCACCACTCTCAGCTCTATCCATTCTTTGGCGCTGTTGGTCCTGTCAGCTGGATCCCTCAGGCCAGCTGGGGGAAAAGCAGTAGAGGGGGAAGCAGGGACCTGACACCCTGTGCAGATACTCATAGAATCATAGATGTTCAGGTCAGAAGGGATCTCAATAGATCAAGTCTGACCCCCTGCATAGGCAGGAAAAAGTGCTGGGTTTAGATGACCCCAGCTAGATGCATATCCAATCTCCTCTTGAAGACCCCCAGGGTAGGGGAGAGCACCACCTTCCTTGGGAGCCTGGTCCAGACCTTGGCCACTCTAACTGTGAAGAAGTTCCTCCTAATGTCCAGTCTAAATCTGCTCTCTTCTAGCTTGTGGCCATTATTTCTTGTAACCCCCGGGGGTGCCTTGGTGAATAAAACCTCACCAATCCCTTCTGTGCCCCTGTGATGAACTTATAGGCAGCCACAAGGTCACCTCTCAACCTTCTCTTGCAGAGGCTGAAGAGGTCCAGGTGCCCCAATCTCTCATCATAGGGCTTGGCCTGCAAGCCCTTAACCATACGAGTGGCCCTTCTCAGGACTCTCTCCAGGTTATCCACATCCCTCTTGAAGGGCGGCTCCCAAAACTGCATGCATTACTCCAACTGTGGTCTGACCAGCTCCCGATAGAGGGGAAGTATCACCTCTTTGGATCTATTCATCATGCATCTGCTGATGCATGATAAAGTGCCATTGGCTTTTCTGATGGCTTTGTCACACTGCTGACTCGTGTTCATCATGTTCATCCCTTTCCACTTCCGTGCCACCCAGCAGGTCATTTCCTAGGCACTAGGTGTGCTGGACATTTTTCCTCCCTAGGTACAACACTTTGCATTTCTCCTTGTTGAATTGCATTCTGTTGTTTTCTGCCCTCTTGTCCAACCTGTCCAGGTCTGCTTGCAGCTGTTCCCTGCCCTCCGGCATGTCCACTTCTCCACACAGTTTTGTGTCATCCGCAGACTTGGACAGACTACACTTCACTCCCTCGTCCAAGTTGCTGACGAAGACATTAAAGAGTATCGGTCCAAGGACTGAGCCCTGCAGGACCCCACTGCCCCCACTCTTCCAGGCTGAAACTGACCCATCCACCACAACTCTCTGGGTGTGACCCTCTAGCCAATTTGCCACCCACCAGACTGTGTAGTCATCCAAGTCACAGCCTCTTAACTTGTTCACC
>JAGPOW010002514.1:32424332-32469488 GCA_030014935.1 Caiman crocodilus | reverse complement strand
AACAACCAAAAACCTTCACCTAAGCTAAGATACAGCCCAGTAAAACGTAATGAGAGCACACGCAATGCAGTCTAACTTAAAACACACAGCACAGTCTAAGTTTAACCTCCCTCCTTGTCCCCATACCCTAGGCAGGGGTTGTCTTGGGTGGGGGGCAGTCCCTGTCTCTCTCTCTCTTCCCCTGCCCCGCCTTTCCTTGCTGAAGCAGATGGCCCGGCCCAGCCCAGCCCAGCCCAGGGCTCAAAAGTATGCTGGAATGGTGGGGGACTCTGATTTAACTTGAACCAGGAAGAAGTCTGGGACAGACATTTCATAAGCTGGTTTCACCTCAATCAGTGAAGTCTGATACTACATTCAACCAGGTTTATCTTTAAACCAGTTTTAGCCATTTTGAAAAAGGTTTATGTGCACTGAACTTCTGTTCTGTTACAGGTTTAAAACAGTTTCTGATGACTTTAACCCAGTTTTATGTGTAACTTCTGTCTCTAGCCCTACTGTATCCCCCTTTGGTTTAAATTTCTCAGTTGTCTTCCTAACCTGCTTAGTCTCTCCTCATACAGAAACCTCTCCATATCTCTGGCTGTCCTTATTGCCCTTATCTGTATGATTTTAGAGTTCTACCATATCTTTTTGGAGGTGGGACCTTGCCTATCTCAAATTAAACATAGGATGCAGAATCTTTTCTGTACTGGATTAATACCAAGTGGTTTTCCTGCATTGGTACTATAGAAGCCCTGAGACTTGCAGTGGCTCCATTCTCTCCAAGAGTAATATCATGGATCTATGACTCCACCCAGCAGCAAAGAATAAATTCAGGGAGTGTGTATGCAAGGTAAAGGTCTTCCTGAATCCTGTTCTCCAGAAGTGTATTAGTTCAATTATGTGCAGGGCTCTTTCTACTCATAGCAAAGTAAAAGAACAAGTTCTGCTAATGTCTTTAGTTCATAAGTGTATTTTAAAATGGCTGTCATCTTCCAGCATTTACTGGTAATCAGAGTTACAATTTTAATAGATTTGGTTGACAGTGCTGTTTTGTGAATTGCAAGTAAAAACTTAAATAGAGAAAAACCTTTGAAAGAACTCATTAGACTCCATTAAAGCATGTACTTACCATAAGAACATGAGTAATTTCATTGACTTCAAAGAACACTGTATGTGTACTTTACCGAAAAGCTGCCTGAGTACAAAACGAGAACAACACAGCATCTGTAGAATTATTTTGAAGAATTTGCAGGCTGTTGTATGATGAGTCTAAGAAATGCACTGGCACACAGAAATCAGATGCAAGGTCCTACAACTGCCATGCATTCCATGCCTAAAGCTCATTAGTATTTATAATAGGTTCTGCAACCCATGCAGCCAGTTGCATTTTCAAAACAAAATAAAAGCCTGAAGAGCATAACACAAACGCAGCAAGGCTTTTCTTGTAAACTTGAGTCTTTTTTATCGATATATCTATCTATATATCAAATATTTATAAATGAGCAGACTAATTCATTCTACATGTTTTAGTAGAGAGCTTAAAAGTGGTGATCATGCTAGAAAGAAACTAGAATTCCACATTCTTACCAGCTTCTTTTCTTATCACACTATTGGGAACTGGATCACTTTTATTATTATAGTCACTATTATATTTCAGTGTATGTAGTCTTTATTTAAGTAGGGTTGTAGGTTTAAATAGAATTTAAGTTGCAGTCCTCATGGCTCAGAAAATATATGAGAAAAAGGTCTTTTATGAAAAATACTTTTTATTAGACCAATAGCATGATTAAAGGAGATGCTACAAAAAGGTGCTTCATGCTCAAAAGCTTGTTCAGTGTCTCCCACTGTTGGTCCAATAAAAGATATGACAAAAGACCCTTCTGGTCTTATTTTAGTCTGTTTAAATGGACAGAGAATCAAGCATTTCATAACTGTGGGTTAAACAGAAGATAGATTATTGGTTTTCAACCTCGTTAGACTCGAGGCATCCCTTGGAAAATGCCAGCTCTACATTTTCACTTGTTTTTTGATGGGCAGAACCACTGAACAAAGAACCTGGATCACAAGAGGTCAGGATGCTTTTAACACCTATAAATCCATATTTGAAATCTCTGGGTCAGTCGTATGAATCATGTTTGCATGCCTAACAGTGCTAAGATTGTGTGGCACTCTGAGACACCCTTGATGTAATCTCAAGGCACTCAAGGGTGCTGTGGCATCCTGGATGAGAATCAGCAAGCTAGATTTATGAAGCTGGATAGCTGTATCAGCCTGTAGAATAAAAAGTTGTGCCCCCAATTGATCTTGCAAAGGAACCTAGTGTAGAGACACTTAGAGCGCCTAGACATGAGCAGCAAGGCTGCTCTGAAGTGTTGTAATTATAGTGTACTCAATTGAGTATGCTGAAGTGTGGTAATTACTGTTCTCCAGCATCTCATGTATCAGCATCCCCATGCTGAAAAATAGTGGCGGGGGTGCTTTTAACTAAAGCTCATTCGACAAGCTTTAGTTAAAGCACCGCTGCTGCCATTTTTCAGTGCCAGGACACTGATGCTTGGGATGATGCTCCAGGCACTTTTAATTAGAGCAGCTCTTGAAGCCACTCTAAAGTCCTCCCCCCTGCCCCCTTCCTGGAGCATGTGTAATAAATGCCCTTTAAACAAGCAAACCTGTGTTTTACTAGCATAACTTGTTTGGTTGAAATTGGAGTTGATTTTACTCTACCTGGGCATGTCTACACATACACAGTAGCTGAAAATTACTGCATAGTACAGGCGTGTGTCTATACATGCACTCCTGTGCTGTGCAGTAACTATGGTGTCTTAGACCCAGTTAGTTAATGCGCAGTAACAAATGTGTAGATGTATTACTGTGCAGTAAAGTGGGAGCTTCCCAGCTGGTTCTGCCCAGCAACAGAGGGAGCCAGCGAGATCCCAGCCCCAAGGCTGCTCTGCTTCTGGGGTGGGCTGCTCTCTGGCAGCCCCTAACTGCAGGATATAAAAGCCTGCAGCCAGTTTGTGCCTTGGGGCACACACGCCAGGGAGCCTGATGCAGCAGCTCTCTGTCCAGGAGCCCAGCAGGGCCTGTGTACCTCCTGGACAGCCAACGCACTGGGTGTGCCTATGCTGTCCCCCTCCCAAGTCCCAAGCTACTTTCTGGCCACAGGTGAGTGCTGCAAAGAGCTGCAGTTTGCTGCACCCCTTGCCCATCCCTGTGATCCCACCATGGCTGCGGGCTCTGCTGGCTGTGCTCCCTACTGCTGCTCACACTCCATTTCTCTCTCTCTCTCTCTCCACCTTTTTGCAGGACTGCACTGAAGCACCTCAGCTATGCAAGTCAGCACCCTGCCGCTGTTGAGGGTGCTGCTGGGGGAGCCCAGTCAGCTGGTGTGAGGCATGATGTTGTCCTCCTCCCCTGTGTCCAGTCTCTGCCCCATTTTTGTTACTGCCCACCTGCCCGTCCAAAGCCCCAGGGACCCAAACTGGGCTGGGGAGGAGGTACATACCCTTATGGTACTGTGGATCAAGAAATGCATCCTGAGGCAGTTCACTCAGGGTGTGCACTCAATGCCCACATTTATGAGGCCCTGGTGGCTGGGAGGTGTGCATGGGGCACCCAGTCCCCACGACAGTGCTTCATTAAGGTCGAGGACCAGTGGGCCTAGTGGATGGCTGTGACCGGTCACAGTCATTGGTCTGGTGGAGCCTCCAGAACTATGGATTTCCTGCAGGAGCTGAACCGCATTCTGGCACCCTGCCCAGATACCCATGGTGCTGTGTCATTGAAGGAAGCGACCCTGGGCTTTCATCACCCTGCCCTGCACTCCTTCCCAGCTGCTCCACCCAATGGCAGCCCAGGGAGCCCTGGCTAGAGGCTGCCTCAGCCCCACCCACCAGCTGCCCATACCACCACAGGCTGCCAACAACACCAGCTACTCCTAGGGGGTGGAGGGGCCCTGGCTGGGCATTGGCCTTCAGCCCACTGGAGGCCATGAACACCTGGTAGAACCCAATGCTGCCTGGCATTGGAAGTCCTGCTTGGTGCAGGGCTTCCCATGCCAGGCATCATTGGGCTGTACCAGGTCCCATGGTCTTTTTCTCACCAGCTGCAGACTTGCAATAAGTCCTGCACTGGAGAGCAGGCCCTCCCATCCTGCCTATACTCCCCAGACCCCAAGTTCCCCCCCACCCCAGCATCCAGGGAGGCAGGACACAGGTCAGACCTTTACTGGACAGCCTGTGGCTAGGTGAGCACAGGTCTCTCGCACACCAAGGAAGACATCGATCCCATCCTCCTCCATGGCTGCCAGGGACAGGAATGTGCAGTGCTGTGACAGCCCTTCAGATGGTGGTAGAGGTTCCAGGGCAGGCTGGGATTGCCCCTAGCACCATCATAGCTCAGGGTCCCAATCCAGGAAATCCAGGAGTGCAGGTGTGCCTAGGACACCAGTAGGATCAGCAGCAGCAGGGTGTAGTGGCCTGGACAGCACAAACAGCCCATTCCACATGGTCCGTAACACTCACAGCAGAAGCATGGTGGGGTGCTGGCCCCAAAGTGCCTCTCTAGAGAGGCCCACAGAGGGGAGGGTGGGGGCATGGCCAGCTCCTTACCCCAGTTGTGTGGGAGACCTATGTGCTGTGAGTGTAGGAGCTAGAAACTGGGTGGTAGTGCATCAGAGCAGTGGGCCTGCAAAGGCAGAGTCGGGGGGGTCAATGGGGTCTGGAGCTATGGCAGCAAGTGCTGCCAGCAGCTTGGCCTGGTATTCCCTGGGAAGAGGGCAGGGTAGGCAGGTGACCTGTAGCCAGCTCCCAGGGAGCAAATGAGGACAGGGAGCTCAGGCAGCACCCACTTGGGCCCAGACCTGCCTGGTCAGCTTACCATTGTCCCTGGACGCTGGCATCCAGCCAACCTCCAACCTGAGTCCAGGCAGTGCAGAACCCCTGGAGCAGAGCATCTTATCTGTCAAACGTTGAAGTCTCACAAATGCCTTCTGTCTCTTGCCTGTGCAGGACCAACATGGGGCATAGGCTACAGGGGCCTCCAGGACTGCCACTGCAGCCTTGCTACCAACCACTACTGGAGCCATCCAGAGGTGCCAAATGTAGTCCTGGGTTGACTACACATGTAGACACTGGCCCTATTCCTGCTTACTGTGCAATATATTACTGCACAGTAATTTTAATGCTCAGTAAATGCACATGTAGACACAGCCCCTGTGAAGTCTCAACTTCCACTGTAATGGCTGGTTTCCCAGAATGGCAATATTGGTATTAGTTTGCCAGTAAAGTGTTTCTATAGTTGCTGTGGCTGCTGCAAGATGCGAGTTGATCACACACCCTTCCAATCACTGAAACTAGGGCAGCAGGAAGGACTTGATTTTAGTCCTGTTTTGATAGGAATGGTAACTACAGCAAGAGGCCAGCCTGGGTATATAGTAATCTCTTCAGTGAGTTGAAACCAAAAAAGGAAACTTATAGGAAGTAAGAACTTGTTCATAGTATTAGGAAGAGTATAAGATTATTATATGAGCATTCAAGGAGAAAATTAGGAAGCTCAAGGGACATAGGTAATAAAAACGAATCCTACAAGTATGTCAAAAGTAAGAGGATGACTAGAGAAACTATAGGTTATTTATTATGACATGCAGAAGGCAATCTAGTTACAGATGGTGCAGAGAATGCTGAAGTATTTCATGCCTTTTCTTCAAAATCAGGGGCAGCTATCAGATGACAAGTGTAGTTGAGAGCAGAGATAGGGAAGGAGACAGTCTAGAGCAGTGTTAAAACAGGTTAGGGATCACTTGGAGAACGAGATACTTTCAAGTTGACAGGGCTGGATGGGATGCCTCCAAAGGTACTAAAAGAATTGTCTGAGGTACTTTCAGAGCCACAAGATCAAATGAGGTCCAGGATGATTGGAAAAGGGCAAATATAGTGCTGATCTTTAAGAAAGGGAAGGTAGATTCCAAGGAATTTTTAGACCAGTCAGCCTGACCTTAATAAATCATGGAAAGATCATGGAGAAAGTCCTCAAGGAATCTATTGTAAGGAACCTAGAGGAGAACAACATTATCAGGAAGAAGCAGCATGGATTCCTGAGCCATCAAATCATGTGTGACCAACCTGATTTCCTTATATAAGGTGACAGGGACTGTGAATGCGGGGGTGGGGAACTTCAGCAAGGTTTTTTTCACTGTCTCCCACAACATTCTTATTAAGAAGCCAAGAAAATGCAGACTTTGTTAATGTACTGTAAGGTGCATACATGACTGGATGGATCATTGTGCTCAATTATTTAGTCCTCAATAGCTTAATGTCTAGTTGGAGGAGGCATCCTGTGGGATTCCCCAGTCATTGTTTCTGGATCTGGAACTGTTCAGTGGCTTCATTAATAATTTGGAGGATGGGATCAAATGCACACTTAGCACATTTTCAGATGACACCAAGTTGGGTGGGACTGCTACCCTTTAGAGGGTAGGACTAAGATCCAGAATGACCTAGATAGACTGCCAAAATGGCCCACAATCAATCAGATGAGATTTAACAAGGACAAGTGCAAAGTCCTGCACTTGCGTTGAAATAATTGCATGCATCAATACAGACTGGGGAATGAGTGGCTGGGTTGAAGGACTTGGGGGTTATAATGGACCATAAATGGAATATGAGCCAACAGTGTGATTGCGTTGCAAAAAAAAAAAAAAGGGCAGGGGGCAACAGCATCCTGGGTCATATTAACCAGAGTGTCACTTGCAAATCAAGAGAACTGATTCTTCTACTATCTTCAGCATGGGTGAGGCCTCGCCTGGAGTGCTGTATCCAGTTTTGGGCACCACACTTCAAGAAGAATGTGGGTAGATTGGAATGAGTTCAGCACAGAGCTACAAAAATGGCTAGGTGCCTGGGAAGGAACTGGTATGAGGAAAGGCTGAAAGAACTAGAGTTATTTAGTCTAGAGAAGAAAAGGCTGAGGGGGAGCTTGATAACAGTCTTCAAATACCTGAAGCAAGGTTATAGAGAGGATGGAGATGGGATTTTTCTTTGTGATCGCAGGGGTCAGAACTAAGAACAGCCTTAAGCTTCAGCAGAGGAAATTTAGGTTAGACATTAGGAGGAACCTTCTGACTATGAAGTCAAGAGATTATCTAGAGATATTGTGGAATTACCATCCTTGGATTTTCAAGAATAGGTTGGACAGATACTTGACTGGGATGGCTTGGTATGGGATGATCCTGCCTTGAACAGGGGGCTAGACTAGATGAGCTCAGGAAGTCCTTTCCAAGCCTGCTTCCCCATGATCCTATATATATAATAGTGAATTCACTTTTGTAAAATTGCAGCTAGAGGATAAATCTGATTAAGCATATAGCAATTCACCAGTTAACTTGAGCATCTTGATTTGTAGCATGTGGTGCCAAGGTTTAGACAACACTATTGTTTATGGGTGAGCTATTTAAAAACACTCTGCTTTAGTCTAATTCTTATCCCATTGAAGTCAGTGTAGCAATAATAACTTATGGGAATCCCATTCTTTGTATGACAGTAGCACTCAGGAATTATTATTTAGTCCTTATTATGCTAGGCAATACATAAATATGGGCACAAACCACTTCTCTTCCAAGAAACTTACATTCTAAACAGAAAAGACAAGAAGACAAGGGAGGTTGGTTTCCTTTGTCTGTTGGCTTGTGGGTGGAGCTAAAACCTTATTTTTATTTTTCCTTTATTTTTCTTTTATTTATTTATTTTACTGGAAAACTGATCCCTAATCATTTTAGGCCTGTACTTTGGAAATGTCACTACTTTCGTATCATTCTGCCAATGCTGAGTTTGAAAGATTGATTAAAAGAATTGGCATGAAAAGAATGGGAGCTATTAACAAGAATTTTTTTTGAGAGGATTCCTGAAATATCCTGGTCCAAAATAAGCTGAGTCTGACCTTCTATGGATGCAGTAAATCCAATCGTGTCCATGAGCATGTTGGGTGCATAAAACTCTGGGGTTGTCATTGTGCTTAATGGGATTTGAGTATACTTTGTATTGTGTGCACTAACAGGTGATTTATTGGGAAGGAAAGAGAAAGATCAACTGCTGATTGAGTTTTTAACTATCTTTATTCTGTGTATAACATGCATTTGTTTACATCAAGAGTACCTATATTTTCAAAGGGGTTTCTGGTTGCATTTATAAACAAATTAAATGTATTTAAAAACACGAATAGAACTATTTCAGAGCAGGTTTTTTGTTCATTTTTTAAAGTGTTAATTTAAAGAATTCATAGCAGTAGAGGGGTGAGAACTCTGACTTGACTTGCCCCAATTTTTGTTTTTTATTTGTTGTTGAAACAGTTGCTGTTGTCTCTGTAAGTACCATTTTTTCCTTGTATCTTTCTGTCTGCTGGATGTGCTAACAATTGAGCCAGTGTGAGGAGAAGAATAGCTATTTGCAGCTAGAAAGGCCACTAGCAAATTATTTCCCTGTGGGAAGCCACAATTACTGTTTCCTGGGCTGCTCCAGAGATAGTGCTACCCCTTCCTTTGGGGTAGAGATAAAAGAATACTCTCCTCCCAAGATTTTCAGTTCTGGAGTTAGCAAGGAAATGTATTTGATTAACAGATATTTCTTTGATTAAAACAATCACAAATTCTCTGATTTAAAAACCCAAGTTCCTTCATTAACATGAGAGGCCACTGTGTATATGTATATGTATCAATTGAACACAATGTTTTTATTGACATACAAAAAACTAGAAATGATGGTTCCAAAATGATACCTTTTATTAGACCAACTGGAAAATGACAAGAAAACTGTCCTTTTCTGTAACCTTTCAAGATCAAAGTTCTTTTGTCAGGCTCTGGGAAAAGTGTAGATGATAAAGGTGGTAAAAAGTCCCCATAGGTAGGAAATAAACTTCATTTTTTCACAGAAGGAGCTGAAGATGGAAGGCTGTCCCTCTGGGTCCATGAGAATGTCTTCTGTATTTTACACTTCATTGCAGAACAACAAGGAAGGGGTTTTTTTACCTCCCTGCCTGCCATCTGACACCTCCAGGGAAGGAATTCTACCTGATCAACACATCAAAGAGCTACTCAATACAGCTCATAAAGACACTCTCATGGACCCAGAGGGACAACCTTCCGTCTTCAGGTCCCTCTGTGCAAAAATGAAGTTTATTTCCTATCTATGGGGATGTTTTACCATCTTGTACCATCTATACTCTTCCCAGAGCCTGACAAAAGGACTTTGATCCTGAAAGCTTACAGAAAAGGACAATTTTCTTGCCATTTTCCAGTTGATCTAATACAAGGTATCATTTTGGAACCAAGAGTTCTAGTTTCTTGTATGTCTTTTTGTCTCAGACCAATTCGGCTACCAAGTACACCCCTGAAACATGTTTTATTGATATGTTTATAATTTTTAAACTGATTTGGAAGCCTATCAGTGTCTCAATCACTATAATAAAATAAATTCTACATACCTATACATTTTATTTTCGGAGTGTTTTTATCATGGAAAATCAGAGCTCTCCTTGCCCCTTAGCTAAAAGAATGCAGGTCCAGGTCCAGGCCCCTTACTACCCACCCACAGGCCCCCTGCCTCCCCCCAGCCCTGCCAGAGGTCCTGTGGGAGGGCAGCAGGATGGGGTCCCAGAGCCCGAAGTGGGTAGACAACACCCATCCCTACCCTGCGCAGATCTGGGGCCACGGGTCTCCCCTGCCCCCCTGGAAGTGTGCACAGTAACAGGGGACTGACCCCACTCCATCCACCCCTTGGCTGGGAAGCAGTGCCAGTCCCTCCTAACTCCCTCTCTCCTTCTACCACACTTACCTGTGGGAGCTGCTTTCCAGGTTGCCTGGAAGCCATGTGCTTACACATGCACATGCCCAACCGCTGCATGACTGTCTTCCTCCCACTCCCCCCTGCCCCTTGAAGGCTGGAGCTTTGCCAGTCTGCAGAGAGCTCTTTGCAAAAGTGCAAAATCTGGATTTCTCCACTAAATTGAGAAATCCATGTTTTCCTCAGGTAAAGGAGGAAATCTTCATTTTTCTCTGTTTTCCTGTAGAAAGTAAGGAAAACTTGGATTCCTTTTCATCAATTTTAGCTGTAAATTTAAATAATGGTATGTGGGTATAAATATAACTCCTGCTGTCTTCATAGCATGTAAAAATCCAGCTACTATATTGGTTGAGGTACAATTGTCAAACAGTAGAATTTCTTTTTGTGTTGAATTGAAACAAAAACAGTAGATAATTGAAGAACTAAAAATACTTGGCTGAAAATGCAGAGATGTATTATAGAATTCTGTATCTCTTTGCTCTTTTTCTTGTGGTCTTCATTACTTGTAAATTAGTATTATTACAGTTTTTACAGTTTCTGGACTTCTCTTTACAAACCCCTATTATTGCCAGATCACTTGAGCTATGATTTGTCTTTGTGGTGCTAAGTCTGACCATCTATATGTACTTTGCAGCATTGCAGTCATAATTTTCTTATTAGATTGATCCTAATAAAACATGAAAAAATACACCCAAATTCTTTATCTTTAAAAATAATGCTATTTTGCCTGTTTCAGAGAATATGATATATTAATCTGTTTATGAGCAAACTAATAAGATTATTGTATCTGTGTATATACATAGTTGATATTATTTGACACTGTAGAACATCACAGATTAGTCTTTTTCTTAAGTCAGTTCCTAAAACATCAGCTATGTGATTAAAGATGTTTCTTTTCAGTGTCATTACAATATGAAACAATTGAGGGACTGTCAAAGTCTGGTAGCTATTCTTTTTCTTTTTTATTTCAGCAGTTATATTTTAATACCATGACTTAGGATGATGGGATTACCCTCAGCACATAGGATAATGTTTATACATTGCAAGAAATACCACATTTGCTCAGGTAGAGCACCAAATAAAATACGCACTTTTGTTTTTGGAAGGCACAATGTCAAAAGAAAATACCTTTTTTCCCCAGAGTTATGGACATCAGTGTGATGTAAAATAAATCCTCCTGGAAATGTAGAATGTGCAGGAAGTAGGAACTTCCTGCCACACCAGGAAGATTCTGTTGTCTGCTGCCTGACCAGGCCATATGCTGGGATATCATATATTCTGGACACTCTTTCTAGAAGGACTTACTTTTCCACTTTTTAGGCCATAAAGCCTGCAAGGGCAGTAGTAAGATTATTAGTTCTCTGCTGTAAGTGGTTCTTTATATGAATTTGTGCTAATAACATTGTTTCCACATCACAAGCCTTATTAAGAAACTACCAGCAACTTAACTGCTGCTTCACACACAAGCTGCAATGCTCAGCCAACAGTTTTGCCTATGAAAGGGTTAACATAGGACTCTGCCATCTTGGCAGCCTTCTTGGAAGCTGCTTGATATGCACAGTGTCTCTAGGCTTGCTGTTCTGTCCCGTGAAGAAAATGGTTTCACTGTTTAACACTTGCACCTGTGCCTAATTGGGGGCAGGGGGTAGGTGCACATTGTATGAGTGAAAATATGTTAATTCCTGCCACTATTATCATATAATGTGAATAGAGAAGACCAGAGAAAGGGTGGTAGGGAGAAAATACTATTATTGCTGTGTTACAGATGGGGAAACTAAGATACTGAAATATTAGATGACATACCCGAAGTGTCAAAGGTAGTCTGCAATAGAGCAGGAGAGAGACACAAAGTTGCTTGTAGACCAATGCAATGTCATAACCATAAGACCAGAAAACTGAAAATAGAAGCCCCCACTCTTCATGTGTATTGATTCTTCTAAACACTGGAATTAAAACAAGTTAGTTTCAACTTTGCCCTGGTTTTCTTTCCTCAAAAATAAATGTAGTTCAACTAAGACAAGTAACTCATAACTGCACCACTCTTATTAAACCAACAGATCTTTTGTATATCTAATCACATTTGCCTACTTTACTTATAAAATGCAGCTTTAGTCCTTTTTTATTCTGATTAGTTATAAAAGCCAAACAAACTGAGAGATTAATTTAACAAATAGTCCCATTACAGTTACTTTTAAGATTAAAGACAAATTTATCTTTAAAGTAGCTCATACATTCCCTTGGATTTCTTGGCCAATATTTTTAATAAACTATTTCCTGTCCTTACAGTGATAGAATGTTGGATAGTGCCCTTGTTCCCCTGCCTTAGCCATGGCAAGTAAATTGTTGTTTGATGTTTTGAGCCTTGTGTCTGGTAGTTCTGTGTGAGGGTTGTTTTCAAATTTTTAAGAACTGAATAGCAGGAATCTAGATTTCCGTTTCCCAGAGAAAAATGGAGAAAAATGCAGATTTCCCCTTCTATCTAAGGAAAAAAGTGGATTTTGCACTTCTGCAAAGAGCTCTCTGCCGACTGGCTGAGTTCCAGCCTGCAAGGGACTGGGGGAGCAGGAAGACAGTAGATAGGCAGGGGGTACCACGTGCATGGCTGCCAGGCAGCATGGAGAGCAGCTCTCAGAGGTAAGTCTGGTAGGTGTGGGGGCAGGATTGAGGCCCCCTAGGGATGGAGGGAGTGAGCTGGGCAGGGCTGGAGCTGCTGCCTAGCCAAGCAGTACATGGGGCTTGGGGCTGGAATGTGCTGCTGCAGGCCCCAGTAGGAAGTGGGATGGGGCCGCGGGTCACTAGTCTGGCAGGTGGGGCTGTCTCCCTGCCACTGTGCACACCCTTGGGCGGGTGGAGGGGACTTGTGCCCCCCAGAGCTGTGTATGGGGTGAGAGTGGGCATGCAGATATATATAAAATGCTTTTTTATTTTAATCGGGGATTTAGGGGGGGTTATAAGATAATTTGCTATTTTTATTAGAGAAAACCAGGATCCCTGCTGATTTAGACACACAATTATCTAATACAGTTTAAATGAGGATAATGCTGCATTGAGCAAGGGACTAGATATAGGAATGTGAAGCTTCAGGTGATTATTCAATTTGGAGAAGATTTGGCGCAAAGGTCTCTGAACCTTTGGAAAAGATTCAGAGACCTTTGATGATTCAGGCATTCCTGGTGGCTGCAGCAGGGAGCTGCAGCTGACTCCAAGCTGGTAAGTACTAGGGGTGGGGGAGGCAGGAAGGGACCATGGGGGGACCCCTGCCATTCCACCCCCCACCCCAGCTCAGTACTTTAAAGAAAAGCCCCGGTGCTCACCAGGTGCTACTGGGCAGGGGTGATCCCTGCTGCCCCCCATTGACCCATGATCCATGGGAAGCTCTGCCATGAGATTCCTGACAACCCCCCCTCCACATGTGTCCTACCCGGGCCAGCTCCAGCCCTTTAAGAAAAACAAAACAAAATGAGAAAAGCCTTGGGAAACAGTGCTCCTGCCAGTGGCCTCAGGGGTTTGGGGGCCTGTGTAGAACCCCTCACATAGCATGGGGCAGCAGGGGGCAGCAGGGATCACTCCCTACGAGCAGAAGCAATGAGTCTGGAGGTTTTCTCATTTTTGTTTTGTTTTTCTTAAACAGTCGGAGTTGGCCCATGTGGGGCACCTGTGGAGGGGCTGGGGGAGTAAGGCAGGGTTAGGGGGCTCATGTAGAGCCCCCCATACAGTGGGAGGCAATGGAGGGCAGCAGGGATCACCCCTCTGCCTGACAGCACCCGGTGAACCAGGAATTTTTTTTTTTTTACAAGTGTCAGGAGCTGGGGCAGCCATTGCTGGGCTGGGAGAGGGGTACGGGATGGGTCTGACTGATTCAAAGATTCGGCTGCTTCTGAATCAGATTCAGCTGAATTGAATCAGGACAGTGATTCGAATCACCAAATCGAATCACTATCCCCCAGATCGGCTGAATCCATATCCAAAGAAAATACTAGCCACTTTGCACAGGCCTACTAGATAACCTTCCAGTGTTCCTTCCAGCCTTACCTTTCTATGGCTTGATGCATAATATTTCACTATCACTCTCCTTGGGTTGGTTTTCTCATCCACTTGATTCTTCTCTTAAAGCTTTGCAGCTGATCAAGCCTCGCAAATCAAGTATGCTTTGTCTGACTAAGTAACTCTTGATTCAGTTTCATAGACTCCAAAGACAGGCAGGAGTTCAGATACATTCATGTGTATAGTGTTTTCAATTGACTGAGCAGTGCTTAGCTCAGGCTGTAGCGGAGTTGGATTCCATTCTGATGTGCTCCACTTTTTCTAGGCATCCCATGTCCATTTGGATCTGGCTCTAAAAATGTATGTGCTCCTTTTCCACTTGTGGCCAACTTGGAGGTATTCAATAACATCCATATGTAGGGTGGAATTCAGCACTCTACAAGGTTGAAATTCCCATGGAAATCAGCATTTCAGTATGAGCAAAATTGGGTCCATGGGATCATGATGCTTCAAGAATAACTTTACCAGTACTTTTTTTTTTCCAGGTTTGAGTCCTTTACTACAGGAAGTGGCAGGACTTTCAGGTTTTGAGCCCCTGGTTAGTTTCCAAGAAGAGTTAACCTCCCCCTTAGAATATTCCAGTAAACTGGCTGCACACAGAGAGGCTGATCTTTTTCAGAGGTGTGCTCCCACAGCTTCCATTGATGTCAACTGGAGTTGTGATTGATCAGCACATCCAAAAATAAGACTTTTGAGGTAAATTGAAAGATACCACAGAATTTCTTATGACACAGTGATCTATCTTGCCTTTCCCTCATGGGTTTTCATTGTTCCTATTCACTAGTATGAACAGTGACACTTGGTGACCTTCAACCAAAAATGCCCCCTTTATTGAACAGGGAAACTTGTACAGAAATGGACAATGTACAACTATTTTTATAGAGAATTAAAGATAATTTGCATAAGCTACTAGTATAACAAAAGCAGAAATGGAAGAATGAGCCAGAACTGTTTTTCTCTGTAGCAGAAGCTCCATTTTTCTAGAAACAGGGTTTTATTTCCCCCATCCATATTTATCCTTTTCTTTGAATAGATGTTATTAGTAGTCTCCCTGGGCACTTTTACACATGCCCAGGGGGAGGGGGAGGGGTGTGTGTGACATTTTAATTAGAGCGACTCCAAGAGAATCCTCTGTACCAGTGTTCCAACACTAAAAAATGGTGGTGAGGGTGCTTGAACTAAATCCTGTTGGAAGAGCTTTAGTTCAAGCAAAGCCTGGGGATTCTGATACATGAGATGCAGGAGGCTGCTGGAGTAAGGCAATCTCCATGCTCCAGCAGACTCTATTAATCAAGTCTGCTCCAATGCACTGGAATTCCAGCATGTTGGAGCATTCCCGCACTCAAGTATAGGTGCCCATTGACCACAGGTCCCAGGGGAGATAACTTGTTCTCATTTGAAGTCAATGGGAGGTTTGCTAGGTCTGAGAACTATGTGCAGAAAACCTAAATGAGCCTTTGGAAAGGCAAACCCTTGTAGTTTCTCAGAACTGTTCTGAGGCTGCATCTTATATTTCATGATTTGGATTGGAGTATTAGGTAGGTTTAGTTTCATAGTTGGTAGGGTCAGAAGGGACCTGAGGAAATCATCAAGTCTGACCCCCTGCCATGGCAGGAAAGAGTAATGGGGTCAAACAACTCTGGCAAGGTGTTCATCTAGCCTCCCCTTAAAGACCTCCCAGGATAGGCGCCAGCACCACTTCTCTTGGCAGTTGGTTCCAGATCCTAGCCACCCTGACAGTGAAGTAGCGGCTCCTGATGCCTAGTCTGAACCTATCCTCTGCCAGCTTGTGGCCGTTATTTCTAGTCCCTCCTGGGAGCGGTCAGGGGAACAGGAACTCCCTCAATGCCTGCTGGTCCCCCCTGGTTAGTTTGTAAATGGCCACTAGATCCCCCTCAGCTTTCTCTTGTGGAGGCTGAACAGGTTCAGGTCCCTTAGCTTCTCCTCATAGGGCCTGCCCTGCTGACCCCTGATCATGCAAGTGGCCCTCCTCTGGACCCTCTCCATGTTGTCCACATCCCTCCTGAAGTGCGGTGCCCAGAACTGGATGCAGTACTCCAACTGCAGCCTGACCAATGTCGCATAGAGGGGGAGGATCACTTCCTTGGACCTGCTTAAGATGCATCTGTGGATGCAAGGTACGGTTGGCCTTCCTGACACTGTAGTTCCCCAGCCTGTAGGTATGCTGCTGGTTCTTCCTCCCCAGGTGCAGTACCTTGCACTTGTCAGTGTTGAAACCCATCCTGTTCTCATCTGCCCACCTCTGTAACTTGTCTAGGTCCAATTGCAGCCTATTTCTCCCTTCTAGCATGCCCACTTCCCTCCACAACTTAGTGTTGTCTGTGAATTTGAACAGGGTGCTTTTTACCCCCTTTGACTAAATTGCTGATGAAGATGGTGAACAGTGCAGGCCAGAGGACTGAGCCCTGGGGAACCCCACTGCCCACATTCCTCCAGGTCAAATAAGACCCACCCACCACCACTCTCTGGGTGTGGACCTCTAGCCAGTTAGTGACTCATTTGCCTGTGTAGGTATCAGTGCCACAGTCTCCTAGTTTTTTAATGAGCATGGGGTGAAAGAGTGTTGAAGGCCTTCCTAAAGTCCAGAAAGACTACGTCCACTGCTACACTTGCATGTCAGGATTTTGTGGCCTGGTCATAGAAGGCCACCAGGTCAGTCTGACAGGACCTGCCTCTAATGAACCCTAATGAACTCTAATGAACCAATTCTAATGAATTGGTTGCCCCTAAGCATAATCTCCTCTGCTGGCCCCTCGCGGACATGCGCCAGGATAATTCTCTCAAAAAGCTTACCCAGGATTGAGGTAAGACTAACTGGCCTATAGTATCCTGGGTCATCTTTCCTCCCTTTTTTGAAACTGGGAACCACATTGGCCCTTTTCCAGTCCTTTGGCACCACACCAGAGCACCATGAGTGCTCAGAAAGCCAGGCCAGGAGTCCCACAATGACCTCTGCTAATTCCTTCAGCACTCTGGGGTGGAGATCATAAGGACCAGCTGATTTAAATACGTCCAGTCCCTCCAGAAGTTCCCTGACTAGGTGCTCACTGACCCTAGGCCTGGGTGCGCCTCCTCTGGGCCCTAAATAGTAAGCTATTTAATACCAAACTACAGCCTGAGGATCTCTACTTGTTTGTTTTGCAAACAAAGTGTTCTAAGACTGATATTCTTTGATTCAGATACATTAAGATTCTTCTAATTTGTTGTCTGCTTTAATGGAAGAATTACTTGCAAGTAGAGTTCTGTGTTAACTAAACCATACTTAAATTCAAAATGTATAGCCCCTTGAAGAAAAGCTATACATGAATGTGTGTTTGCATGTAAATATTCATATTTGAAAAAACAAATAGAAAACAACTGATCAAAAATCGTTAGATGAAGACCTGTGAAAATAAAAGACTTTTGTTTTGCTTTTATTTTGTTTGCTCACAGTTTTAAAAAATTGAAAGGAAAATTTTCAGATTGAGCAAAACCTTTAGAATCTACTGGGAGCCCTGGAAGAAGTTTGTTCAAGCAGTCAATGGGGATTGCATATGTACTGACAAGTTGGCACTTGGAAGCTGTGTGGGTATATAGCATATTCAGTGGAGATGTGATATTCAGAGAATGTAGCTGCCCAATGTCAGAGCTGAACGGTTAAAAGATGCCTCGGCTCAGCTGTGTTAGGCATATTGCGAGTCCCTGGTGCAGGGATTTTCCCTGTAAGGTGGGAAAAGTCCTTGATGGAGAATCAGAGCCAGCCAAAAGTTTGCAGCTGCACCATCGAGTGCATGCTCATGATTGGCTCAGTGTAAATTATGCACACGTGGCGGTCAGCAATTGGCTCGCTGGGCATATAAAAGGCTTGGGTGATATCCGCCCAAGTTGGAGGAGTGCTCAGATGTGCGTAGGGAGAGATCCCCACGTGTACTGCGGAGCCACAGAGTAGGCTTGATCATCCACCAACGACTCCCCATCACTGTCGCCACGACGTCTCCCATCCCTGCGTGAGTGTGTGAGCATCAGTGTGCCTGTCTACAGTTCTGTTTGTCTGTCTATGGGTTGTGCCTACACTGCATACCTCGTGTACACAGCTCGTAAGAAGTTTTTTTGTTACATCCACTGCTGCCTCTTGTCCAACTAATTCCGCTCTATAGATGGCCCCATTCTGCTGGCGTTTCTCGGCTCCCACACACAACTGCTGCGCATCTTTACTGAATATTTGTGAACTAAGGTGGTGGTGTATTAGCCAAATTTCTGTGCATTTTCATGGAGATAGAAAACATACATCTCTGAAATCAAGGTAACTGTCTGACTAAACTTCAAATCTTTGTTCCAAAACATAAAGAGGATAGAATTTTTCAGTAAAAAAGAGATACTTAGCTGTGTTAGTCTGATAGCAAGGTAGGGCAGACTGAAAGCAGGGCAGGGTATAGAGGCATAAGTTCAGGTGAAAGCCCCCTTGGCTGAGACCCATGCAGATTGGGGCTCCCAACTTTTGGGGCATGGCTGAAGTCAAGGCTCTACTATGACACTGAGGCTGGGAGCAGTCAGCTGATCTGGGCTTCCAGTATGGTGTACCATACCAGCTGATCCAAGCTCCTAGCCACAGGAACTCTCTACTTGCTGGTGAAGAGGCAATCCAGGATCAGGATCCTGGGCTCTCCTTGAATCAACGGTAAGGAATGATGGCATCTGATGTCAATCCCACGGTCGCACTTCCTGTCATGCACATGTGACATGGCAGGAAGCATGTTTGTGGGGATCATGCGTCAGATCCCCATCTGGAGAAGGCAGTGGGGATGGTGTGTGGGGTGCTGGAATCCTGGGGTTGGTTTTCAGTGGCCCATGCGCCATCCCTGCTGCCTTGTCCAGCTGCCAGCCCATCCAGCCACCCTCCTGTCACCTTCCCAGGGCAACCAGCCCATTCCCAGGTGATCTCAGGTAGCGGAAAGGTAACAGGGACAGTGGTCATGGGAGAGGCAGGCAGGCTCTGGGGGAGGGGAGAATTGGGCCCCTCACCTCACCTCCCCCTCACCCCTTTGGCAGAGCCTACCCACTCTGTGGCTGGGGTCCCTGGTGCTTCATTCTAGCTCTGACTTGCCTGCATATCTATTTGAAATGCCTCAGGATCTATAATAACACGCTTATTCAGTCCGTCCAGACCAGTCTGATGGGTTGTTTCAGTAAGCATTGTGATTGGCTGCCGAGACAACCCATCAGAGTGCTCCAGGCAGACAAAATAAGCCTATTATTATTATAGATTAAAGGTTACACAATCTGGTTCATAAGAAACAATCACTTTTGGTAATATAATTAGTAAAACTATGAAGTTTACTGTGTTTCACTGTCAGTAACAAAATTGGAATGCTCTTATGGCAGTATTTTTGTTTTGGCAAAGAGATTCTTTTCACTTGTAAAGAAACTTCCATTTTGTGAACTTGCATTTCACTGCCTGTGAAGTGTAGTTAATAAAGACTATCCTTTTGAGGAAGATTAACAGAATTTTGTAGGAAGGAAGACTAAGACTAGGCGTTGCAATGTGGTTTGCCTAGCATTTTGTGGAAAGTTTGAAATTGGGTACAGTGCTAATTGTCAACAATAGCATTTTTAAATGACACGAGAACAAAATCCTATTGAGTTTTTCATTTTCTGCAGATTTGCATCTGTTTGAACAATGCTGTAATTTTAATACATAAATGTGAGAATTTGGTTTGTGTTTAGATCAGAGATGTAACAAAGTTGTACAAATAACAGTTGACTGTCCTCTTCTGTGGTGTTTTAAGCTACCCACAAGGTGAAAGTTCAGTTGCCAACTTTGCTTCATATATAAAGAATTTTTTTGTTAAATGATTCCCCCTCCAATAGAGAAATCTATTTTAAAGGGAATATAACTCTAGTGTTGATCTTCCAAATCTCTTTCTTAGTTGCAGAACATTATTGTGGTTCAAAAACAGCTTAATGAGAGCAACAGGAATAGCAGATGGTATTCAACATAGACCTAGTCATTACCAAACTAATAAAAATTCATAATGCTCAGGCACCTCTAGCATGATACTTCTATGACCCTGTATTCCCTTATGCCTCTCTTCTATAGATAAGTGTGCTCTGATACAGTATATCGTTTTCGCTTCAGTGCAAAAATGTCAAATGTCAGGCCACACATGAAAGGAGCAACCTAGTGTTCACTCTTCAGTGTAATAGAAATGCTAGTGCCAAAGAAGGTAAGAATGGAAGGTTAAATGACTGATTTGCATTTTAGTTAAAACAAGAACTAGGGTTGCATAAAAATGAAGGTAATGCCTTTGTTTAACACCTACAGGGTATGGTAACAGATTACAATAAAACTGAGTACTCGGCTCAGGTAGAGAATTATACAGAATGCCTTTGAAACTGATGCAAACAAACTCATTCAGAAATAATGACATTCCTTGATTGTACAGTCAAAACTAGATATTATGTAGCTTAAAAGCACAAGGACTTTCATCCTTATTGTATGATTGAAGACAATACAAAAAGACCACCAGCCATTTACAAAAAAAAAGTCTGACCTCCCGGCAAAGTGCCTGAATTATTTAGTATTATTTCTTTTTTCCTATTCTAAGAAGGCTGTAAGATCATCTACATAATAGAATGCAAAGCAGCAAATGATTGTGAGATAGGTCTAGTCTAGCTGATGAAAGGCTTTTCTTTCTTGATTGCATGTGAACTTGCTGGTTAAATTCTTTGCAGGACTGGTCCTTCATGTTCAAATTTCTGCCACTTCAACATTGATTAAAGAAGCATAAGAGAACTTATGAAAGATTTTAGGAACAGTCCACATGAGCAAAGGGGAAAACATTTATTATTCAGCACAGTAGCCCAAGGGCTACCTAATAATCTGTAACTCATTCTAAGATGACTGCTAAATTTTGAACGACTTCCTGTGAAAACAGGGCCTGAGGATTTATGAACACTCTACAATTAAAAAATACATTTTGTTTGTGTTCAGCTACCGTATCATGTGAACTGTGAAAAGAAAATGTTAAAGCAAAAGTGACCAGCATGGGGGAAGGGAGTCCATATAAAGTTTGATTAAACAATAGAAAAAATTTACAAATCCCCTGTTTAAGTCTATTGGATATTTATTTATTTGAAAATCTGCATATTAGCTGACTATTACTGCTACATTGCTAGAATGATGGCAATTTCAAAAAAAATATTCTCATGGAGAAATAATTCTTTTTCATAATCTCTGTTTCTAATGTTTATTGAGTTGAATGACAGTAATTTTTAGTTTGGGTAATTTTTATTACATAGAGGAATTACAAATGGGTAGTCTGAAGAACTGTCTTGATGATTGTTGCATCTTCTGCTAAGCAAACTGAAACAAGTTGGTTCATTAGACATAAAAACCTCAACTCAAGAAAAGATATTGAACTTCCACAGTTTTATATCCAACTCGATCCCAGGTATGAAATTTGATCTTCAGTATTTTCTTTATAACTTGCATTAATTTGTATTGTATGTGAAAAAGGAAACAATTAGATTTAAAAAGCAATCATTTGTTTAGCTAATAAATCCATAGGTGACACTCTCTTTATATGACCACCATCCAAAGTTATTGCAAGGGAAAATACTTCAAAGAAATCAACTGGTAGCCTTCACTAGATTGAAACTAGTGTCACCTTCCCCATTCATGAAGAGATGAGACCATGGACTGGGGTAAACTCTTTTTCACTACATAGATCTGATCTTACTTTGCCACTTCCAGTTGCATGGATCACAATGTTTCTTGCTCTGCTTTTAATTTCCCTTTTCTATCTGTGTAACACTATAGAACCAGCCAGTTCTCCATTATTTGAGCACTACTTCTATTGGATGGGTGTTGTTTGAATTTATTCTTAGGATTATTACAGGGGCTTTCAAATTGCCCTCATGAATGTAGTCTTCAGTAGCAGAAGCAATGACACAGCATTGGTCCCCAGTATAAATCAACTTGACTATTTAGCATAATGAACACGTAAGTGTGCATTTGTAGGATCGCAACCCAAAAGTGCAATGATTATTAGGCTAACTGATCCCATTAGAAGCCCATTGTAAAACTGTAGGAAAAAGGCCATTGTTTGAATGCTCTTTGGCAATTGCACTATAAACCTTTAATCGCAAGAGAGAACAGGTGTGTATCAGTCTAACTCCCTGAACTTGGTGTTCAGGGAGAAAAAATGAAGGGAAATGAGGTTCTTAAAAAAACAGAACAGAAAAAAAGTAAACTTTTTGCACAGAATTTTTGCTTAGAAAGCTAGAATGAAATTGCTGTGGGAGTAAAAGGCAAAAAAGTCACTATAATCTAGCAGATGATATATAAAATCAGAGACCTATCTGTATTCTGAAGTGAGAGACTATTAGTTTCTAGATGCAGAGGCATATTGACACCTGTAAACTCAAGAACCTGCTCCTGCTCCTCGGCATTTAAGGAGGACTCTTACAAAATAAATAGAAGGCAGGTGGTTTACTTAGTCATCCACTGCATCATTAAACCATGTTTTCAGAGTAATTAGGAAGCTACGTAGTTAGTTCATTTGGAAATACTTCCCTTATCCTTTGCTCTTGAATTAAGAGTACTCTGAAAAAGGCATAGGTCTCATGACTGATTCAACCTTGATATAGGCTTTTATCTAAAGCTAAAGACTAGGACTAAAATAGCTACTAATTAGGGGTGGGCAAAATGGGCCATATGTGATTTGGATTTGGATTCGGCCTGAATTGGGGACAGTGATTTGATTAATTGATTTGGATCACTGTCCCTGATTTGATCTGGCCAAATCCAGATCTGAAGATTCAATTTGGACATAGACACAGCTTTAAATAATTTTTCTACATACCTTGAGGTACCAGGTATGACTCATGAATGCTGCAGTGCTGGGGTAGATGGAAAGTAGGCCTGCGTGATTGGTAGCGAACCTGGAAGTGGACTGAAAGTACTTTTGATCCACTTCTGGGTCTGCTGCCGAGCATGCCGGAGTGGGGGGAGGGCATCCCTACCCCACAATCGCTCTGGCTCAGTGATTGCTTGGGTACACAGGGGGTCCCCCAGCGCACTTCCCGGAAGACCTGGAAGTACTTCTGGTCCACTTCCAGGTCTGCTGCCGAGTGTGCTGGGGAGATCCCCATACTCTTGCAGGACACTCCATCTGCTCCACCATCGCAGCATTCAAGAGCTGCCTGGTACCTTGAGGTATGTAAAAAACATATTTAAAGCTGTGCCTATGTCTGAACTGCCGAATTTTTCCAAATCTCTCTGAATAGATTCAGAGGTCTACGTTTCAATTTGGGGAGATTAAAGGGTCTCCTGATTCGATTCAGATTTGGAGATTCGGCCACCAAATCTGGCCAAATTTCCACAAAATTGAATCAGGGACTGAAGCTTCGCACAGCCCTACTACTTATTTGCAAAACCGCTTAAAAAAATTATCTATATAATCGGGTTACACTATATTTAATGATACCTGGAAAAATGTGGCTCAGAAATTTTATAACTTAAAATAATTATCCCAAAACAATTATACTTTTGGTATTTTTAATAGCAGGTGTTTAAGGCTTGTATATCCCTGGAACACCAGAAGTTGTTATATACATAATTTCAAACCTATATGACATGAATGTTTATAAGTTACATAAAGTAAGCTAATAATAACTTTAGAGAAATTGATCTTCTTACTCATAGCTTTAAGGCTGCAGGAGATCCACTGTGATTTGTTTAGGCTGATACTCCTGCATGTAATAGACCTTAAGATTTCCCTGAATGAATTGCCACTTTTGTGTCCAATAGTATTGGCTTAAGTAGAGCAAGAAAAAAAAACAGCATTCACTTTTAGTCTTTCAGTGAGGATGAATTTAGTACAACCCATTCTTAGCTGTTCCAATCGTTATTACGCTCCTGTTTAAAAATCTGTTTTATTTCTATTCTGATTTGTCTAGCATCAACTTGCCTTTTATAATCTTGTTGTTCAGACAGAAAACACTTGAGACAAGTCTTTTTTTTTTTGAGGCACCATTTTAGGCAGTACTCTGACATCAGTCTCATGTCTCCATCAAGTTTCATTTCCATATTTGAAAAGGAATGGTTTTGTGTGGCAAAGGCACTAGGAAAATGCACTAAAATTGGGTCTTTCTGGGGGGGATTTACCCAAAGATTTCATGACAACTCCACTACCGCAATCTTCATTTGGATAGTTGAGTGAGATTTGTTTCTTCCTCCAGTCCTGTTCAACAGCTACTCAGTCAACTGGTCAGGTGACATGCATTCAAGTGCCAGGAATATGCAAATTGCAATTCTTGCTTTGGTCATTCTTCATCATCATGGTTGTTAAGATGGGGATTTCCTGGACATGGTCAGCTAATAAATGATTGAAGCTGAACCCAAACAAGACAGAAGTGATATTGACAGGTGGAATTTGTAGTCAGAGGTCTACATAAGACCTTTACTGAACAGTAGACTAATTAGATGCACAGTAAACATCTTGGCACCTACACACATGCCCCTGTTAGGTTGGAGTAAACTAATTTATTGTGCAGCAGGATAGTATTTGTAAATATAAGTACTATCTTCCAAACTCTACAGCAGTGCACATGTAGATGCTGCCCTGGCTGGCTGGGGCACAGCATTTCAATGCAGGGGCTGCCTGCCAGCTAGCCCCATGCTGATGCACCCTCATGCCCCAGCTGGCCCCTCCACAGCATGATGAGCCAAGGGGAGCAGCCCTGGGCAGGCTGACCCTTCAGGCCCCTGCTAGCCAGGGCTGCTCCAACCCAGCTCAATGTGCTGAGCTAAGTGCACACTTAATTGGCAGTAAACTCCAGAATTTATTGCTCTTGCATTTACATTCAAATGGTGCACCCAGGAGCAATAAACTCCAGAGCAATAAAATCCAGAGTTTATTGCTTTGCAGTAATTGCCCTTGTAGATGTGCTCAGAATATAATTTTCTTTGGTTGAAGATGCATATCCACAATTGTTAGTTCTTAGGTTAACAGGGGAACAGCACTTCAGAAGTGCTTCAGGGTTCTTGGCAAATAAGTTATGAGATAGTTTTACTTCCAGAATTTAAATATGAGTGAAAAAAAATTGGACAAAGCTAAGAAAATTAAAAAGTAAAAATCTATCTGAAATTTCTGTTCTGTTGGATTTTTTAAAATGATACTTGATTAACTTTATCTGAGTGTAATTCAAAAGCCACAGAAGTTCCTGAAAAGACCCTCTACTAATTTAAAAACTGAAGAATCAGGCTATGTGTGTGTTATATTTGAAAAAATGTTTCAGGGCAAAGTTTAAGATTTTTCTACCATGTGACATTTTTGATAAACCTATTTAACTTTAATTGAGATCATCATATAAATGTTTCAGCTTTTTCACTGTATCAAATTAGCACCTTGCTGCAGCAGATAAATGAAGGCTGACATGTTGATATTTGCAAGAGCTCATCAAGTGCCTGACAGAGATGTAGGTTGTCATAATGAACTCATGAACCGCAATATCGTAACTATAATGACTGTCAGGGTAAATTAAACTAAGGTTTATGTTTTGATCTGTTATATGATGATTCATTTAAAAAAATAAAATATTGTAATGCCAGTTTCTTTCAAAAAAGTAAAATATTGTCAAAGTCACCTAAGGCTGTGGATGGATGCTCCTATTTCTTGGTACAGAAATTAAAATAATAAGTAGGATGCATAACTTTAATTTTACTCTTAGCTACCTTTTAATATTTTGTTGAAACATTTCTTAGAAACATAGTACCTCCTTTGTAAAGACCTAAATATCTCTTAACTTTTTACATAATAGAAAGATGCTTCATGTATTACATGGTCAGGCTAATATAAATGCTGACTTAGATCTATAGATAATCTGCACTACAGGATTGCTGTGCTTTAGGCAGTGGTGACATATAGGGGGTGCATGGGGGTACACACGCACCCCCAAAAGCACGGGTTCACCCCCGACTGACCGCACTCACCACTTAGGCGATGAGCAGGGGGCAGGTGGGAGTGCCAGTGCTCCCCCTGCAAGCACTGGCTGGGAAGTGAAGTGCTGTTGCACTCCCATAAATAGCTGCAACTGGAGCGATCGGCTGATCCACTGCAGCCACTCCTGGAAGCAGCTGCAGCGATTGGCTGAAGCAATTTGCCACTTTGCAATCAACCACTTTGCAATTGGCCTCAGGGGGACGCCCCCACCACCCGGTCAATGGTATTGGCCGTGAGGGGACTGCCCCCACTGGTTGCTGACTGGTTGCTGGAGGGGGGGCACATGCTCCTCCTCTGGCAGCACCAGTTTCTCGTGCCTTTAGGAATCATGCCCTGTTATCTTCAGTAGGTTTTCATATGGATGCAGTATTCCAGTCATGCAGACCACAATGCAGAATTTAAATGGCAAAGGCTGACTTTTCCTTACACTTCTATTGACTTCAGAAGTGTTATTTTTGATGTACACTGATGTTAATAAATGGATAATCAAACCTGAACGTTTGCTGTAAGCATATATGTGTTGAAGTAGTCTAATGAATCTATACCTCTGTTAAAGTTCAAGGGAATGATTTGAATCATATGGGTAAACCAGCTCCTGCTACCAATTATGAAGAGAATTGAAATGTGCTATAGTAATTTTGCTAATTACCTCTTTGGAGGAAGCAATCAAATTATATGAACTGTGTGGTTCCTGGCTTGATGTCTATAATAGACAATTCCTTCTAATTAAGAAGTAACTTAGTCCTGTCTTAAATGTTTATTGGAAAATGAATCGAAGATTTTTATCTGATATTTACTGAAAAAGTTAATTGCAGTAATGCTAAAAAAAATAAAAACATAAAATTAGCACATGAAAAACGTCTTTCATGTGATAGGTTAGAAGGAAGTGAGGTCAGCTCTTTATTGAGCTCTGAGGCCTCTTGCTTCCTTCTCTTCAACTGATGCTGCTATGCCATTTGGCCTCTTAACCTGCACTCAAATGAAATCTTCATTCTATTGGTCTTACATGCTTACCTGTTCCTCAGTATTGTAGTATCTGAATACCTCACAATCTTTAATGTAGCTACCCCTACATCTTTTTTTTTATTGTTACCCTGCTGTCTAAATAGGGAAACTGAAACAAAGAGAAACAAAGGTTCAGATGATCAAAGGTATTTAAGTTTCTAAATAAGATCCTAGTGAGATTTCAAAAGTATGCTTTTCCAAGTAGCATTAGGAGCTTTTTTGCAGAGAGGGGTTTAAGGTGTCTAATGTTTGAGGACCCACTGCAATTTTTCAAAGCTCCTCACCCAATTGCTGTCTGACCATTTAGACACCTAACTTTCTGTCTGTGGACTTGCACAAAATAATCTAATTTCTAGTAATTGAGCCATATCTCATGCCTGTGCTCTGGTGAGATTCTTAAACTAGGCATTTGCTTATGCAGCCCTTATTCCTCTTGCAGGGCTGATCTGGTAGATCTTCTTAGAGCACAACTACTGGGAAAGATAGTTAGGGATAAGAATTTTCAAGGCTGATTGATCTGTTTGCTATGTTTAGATAGTCCAATTTCCTGAGAAGTGAGAGCGCCACTTTACAAATCTTCACTTTGCCTAGTTTAGAGCTAGGACTCAAACTCAGGTCGCCTACATCCTAAGAGAATGTCCTAACACCTAACTACTATGATATTATCTGTTCTAGAGAAAGCTGTTTTCTGTCTCCTGATATTAATCGGCTAGCTCAGGGCTCAGCAAATCTACAGCCCCCAGGATGGATCCAAACCAGCATGGAAAATTGATATTGTGGAAATGTGCCAGGCCACTCATTCCCCCCATAGCACTCCGCTCCACTGCAGAGTCTGCTGTTCCACAGACTGTGCTGAGAGTACCTGAAGTCATCTGGCCATTCCAGGGAAAAGAAGCTTCTGACCTGCAGCCATAGCTGGGTTACAGGCTCTGACCTGTGCCAGCAAAAGGCTGCCAATACCTGGCTTAGATCATTAGAAGACTTAGGTGCTTACAATTACATATTGCAATGTTTAACTCTTGGGGGACTGAACCCCAGAATGGAATGAATTCTCTAAATGCTATACATTCTAATTAAGGACTGTCAGCTTTGTGCTGCAAACAATTCCTGCATTAAAGCATACACAATTTACTAGTTACATGCCAGATCTCTTGGATTTTTGGCAGAATAAGAGAGGCTTTGTTTGACTCATTGAAGTGGAATACATACTTTATTATAAGAACTAAATGAAAAACTAACTCATTTAAGTGTTTACCATTTCATTTCAGGACTAGGGCATATACTTGTTTTGGTCCTCTCTGGAAAAAGCTATAGTGGCAGGCAAAGAAAATCTTTCTGGCCATTCTCAAATTTTTTCTTTTGAATGAACCATGTGAAATCTTTTGTTCCTCATCTTAACTGTACCCCTGCTCCCATAGAAATTGATCAGTTTCCAACCCCATCTACTTCCAATACTGCCACAGAAATTCTGTTTTCCAGCTTGTCTCTAAGGTAGCTTTCCTCCCTCTATTTGTCTCCCTCTGTAACCTCATTTTAATATCATATCTGTGGATCTGAAATGGAAGTGAGAAGTCTGGTGGATCAGAAGAGTAAAGCAGACTACATTGAACTCCTGGAGTTAGCTTTGTGGTAAATGAGGAGCAGGCATGCATTTTCAGCACTGAGGGCTGTTTTTGGAAGAACTATCTGGTAGAGTCTATGATTGTAAGCACTGATTTGGAGCTTTGGGATCACAAACAAAACACACATGCCAAGGGCTAGGAACTGGTTTCATAGATTTCATAGACATCAGGGCTGAAAGGGACCTTGGAAGATCATCAAGTACCCAGCCCAGTGCCTCAGGGTAAGGAAGTTAGCCAGGGTCAAAGGATCCCAGCAAGATAAACACCCAGATGTTTCTTAAAAGAGTTCAGAGTAGGTGCTGGCACCACCTCTGGAGGGACTCTATTCCAGGCCTTGGGGGCTCAGACAGTAAAGAAGTTTTTCCTTATGTTCAGCCTAGAATGGTCTTGGAGGAGTTTATGACCATTGGACCTTGTCATCTCTTGGAGCACTCTGGTGAACAGGTGTTCCCCAGATCCTGATGTACTTATAGGTTGCCACCGGGTCACCTCTGAGCCTGTGTTTTTCCAGGCTGAAGAGTCCCATGGCTCTTAAAGTTACCCAGCTTCCCACTCCAAGTCTTAAATATTTCAATTTCAGTAAAATTACATTGAGGCAAATTTTTATTTCTGCCTGGGAGAAATTTTACAATCTTTACATTTCCTGTGCCTGAGGAAGGGTGCGTGCACCTGAAAGCTTGCAAACAATTTTTTTTTTTTGCAACAGTCTAGTTGATCTAATAAAAGATATAATCTCTAGCATACTGACTGTATTGAGATGACAAGGATTCCAAAAATAGAAAATGCCAATATTATGGCTATGCAAGCAAATTTTAATTTGGCTTCCTTATGCATATGCATTATGGTACTGTCCTTAACTTACTCAATCATATACTACTGCCTTTCTCCTCAGCCAGGAACCTGGCTTCATGGCAGCCTATAAGTACATAAGAGGTGTACATCAGGATCTGGGGGAATGTCTATTCACCAGAGTATCCCAGGGGATGACAAGGTTCAATCATCACAAACTCCTGCAAGACCGTTTTAGGCTGGACATAAGGAAAATCTTCTTTATTGTCCAAACCCCCAAGGCCTGAAATAGATTCCCCCCAGAGGTAGTGCAAGCACCTACTCTTGACACTTTAAAGAAACATTTGGACGCTTATCTTGCTGGGATCCTATGGCCCTAGCTATCAGGGGGGCTGGACCCATTGATCTTATAAGGTGTCTTCCAGCCCTAATGTTGATGAAATCTATTAATTCAGTGCATCTTTGCATAGTGAGGTAAAATCCAGGGTTAGTGACTGAAGTACTCTAAATTGATTATGGTGGTGTACAATAACTTTTCACAGTATAAATGAGTACATGAAATGGAGCAGACGAATCTGACTTGCTGTTTCTAAATGTCCTACCAACAAGAACAATAAGCAAGGGTCTGAACCCAAACTCACTGAAGTCAGTGGGCTTCTCCATTGATTTCACTGTTGTTTGAATTAGGTGTCAAATGAATAATTACTAGTGTAAAAATGTACTGTTATTGTCTTTGGAGACCCATTATAGGACAGTAATGTTCTATTCCTTTTGAAAAAAGTCATCCTTTATAGTAGACTAATACAGGTCTTTCACCTTGGGCTTATGAGAGAGAAATCAATCCCTGACTTAAATTGAAAGGCTTTCTTTTTATCTGTCTCAGTAATTAGCAGTAATTTACAATGATTACTGGGATTTCCTTATTTCAGTGGTAGCAATATACATCTGCAGGCTACTACTTCCAATCTAAATCTTCCTTTATTTGCTTATCAATTTTTTTTATTTTTAGTCTTGTATGGCTTTTGGATGGACAATTTAACCTATAGTAAATAGACAGGTTAAGAATATGATATGGCAATTATGCAATATTTTACTGGCCCAGCGTTATAGCTGGGAGAGATGTTAGATAAGCTTTCAGGTATAAAATATCCTTCCTCAGGTCTGTTCCCTCTGTTAATCTCTCTTGCTACCTAGGTATTCTTTGGATCTTAATAGCTATGCTGGTATGTCAGCATGATTATGTAAAGAACTCCAAGGACAAGGATCCATTCACTTGACAATATGACCAAGGGGTTGTTTTTGTCTTAAAATTACACAGAGGTAGTATGTTTAAGGCAATGACATGTAGATGAGTGGGAGTCATTTTTTAGGTATATATTCCAATAAAGTGTGGAGCTGTATTTAATAATGTTTGTACTCTCTCTCTCTCTCCATTAAGGAAAAATAGAGCACTTAACTGTTATTTATTAATACTAATGCAGTATCAAAAAACTCTCTAGCAGCAAAACCTGTGACAATGGACATTGAACACCCCCAAAAGGAGAAACTAGGCAGGATTTAGTGCTTCCTAGAGTTGTAAATACTTGCAGAAGCAACCTTCACAGGCCTTCCCAGGAAGCTGCCCTTCTGTGTCCCTGTGCCAGCTTCTTTTTCACCTCATGTCAAGGTCACTAGGAATCATGCTGCCATCAGCTGGCTTATTTTGAAGTTGCTCACTTGTAGCCAGAAACAATCTAATTTTATTCATTGTTTTCTTACTACAGATATAGCTGCTAGTCCAGAAGCACAAAGCAGTGATTAGCTTGTGTTGTTTGTAGTCGAAAGAGGGAGACTATCAACCCCAAATAAATGTTTAAAATACAGGGACCATCTATTCGACATAACCTCCATTTACTGCAGGGACAACTTTTTACACTTCAGGGCTAGGTACAGACATTATATATAAACCAGTATAAGTGATCAGAAACAGGTCTAAATCTGTAACGGAACAAAAGTCTAGTCCACATAGATCCATTTCAAAATGGCAGAACCTGATTTAAGACAGATCCAGATGGATGTAGTATCAGATTTAATTAGTTTAGGTTAGTCCAGTCTATCAAACTTCTGTTCCAGATACCCGCCCAACTCAAGCTAAGTTGCAGTGCACTGACATCTCAGGATGATTTGTGGGCCTCAGGGCAGGTGGGCTAGCCTCCACCAGTGCTCTTCTGCTCCAGCCGAGCCAGACCAGCTTCACTCCACCCCCAGGCTGTCATAAAGCAGAGGCACCAAAGCCTCTGCTCTACAGCCCAGATGGCCAGGGGCATAGGGGAAGGGGGGACAGAGATCCTTGTCCCAGGCAAACCAGCTGGACTCCACCCCCCCCCTCCATAGTGAAGCCCAGATCCAGCATGGGCATGAGTGCAGAAAGCTGGGCTGGGGCGGGGGGAGGTAAAGCAGGGTACTCTGTTTTCCCCCTCACTCACTCACCCACTCCCCTCAACTCAAAGGCCAGGTCTGGTATAGGGGTGGGACTGGGGTGATCACCCAGTTGAGGAAAAGTCCCCACTGCTCATCTCCATCACCCATCCTGAGCTGAGCTGAGCTGAAGCTGAGAGGCTGGTTCTGGCATGGGGGCAGGACTGGAGTGATCACGCAGTTGGCTGCAAGTGAGGAAGCTGGACTGGGGCGGGGGACTCAGTAGGGGGGCCCTATGTTGTGCGGACCCCAGCTGGAGACTGGGGCCAGGGTGGGAGAGTCCCCCCTCATCTGCCCCCTTCTAGGGCCACCATGGTGACCAACTCTGGTAGCAGAGGACTGGGTTCAGGGGAGGGTCTACTGTGACTGCAGAGTGTGAGTTGTATGCCTGACAGCCAACCAGGAATGGCCCTTCTCAGCTGGGCTCAACTGTCCAGCACACTGGGAGGTATCTGATATTTGGGAGTGCCCCTGCCTTTTGGCCTGGCTAGTGCAGCCATTTGCCTGCCTTCCCCCTCTGCCCCCCCCCGCCCACTCCAAGGGTGAATGTGATTTCCCTTTGCTCTTGAACCAGTCTTCACAGCTTAGAGAAATCCACAAAGGTTGAACTGTTTCTGTTTGCACTTAGTGTAGAAGTGTTTTATAAGTCTAAGAGTTAAGTTGTAACTGACAAAAATGATTTAACTGTAATTGGAAAAGGGGTGACTTCATCAGATGCAGGATAATCAGTCTAGCCAGTCAAAGTATTTTCGTAGCTGAATTTCAGTAAGGGGCTCTTGGGTATCCACATAGACACTGGTACGCTGAATGAGTCTATATTACTACATGGAAATCTAAGTGAAATAGCAGATGGTCTCTGAGTCTACTATCTTCTCCCTTGGCCTCAGCCTAAAACCTGTAAAAGGAACACTTGGTGGGGGGCAGCTTCCATGGAGTCTGAGGAGCGTAACCTTGCTATGGAGATAAAAATAAATAAATCATTCTGCAGGGGGAAATTTCACCCAAATAGCACCTTTTGTTTGCAGACAGGAAATGAGAAAAGTCTTGTTTAATTTGTTATTAATAAAAGTCCCAGATGTACAGGAGAGCATAGGCAATTCTGTCTCAAAGGTCGGTCAGCCCAACCCGACAGGCATCCAAAGCCCCTCCCTGCTTCTGCCATAAGCTTGCTTTCACACACACACATGTACAGCATGATGCAATTAAACTGTAAAAATGGCCAATTTTCATCAAGTGTACAAGCACTCCAAAATCCCAGTTCTCTGGATTGCACCTTGAGTTGTCATTTGCTTCTGGGTAGGATGATTGTAAAATGCCAGCACTGGAGTCAATAAATAGAGAATTTTAACTTGGGAGTACTTTGTACCTACAACATTAGAGGTTACACAAGGTTTCAGGTATTAGAGATGGGACCTGAATTGTTTGACTTGAGTGAGATGAACTGAGTTTTTGTGCTAGAGAGAATTCAAAATACAAACAAGAGCTACCTTTTCTTTTCACAGGTGTCCTTTTATTTGCTCACTTCCATTATGCTGTATAAGTTCCTCCACTTATGCTGTCTTCCAATAACTTTAATGAAACCTGTATGTGAACCAAGGGCCTGAAATGTTTAATATTGACAGTTATGAACAGCAATTCTATGGCAAAGTCCTTTGCTACCGATGGGAAGGAGTCCTCTTATAATGCACTCAAAATGCCCAGAATGTTTTAATAGGAGCTCCATCCATCCAGCTGCTTGTCTCACAAAACATTATAGTAATTTAGATCCTTTGAGAGGTGATGCCAAAGAAAAAAGAAGATCATGCAGAATTCACTCTCCACAAAATAATAATCAAAGAAGAACTTCTCAGGAGGTGGGTTTTTTGCCAAGCTGTCACACATCTTCTAAATCTATAGCCACTCTGCAGGAATTGTGTTGTCTTGTCTGATTCCATTCACCAGATTTATATTAGCTGCATAAATCCCAGATATAGCCAGATCTAAGAAACAACAGGATTTCTCCTGAGAAGCTGCCTTTAACAAAAGTGAAAATGTCAGCAAGGTTCTGTCATTAGTGCTTTAAAGAATGATTATAGGACATGAGCTCATTCTAACTAGAAAAAAGAAAATTAAAATATCTGAAACTGAAATAGCTTTCATATAAGGTAAAACCAGGGTTTCTAAATAAAAGTTGTCTATGCAAAACCAATCTCTACAATTGCATGTATACATGTTGTCTATTTAATGGGTAGAATAGACATATAGCTATGTAAAGTGAATGGAAAATTTTGAGATATTCTGGTATCTTCTTGGAATAGGTAGGGATAGCTACACAACTGCAGGGCAGTGAAGATTCAGCCATGAAGTGCCTTGCCTGGGGAATTTATAGATTAATATGAGCTTATAAAATAAGGTGAAGAGACAATGCCCAACCAAGAAGATTATTAATGAGATGACCAAACCAGAAAAAAAGGAAGAGCACTTTTGAATAGTCATTTTTTCCTTTGATAGATTTCATAGATTGTAAAGGGCTGGAAGGAACCTCAGAAGATCATCGGGACTAGCCTCCCTGCACCAGGCAGGAAAGACAACTGGGGTCAGGTGACTCCAGCAACGTGACCATCCAGTTTTCTCTTGAAGATTTCTAGTGTAGGTGATTGCACCACCTCTGGGGGGAGTTTATTCCAGTCTGGGCATCCTAACTGTGAAGAAGTTTTTCTATGAGCTCTGATCGTACAGGTGTCCCTTCTCTGAACTCTCTCAAGCTTTACCACAACTTTGTTAAAGTGCAACACCCAGAACTGGATGCAGTATTCCAGCTGCAGTCTTACCAATGCCAAGTAGAGAGGAAGAATCACTGCCTTAGTATTGCTGGAGATGTATAGATTGATCCATGCCTGAGTATTATTTTCCCAGCTGGCTACAGCATTGCACTGCCAGCTTATAATCATACTGTGCTCTATTATTACCCCAGGTCCCTTCCATTCATGGTGCTTGTCGGTTTAGCACCACTATGCCTGTAGGTGTGTAGGGGATTGTTTGTCCCCAGCTGGAGCACCTTTCTCAATGTTGAACTTCATCTGGTTCTGATCCGCCCAACTTGCCAGGCTTGCTAGGTCCACCTGTATCTGTAGCCTATCTTCAAGCATGACCATGCTTCCCCGTAACTTGCTGTCATCTGCAAACTTGACCAATAAGCTCTTCACCACCATATCCAGATAATTGATAAAGAAATTGAAAAGCACTGGATCAAGTACGGATCCCTGAGGGACACCACAGGCCACTTCTCACCAGGATGACACAGATCCATTCATTAGAACTCCCTGGGTCTTACCCCACAGCCAGCTTCCTGCCCACCTAACTGTCGAGCAGTTAAGCCCACAATCCTCCAGTTTTCTCATGAGAACATTGTGGGATACCAACTCAGAGTCTGTTTGGAAGTTGAGGTATATAATGTCAATCTCCTCTCTCTTATTGAGGTGGTGAGTTACCTAATCACAAAAGGAGATGAGGTTGGTAAGACAAGACCTGTCCATGATGAAGCCATGCTGGCTGCCATTCAGAATCTGACCTTCTGCAAGCCTATTGAACATAGACTGCTTAATGAATTTTTCCAGGATTTTCCCTGGGATAGAAGTTAGGCTAATTGGTCTGTAGTTACTTGGGTCCTCCCTCCTCCCCTTCTTGAAGATGGGCACAACACTGGCCCTTTTCCAGTCCTCAGGGACCTCTCCAGAGCTCCATAAGTTTTGGAATAGCTTCACCAGCAGTTCCATGATGACTTCGGCTAGCTCCTTCAGTATTCTCAGATGAAGTTCATCTAGTGCTGCTAAGTTTTTTTAATTGATCACACACCAGTTCTACAGCAAGAGTAAAAAAGCAGTCATTCCTACTCTGCTCATTCTGCACTGTATCTGGCATGATTTTCCCCTTAGCCCAGTGAAATACTGAAGCAAAGTAGTAATTTGGGAGTTCAGTTTTCTTCTGTGTGCTGGTAATCATCTGTCCTGAGTTGTTGAGCAATGACCCCACACTCCCATTTGTTTTCTTCCTTTTCCCTACATTCCTAAAGAAGGATGTGGGGATTGTCCTTGATTCCTGTTGCTAATTTAAGTTCAGTTGCTGCCTTAGCCCTTCTAATCTGTTCCCTACAAGTGCCAGCCATTGTTATATAGTCTTCCTTGGGGCCTGTCCCAAGCTTCCATTGTTTGTATGCCTCTTTCTTTTTTCTTAAGAGGACAATGATTTCCCTGTTCAGCCAAGAGGGCTTTCCAGTTCTTATGTTACCTTTTCTCTGCATGGGAATGGATTTCCTTTATGCTTCAAGGATCATATCCCTAAGAAATGATCACCCTTCATGCCTTCCTTTCACCTTTGGTCCCTAGTTCCCCAGAACTTCCCCTACTAGTGACCTGAGATTGTTGAAATTTGCATTTTTTAAGTCCAGAACTTCAGTTCTGCTATCTGATTTGTCTGCCTTGTGATGAACAGTCATTGTGATGGTTTCATGGCCGCTGTCATCCAGGCTACCCTCTATGTTTAAGTTGGTCGGTCTCCTTTGGCCAGGACCAAGTCTAGAACAGTGTTACCTCCTGAGCCACGAAAAGCTCTTTGATGCAGGTCAGGAAGGAACGCAACCTATCTGACTTGGCCGAGTGTTCTTCTCAAGTGATGTCTGGATAGCTGAAGTTGCCCACTATGACCATATCCTGTGCATGCACAGCCTCTGCCAATTTGTGGGCAAACTCTAGATTGAGTTCCTCCCCCTGGTTTGGCAGCCTGTAGTATACACCTACAGTTAAGTGTCTCTCACCATGTCCCCTACTGCAGTTTGATCCAGAGGGTTTCAAGCCATTCTTCTTTGGAGCCGATGTCAGCCTCCAAGGAGGTATACTGCTCCTTCATTAGAAAGCTATTCCTCCACCTTTCTTCCCCACTCGGTCTCTTCTATGCAGGGTGTAGCCCTTTATGGCTATGATCCAATCATGTGAGGAGTCCCACTAGATCTCCATAATCCCTACTAGATCATAATGCCCACTAGAGAGTAGAAGGGCTAGCTCCTCCTGCTTTTTCCCCATGCTCCTGGCATTAGTGTACAGGTACCTGAGTCCTTTGGCTGAAAGTCTCAACTTCTGTCATTGATTTTATAGGTTTCATAGACATTAGGGCTGGAATGAACCTCGGAAGATCTTTGAGTCCATCCCCCTATCCCAGGGGCAGAAAGTCAGCAGGGGTCATAGCATCCCAGCAAGATAAACATCCAAATGTCTCTTGAAAGTATTCGAAGTAGATGCTTGAACCACCTTCAGTGGCAGTCTATTCCAAACCTTGGGGGCTCAGACAGTAAAGAAGTTCTTCCTTATGTCCAGCCTGAAATGGTAATGGAGGAGTTTGTGACCATTCAATATAGTCACCCTTGAGGTGCTCTGGTGAGCAGATGTTCCCCCAGATCCTGGTGAGCACCCCTGATAAATTTATAGGTGGCCACCAGATCAAACCTGAGCCTGCTCTTTTCCAGGCTGTAGTCCCATAGCTCTCAGCCTCTCATCATAAGGTTTTCCTGCCCTCTGATCATACACGTGAATCTCCTCTGGGCTCTCTCAAGCTTCTCCACATCCTTTTTGAATTGTGGAGCCCAAAACTGGATGCAGAACTTCAGCTGTGGCCCCACCAAGACCGAGTATAATGGGAGAATGGGATTTGCTTCAGAAGCATCTATGCATGCAATTCAGTTTTTTGCTTGCTTTGCTAGTTGCAGCATCACACTGAAGGCTCATGTTCACCTTGTGGTCAATCATGACCCCCAAGTCCCTTTCATCCATAGTACTAGCCAGCATAGCACTGCTGAGCCTATAAACATACTGTGGGTTTTTCTTCCCAAGGTGGAGAACCTTGCATTTTTTGGTGTTAAACACCATCAGGTTCTTGTCCACCCATTTCCTGAGCCTGTCAAGGTCAGCCTGGATTGTCCTGATGTCCTCAGGTGTGGATGCTTTACCCCAAAGTTTGATGTCATCAGCGAACTTGGCTAGTCCGCTTATAACTCTAATGTCCGCATTACCTGGCTCAGATTCTTCCACTGCCGCCCTAGGCACAGGAGGGCAACATGCTACACTTGGTACATGCTAACTGCACTTAGAACACTAGCATCTGAGTGTTCAAGCAGTGAAGCACATGCTTAGTGCCATTGTAATATAATAAAGTACAGCCTTTTCTGGCAAAGAGTGTCTTGAGAACATATTACCTAACATGAATTGAGCTAATGTTGGACTGCTCCACTGAGGCAATATGATCAGGAGACTCTGGTGCGGTGGGGCAGTGGAAAACTGTCAAATCTATTTTTCCAGCTTCTAGCCTCTTTACTACAATGGGATCTTGAAGCAGCAAGGCTCCAATGCTATGGAGAGGAGTGTAGACCTGGCAAACAGCTTATTAGTAAGCATTGGTATGCCACGGCTCAGACAACGTGCTAAATTGTATTAAGGCTTACCATTATGATCTATATATAGTGCATGCTAAGTGCAATGAGGCTCTGAGATGAACAAGGGTATAAAGAAAGATGGCTAAAAGAGGAAGGAGGAGCATATCCAAGGAAAATCTTATGCGGACCATGTTGAATGCCCCTTGAAGAAAGAGTAGAAACTAGGTCAGCCCTGAGGTAGCCTTAGTGTGCACTGGGAACCAAACCATCTTCTGATTTTTAGGAAGTACAGGCTGCTTTCCATATGTCCCTGTACTGGTGGTCTGTCCTCTGGATTCCCTTGCTAATTCTGAGTCTTGTTAAAAGACTGAAGAAAATCACACAAAGAGCATTCCCCACCCTAGGCAATAGGCTTAATACCTCTCTTCCATTGTGAGGAGAAAAATAGGCTTAATACAATATAGATATTGTGATTAAAATGCCCAGAAGAGCATATGACATATTGTTGAAGAAATTCTGAAAGACCCATTTACAGGAAATGATTGCTCAAAGATGCTAAGCCTATAATCTGTCACTAAGAAAGAAGCATCTGTCATTTGTGGTGTGCATTGCAATGCAGAAGGGTCATGGGTCTTTTGAGTACTATCCAAACTGATTGAATCTCTTATGATAATTAAGCTGGATGTTTTGGAAGAAAGTTATGCAGTTAATGTGCAAGGAGGGGTTGTTTTTATTTATTGTTTGTATTTGTCTTTAAGGCTAACTTGTGTCTCATACCTTCAAAGCCTAGAAATATCATGAAGTTAGCCAAACTCAGGAATTCTATACCCAAATGCTTTACTTCCCCAAATCCAAAGGGCTTTTGGTGTTGTGCATGAAATAGAATAAATTAATTCAAGGAAAACATAGAATATAGCATCTTTTGATGGAAGTTTTAATATTAACATAAGATGCATTTCTAGGGTTAGATAAGCCAGTAAACAATTATTCAATAGCTAAGAAATCCTTACACTGCAGTTTTATTTCCAGTAACTGGTGGCAGAGTTGTGCTGCTACCCAGCATGTCCGCAGATAGCAGGCAGTGGAATGACTTTCAGGGTAAGTTAGCTATGAAATAAGCAGGTAACTAACAAATAAGCAGTCATGGACCAAGCAGCAGCAGCACCACCAACATGTGGTGCTCACAGCAGATGGTAATGCTTTTCCTCCTGAAAAGCCATGTATGCTCTCATGTTGCTGTGACATGAGAAGTACAGTTTGCCACTTAAATTGCCAGCGCCCAGCAATGGGTTTACAAGTCCTCAGCAGCAAAGCAGACAGAAGAAGAAGTTTGAATCTCCATGGCTGCATAGGCAGATGAGAGCTGCAGCAGAATGATATCTCCAAATATCTTGGCCGCCTTGTCATTGGATCAAGGTCCCATTCTGTCAAAAAACAATGTGGAACCTGATATGCAGCAGCTTCTCTGATATGAAAGAAATTATGTACAGGCATCTTTGATGGAAATGGCTTTAGCCCATTCTTCAAGCCCTTCAGTGATCAGTTAGTGATAATGGGAACAGGATGTTGAGGCCTGGAGCTGTTAATCATGAGCTGGCACAAAGGCAGCTGTTACAAGATGGTCATTGAGCACTTAGACAAGGTAATCAGGAGTGTGATTTGGTGGCTGTAACTGTCTGAGCAGCCCTTTTTAGGATTTGCTGTGCTCACTCCACATGGGGGGCTAGAAAAGGTGTCCTAAACAGGATGCCTAACTTTTTTCTAACTAGATAACTGCATTCAGTGGGATCACCTTTACTACAGCTGAACTCAGTGAAGGCACACGATCAGCTTTGAGACCTGGAACATTAGGACTCTCATGAACAATCCCAGAGCATCACATTGCAATCATGGTTCAAACTCAGGTGGCACAACATTGACATCACTGTACTGAGCAAGACCTGGTGAGTGGGAGATGGACAGCTCCAAGAACAAGGAGACAGCTATACCCTTTTTTTGGAAGGGTAAACAGGAAAGAAAACACTGACTTCACCAAAATGACTTTCCAATTAAGAATGAACGAGTTCCAATTGGAACTGGCTTTCCAATTAAGAATGAAGCATGAAATAAGTTCCCTATTGGGCTTAAGGAGTGCCTCATGACTTTGTCTCAAATTGACAGGGAGCCAATACTCCAATGACATCAACACATATACCCTGAGTTTTTATGCCACTGCCGAAACCAAGGAGAAATTCTATGCCAACCTTGACCTTGTCCTTTATGAATTTCCAGAGGAAGTCAGGCTTATTCTGCTCAGTGATTTCAATGCCAGAGTCAGAAGATACTTGAAACTTTGGAATGGAACAATTGGCAAGGAAGAAGTGGGAAAATTCAACTCCAGTGATACCCTTGTCTTGACTGAAAGATCAGAACATGGACTCGTCATCACCAACACCCTGTTCCACCAGCAAAATAGGTACAATATATCATGGCAACACCTGTGATGTAAGCACTACCAGTTGATTGACTACATCATCATTTGTGCCCAGGATCACAAAGATGTCCACATCACTCGAGCTATGGTAGGAGCTGAAGATTGCTGAGCCAATCACTGACTCATCCACTCTGTTATGTCACTCAAACTGGCTCCCAAATAATGGCTGCAGCAGAACCAGTGTTGATGGAAGTTCAATGTTGAAAAACTCTAGGACCCATTCAAATGAGATCTTTTCTACTAGTGCCACAACTAAAAACTAGTGAATTCCAATCAACAACAATGGAAGAATGTTAGCATTGCTTGTGGTGCCTTCAGGTCCACTGTCATCAGCACCTGCGAAGAGACACTTGATTCTCTACCAGGAAACATCAAGACTGGTTTGATGAGAATGACTGGGAGATCCAAAAGTTGATTATCAACAAGCATATAATCTTTCATGTTTGGCAGAATGACACTAATTCCAAGCAAAAGAAATTGAAGCACCAACAAGTCAAGGCAGAGGCTGAAAGGAAGACCCATGATATGAAAAACAGATGGTGGGAAGACCAGGCTAAGGAGATTCAACATCTCACTGACATACATGATACGTACAGTTTTTCAATGTCACCAAAGCCATCTACAGCCTGAGCACTCAGGGACCAAGCCCCTTGAGACCTACAGGCACAAGATCTGATCAAGGAAAGGAGAGCCATCATCACCTGTTAGAAGAAACATTTTGAACACATTCTCAATCAAGACTCTGCTGTTAATAAGAGCGGGCTCAATTCAGTCTCACAAGACCCAGTCAGAGACTATCAGAATACTTCCAATCTTCAATGAAGTCAGGAAAGCCATCAAGCAAATGAAGAATGACACAGGATTTGGACCAGATCAAATCCCTACCAAAATCTTCAGTTGGGGGCAGAGGGGGAGAGGGGGAGAGAGGAGCTTTCATCACAGTTCCATGTCCTCATCTTAAGGATCTGGAATAATGAGGAAGTCCCAGATGACATCATGGACTCCATGATCATGATAATCTTCAAGAAGGGAGACAGGTCCAACTGTGGACATTACAGAGGGATTGTCTTGCTCTCTACCACAGGAAAGATCATTGCAAGAACCATCCTGAACTATCTCCTTCCATTTGCTGAAGAGCTCCTTCCTGAATCTCATTGTAGGTTTAAGGCATCAAAAGGGACAACTAACATAATCTTCATGCTCGCCAGCCCCAGGAAAAATGCTGGGAACAAAATAAACCTCTCTACATGGGCTTTTTTGACTCCTTGAAAGCCTTTGACTCTGTCAACCAAGAAGCACTGTGGAGGATCTTTTAGAAATATGGAGGCTCACTGAAATTTATCACCATTCTTTGCTTGTTCCATGATGGTATGCAAATGGTGGTTCTCAGTAACAGGTCTATCACAGACCACTTTGAGGTTAAGACAAGACTTAGGCAAGGCTGAGTAATTGCTCCAACACTCTTCTCTATTCCTCACTGCAATGCCACATCTCATCACTCAGAAGCTTCCAGTGGGAGTGGAGCTAAACTAACAAATGGATGGTAAGCTGTTTAATCTCAGACAACTCTGAGCCAGAACCAAGACACCCTAACCTCAATCATCAAGCTGCAGTATGCTGATGACACTGCAGTGTGTGCTTACTCAGAAGCAGACCTTCAGGGATTTTTTACTTCTTTACCAAGGGTATACAAGAAAATTGGATTGATGTTTAACATTCAGAAGACTAAGGTCCTCTATCAGCAAGCTCCTAATGAGCATCTCCCATCTCCAATAATTCAAATTTACAAAGAGACTCTGGAGAAGGTTGAGTATTTTCCATACTTCAAAAGCCATCTCTTTCAGAAGGCTGACATTGACCAAGAAATCCAACAGCACCTTAGATGTGCAAGTGCAGCCTTCTCATACTTGAGGAAATGGGTGTCCAAAGATTGCGACATCAGTTCTGAAACCAAGTTCATGGTTTAACAAGCAGTCATGATCCTCACCTTACTGTATAGAGCTGAGACATGGACAACATACAGGAGACACCTCAAGTCACTGGAGGAGTACCATCAATGCTGTCTGGAAAAAAAGCTGTCAAATCCAGTGGAAAGACCAACACATCAACATTAGCATCCTCACACAAGAAAACACCATGAGTGTCGAGGAATGATCATCCAATATGAACTGCTCTGGGCTGGCCAGGTCATCTAGATGGCTGACTTCAGACTCCCAAGCAAGTTTTATTCTGCCAGCTCAGCCAAGGCATATGCTCAAGAGGAGGGAAGAGAAAGTGCTTCAAAGACATCCTCAAGGCCAACTTGAGAAAATAAAATATTAATATCAGTTCATGAGAGACTACTGATGAGGATGGCCCCAAATGGAGGTAGAGTCTGATACAAGGATCTCAGTACTTTGAAAACATGCAATGACAACAAGATATGGAAATGCAGGAGTGGCAGAAACAATGTGTCACAGACCAAAACAATAATCCAGAGCCACCCACTCCGCATGGACACACGTGCCCAAATTGCACTAGAACCTGTCAATCCCAGATTGGCCTTGTCAGCCATCTTCTGTCCCACAGATATGGCAATCATGGAAGATAATTGTACTTGGCTGCAAGAGATTGCCGATGATAATCTCTATTAAAAGCATGGGTTCTATATGCCTTGCATTTCGCAAACACTAGTCAGTAACATTTAGATGTTAGGCATCAGATTAAGAGGTTTTCTGAGAAGCTGTTTAAACCAGGACTGGATTTAAATAAATAACTATAGCTGTTTAAATGAGACATCAAGTTTCAAGTCAACCAAAAGGAAATGTATGTGGGCAAACCCTAATGTGTAGGAGTTTACAAAGGAAGTGCTGACCCAAGTTTAACTATAGTGATGTGACTAATACTATGCTAATGTAGCATTACCATATGTATTATAACTTTTCAGCCATACATTTCCCTGGAAAAAAACCCAGCTGTGGTGCTAAAACTCTTAATTTTCCCCAAAATTACAAGGCAGAAAAACATCTTTGGCCTGAGAATCTGAGTATCACAGAAAGAATGGTTACTGAGACTCATTATGATAACTATTCACTCTTTCTGCTTAGAGGAATTTAAAACCAAAGACAGTTTTACTCTCTGCTAGTAACTTCACATAGCTGTATGTCTTGAAAGTTTCACCAGTCCTTTTTGGACAGTAACAGTTTTTCTAAGATATGTGATAATGGGAGACAGTGCAGCTAGATCAAGGAGTAGAAGAGGGAATCACCAGTTTAAGATGACATATGTTGGCGTTTAGTTCTAGGGATAAAATGGATGTGTGCAGGGCCAATAGTGCCCAGAATTCAGTGAGTAGTGTTCTAGCTAGGGCTGTGCAAAGCTTCATTTTTATTCATGTCCCTGCTTCATTCATGTCCCTGATTTGATTCAGCCTGATTTTGTGGCTGAATCTCTAAATCTGAATTGAATCAGGAGACCCTTTAATCTCCCAAATTGAATCAGGGCCCTCTAAATTGATTCAGAGAGATTCAGAAAGATTCAGCAATTTGGACATAGAGACAGTTTTAAATGTTTTTTTCTACATACCTTTAGGTACCAGGCAGCTTGTGAATGGTGCAATGCTAGGACACATGAAGTGTCCCACGGGAGTGCAAGGGGCTCCCCATAATGCTCGGCAGCAGACCTGAAAGTGGCTGAGAAGCACTTCCGATCCACTTCTGGGTCCATCAGGGAGCATGCTGAGGGGGCCCTGTACTCCCTACGTCAGCGACTGGTGCCTCCTGGGTCTCAGGGGGAGGGTGGGCTGTGACCAATCACTGAGCTGGGAGTGGGGGGGGGGGGCTACATGCTCCCCAGCAGTCTCAGAAGTGGACCAGAAATACTTCTGAACCACTTCCTGATTCATCGCTGAGCATGTGGAGGGCCCCCTGCACTTCTGTGGAACACTCCATGTGCCCCAGCCTTGCAGCATTCACAAGCTGTGCTGGTACCTTGACATATACAGAAAAAACTTTTAAAGCTGTGTCTGTATCCAAATCGCTGATTCTCCAAATCAGGGGTGAATCTTCAGATTTGGATTTGGCCAAATCAAATCAATGACAGTGATCTGAATCAACAAATCAAATCACTGTCTCTGATTCGGTCTGAATCTGAATTGAATAGGGCCTGCTTTGCACATCCCTAGTTCTAGAATCTAGAATCTAGTCTAGCCCCAAACTTCTTAAAAATAGGGAATATAGGTGGAGGCATAAATTTTGTTTCTGAACATTTGGGATTTTCTTTCATTGTCTTTTGGATTTGAATCCTCACTGTACACTTGGGTCATGTTTTTAGACTTCCTCCACCCTATGAGAAATTTCTATTTGTTGTAATAAAATATGGGATAGTTACATAATCTATTGCCTCAAGGATATTGGCCATTGAGTAGAATATTGACTAGTATGAGACATGGTACAATAATGAAAGTAGGAACACTCCAAGTTCTTCACACTGCACTGAAATACAAACTTTTTTTCTGAATAAGGACTGGGGCCTTTATGTGTTACAAAATTCTACTGGATTAACTAAA
>JAGPOW010002514.1:32398681-32417866 GCA_030014935.1 Caiman crocodilus | reverse complement strand
AGTCAACCAGTATAAATCCAGATTAAATGATCAGTTAAACCAGATTTACAGCTAAACTGTATTTATAAAGTGTACTAGTTTTCATTCATTAATTTAATCCAATGTGTTACTAATTGGTCTGGCACAGTTAATTCATTGTCTTATATCACATACAAACTAGGATGTAGGAATTTCAAGTGTCTAAAGGTCTATGAAAATAAATAGGCCATTACCTACTCTGTACTTTTTCAGTAGTGAGGGGACTTGAGTTTTACTCTGGAAAATACTGCCACTTTTACATTCCTAAAATTGATTTTAAAATAAACCTTTGTCTCCAAATAATGACATTTTCATAATGAAGTCTTGCAACAGAAGCATTACATGTTAAAGTGTCCATAACCTATTTTAAAAAATGCCTTACAGCAGATGAAAATTACTTATAATATGACTGCAACAATAAAAGTCCTGCTGAAAAAATATAATTCCTGCTGAAAGCCTTTTTAGAATCATACAGAAAAAAAGCTAGAAGAGACCCGAGGAGGTCATCTAGTCTGGCTACCCCTGCCTGAGGCAGGATCATCCTTGTCTAACCTGCTCTTAAAAACTTCCAAAGATAGAAATTCCAGGACCTTGTTAGACCCTGGCCAATAGCACATTCCTAGTCTGTAAATGCTGAGGTCCCTGATTTAGAGACCTGTTTCTAGGTCTTGGCTGGTTGGCCTATTTTTGTGTGTTTGTTTATTTTCCTTAAAACAATTACTTTAATTTGAAACAAAATAGGTTTAGATTAGATTTCAGGAAAAATACCCATCTGTACTGGTAGAACAGTGAGGCAGTGGAATATGCTGCCCAAAGCTGTGGATTCTCCTTCAGTGGAGATTTTCAAGGGAAGGCCAGATAAGCACTGGGTAGGAATGGTTTAGGAGTACCATTCCGGCATTTATACAGGGGGTTGGAGCAGAAGACCCCCGAGGGCCCTTCCAAGCCTATGATTCTATAATTAACTTCTTTGGATAATCTGTTCCAATGGTTAAGCACCTTCATAAGAAAGTTCTTCCTAGTACCCAGTCTAAATTTCCCTTACTGCAATTTGAGATGATCATTCCTAGTTCTCTCTCCTGTGGCCGCAGATAATAGTCTATCTCCATCATCTTTATAATAACTACCCTTCACCTATTTGAAGATTGTTATCAAATTGTTCCTCAGTCTTCTCAAGGTTAAATTATCCAGCTTTTTTCAGCCTTTCCTCATTTTCCTAGGCCTCTAATCATTTGTATCATGATCTGATGGATTCTTTGTAGTTTGCCCACTGTTTTCTTGAAGTAAGAGGCCAAAACTGGATACAGTACTCTGGGTGAAGCCTCACCAGTCCCAAACAGAGTGGAAGAATTACTTCCCTTGATTTGGAATTGATGCTTCTATTTAATATAGCCCAGTATCCTGTTTTTCCTCCAACAAGAGCACAATGCTTGCTCGTCTTAAGCTTATGATCCACTATAATTCACAGCTCCCTTTCTACAGGGCTGCAGCTTAGCCGGTCATTTCCCAATCTGTTCTCACTCCAAGTACAGGACTATCTACTTTTCCTTTAATTAATTTTGGATGATTTTTCCAGTATACAAAGGTTATTCTGAATCCCAAATCTATCCTTGTGTCTGCAACACCACCCAACTTGGTGTCATCTTCAGATCAGCTAAGTGTGCCCTCAATCCCATCCTCCAAATCATGAATGAATATTTTAAACAGTACTAAACTCAAAACAGACTCTTAGAGAACCCCTCTTGATGCCTCCTCCCAACTAGATATTAAGCTATTGGTGAGTAGCCTTTGAGCATGATAATCCAATCACTTGATCCAGTTTGTAATTATCTGGATTCCTCTGCTGCTTTTTCTTAGAGATGAATGCTTTATTTGTCCTTTTTCAGTCCTTTAAGATCTCACCTAACCTTAATGAGCTTTCAAGGATAATAACCAACAGCTCTGAAAATACCTCAGTCAATTCCTCATTACTCTAGGGTGCATCCTGTGTGGCCTCCCTGATTTGGAAACATTCAGCTTCTCCAAGTAATCTCCAATTTGTTTCTCCTCCAGGCCTTCTAGTGTTTTCTACTCCAGGCTGCTTATCTCCTCCCATATCCTTGCTGCCAACCATGCTTGTCATCTGGGAACTGATCTTGATTCATGGAGACTGAAATAAAAAAGATATTAAATACTTTAGCCTAATTGACCTTTATTAGATTGCCCCCCTAGATTTAGTAAGGGATATAGACTTTCTTTGGGTTTTTTATTTCTGATAAGGTATGTCTCACAGGCAATTAATTTAAAGCAGTAAACTCTGGAGCATTTCATGATGGGGTTAATTGCTCCTGGGCACCATGTTTACATGTGCACCTGGGACCACAACACATTGAACCAGGTCAGAGCAGCCCCAGCTGGCATGGGGTCCAGGGAGTCAGCCTGCCAGCCCAGGCTGCTCCAACCCAGCTCAACATGCTGCAGAGAGGCTGGCTGGGGTATGAGGGTATTTCATTGTGGGGCTAGACAGCAGGCAGCCCCTGTACTAAAGCACCTTCATGCCTAGCCAGCTTCATCAGTGCCTACACATGTGTTGCTGCACAGTAAATAACTCTGCAGTTGGGTAATACTTGTATTTACAAAAACTAACCTACAGTGGAGTTTATTAGTTTACTGTAGCCTAATATAGCTGCACATGTAGACACACAGGATTTACTGCTGCAATAAATGTCTTGTGTAGAAGTGCCCATATATTTGTCAAATGCCCTTTTGTTGCCTTTCATGTCCTCTGCTAGCTGCATCTCAATTTGTGGTTTGGCCTTCCTGATTTTTCTCCTTCCATGGTTGTGCTATGCTTTTAATACTCCTTAGTAAGGGGTCAAGTTTCTGAGGCTTTTAGTTGGTAAATTCCATTATTTTAAATGTTCTTTCACATGTATTATTTTTCTTATCTTTCAGTCCCAGCAACACAATCTGGTGGTTATCAATGACGGCACTACAGATCTCTCTACAGCAAAATTTCCTTTAGTCGTAACTTAATGGACAGAATTCACAATATAAAGAAATCCAAGTGCCGCCTTCTGTTTACTATTTTTTGCCTCATGGCAACCATTCCGGCAGTAATACCCTGTTTACATGGTGTTTGGACCCTACCACTGGCGGTTTTTAATAGTATTTTTCTCCCTGCTTAATATTTTCTGAACTCATTTAATTTTAACCTTTATGTAAGGTGGATTGTTTTATTAAAAGCACAGTGCACAGATGACAATCTTCTTTTCAAACCCTAGTGATGTTATAAGAAATGAATCATAGAATCATAGAAAGTTAGGATTGGAAAGGACCTCAGGAAGTCATCTAGTCCAACCCCCTGCTCAGTGCAGGACCAACCCCAACTAAATCATCCCAGGCAAAGCTTTTTCTAGCTGGGTTTTGAAAACCCCCAAAGATGGAGCTTCTACCACCTCTCTGAGAAATCTGTTCCAGTGTTTTACTACCCTCCTAGTGAGAAAATACTTCCTAATAGCTAACCTAAACTTCCTTTGCTGTAACTTGAGACTGTTGCTCCTTGTTCTGCCATCTGCCACCACTGAGAATAGCCTAGTTCCATCTTCTTTTGAACCCCCCTTCAGGTCATTGCAGGCTGTTATTAAAACCCCTCTGTCTCCTCTTCTCTAGACTAAATAAGCCCAGTTCTCCTACTCTTTCCTCATAAGTCATGCTCCCCAGCCCCCCCATCATTTTTGTCACCCTCCACTGGACTCTATCCAATTTGCCCACATCCTTTTTGTAGTAGGGGGGCCCTAAATTGAACACCATATGCCAGATGTGGCCTCACTGGTGATGAATAGAGAGAAATAACTCTTAACCTACTGGCAGAACACCTACCAATGCAGTCCAGTATACTGTTAGCCTTCTTGGCAACTAGGGCACATTGCTGGCTCATATTCAGGTTATTGCAACCCCCAGATCATTTTCTGCAGAGCTGCTGCCCAGCCAGTCAGCCCCCAGCCTGTACTGCTGCATGGGATTGTTCTGTTTTAAGTGCAGGAGTTTGTACTTGTCTTTGTTGAACCTCATGAGATTTCTTTGGCTCAATCCTCCAATTTGTCTAGGTCACTCTGAATCACAGCCCTACCCTCCAGCATATCTACTACTCCCCCAAGCTTGGTGTCATCTGCAAAACTGCTGAGGGTCCACTCTATTACAACTTCCAGGTCATTGATGAAAACATTGAACAAAACCAGCCCCAGAACCAACCCCTGGGGGACTCTACTTGATACCAGCTGCTAACTAGACTTCAAGCATTTGAGAGTAACTTTTCCAGAGAGACAGACAGAGGAGGACCTAGCTCAAATGTAAGACTCAAATCCAGCATGGTGGCATGACAGCAAAAAAAAGAAAATATGAGGTTGGAAGAATAATAGTTAAAATTAAGTTGGTTATTATTTCTTTTATATACAGGCAATCCTCGACTTACAACTTTTTGAAGTCAATGAACAGCACTTACAACCCTTATAAATTGACACCATGTTTCAATGTGGTTTTCAACTTTACAATGCTAGATCCAGCTGCATCCAGCTGGTTAAGTCTGGAAGGGGAGCAGGCAGGGAAGGGGCATGGGGGTTGCAGATCAGCAACCCTGGAGTAAAGGAGGGATTGGGACTGGGACAGGGGCAGAGACAAATGATGCCCAGCTGGGGTGAGGGGGGCACGAGACAAAGATGAGACTTGTCTGAGAGGTGGGGGGCTGGCTCCCACCACTACACACAGCTGGTCTAATAGCTTGTCTGGCAGCTCTCCAGGAGCTCGTCTAGCAGTTCTCACCACTGCTCCTGCCACTCATCCAGGAGGGCTTGGGGGGGGCGTATGCCCCTGGGTCTATATGGGGTGGGTGGGGCTGAGGTTGCACTGAGCTGTGCTCCAGGTGGGTGTGGCAGCACTAGGAGTGTGGCCTGTGCCCTGCCCCTATTCACCCAGCTGGGGCAGTCTGGCTGTGGGACGGAGTCACTGTGCTGCCTCTGGACGAGTGGTGTGCAGCAGTGGGAGCTATGCCTCCCACCCCATGCCCCCTGGATGAGCCACAGCTCTGTCTCACACCCATCAAACCCTGGCTGGGCTAGCAACCAGAGCCATGGGGGAGGCATGTGCCCCCAGATCAGGGCAGGGTGGGCAGTGGAAAGGGGTCTATGGTGAGGGGTTGCAGCCACCCAAAAATTTGCTATAGCTCCTCCATAGCCTCCCCCCACCTGGAGTACAGTATGGCGCAGCCCCAGCCCTGCCCACTCCCACATGCAGAACTGGGGCACAACTCCCCACACACCATGCCCTCTTGGACAAGCTGTTCTCAGTAGCAAGAGCCACTCCCACCTTCCTCCCCTCCCCACACCCCTCAGATGAGTCGCAACTTCATCCCACACCTCCTACCCCAGCTGGGCAGTACTTTCCCCTGCCCCTGTCCCAGTCCCAGCTCCAATCTCACTTTTGCTGCGAGGAGTCGATCTGCCCCTCCTCCCCCATTCCCTTTCCAGATTTACCAGTTGGATTCAGCTGTATCCAGCATTGTAAAGGAACTAATCACCCATTTATAATATTGTTCCTATGGGAAAATTGAGTCTGAGTTACAATGTTTTGACTTAAGATGTGGTTTTCAGGAGCCAATTGTGTCATAAGTCTGAGGGCTGCCTGTATTTTCAAATATTCTAAAAAGATCTAATCAGATTTGGACTCATAAGAAAATCTGAGATGACTGTTTTGAGTTTGAAGCCAAGCTTCATATAAAAAGGTGTTATGCCTCTCTGTCAGAATCCTAGGGACCGTGCTTGGGCTGCTACACTACATACCAATATTTAAGAAGGTAGAAGTTGTTAACCTTTCTAAACACTTCTGCCATAGCTATGTAGTACTTGCTCTCAGACAAGTAACAGTTTTCATCCCAGAAGACCTTGATTTCCTCAGATTCTTTAAGTAATACCTGAATAACTATTTCTACTTACTCACCTCAAAAGGTAAAGCACCCACAGTTTCTAGGTGACTGTACTAGAGCAGCTGGACTTCCAGTTGATTTAAACTTTCAGATATTCTGTGTAATACTGATACATTAAAGTTCTATTGTATTTACTTTGCAAGTATGATATAGCTCTAGTTTGTTGCATGTCTGGGAGTAATTCATGTTCCAGTAATCAATGCCTGGATTATACAGAGTAATTATACTGTGGTCCATTTGGACCAAGTCCACATTGGGAAACTAGCTATCTAAATAGGACTTAGGTAAAATTAGGCAAACTAACCCACTAAAAGGATTCCAGAATAATCCTGCTCAAGTTAAAACAAAACCCTTTTGTGCATATGTTTTTGGCCAGACAAGACCCCTAGAGATCTAAACTTAGGCTTGTGCACATACATGAATTGCCGCAGCAACAGCAGGTAGGTACCAAGTTCCCACCACTGCAAACTGAAATTGAAGTAGGGTGAAAACTAAGCTCCATCTGAGTTCCCAGAGGCCCATGCTCTTATGGACCTAATGCACATTGGTATTGAGTTCAATACAAAGCAACACGTTCACTCAAAAACACAGCTGTCAAAAAAGGTCATGTAAAGATCCCAATCTTTACATAATGCCTAGTGAGATAATGGGAGACCTGGACCCTGGGAAATGGGAGACCTGGACCCTGTGGTCACCTAAGCCTAAGAGAATACTAACCAACATCTCCCATGTCCCAGAACTCTGCCTTAACTATTTAAGCTATGGAACACTGTAGGTGGGAGCTGCTCTTCATCTTGTTTTAGCAATAGTAGAGCTTCAGCAGGAGAGGTGGAAAGGTTCATGGTGACAGAAGAAGAGCTCCCATTGATAGCATGATTTTGTAGTCCTCATCAGGATAGAGGGGAAAGTTCTGGGTTCCTACACCAGGGTTTATTTTGAATTTTTTAATCCAACGTCTATGTGATGCATGGGGCATGGTGGCAGAGTAATTAAACTGGTCTAGCTCTGGAGTTTGCATTCAAGCCAAGCACTGGATATGTACCAAAGTTTGTTCTAAGTAAAGGGGCAATCATTTAGGTCAAAATTACATAAGCAAGGACTGGAACCCAGGCCTCACTTCTCCCAACTGAATGCTGAACTGTTATTATATCCTTGTCTCTATAGGATAAGCTATCCATGAATAAACGTGGGCTGGAAATGAGTTTCTATCATCAGCACTTTGGCATTTTGCGACAGTCTTCTGATAAGAGTAATGGAGACAAGCCACCTACCTTTAAAATGGAGCTTGATCAGTTTCTGAACTGGATTATATGATGTGATGCATTTGTCTGTGATGAAGTTGACTGGAGGCAGGAACCCGGGAGGTTCCTTTCTGTCCTGTATTTCTTGGTTTTAACAGACATTACTTACACAGATGTCAGCACTGGAGAATGTGACCTTTCCATAGGAAGCTGAATCCAGAAAATCCATTTTTTCTAGTAGGACGAAAGGGTCAGTTTGAGAGAGAGAGAAACTGGGGTGGGAAGAAAATGGGAATGCTTTAATTCAGCAACAAGACAGTAGGTAAAAGATTAAATCCTGGGGCCAAATTCTGCACTGCTATGCCATTTTCAGACTGTTGCACATGGAATCTTTTTCCTTGTGTGTTATAATACTTTGATTCTGGAGCAACACCAGTTATTCCAGTGGAATTACTCTGGTCTTGTACTAATATAGGAGAGCCAAAACTGGCTGTAGGAACTGAAAATGAGCAATTACATTGAAATAAGTTAAATAAATTTACCTGCTTTAAATAAGTCCTTTTTCAGCTGAGTTTGTAAAGGCAATATTGGCTCTCGGGTTTTTTTTCATATGTTATAATTAGCATGACCTAGATATGCAAGCATGATGAACTTAGCCCTTTAAAACTGTCAATTCTGACCATTAAGTTAACAATTTCACTGCCAGTATAAACTGTGAACATCTATTGTATGTAACAGTTCAAAATAGATTAAAATGTCAAACAGAGCATCCAGAATTCCCTTACGTCTCATTTAAATGTATTTCCTAGATAGTTCAAAAGCAGAAAATTGCACTTCAGTAAAGAGTCTAATTTACTATTTCTCTCTTACGCTCCTTAATCTTGTTTCATTAATTTACAAATATGATCTGGAGTATGTATAAGCAACACATTTTTAGTTGATCCTGAAGCTAATGGGATTTTGTCAGTGTGCAGCTTGCAACAAAGTGTAATTGTCAGTCATATTGCTCTGTTTGCCCTGTATGAAAATGTTTTTCAAGATTACTGAAAATTGTTTGCATTTCCTTCCTTGAAAGAAAAAAATAACAATCACCCAATATAGAATTGAAAAAAGCCACCGTCACTCTTGGTGAATTGGAATGTCTTTGTTTAATCTTGTTTTTAGAGCTGTTTTATATTTGAGGTTAAATTTAATTCTTATGACATTAAAAATCAAATGTACTGGCATGATATGCTGACAATACAACCAATGCTCTATTGACTCTCACTCAAGCTAGCTAACTTTTCTTATCCTCATTAAGCTATAATTACAGTTATGATCCTCTTTTGGATCTGTATACACTTAAATCAGAGCAAGCAATAAAGAGTTCTCCCCAAACAATTAATGAAGTTCATGTAATTCCTTTGTGCTGTTCCCTCAGGGCAGAAATGGTCTCTTCCTTCTGTCTGTGCAGAACAGGGATGTTTAGATGATCCTGAAGACAAAGGGTCTTAATGAGTTAGCTGTGACCCAAAAATCCTTAAATTTCTAGGGTCCAACTTATCTGAATTCCTACAGCTGTGGTCAGCAGAGAAACTCATAATGGATTTCTGTTCCTGCATGAGAGGAGTGACTGGCAAGGGACTGGAAGTTACTCCTCCAAAATAGACAAAATTTGGTGATTTTCTTGGTACATCATACAAAGCATCAATTTAAGAGGATGTCTTCAGGAAGTAGAGAGCCTTTTCCCAGGCAGTGATGCAGTGACAAAGATGTATTTTTGGAGGTGGTTAGCTCAGCCTATTGTAATTGAATCAATAGTGTTAATGTTGCTAAACTGAATGTTTATCCTCATCATGTTTTAAGGCATCTGGAGCAGTGGCTAAATAATTTTTTAGGTATTGTCCAAATGAAAATAAATAAATGGTCACCTGTATCTCCAGCTGGTGGTCCACAGCCCTGCTGTCATCAGTTAGAAAGAAGAGGACTGGAAAACAGCAAAGGAAGTAGAGAGATCACATCCTCAATGTCATTAATATTATGAGTATTTCATCTTATCCAGTGGATAGATTTTGTAATGGAAAAGAAAGGTGCGTGCTGCTGACAGTCATTCTCAGTTTCTTCTAATGAAGGATTTAATACTTTAATGAAATTCAGTATTTTTAATACACAGTTTTGTTTTTTCATTTTGCATGGGAAACAGCAGCAGATTGCAGTGTGTGAATAGCTGTCAGAGGCCCTGGCAGAAGCAGCAGCCAGCAACTGAAAAAGGAATAGCAGCTGCTGGAGGAGAACTAGCAGAACTGATAGAGATGTTGTATAAGAAATGAAACATTGCCTCTGCAGTTAATCAAACAAAACAGACAGTTTGTGACCATGTTCAGACAAACACAGTTATTATCTGTGAATTTAAACCAGAATTCTATTCAAAAAGCTTATGTAAGTAACCAATAAATAATCTTGCTTCTAATGGTTCCCTCAAGCTCAAAGGAAGCAAGTATTATTTCAAACCTGAAATCTATATATGAAACAAAATATAACAAGGGAAGGAATGGAAGTTGTAGCCTGAAGTTTCTAAATTGCTGCTTCTATCTCCAAAGTCTTTTCCTCCCATCCTCTTTTCTATGAGGCAGCTTAAGGGGACAAACTTGTAATGTTTTGAGTTCTCCTTCAAAAATTTGGCACACTTGGTTTCTGAGCTTCTTGCAATGGTACACGTGTGTAGCTTTCACTTGCACTTATTTCAAGCAAGCCTACCCATGTTATATGTTGAATTGAGCTGTCTGTGTAGTTATGGTGGTATTGTAAATCAGATGCATTGGTGAAAAAATTTGAGTAAATCTTTAGCTACAATAAATTTATGCCTAGAGAGCCAACACTAAGATGAAGAAGAACACAATCCTGCAAGCACTTATGTACTTCATTGTATCTGTGAATCATCCTGAATTCAGTGCACAGTATAAGCATATATGTAACCATATGAAGAATTGAGATTTTTAATATAGATTTGGGTGCCTAACTTCTGGAACCTAAGCTTCATATTTTACGGCCAAAATACTTAAAAGTTGTGGGGGGGCAGGGAGGGTTGGTATTTGGTATCCAATACCAGAAACTCAATGCTCCCCATGAGCAACCAGGCAAAAAAAGGAAACTCCTCCTGACTGAGAAAGAAGAGTTCTAATTCAACATTACATAGAATTCTTTAAAATAGTGAGCAATTCTTCTCTAAAAGAAAAATACTGTCTGTATTCACACTTAATTTGATATAGATGTAGATATGCACTGGACAGAAATACTAATTTGTGAAGCTTCCCAAATTGAGATGCTTTCCAGTGTTACAGAAAAACTCTAACCAAGTCTAGCTAACAGACTGAAGAGGTGATCTTTCTGATCTTCAGTGTGAATTGCAGTATTCTTTGTTCACATCATGTGTAAATATTCCACTGCTTTTACTGGTAAATCAGCAGCTGCTATACTCTGAGAAAAATAGAAAAGCAATGGATGCTGTGGCCAAACTGGCCATCACTTTTGTGCAAAGGTCTTACCCCTAAAATAAAAAATACAAGAGGAAAATAAATATAAGCACTTGCTTGTACTCCCATTGTATGTTGTGGCCCGCACACATGGGAAAACGTCATTGTTGCCACTTCAGGCTTTCAGAAGTCATGTGTTAGCCACTTACAAGTAATGAGACTTAAAATAACCAGTTTTGCAATCCTTTTATTTATTTTATTTTTGTCTCTTGTTTTTTGAGCCATTAGGTTTCCTCTAATCAAGCTTTTCTCTGCCATTATCAGGGGTTATTTGTCTAATCCTATGAATTCAAAAGATGGAGCTTTAAGAAAAAACTATCAAGTAGCATGAGTTTCATGATAAACTCACCAGGGTTATAAATACTGACATTCTTGCCAGCTAATCTTGATTTAGATTTTTATACAAATCTATAAGATATTATTGAGAAATAAAGACACTTAGCTGCTTAGAAAAACAGCCAGACCTTAGCTCTGTGATTAGCTGTCATACTTTGTTTTACATTAGCTCCCATATAATAATTATTGGTTCATATTAGGGATTTTTCCTGAAAATGAGCAACTAGACAGTAATTTTCAGTACAGTAACTAAAAAATGTCAAGGGTATTACATGGTTAATATAATTTGGACCATTTTGTTTTATTTAACATTAAACCTGCACGTGTTTGCTTCTTGACATTAGCAAAGAAAGCCTCTATTTGTGTTTTTCAGTATACAGTCTTCCAAATGTCTTACTTTTGTATATATTTTATTTAGATCTTACTGCAAATGCAAGAAAAATATTACAGGAAATTTAACTCAGGTTCCAGCCATGATGGATTTTACCGTTTAAAGGTATGTGTGTATATATAGATATATAGATACTATTAAAATAAACCTGGATTTGCTGACTCTTAAACACATTAAAGTCAGAAGGTTAAAAAAATCTGAGGTTGCTTCCCTTGAGAAAGTGGAGTGAACACATCTATTTGGCAAGCCTGTTATTTATGATCAAGTGCATAAAGATGACCATCTGTCAGACACTGTCAGCTAGAAGCCACCTGCATCAGTGAATCCAGTAGGCAGCCTTCTATGCTACCTGCCATTCAAAATGATGGTGCCCTGAGGCTGAAGCTCCAGGGTAAGTGACCCTGTGGAGTCCATTTAAAAAGTACAAGTAAAGTACAGTATAGTTCTTTGAGGCAGTATAATGGCACTGAGCTTTTTAAGAGCGTATATATTTAATGAGGTGTTTGGAACATGGCATCCTCAGTAATAAAACAAGAGATGTGAACATTGTGCCTTGGGCAGAGAACAAATAGAGCCACCAGCATATCTTTTCAGTATTTTATCATTCTAAGTAAAGACAGGCAGCTCAAAAAGACACTCCAAGCTCAAGATACGAGGAACATGAAGCCAAGACTTTGTATACATGTACATAAAACTACAATGACCTAAGCTAATGGAACCAGTGAAATCTCGTGTAAATGCAGTTTTTCAAAATGCTGACTTTATAGATTTTCTGAGTTAAGTATTTAGTGCACATTGTCTTCAAGGCGTTGTAATTGTACCATGAAGCAAAATATGACATATTAGTTGGCCTTCTGACCATGTCTTTATCACAATACTGATTATTCTTTTGCTCTCAGTCTGATTTTGTTTTATGGGTTGCCATTTTGCCCAGAGGTATTCTCTAATGGGAACTTGCATGGAAGAGAACTTTTATACTTCTCACTGAAGACTCATATTTACAGTTGTGTATAATGTGACTATAGTATCTATTCCTTATACTTTGTGTACCTTAGGGAAAGCCTGCTTTACTGTGGTAATATTTAAACAGTAAGTAGTCAAAAATCGACATAGGATTTCACTAGTTGAAATGGACTTCATCTGAACTCTAAAAACAAAACACAAAAAACCCCCAAACGATATAAACAACTGTCCCCCCAAAACAAACAAACAACTGTACTTGTTTTGCTTGACTTCGCTTTACTTTGCTGTAAAAAGGACCATTTAGAGAAATCTGGTTGGCTTGTTGGAATCCTGGTGAATTGTATTTTCTTTGAATGGGCAACAAGGTCACAGTTTATTAGTGGACATCCTAGTCATATTTTTCTCTATATGCACACCATTCTGTGGATGGAAAAAGGTTTAAAAGATCTGACTATTAGTATCATTATATATTACTCTTAGTTGTACATGCAAAGAAACCCCTATTTATCTGGATAGATGAAAATGCAGTATTATACTGAAAATAGTACACAGAGGAAAAAGCATATATAATCCAGTATAAGTGGACAATCAGTTGAAAAGGGAAAGCTTGAAAGGCTAGAACCCAGAGAATGTTCTTTTATGTAGAGCACTACAAAGAAAAAGGTATGTATATAAAAATACAAGCAGTCTTCGACTTACAATATTTTGAGTTACAATGTTTCGCACTTACAATGTTTATAAATTGACACCATGTTTCAACTTTCTGATGTCAGTTTTGACTTTACAATGCTTGATCTGACACGATGCGCACTAGTGAACAAGTACACTGCATTGCCCAGGTCTCCAGAAAATATCTACCCAAACATGCTTGGACACTTTCTTTAAGAAACCAGACAAGACTCCAGAAAAACCTGCAGCCAAGACTTCTGAGAAAACTCCAGCCAAGAACCCTTCAAAATTCCAAGCAAGAGCCCTTCAAAATGTCCAGCAAAGTCTCCTCAAAGAAGTCCTTCCAAATCAATATGATTGCTATTTACAATATAAATACATCAAGGTAGCTCTATTATTCATCTATAATTGACTGAGTACAAAAATCTGAGTTATTTTTAGTGAAAATAAGGTATCAGGCCTTGGTTCAGGGAGCAATCCCCATTTATAACATTGTTTCCTATGGTAAAAATGGTTCTGAGTTACAATGTTTCAACTTAAGATGCAATTTTCATGAACCAATTATGTTGCAAGTCCAAGGACTGCCTGTAAAATAAAATAAACATTTTTGTCTATTAATAAATTATATGAGTGTCTTCTAGCAATGATTCCTTATACAGTATAAAGTAGTTGTAGTATATACAAGTCTTTCAGTCCGAAATCAGTAAATGAACACTATCCAGATCCAAAAAATGTGTTTCCCTTCAAAACTAATCTACCATCGTGGTTTTATAACATCTGGGAGTCTTCCATTCTCTCTTGACATTTTTGTCCTATCCATATATGATAGATGAAATTAGCTCTTCTTTAGAAATTCACTTATTTATCTTACAAAATTGCAAATGAACCTTTTTTAGTAGGTAGTGTAAGAATGATGTTTTTTCCTCAGGTCTCAGATCTTATTTCTACTAAATATCAGCCATATTTAGTAGAAATATGGCTGTTCCCGGAATACAATCACTTAAAAAGGCAAATACAGAGGATGATGAAATTAGCAAACTGACATCATCAGACTTGCCAGACTCCTATAAAAACTGATGAAGTATCACACACTGAATAGTTAAATATCAAAATAATTGTAACATTATATTTAACAGTGTATTAGCTTCAACAAATTCTGGTCCCCGATTTTGTTAGTACATGTCATTTCACCATCTCTTTTGGGCACTAACTTTATTAAACCTGGCCTAGGTACAGATTATGGAAAGTGTGGGGGTATCTATATATGCAAAAGATCCAGGAGCAGCTCTCTCTCAAGTAAATGCTCCCAGGCATGTGTCTACACATGCAGGGATGTGGAAGCAGATTTGCTGCTCTTAGCAGCAGCATGCTCCTACTCCCTGCAGCCCTGCAACTGGCCCTTGCAGCCGCCAGGGGGAGCTGTAGGCACCCCCTGAGTGCTACCCAGGAGACTGCTGTCTCCTGGCGGGGGCTGGGACATTGCTTCTTGTCCGTGGGAGCTGCCTAGGCCAGAGGGCACTCCACCACTGCTACCCCAGCAGCAGGGAGCCTCCCAGCCCCTGGTGCATGACCACAGAACTGGCACTGGGAGATAAGAATCTCGCAGCCCAGGTCCCGTGACTGGGGTAGAGAAGGATGTCTCAGCAATAGCCTTGCAACCATGGAGTGGAGACTGGGAGCTCCCTGCTGGGGGATATTGTCCCTACCTGGGTTCCAGTGGCAGAGCCTACCCCAGCAGCACACAGCTCCTGGTGGCAGGGAGCAATCTCCTGTCCCCTGTTGCATACTGGCACAGTCAGGCATCTACACTTATACTACTGCACAGTTACTAATCATAAGTAAATTTCCTACTTGCATTTGCATGCAGCAAATTTACTCGCAATTAGAGCAATTGCTGTGCAGTAACTATGATAGTTATGGGATGTAAGAACAAAAAGATTTGTAAGGTGTGGTAATATCTGTTAAAGGGCCAATTTGTACAGTTGGGAGGAATAGGAAACAAGCTTTCAGACTTCAAATATCCTTCAAGATCTAGGAAAGAAGCAGTTGAGGTCCAAGTTCAGTACAAATTAATCAGTTTCTATTAATTTTTTTTTCCACTTGGAAGGGAAATGAGTATTTGTCACTTGTGGAGCACGTAAGTTAGCAGAGGAAAGGTAAGTTATAAAAGGCCATAAAACAAATATTCCTTCTTCCATTTTTGAGTTAAATATCAGAGAAGAAAACAAGAAATTGATTAAAAATACCCCAATTAGACAATTGCAAACATTCAACATGAAGATTCTTGATGAAATCCTGTTAGACCAGTGGGGCCCAAACTTTTCGCCCTGTGGGATGGGTGGCCAGTGCTAGCTCTGGCCAACATGTGAGGCCAGTGGAGGGGCCCCATCCAGCTGCACTAAGGTATGGAGTGGGGAGGAAGGGGTGGGGCAGAATTACCCCAATCCTGATGCAGGAGGTGGAGGAAACAGGTCAGATGGAATGCAGTGGCCCTTATCCAGATTCACAGAGGGAGCAGCTTGACCTGATCTAGACACATGGAAGGTGTGCTTGGCCCTGATCCTGCTGTGATCCTGAAAACAGCTGCATAGCACTTCTCCCACTTTTCAGCAGCCATTTTTTTCCAACCCATAAGAATTCCTGCTGGCCAGATGTGATGGCTTCCATGGTCTGGATTTGGCCCATGGGCCAGAGGTTAAGCACCCCATATTGTATCATATAATTTCTTAATCTGTTCCTTGTTTGCATCTATACTTTTTGAGTGCAACTGTAGTGTGGAAAGCCCTTAAGGTGCTCAGTAGGAGGGTGATAATTACAGAACTTCATGTGAAAAATGTGGGAACCAAACTCTAGAAGACTGCTAGCCCTCACTAAGCCTAGTTTTAGTTTTGTAACTCTATAGTAATGGTGACCTTCTAAGACCATCATATTGTAAACCTAGAATCCCAGCACTATTAGTCTTCTGAGGGCAAAGTTAGACAGATTGATGCTCTGCAACCAAAAGTACATTAATCCTGTACCTTTGATCATACAGGAATTCACTTCTATTAGATACTAGTCCTATAGGCCATGGATCTTTTTTCTCTGTCTGTACTCATTCTCTTTGCCATGGAAATGTAGGGTCCAGGAATGTGCATAGAAAAGATAGTTGTCATTTTCTAAAGTATATTGAGACCATCTGGTTTTGTCATGCCTGTCACTTCTGCAGGCTTTTTGGGAACGTATTACTGATAACTGAGTTGCAGAAAATGAATGATTTCCTTGTTGATTCCACCTCAGGTTCTGTAAGTAACCAATAGGGTCTTTGGATTGGGGGTCCTTGGCAAAGGTTAGGTTATCCAACAACGGCATCTTTCTGATCCTTTTGTTTCAAAGAGCTCCTGGCTGTTAGAGGTCTCTGTCTTCTGCTTTTTTGTCATTTATGTGACTGCATCTCTCCTTCAGCGTTGCAGTAGCAAAACAGAACATTCTTGTGATGTACTGAGTAATGATTCACTGATGTCTTTCTAGCCATTTCTACCAGGTGAGAAAGTCCCCTGTGAAAGTATTGGGATTATATGGTGCTCTTGATCCATCTCTTACCAGCCTTCTATATTTGAAAGCAACTGCCTGGGATGGGACAGAGATTGTAATGAAAATAGGCAAGATGTTTAATAACAGTTTAGTAGAACTCTTCTGCCCTGCTTACCTTAACCTAACAGAATCTCAAAATGTCCTCTTATTGTCTTTTCAGTTTTCAAAATTTCAAATATCTTTGCTTTTTCTGATTTTGCCTAGGATCAGACTCAGATATACTGCAGTTCCATTAGACATCGTATTTGCATACTGATTTCCCTTTGACCAAACTAAGTAAATATTAAATATATTGAGTAGGAGTCTGCTTTCACTTGAGACCAAAACTCAACACAAAACAAAATAGCTGCATAAACCTTCATTCATATGTATCAAACTTAATTTTGACTCATCTGAACAACTTTTAACTCTGACTGCTCTGTACTGTAATCAGTCTAAAACCTGAGATTTCATGGTGCTGAATGACATCTTTGCTATGGTAACATTTGTCACCAAGATTGATTGTACTACAATTAGTCAATATCTTTTTTTAAATTATCTCAGGTTCTCATGGCAACCACATATTTTTTTTTAATGAGTATCTACAGCCATTAAATGTATTTCCCCAGAAAGGCAAAGGCAAGGCCAATGCAGGGGCTATTTAAAAAATGTAATATATACAGCAAAATTATGTGCGTTCTCATCTACATAAAACTGGAAGGTACTTCCTGGACCACTGAATCATTACAATAATCCAAAAAATCACCACTTCACACCCTCTCAACTACAAGGTACAGTACCCAAAACACCAAGAACACTCTAGAACATGCCATTGAAAAAAGCAAAGTAAAGAAGGGCACTGCCAGTCCCTGGCCACTGCAGTGACAAGAAAGTAGGCTGTTACTGTATGTCTAAGAAAAGGAATATATTACTCTACATAAAGCAAAAACTGACACAATATATACCAGTCTGACCTAAAGGATTATTTTCTTTCTGACCCCAAATTGTTGATAGGTATGATCCTGAGTGGGAAGAGCACAACCCTTTAACTAGAAGCCTGCTAAGTGTCAGCAGAAGAATAAGCACACTTCTGTCAACACTCACCCTTAACTGTGGTCAATTTCCAATGCCTTGGGAAGGAAAAACTCTCTATCTCCCCACCACCATCCTCAAGGCCAGGACCAATCATAAGAGAAAAACATTACTTCTGGGTCCCTACAAGTGACCACAAAAAGCCTGAAACACAGGATTTTCCAGACAAAAAAGCATTAGGTTTCTGTTATAAGAGCTACATTTTATATCCAACCTTCAGATTGCCAGAACTTCCTGTCCCTTCTTCTATAAATTTATCCAGCTCAATTTTTAAAATGATTCAGGTCTCTTGTCTCCACTTCTATGCTTAGAAGAGCATCCTAAAAGATAAGGTTCTCTGACAACTAAAAATCTTTAAAAATTCTAGTCTAAATTTGTCCACAGCTAGTTTGTAGGCCTGTGCAAATAGGGAAGTATTCAATTTGGATTCGGCCAATTTGAAGAACAGTGATTCAATTCAGAGATTCAGATTACTGTCCCAAATCAATTCAGTTGAATCAGCTTCAGAAAATTTGACGTTGATTCGGAGACAAATGGAGATTCATCCATAGATTATAATGGGGAATAACTGAAATACCTATAACTTTATCATTTTTTGGCAGATTTGGATGAAAACAGCAGAAATCGTAGCTCCTTTTTAGGGCATGAGGCTTGCTGAGTTTCAAGGAGATAGGTGCAGGGATTTTTTGGGAAACTGCACCTCAAAATGCTGACAAGCAAAACTCATGATGTGTGACTGTGCATGTGTATTAAGCCACAGTGGGATGAAAACTGGATAGGGAGAGAAAGGCTTCAGACAGAGGCTTATGTGCTGTTTCTATGTCCCACCCCCGAAGCACTGTGACTGGAAGGAGACTCAGGGAAAGGTCACAGTCACTGGCCAGCTATAGTCTTCCCCCCTGTTCCCCTTCCTTCTTCTCAGTTTGTTTCCCTGAAAGATTGTCTTCTGAATCTTTTTTCAAATATTTTCTGAATCAATTCAGAGGCTCCAAATTGATTCAGAAGTCTCTTTTGGTCTCCTGATTCAATTCAGATTTGGTGATTCGACCTCCAAATCGGGCTGAATCTTCTCTGAATCAAACCAGCAACTGAGGCTTTTCGCACCCCTACCAGTTTGTAACTGATACTGTGCTGATATTGTTTTCAGCCAAAAATTCCAACGGGACTTCCCTCCCGTTGGAAGCTTGTATTCCCCCTCAGGAATCACTGCTAGGCTGTGGGTGAGGGTTGACCTAGTGGAGGGGCTTCTGGAAGGGCTAGATGTCTTTAAGTCGGCGGGCCCAGATGACCTACACTCAAGGGTGTTGAGGGAGCTGGCGGAGGTGATTGCTGAGCCCTTGGCTCGGCTATATGAGCTCTCTTGGAGCTCTGGACAAGTGCCGGAGGACTGGAAGGTGGCCAATGTGGTCCCTATCTTTAAGAAGGGGAGGAAGGAGAACCCGGAGAACTACA
>JAGPOW010002514.1:32366359-32398581 GCA_030014935.1 Caiman crocodilus | reverse complement strand
TTGTTCTTGCTCCTACCTTGGGCGTCTTCAGGAGTAGATTAGATAGGTACTTGGCTGGGGTCCTGTGACCCTGGCACTCGTTCCTGCCATTGGCGGGGGTTCAGACTTGATGGTCTGCTCTAGGCCCCTTCTGACCCTAGATACTATCATAATCTTTTTCCCTAATTTTTACTGCACTAATTTACTTATAAAATATATTGTATAGGTATATCCCCTCTCAATCTCTGTTTTGCCAAACAAAATAAAGCAAGATCCTTTCATAAGGAAAGTATCTTAACCATCTTAGGGGTCTTTCAACTCATTCCTCTTTAACTTAATCTTGTTTGAATATTGATTACCAGAACTGTTCAAAATTCAGAAGAGGTTCTTACCAATGACTTGTACAATGGTACCAGCACTTCCCTGTCTCTATTGCATGTACTCCATCTAATACATCCTAACATTGCATTAGCCCTTTTCATGTGTGCATCATGCTGAAAGCTCATGGTCATCTTAAAATCATCTAGTGTAGCCTGTTCCCTCTTTTTTCTCAGATGTCTTCAGTCTATCTTAGAAAATTTTAGTTACATCTCTGACTGGTGCTAGTTAATCATTACTTATATGGAACCAGTTCCATAGTTAGATACCAAGCCTAACAGGCTAATAAAATTGCCATTTGAGGATAAACCTACAAGATGGGCCAAATTTAAAAACTGACCTCAGCCAGCTTTTGGAACTACCAGTTCTATGTGCAAATTCTGTTCTTTTGGGGCTGAAAGTGCATGCAGCTCTTTATGTACAAATGATGATGTGTGCAAAATTGGAAAGAAAGAATTAGAGGTCAGGCTGTTTTTAAAATAAATAATATAGAAGACAGTCCTAAATTACACTAAGTAGACATTAATTTCTGTTTGCATGAACATTCACTTGCTGTACTGAATACCCATTGAGAAGTCAGTAGAAGTTGCACATTTTCTTGACATTATAACTCAGAAATGGTCATTTGACAGGCAGCAATTTTCTGCCACATGTCCCAAATATAGCTGATATATGTATGGTATGCATGTGTATGTTTAGTGCTTCCACAGTACATGTCCAAAGACACCATTTTTCTTTAGTTAGCAGCTTTTGTTATATATGGTTGTCAGGTTGTCATCGTGTATGGGCGAACACCCTGGCATACTGCTGATATTCACCAGCCCCTAAGGTGGCTGTGCTCCTATGACTGAGCGGGAGGGGATTTGACACCTCTTCTTTTCCTTCCCGCCACAACTTTGATGATATAAGAGATCTTGAGAGAGAGGGAGGTGGTGACCACCTGTCTCCTGCCCAACTCACTCAAAGGGGCTGCCCTGCACCCTGAAGGGCCCAACTCTGGGAGGGTAGAAAGGACCAGCTTGGAGTCAACTTTCTGATTCCTTTTCCTTTCTTTATTATGTTTTTTTTTTTCTCTTTTCTTTTCTGAAAGACAAAAAAAGTCCTTGACCTTTGGCCTCCTTGGCTTCATGAGTCTTCCCAGTTGGGTGCTTGCTTGCCTGGGGTCATTACCCCAAACTCTTCCCTGAACCACTTTCTCTGCTCAGATCTCTTCTCTGGAATCTTCAAAATCTGTGCCACAGGGGATGTAATTACCAGTAAAAGTCGCTTCCACAGCTGGGGATTCCCTCTAATGTCATCAGCTAGGCAGATGCAGCTTTCATGGCCCGGGGTCCTGCCTGCCCTTTTCATTATGAAGACTCCTGGAGGTAAGCCCCAGCTCCCCTTTCCTTGGGCAGGCACCTGTCTTCAGCCTGGGTTCTCTGATCAGCTCGGAAAAACCACCAGAGGCAAAAGGAAAAAAAATGAAGAACCAAAAGGAACTCCGCAGTAGTTAGATTAAGGCAGATCTGCTGCCTCCTCCACTCCCAGGCCCATCCCCAGATTCCCCTCCAGCACCCTATTTCTTTTGCCCTTAGTTTCACTCCTGTGGTTAGGGGAGTTGCTGCTCCCTCAGCCTTCACCTGGCGGCTTGCCCAGGCTTCCTCTTTTGTGGCTACTCACTCCTGCTCCAGTGACCCCTGCTGGGGTCTGCCTCAGATCCCTGGATATAGTCCACATCACCAATTAGCCCCAATTCACTTCACCTGCTATGAAGGTAAAGCTGTGCTGGTGCAGATGGGGAGTTCCCACTGCAGGGTCAATGTTACTGTGCATGGTGGTCCGTGTTCCTGGCTGGGGATGCACCCCTGGTGAGTTCCCTCCTGGCTCTCACAATTGTAGTATCATAATATACCTTACAATTACAACCCAGTGCTAAAGATAAAAGGAGGGTCTAAAGGGATGATTTGAATGGGATGCAGTTCGGTGCTCTGAAAGGCATAGTGTATCATCAGAGAGAAATATATCCCTAGAAGGCATCTTTTGCATCATCCAGTACAGGTTCCCATTGTTGTGGGCAACTATGTCATATAATCATTCAAATACATTAAGTTCCCTCTTTAAAATATTTCAGGGTGTTTTGCCCCCACTATTCCCATTGAAAGACTGTTCCAGAACCTCCTTCATAATAATAAAACAGATTTCTAGAGTTCATCCTATTTTTTTAATATTTTGTCAGTGTCATGGGACATTAAGATGTGCCTACTTCTTTAAGGGCAGAAACAATCAAACCAGGGGTTTTGCAGGCTAGGCAGTGCACCACCGCTGCAGGTTGCTTGAGCATCAGGTTAATGAAGTAATTAGCTGGCACCAGCAGATGGTCAGCTGACCAGAAGGAGGCAGAGTCCTGGTCACATATAAACCCAAGTGTGAGGCTGGCAGGGGTTAGTTCTCTGGTAACTGCCAGGGGAAGGAGCTGCTGCACATGAAAGCTACTCAGGGACATTTGGTTGTCCATTCTGCTGCCTGCAAGACTAGTAAGGCTCCCAGAGCTCATAAGGTACCCAGGGCTAGGAGGCATGCTAACAAAGGGAGAAGTTTGTCTTCTTAAAGTGGCACAGTATGCCCCCTTTTGTTATTATTATATTATAGCCCAAGAGCTTATGTCCGTGTTGTTTGAACTGGAGATTTGGAATGAGGCTGTAAGGGGAGGTTTGGAGGTCTCATTAGTGCCCAGAGGGGCACAACTGTACAAGAGTCAGGGGGTCAAGTGCCAGAGGGGTGCAGCTACACAGGGTCTAGAGAGCCCAGTGCCAGTGGGGCACAGCAGATGGGCCAGGGGCCCGGTGACAGGAACAGACTAGGTTGAGCTAGTGCCTCAGAGCCAGGTCCAACACTGTGGGCCTAGACTAGAAGGCCTAGCCAGATTAGAGGGGCTAAGACCAAGTAAGATGAGACCCCAACAGAGGTAACATCAACTATACAACACCTGTAAGACATGGGGCATGGTATGGGGGGGTTTGGAACCATGCAATTAGCTCACAAGTCTTAAGGTGCCCTGTGAGGCACTGACTTGGAGCAAGACCTGGCAAGGGGTCCAAGGACCCATAGGGTCTAGAAGGGTTCAACAGGACCATGGCTGCACAGACACTCATAGGCAACCTCCCTGCTTATTATTTTTATCAACAAGACATGGCAAATGAGACTGAAAGGTGCCCTTGGGGTGGAGTTGGCATGGTCAACTCCTTGGGGCATCACGGCCATCGCTGGGGATGCTGCACCGTGAAAGCCAGCATTATACTTTTAACTTGAATAATTCTTCTCTAACTTGGTGCTACACCCCTGATATCAATACATCTTTAGGTCCTTTTTAGGATATGTCTAACTGCAGACTGCTGTGTAGTGTAGCAGTGCCTGATCTAGTTTTAAAGGACCTGAATCTGGTATCAAAAGCAGTTGATGTCCAGTATGAGTTAATTTTCCCTGCATCAACCCAATTCCTCTTATGATAGTCTTTCTGTTCTCTTGATCATCCTAGTAGTTCTTCTGTACATGGCTAAGTACAGAATTAAAAAGCCTAAGGCTAAATTGATGCAATCTTGGCAGGTTAATTTAAGCTGCATATATTGAACTGATAAGCAAGTGAACAGACATTCACTTTTGATTCAAGAAATGCAGCCTCATGCCTGAAGTGGCTCAAGCCAGAAGCTAGGGGGCACTAGAGTATGCCTCCCTGTTCCACTGGAGCAAATAGCTTGGGTCAAGGCTAGTCTGCCCACCCTGTGAGGTGGGTCTTACGGGGGAGGTGCAAAGTACCATGGGATGCTAGGGGACTGTGAATTAACTTGAACCTGGAGGGGACCTGAGACAGAAGTTCAATAAACCGATTTAACCTAAATCAGTTTATTTTGATACTACACCCATCCAGGTTTATCTTAAATCTGTTTCAGCCATTTTGAAAGCAGTTTATATGCACTGAACTTATGCTGTGTACATATTGTCACCTGATGGTGTCTTCTTGATCTTACCCTCTCCTAAGGCAGATAAGGTGAATCGATAGATCTTACACAAATTGCCTTATATATAACAACTTTGCACCCTAGTTGTTATCAGGAAGACTTTTCTAGCTGCGTGGCCAACATAACTACATGGTTCGTTTGACAGGCTAACAGTCCCTAGTGGCAGCAACCAGTAAGCAGCAATCAGCAGTTAAACTTTTTTGGCCTAGTAAGGCCTTTACTTTTGCTACTTCCTTATCCCTTTTTATAATTTTTATACTAAATTCTCATAATGTCCAGTTTAAGTAATAATTTATTTACGTTCTACTGAAGTCCAGGTAGGTGAGATTTGACTTGATAATCACTTGCTTTACAAAAAAAGAAACACCAGATAAGTCTGGCGCTACCTATCTTTGAAAAATATCTGTCACGTTTAATCATATTTTTCACTTACCTTCATATCTTTTATTATTCATTCCCTCAAAATTTGCTCCAAACAATGGGGACCAACCTTTTTTGGCAGGCATGTCAAAAGACAGATCCCATACTCTCCCTGGCTGGATCCAGATGTGTAGGCACGCGCAGTTTGTGGTGCCACAAACTGCAAAACAAACCTTTGAATAAAAAAGTGGCACAAGGTAGACCAAAGTGGCATGTTTTGGGACAAATGCAGAGACAGGGCAGTAGGCAGCCCAGGGCTGCCTCATTTCTATGTGCTGCAAAGCCTCCATGCGGAGGCACCCTGTGCCTCAGCCGCCTTTGGCTGGCTGAGGCACAGGGTGCCTTGAGACAGGAGCAGGCATCCCTGGGCAGCAGAAACTGAGGCAGATGAAGCCCCTGTCTCAAGGCATACTGCGCCCCAGCCAGCTGCTCTGCAGCTCTGGGCTGTCTACTCCCGTCTCCATGTGCCAGTCCTCAGGTGGCTGTGGCCTATCAGCTGGGCCCACACTGAGGTACCCAGTGCTATCCCCCTGCAGCACGTGGAACAGTGGGACAATGTGTCCTGCTGCAAAGTGTATAGATAGGGGCTTACACTGTGGCACAAAGTAGCAGCACAAATAGTGTGCCACAATTTTTGTGCTGCTGCAAAAGCATGCCCCTGCTTGTGTGGACATGGTTCCTGAGTGCAGTTCTGATCCACTTCCCCTCCCTGATCTGTTGCTTTGTCTGATGCCCACCCCCCATGCCAGAGCTATTACTTTGCTCTCTGCTACCTACCTTATTTATCTGTGTGTCCATACTCCCTTCCTGATCTGCTACATGCTATCAGTTGGCCATCCCTGCTCTTAAACTACTGAGGTTGGACTAACAGGGCTCTAGATATCTCATTTACTTTTCCCCACCCCTTAATTTTAAATACAAATATTAGGTTGTTCTCCAATGTATGTAGTACCACTAAATTGATTGATTTGTAGTACTAAATTGATTGATTTGTTAAAAAAAAATCATGGACCTCTGATTTCATGTGGTATTACTTCCAAATTCTGGAATGGATATTAGTTGGTCCTCTTTTAATTTTAGTGCATTAAGCACTTTGAGTTTTGCTTATAGCTTAGTTATGAAAATTTCTATTTCTATACCCTCATTTATATTGGGCATTCTGCCTTTCTTCCTATTGAAACTCATTGCACTTATGGGAAATATTGGAAAAGTATTGACTAATTATTTTGGGCCACACACAAATTTAGCTTTCATCTCTATCCCATCCTTGTTGTGCAATGACCCCACTTAATTTTAAACTTGTCTTCATTAAATATGGTTGAAGAATCTCTCATTTTTAGTACCCTTTGCAAGGTCTACCTCAATTTGACTTTTGGCATTTTTACATTATCCTCAGATTTCTTGATGTCTAAGAAACAATGTTATTTGCTAACAGGAGGTTTTCTTGCCCTCGTTTTCAAACCATGAGAAAGTGAATGAGTCAGGGCCAGGAGGGGTCAGGAAAGCAAAATAATTTGAGAATTTGAAAGGTAGGAAGCTAACCTGATTGACAATAAAAGTAACACTATTGTGCTATCAAAATGCTAGAGCACTTTTCTGGAAAGCCTTCTGGGTGCAGAAGGATAGTTATACTCTAAGTAGAGATCATAGATACTTTATTGTTTTTATAGCATGACAAGATCTTGTTTTGCTAACACTACTGACATTTCCAAAAATGTAATGTTAGAATATTAGACCAGTAAAAATGTTCTTTCTATGAGATTTATACCCTTGTCACTAGATGAGTTTTCAGATGTTCCACCTCCAAGTGAAATATTATTAATGATTATTTTTACTTCAATGAAAAAAACCTATTATTGTCTGCAACAGACTTATAAGCCTGAGGAAAGAAAAATTTTCTGATATTTTATTCCAGAACTAAATTATGCCTTTAGTATATCAAATATTTTCTTAATCACTGGTAATGAAATGGTTCTTTAAAATGACTTAGGGAGTGAGGGACATAGTTCTTTCAAGGTTTTTTCCATATCTGGAAAAATTGAAAAACATTTTAACATCTAATATGACCCTGATTATTTTTGTGGTGTTTCTCTTACAATTTATTTTGACATTTAAATTGTCACATTGCTTTAGGGAAAGAGAGTCTTTGCCAAACAGAAATAACACTTCTCCTCTACAACTTGTTAGTACCAGTCTGGTTATATTCAAAGTGAAACTGAATGGACTGCTTTTTAGGCTGCAGTGTATATTTCTTAGGGCCTCTTTCAGGGAAAGGCATGATAGGATCTGCAGTGCAATCCACACAATCATACCTTCTGTCATGCAACACATACATGGCAAGGGGCATTATTGTGATTTTCAGCATCAGATCCTATCATGTCTTATTTCCAGTGCAGGGAGAGCCTGAGATCATCAGCCTAGGCTCCCCCTGCACAAGCAAGTAACAAAGCTCCTGCAGCTGTCTCATAGCTGATGGGACTTGCAGACTTGGCAGAACCCCCTAGCACTGGGATCAAGAGCCCTGCAGCTGCCAGCTCTCAATTCCAGTGGCCACGGGGCACTGCCAGAAGAGTAAGTTCCCTCAGCTGAGGGACTCTCTGTCTCAGCTGTGTATTGTGCACCCCTGAGGCTGAGAGACCAGTCAGCTGATGGGGCTCTGAGCCACAGGGGCAGACCCTGCTACACATGCAAGTTAAAGCTGGATAGCAACCAAGCTATCAAGTTATGACACAGTTTTGATGCCTAACTTTATGACTAGTTGGAGCTTTTAATGGTATGATAGGTATTTTGCCTGTATAGGTGGTCTCAGTTAACTGTGCAATTAACCAGTTAATTACGCAATACCTGTAACGTGTAGCGGGGGCCTTGAAATCACAAATGTTCATATATAGGCAGACAACGTTCTTTGAGTAAATGCAATATCTTTTATTAGACCAACTAAATAATTGGAAAAATTGTTCTTTGCAAGCTTTCGGGCACAAATGCCCTTCTTCAGGTTCAATTTAGCCAGATTGCCTGTGTTTCTTTAGGAGAAGCTGAGGGATAGGGTGGATGGTGTCAAGATTAAGTCTCTGAATGGAAGTTTGCATAACATCTGACTCCTTGTATCTAATATTTTAATCTCTATCACATGCATCAGATTTATGTAATATTTATACAAAAGAAATAAAATAAATGCTACCATAAACTTCTATATGTATGAAAATGGAAGTGTTTACAGGTTCAAGTGCCAGCATACTGCAATTTGTTCACCAGAACTCTCTTGAAAATATAATATCTTTAAAAATGAGATTTTATATTAAATTTCCTGTTTGGAATGAATGAAATGATCAGATTAGCAGCGGCAGACACAACAGTCTCCCATGAGATTGTTAAACTCCTCACTTTTTTTTGCTTTGTTTTTGTTTGACATTGTGTTTGTTATCTATGTTACATGAGCAGTTGGCAACCCACTGATATGTAGAAGGAGAACCTACAGGATATCAAAACTCCACTGCCTAACAAAATAATGCCATTGATAAATAACTCTAGATACATAAGACAAATTCCTTCTACAGCTGCAAACACCCTTAGAAAACTACTTGCAAGAACAATATAATGTGATTAAGAAAAAATTTCCAATAAAACTATTATGAATGCTCTAGTTATTAAAGAAATCACAGCTTTTAACATACTAGTTATCAGGTAGAAAGCAGTAGAATACCATCGTGATAGCTGAACTGTAAGAACCTGACTGCTGACCATGGTAGAAGGCCCTTTCTTTTATACATGAAATATATACACTTTTGAACATGAAATAACAGGTGAAAACAGTAAATCTGCTAGAGAGAAAATGTAAAGAGCTTCCTTTTTTTAATAAACAGCTAAACTCCTGTGCTAGAATATATAGCATGGGTGATCTGAAATTCTACCCTTCCAGCAATCTAAAGCTTGACAAAGAGGCAAAACTTGCAAGATGTGCAAACCTTAGAGTCAATGATATATGGATAACACTCCACCTCATATAACATAACAATTTGCCATTTTAAAGGATATCATAGAATAAATAATAAGAAAGAACTGAAACAAAATAGAAAAAAAAATAAATGAACACATGGAGGGGCCAAAGCATGAATTATTTAACTACTCTTTTTTCAGGAGCTGTATTTAAACAGCCAGTAAGTTTGCAAGCTGCAGTATGGCTACACTTGATATACAGTGACAGGTCATCCCTACTGGAATTTCTTTCTCCGAGACAGCGTAAACAGGACCACAATGGTTCTTTGTAGGGTCTCAAGGACCAACTAGCAGTATATTTTCACAGCAGATTTAATATAGGTCTGTGAGTGTTTTTAAAGGCTAAAGCATTACTGCCTTCCTGATTTTAACTTTTTTTACTTTTACCCTGTTAATGGAAGTCTGCTTTTTAAGGAGAGGGATTCAGTCAAATTGCATTCTCAGAACAAGTATGATACCTCTTTTATTGAGAAGGTATCCTGGCTCAGTAAGCTGGCAACTGTCAGGGTGTAGCATACAGCAAGCTTGGCAAAAGCCTTTCCCCCTTTGGGTAGTCCAGCAATGATGTACTAGTCAGGTCAGTTCTGTTGAGACACCCGAGCTTTGCTGATACTTGCTCTGTCACATAACCAACACAGACACTGTTCTGTAGCTGGTGTCCTTGCACATAGCTTCTACTATGCTCATTGTTAGTCTACCCAGCAATGCTAATTTTAATAGCATTGTAAGAGTGTAGAGCAATTACTTGCAACTAGTATAACAGTAATTAAATGTGCCCTCTCTATGTGCTGGTAATTTTCTATTAGTTTCCTTTCCAAGGGCAGCCTCACTCTGGCACAGGTGTCGCTTGCTCAGAGGTTTTCAGCCCTGTGATAACTGATACCTGAGCTGGATACAATGTATCAGCTTTATATAGTGCTTAGGGTAATTCCTTCTGATAATTTTTGTTTTCCATTTTTATAAGGATCCAAACATGAGATTTAGGCTGGGATTCTCAAAGCAGCATGTACAATTCAGAACTCCTTTTGACTTCCAAACTCCTGAAAATCCCAGCCTTGGAAGATTATACAGATTCAGTTCTGAAGATTAGGACCCTGTTTGCTCTTTCCCATTATCTTGATAGTTCTGCAGAGCTCTGCAATTTTTCAACTATAATGGTTACTAGTTGGGTAGGCTTTGTTAGCTAATTCCCTGAGCCATCCACTCTTCACTTCACCCAAACCAGGTGATTTGTATGTGTGGAAATTTTCCAAAGATTCCCTTGCTTGCAGTTTATCAAAAACTATTTTACAAGGCTTTCATTAATTCCTATTTATTTAAATTCTTAGTTTTGAAAGGTTATAAAGAGCATAATTATTTGACAAATCTGTTAGCCTTAATTAAGCCCCGTTTATTCTAGTATTAGTTTTTTTTCCCTCAGAGAACATTTCTGTTAATTTCTTGAATCATTCTTTTCCAGTTGCTTGCTTTATTAGTATAACAGTTTATTTTAAGATTTAAAGAGTCCCACCTAAAGCCACACTGCCTGTTGGTCTAACTTGTGCATTTTTTTTCTGTTTGTTCATTAGGGGATGGGGGGTTTATAATTTGTTCTTCAACATTTCCCAGACTTCCTCATACTTGTGGATTTTAATATCCCATTTCATTGCTTCTCCAAGTGAGGCCCTACAGAGTCACAAAACAAATGACTTAACTCACAAAATATTCAATATTTCAAAAAACCCTCCAGTCTCAAATCAAAGCAAAATGTTGAAATCTCTTTTTTTTCCTACTAGCTTCCTCTTCTCTCCCTTCCTTCCAGATGATCAGTCCTGCTCAGTCAAATAGTTTCAACAAGCTTTGTTTCAATTTTGACTGTATTTAAAAGTATAACTAGTTTACATTTCTAAACACAGCATTATTTCACATAAAAACAGTTTGAAATTAAATCTTTTGAAACTCTCAAGTCTTTTATTCCAATTTATTCAAGTAAAAAGAGTGTCAAACTAGAGCTTTCTCACAAAACGTTTCCATTTCAGTGAATGGGGGTTTTACAATGAGACTATGAATCTTTGGCTCTAGTCTAGATAATCTCTGTTACTGGAGTAACTCCACTGAAATCAATACACTTACACATGCATAAAACTAGACTAGTTTAATCAAATCCTAGATTTAATAATTTTCCAAATTCTAAAATCTACTGACTCGATCCCCTTGTATTGTATAAAGCATTTGTTGCTGTGCAGCTTGACACATGAAATATGACAAATCAGAAAAGAAGTGTATTACAACTTTTTTAGACTTACTTTGTACAGCTGTAACAGACTATAGGATGGATGAGCCAGTGGCAAAAGAAGATGAATTTATTTGTACTACTCTGTTCTGTAAAGTCATTGCTTCCTATGGGAAGCTTAATTCAAATTACTCAGAAAAATGGACTAAAGATAGTTTCTCAACTGCCTTCTGGACTGAAACATTGAGTTTTATATAAGTTAGGCATTTTGATAATGCATAATTTATTGCCAAAGTGTTGTTTGCAGGACCTAGTATTTTTGAGGCTATAGAAAGCCATTGGCCATTTAAGGTCAGAAGGTGCCATTATATTACTCTATGCTGTTCTTGGACACAGAACACAGGGTGTAAAACTTCACCCAGTAATTTCTGCAATAAACTCTATGCATATTACTTGAAAATACTTATGAGTTCTTTTTTTTTTTTTTACTTTTTGAAGAGATGTTTTAGAACATTAAGGGTAGAAACAGGTGCCACCAGAGGAAAGCAAATTAGCTGCTTTGGTGGAATGCAGGTCAAGGGGGCACCGTTTTTCCTTTGCCAAGGGATTCCCTGCTTCCCCCACTGCCCCACACCTCCTTACTGGGATCCATACTGACACATTCCTCTGGGTGAAGCATGGGTGGGGAATCCCTGGGTCAGTGGCAGACTGGTCCCAGCATGGAGACATGGTGTGCTGAAATTCCCTAGCTCCCATGCCTCCCCCAGATACATCTCTTTAAGCAGGGAAAGCCCAAGGTTCCCTTATTAAGGAGACATGGGCACAGGGCAACACAGGGCAGTATGGGAACCAGGGATTCCCCACCCATGCTTCACTGCATCATATACAAGAATGGGTAGTAAATCCAAATCCTCCTGTGTATGCAAATGGATTTTTTTTTTCTGTCTGCCTTGTCCATCCTGTTCTTTTCTTACTCACATTTAGCACCTGGAGAATCTCAGAGAAAATAATTTTTATTGATCCTCTCTTCAGTTCTCTTTCAGGTTCCCTGCAGTGATCCTTGATGTCTTGGGTCATGTTTTTTATTATGTTCTCACTTACTGTGATTACTTGACTCTGTTTTCTGTGACTTCCTTTTGATACCTACTTCTTGGTTATTTAACCTCACCTTACCTTTTCTCAGAATGATTTTCTAGTTTGCCAAGGATAGTATAGCTGGAAAAGGGCCTGCATTTTAATGCAGTAAGTAGATTTTTTTTGCAGACTACTTTCTAATTTATGTGAATGAATTATTGTTGGCTTCTACTCAATATAATGACTGTTGGTGCCTGCATTTGAGATGCCACATGCATTTGCTGCTATTCCTAATAAGAGTAGATTAGTATCCTTACCTGTTGAATTCTAATCCAAAGAGATTATAGGCCAGTTTGAACACAGTAGCACTGCCTGTGATTGAGCTACCACTTGTCAGCTCTCAGCTTCATTTCAACTCATTTATAGTCTTGGACTGTTAAAACTAAACTTGACATTGTAGGAAGTGTCTGTGTTACAGGAACGCAGGAAATCCCTTCAGACAGGTGAAGCTTAACACATTCTCAAATGTTAAGTCACCTCATCTCATACCTTAGTGAAATGTACTCTAATTGATGACTTTCAACGAGATCAAAATGGTTAATTATATTCATAAGCAGAATATCATGTCCTAAGTCTGTTCCTTATGAAAATATTAAATATTTTGCCTTACAGACTCACAATGGCCTTGATCCTGAATTGGCTACTTCTGGAGTGTAGCACATAAGACAACAAAACAGAAGGTGATAAGCAAGACAAGTAGAGAAGGAGCCTCATCATGCTTAGTAGCAAAAGTACTAATAAAGATGGGAGTGTACAGGTAAGTGTATCATTTGCTTAGTGAGGCTATAATTTAAGTTGGTGTCTTTTTTCCAACTTGCCTATTCTCTTCCCATCTCCACTTTCCAGAGGAGAGAGGGCTTGAGAGATCCCTCTACTCATTATGAAGGGTCATGCTGTGCTACATGGATCCTTGGGGACTGCCAAACTATGCATTGCATTAAATAAGTGCACAGTAATGATCTCTACCTGTTGTTGAAATCAATTTGTAACATAAAGTTAATGCAGAACCTAGCAGTTGGTTGCTTGAGTAGTGTACCTTGCTTTGAGCTCATGACATTAATATTCCATCATCTCTGCTTCTTTGCAAATGGATTTTAAAAAAGGCTGGTTTCCATCTATAAAGTTTTGGACCTACATTGGTAAATGGAAGAGAGAGCTGTGGCCATGGGGTTCTTAACGAAGGTTAACCAATTTTGGGATGAACTCCCATCCTCCACCTTTGCCCAACCTAAACTAAACTTCTAGAAAATTCATTTTGAAAATGTGTTTGAGAAGGGGATTATCTTTCAGAATTTGAGCAAGGAACTTTTTTCATGTATAATACTCTGTAGCCTTTTGGTTATACATAGAGATTTTTGTTCTTAATGATGTATGTTTAACTGGTGGCAAAGTGCTTAGAGTCTGGCACAGGCATTCTTTTAGTATACTGTTCAAATAAACTCTAGTTATTGATTTATGAAGAAAGTAAAATGGATACATTTTCTATCATCACTTAGAAAAAAATTTAATAGATTTTATGACAGACACCTGATTATAGTATGTTTTCCCTTCCAAATTGTAGAAGCACCCCTAAGACACCAGCAGATTTTTAAAAAATTACGTATTTCACTCTTAATGTTTTAGATAAGATCTATTCTTTTATATCGTCACCAGCAAGAGTACATTTTTACCACGTTACCGCATTGCAGTTGTGTAGGTGTCATGAATTCTGAACACACGGACAATTCTATGTACTTTTAAGCACCCTTACATTTCCAAACTAGGTAGCATCTGGGCTATGGAGTAATGTGTGTTTTAGAAGTGAGAAACAGTTTATCAGCCGTAGTTTAGATTCAGGCCTAATCAGAAGCAGATCCAGAGGCAGTGCGATGGCATAGGCACATCCTACTTTCTATAGTGTAGCTCAGCACCTCTAGATGGGAGAATCAACTGGGGACTTTTTTAAAAGTTCCTGAAGCAAGTAAGACTCACTCTGCTGTCATCAGCCCCTCTCTTCCCCTCTCCTCCACTCCTACCTCAATTTACACCTCCGGGCTCAGAACGGGGAGACTTACCCATAGTACTACTGTCCATAGCTGACCCAGGGACAGGTGGACCTGCTTCTGCCCCACTCAAGCCATGGCTGTGGGGATCAGCCATGCAGGGAGTTGGGGCTAGATAGTCAAAGCAGCAGAATCAAGCGGGCTCTCCTTCCCTGCCTCGTCCCCCTGGAAGTTTCCCACTGGCCCAAATGTAGATGCAAGGGGGAACCTGCTACCGTCACTGTCCCCCGAAACCCATCTCCCTGTACATCTGCAGCCCAGTCTGGAGCATAGCAGGAAGGGCCAGGAAGACAGCAGTGTTGGACAGGCATAAGTAGAGGATGAGAGAGGGGAATGGGTAGGGAGGGGTGGTGCTGCTGAACTCACATGGGAAGAGAGGGTATGCTAAGCACAGGGGAGAGGAAGAGCTGCTTACCAAATCAGGGACTAAACACACATCCCCAGATGTTGGTCTCCTGATGTGGACTACCCACCATGACAGGGGGAGTGGGTAAATCTGGGACAGGCAGTGCAGCCACTCCTGCAATGTCAGCTGCTGCTTCTACATCCCTCTTTTCAAAGTTCTGGACCCACCTATGGACCTCATTACACCATAAATGAATAATAGCACTCATGTGAGCAGTCCAAGTGAAATTAAAAAAAACCTGGGATAGAAAAGGAGTAATAATTCAGTCTAAACGAGAACTGTATCATCTCTCTGGGAAATTAGATAAGCAAAGTTTCAGAGCAGTGGTCCAGTATGGTCTCATAGGTCTTACTTATAGGCAATTTCTGTAAATTCTAGGTATGTATTTATAAGGTCTAGAAGGGTAATGTAGACTCTACTTTATCGGACATGGCTGTTTGACTCATTAATCCTTTCATAACATGTATAGCTATTTTTATTATTTAAAAAAAATCTGCCCCCAGATACTACAGGCATTTAGGACTAATTTCATGAACTGAGGTCAAATGTGTTCTTAAAATTTGTTCTTTTAGGGAGGCAGATGGGTTAAGGTATCCTTTGCATTCCCTTTAAAGATCTGGAATTTAATGAACACAGAGGTCTTTCACTGTGGAAATCAAAAGTCAGATAGAAACCAGTTTGATTTGGATGTGTCAGTATTGCTGTTGATTCTAATTACAAGTACAGACTTTTCCCTAGTTATTAAAATACATCAATTAAAATGTACTTTTTTTTTCAATTGCAGTGCCCTCAAACACTTATTATTATTGAGTATTTACTTTCAGGTTTTAATGTAAAATCCTAATTTAGCTCTGAAACATAAATCAAGTCATCAGAGTAATGGTAGATATGTGAGTTAAAATGATCTTGGTATATAGTGTACATATAATTCACAGTGCAGAAACACAGACAGATGGGGATAATCTTTCCATTAAGGGTAATAGCAGGCTCATACTGTGCCATAATTCTAAGCTCTACCAAAGCAGAACAGTGGAGTAAGACACTGAGACAAATGCTTCCTGTGATACTGAGGTGCACTTAGAGAAGTATAGGAGAGGAAAGGCAACAGAAAGGAAAAGAGCACAGAAAATGTTTTTATAGATGCAGGCATGCATGCTAACCTGCATAAAGTGGAACTGCAACTTCGACCTACCAGGTTGTAAAGGGTGGGGATATTTCAGGCACCTATAATACCCTGCTCTCAGGAAGTCAGCCTGACTTCTATATGCAGAAAGATCAAGGAGCAGATCCTCAACAAATCCATTGTGAGGCACGCAAAAGGAGAACAAGGTGAGCAGAAAAAGTCAGGATGGATACACCAAGAGCAAGTTATGCTTGACCAATCTGATTTTCTTCTATGATAAAGTGACAGGCTCTGTGAATGAGAGGAGAGCAGTGGACATGGTATACCTTGACTTTAACAAGGCTTTTGACACAGTCTCCCATGGCATCTTCCTTAACAAGCTAAGGAAATATAGACTAGAGCAAAGTATTATACATTAGCTGGATCATCATACTCAGCTTGCTTAGTAAAATTGTGGATGACACCAAGTTACATGGAATTGTGGACACTCTAGGGGGCACGGTGTTCTGGATAGTTCTCCAGGTGAGGCCTCACCCATGCTGAATAAAGTGAAAGAATCACTTCACTTGATTTGCAAGTAACACTCTGGTTAATATAATCCAGGAAACTGTTGGCTTTTTTTTTTGCAATGATATAACAACACTGTTGGTTTATATTCAGCTTATAGTCGATCATAACCCCCAGGTCCTTCTCTGCAGTACTGCAACCCAGCCACTCATTCCCCAGTCTCTATTTGTGCATGCACTTTATCACCCTAAGTGCAGGACTTTGCACTTGTGCATACTGAATCTCATCTCATTGACTTCAGACCATTTATCTAGTCTATCCAGAACACCCTGCCCTGTACGGTATCCACAGTTTCATATAACTCAGTGTCACCCACAATTTTACTAAGCATGCACTTGATCCCATCCTCCAAATCATTAATGAAGATGCTGAACAATGCTGGACCCAAGACAGACCCCTGGAGAACCCCACTGGATACCTCCTCTCAACAGGCATCCTACATACATGCCCAAGCCCAGAGGCCTTGGGTTTGGATGCTCCCAGATACTATAGGCAAGCATCCTTCATCCCAGACTCTTTAGTCCAGGACTTCAGATGCACACACACACACGCGTGTGTAGGGAGTGTGTGTGTGTATGTGTGAATATATATGTCTATATATAAGTTATATATATCTTCTAGCAACTTTTCTTCACATACCGTAACCCACAAACAAACTCCATGCACCCATTACAATATACACGCCTGCAGAACTATGTGCCCATGCACCCAGCCTCAGGCCTTTCCCTAACCTGAATATACTATCCCTTAGTCCTTGCCCTGATTATGGGGTTTAAAATCTCAGTTCATTCACTGTCACTGTCTGATCTGCTGCTGCCATCATCGTTGCAGTCTCCAGGTCTAGATACATCATCATCCTCTTTGTAGTCACTAACCATTCCCCACAAGGGGTGGAAGGAGAGGTGCAGATTGATGAGCCTGTGCCAAGTGTATCTTTGCCAGGTGATGTCGGCTGTGTATTCACTGTCCTCTGCTACCAATTTCTGGTAGTAGGACTGGAGTTTGCTTAGACCCATTTTAACACTGTCTACCACCTTGAGGTTCATGTGCCTGTACATCAGGAGGTTCCTGGACTTCCACAGCACACTTCTGACGCAGGACATAAACTGATCAAAGCAAGCTGATGAAGTCCCCTGGTGTTTAGGTCAGATGCCTGAACAGCACCTCCCCCTCCGCCCCACCCAATCATCTGCCCAACCCCTATCACTGCTTCACTGCAGCTGAGACTGGGATGCTTTAGTCAGCAGCCTTATGCAGGGGACTAGACTAGATGACCTTGTGAGGTCCTTTCCAGCCCTATTTTCCTAAGATCCTATGAGCTTGTATCCAGCCTCATACACCCATCCAGGTATGCACATCCACGTATTACAGCAGGTATGGCAAAGGGAAAGGCAATCTTATCTGTAATAAGGAACATTCCACACCACATACATTCCTTGTGTTGCCATGATGCCAGCAGACTAATCAAATGTAGCCAGCACCTCTCCACTTTTTCCCACTGCGAGCATTAGTATATTGTATATTCCTAGCATTGAGCCCTATTTTACTGTATTTTAGGGAAGAAAAATTTGACACATCTTCCAAATTGGACTTTAATTTGCATGGAACTGGAACTGATGTGTCAAAGGATCAAGGGAAAGAAGAGCCTGCTATATGAGAGTTTGTCTTGTTCAGTCCTGAAAATGAAGGGTCAGAGGAGCTATGAATAAATAAATAAATTGGAAGGGAAACACTATCAACACAGAGAAGCTTTTTAAAAATAAAAGGACAATTTTACTACAAGAACAAATGGATATAAAATGGCCTAAAATATAGTTAGGTTGAAAATAAGAAAATGGTTTCTCACTGTCAAAGAAGGAAGGTTCTGGAATAGCTTTTCACTAGAATTAGTAGATGATTTAAGAGAGATTTTAAGAGCTTTAAGCATAGAGCTTGATATTTTGGTGAAAAGGAAGTGTGACATAGCTGTAACATGAAAGCATGTTACAACTTAAAGCAAGTTTTTCATGGATTTTACTGTTGACATCAGTGAATTCTTTAACACGGTAGTGTGCAAACTTTTGCCCCCCAAGTCAGGCCATGCACAGGGTCAGTTAGCGGGATTGGGCCCTGTGTACCCAGATCAGGACCCATGCCACCTTGGCCCAGCCCCATATGCCTGATCTAATGGGCAGGGCCACACTATCAGGCCTACAGAGCTCACTATTTGGCAGTGGGGGAGCAGAAATTAACGGTGCCCCACTCCCCTGCTGCCAAAATTTTGGACGCGTGGGGTGCCCTGGCAGGCTCGTTGACATAGCTCAATGGGCTGGATCTCTGACTGTTAATAGCCCCTTCTGTAAAGTAGCTACCTTGATTTCAGCTCTTCTAAGCCATGAAAAAACATGTATTCATGTGTTATGATAAAACTAGAAGGCTAAGATTAGAATATACCTACATTTTAGTCCTCCCTGATGAAAATAATATGCAATATTTGGATTTAATATCTTCTAAAGCCTCCGGCAGGCACGGTTCTTTGGGTAAATGTAATATCTTTTATTAGACCAGTTAAATAGTTGGAAAAATTGTTCTTTGGAAGTTTTCAGGTATAAACACACTTTTCCAGATACAAGTAAGTTTGTTGTTTCTTTGTGTGCTCTCTTGGGTAGAATGGAAGTCAATATGCTATTCAAAAATGTGCTTTCGGTATTAAAAAATGTGCTAGCTGAAGCGTTAGTAGCCATATATTTGGGGGGTAATATAGCTTTGTATGTAAATTCCTAAAACTGAAGGATAGTTTAAAGATTAAAAGTTAGTTTAAAGATCTTTAAAGATTGTAAAAAGGCTGTTTAAAGATTTATAAACTAGCAAAAATATTTAAAAATAAATCTTATTTGTAATGAACATATTTAGATAAGAGAGCAGGCATGTCCAGTATGTCATAACCAGAATTAAAGCATAAATTAGAAAATAAAGGACAAACACATCCTTATGATCTATCTGCTTCCTTTTTGGCAAGTTGAGTACTAAGGACCTAACCACTGAAAGAGAACTTCTAGTTTGTTTCTGCACAAGTCCACCAAACAACATTTCTTAATCTTATTTAGTGCCTTTTTTATCTGGAGATCAGGAGTCCAACTACTGCTGGAACTACCATTTTAAAATGCAATTACAGATGGGTAGAACTGCCATTATTAAGGTTGCCAGTACTTCCCATTATATGACCCTGCTGTCATGTTCTTAGTTGCTTATCATTTTGTTCATTTTTAACCACATGACCTAAATTTTACATAGTTGGTACTTGCCTCAGTCTGGTCAGCCAGAACATTCCAGGACAGTCTAATCACATCTGAAGGGAAAGCTGGAGAAAATACCACATGCTGTGCAGGGGTAGGAAGGCAGCAGAGGGGATGGGGGTGTTATGAGAAGGGGGTTGGTTTTAGGTGGGTACTTAGTCAATATGTTTGTGCCAGGCATTAGCCAAACTAGAAGCCTTTGAAAAAATACTCTTTGCATTTCCTCAGCAAAGACCTAGATTTTGGTAGCTAAGTACCCCAGTAGTTCATCTGCACTGAGCAGAACTTTCCCCATAGCTGCAGCTCTGAGCTACTACAGAAAGTGCAACATCTAGGCTAACTACAGACAGTCACAGAGCCTGAGGCTGCATTGATTCAGTCTATGCAGGTTAGTTTAAACTGCACAGTTTAAATTGAAACAGAAGCAAACAGACATTTACCTTTGATTCAGGAAATGCAGCCACATGCCTGCAGTGGCTCAGGCCAGAAGCTAGGGGGACTAGAATACAACTCTCTGGCTGTGTGTTTACTTCCTTTTCCTGCTGCCTCTGAGGTCTCTAGGATTTGCAGTCCAGAATTACAGCAGCAGGACTCATCAGGGTCCTCTTCCTGCTTCTAGGTGCATCTGGGTTTTTGAGTCTACAGTTGTAGCCAGCAGTAAGTTTGAGTGGGGGAAGGGATGTTTAATCCCCCCCTCCCTGGCCCCAGTCCCCAGCCAATTTCTGCAGACTGGGCTGCATCCCCCCTGCAGACTGGGCTGCATCCCTAGTTGGTCATTCCCCCTCACCCCCTTGTCAGCCAGCCCTCACTGTTCTAGCTAGGGAGCCACAAAACTGACTGTCCAGAACACAGCCTTCTGCACAAGCTTAGTAGCTGCAAAAAACCTTGCATATCTACTTTGCATGTGGAATAGGATTGCACAAGTACCAAAAATGGCAGTTTTATGAGTTGTTTAAGTGTGATGTGGGCATGAGATCTGAAATAGAAAAATTCAGAACAATTTCACGCGAAGTAGTTTACTACAAACCAAGAACAGAACTCTATGTCAGGTAAAATCTCTCTGATTTGTTTCAACAAGGGGGCAAAATGGTCATTGTAATTAATCTTACTTAGCAGTAGTTGTAGCAGTGCTATTGATGTTGGCATTGCTTCTGAAATTAGTGGAAGAGAGAATTACACAGGTGTCATTAAGAGTGACATCATTTTAAAATGTCAATAATTGCCATAGTATCCAAACTATTACACTGGCAATCCCTACTTATCCATTACATGTTAGATTGTCAAATTTCACAGTTTTTAATAAGGATTTTATTGTTAGGATGTTCTTTGTATAATGGCATTTTTCTCTTGAACATTTTCAATATTATCAATGTTTCACAAAGCACAAACAAACAAGTTTGCACAGTTCTAGCTTCTGTTTTTCTAAAGAGAAATACAAATCCTTTCATTCTTACTACCATGGTAAAATATTTCAGAAGCTTTTTCTCTCATGTTCAGAACTGACAAAACAATTTTAAAGTTAGATTTAACAACATTTCAAAGTGTTTCTCCTTTGTTCCTCATAAAACAATACTAAGCAACAGACAGGTTCATATAAAAATCACTTTAATTTTTAGAAATTGAGTGGGAAGAAAGTAGGGAGGCAAAAGAAAGTGCTGCAAATATAATTAAAACCACCGCTCATTTTTGTGTAATCATTCAAAAAGAAATTAGGATTTATGTGACTCAGATAGTACTATAGTTAAAACATATTTTGGGTCTCAGCTGCTGATACAGTGCAATCCTATTAAAGACAATGGGATTACAAATTCAGCTTTTGGTTAAACAGTGTACCTGTATTTACTTTTTTACCTTAAGGGGTATGCATTTCAATTAGCCACTGAAATTAGACTACTGATTTTTGCCATATTTTAAGTGAGCATTTCTTATTATAGCACTTACAAAAGGTACAGAATGTTTCCTATTAAATAGTGTTAATTATTGCCTGGGTAGATGAAAAATCTGATGAAGTCTCATTTCCATGCTAGGTAAAATAGGTATCGACTGACATAAGACATCTTAAGACGCTGTGGATTAGTGTTCATTTTATATATCTTAAGCGATGTAACCTCTTAAAATTATGTGCAAACATTTAAATGGAAAGTTTAAACTTAGCCTTCATTGACACCTGCAAATTTAGACTATGAATTATATCCCATGTTTTATCTGACATTTCTCTTTAGGCTACCAACTAAAAGTTACATTTCTGTGATTTTTTTTTTTAAGTCTACTCATATTAAAATCAATCCCTAAGGTTTTTCCTATGATCCTCTAATTTCTATAACTGAAAGAGATTATAAAAATAAAGCCTTCTTTCTTCAGTTTCTTTGCATTGGATTTTCTACAGAATGTCCCATGTTTAACATTTTCATGGGTTTTTCTTTTTGTATATACAGTAGAAGGGGAGAGGAAAATATATTAATAAAAATAGGAAGCTCAGACTGTGAAACTACAAAAATATGGAAGGCCTCTGTCACCTCTGAGCTATAGATACATCCACAGACAATGGTAAGCCTCCTGAATTTTTACACTCATGCTGGATTTCTAGAAAAATAATTATATATGACATACATGCCATAGTTTCATGTCCTATATAGTATTCCATGAAAAAACATGTATTCACGTGTTATGATAAAACTAGAAGGCTAAGATTAGTTATTGCTAATTCTGGTAAAATATAATTTTATGTCTCTATGTGCCACATCATACTGTAAATCAAATTGAGTTTTCCACTAAATGTACATGAGGGTTTTGCAGGTGTGTGTTACAGCTAAAAGTAGGGATTTGAGGATTTCTTTATTTAGTTAAATTTTGTTTCTCTGCAAATATAGAGGACTGAATTCAGTGGCCTAGAAGGCCCCATCCAGTACTATGTATCTATGATCTAAATAGTATTCAACACTGTGGACATGGCTGCATCTTTGTCTTAAGGTTGCAACAAATTCTAAGTTTTTCTTTGTGCTCCCTTAATCCAAATCTGTTTGCTCAGATTCATTTGTTTTGGACCTTCTTGTAACAGCAGAAAATGCGTATTTATAATATACAGGTAAATGTCATGGGTACAACCTGTGTGGTGGGGGGTGAGTCTGGATTCAGAAGTGCATGGTAGATTAGGCAGTGCTCCAGCCTGGTTCTTTACCTGCGGGTACTGTGGATCATGGTTTGAATCCAAGGTTCCCTAACAGTAAGGTAACAAGGGTCACATAATCATTTCTATATTTGTAACTCTAATCTACTGATTTATATTACTGTTCCATGGTATTTTCACTTTAATTTAATGTACTGTCAATAGCATAACATTGGTATTTCTCTACCCAGTTTTCATGGATCCCTCTGGTTCCTGCTTAAAAGTGAAACTGATGCCATTCTAAACTATGGCTATGTGGAAGAATATTGTCCAAAACCAGTTTTAGACTTCTTTTTAAGCAATCCAACCTGCACGGAATGGAATATGTTTTGGGGAATTAGTTCAAGTTTTGCCTTCTAACCAGTAATCTTTAGAAACTTTTGCAAAGGATTTTGAGATCTACAGTTCAACTTCTTTATTTATAATATTTATATTCTTTTCTGTTTATGGCCACATACAGCTATTCTATTTTGACCAGGAAAATCCCTGGTCTCCCAGTAGAAACCACAAATGTATGGACATTCCAGTTTTTTTCACCTGAAGTAAAATGGTGGTTCCAAGAGAAAAATAGCCTAACTCTAATCATTTAGAAATCACTCCTGGGAGAAGGAACATTTGTACATGCACTTTCCAATGGATTAACTCCTCCTAGGGGGTAGGAGTAGAGCCACAGGGAAAGGTTTATAGACCAGAAGGGGTGGGGACTAGTTGCCAACTGCTCCCTGCTTGCTCCCTACACACCAGAGTCCTTGGAGTGACAAGCTGACAGGACATTCTGCCCCACCGCTCTACCAATCAGATCCTTGGCACCTCCCCCTGCCCACTTTTCACTCTGGAGTCTCCAAAGTAGACTTTCCCTTCTGCTTCCTTTCCACAAAGAATCTTTCCCTTCTGCTCCAGTCCCCCCAGGAACAGGAGAAATGTCTTTACAGTTGCAGGCTAAATGTTTATACTGCTTCCTCTCCTGGAAGTATTTCTACCTGTAGAAGTTTTCTATTGCTAGAAATGAACGCTTGTACGAGGCCTACATTAGCATTGAAATTAACATTTCTAATGGTACTGGTAAGTAAACTTGCCCTGAGCACCTCATTAAATTCTTTCCTAAAATTGGGCTCCGAGCACCTGGCATGATAGAGTAATGCCCCTAAGGGTTTTTTTTCAAAATCTTTTCAACTTTTTCCTTCTGATTTTTCATGAATGTGTTATAGTTGCTGATAGGGGAACAGTGAATAACACAGTTACTTGAATGGTCATTCTTTGAGCATAGAACAATAGAAGGCACTGAACTTCCTATATACTTGATTTAGATACAGCTAATTCTCCATTGTGACTTTTAACCTTAGGAGGGTTGAGCGAAAGAATTTATTAATGGATTGTGATGTGCTTGGATGCCACAGCAAGAGAAGCTAGGGAAGTACTTAAAGAGAGAGGTGTCCACTATTTTGTTTCTTTTGTAGGACACTAGTTCTCCAACTTTCATCTTAATAATTGGTTTTTAACTGGCTAAGAAAAAAAATGGGCGAGATCTATGTAGTTTCTTGATGCTAGGAGATTGACAGGAGCATTTGCTACAGTTCAAAATTTGGCTTGCTGTCAAAGAGAATCTACCATGAAGACCCAGGCTGAAATTTTTAAAATGACATACCTCCTATTGTTAAAAGCCACACAAATTGTTCTTAAAAAAAATGAATAACATTTATATATTTGTTTTCTGAAAATATGGCTATTTCTGAGTATAAATGCCAGAAGTGTATAGGTGCTGAGATGAATTTTCACTGTCTGCCTGATTTCTTCCTAGTCATTGCTAGCTACAGGTATAACATTGTACAGTCTCCTGGCTTGTCTCTCAAGTTAGTGATGGAGAAGTAATGAGGAACCAGCTGCACAGCAGTATCTGAGAAAGCATTGTATTTGAGACCACTGCTGCAAATCTGATATACATATAGAGATAACCCATATCTTATCATTCGTTATGAGAAAATTCTACTTATCTCTTCAAAGTGTTTTTGATTCTTTCACACTTTTGCATGTATGTACCTTAATACATGCATACTCTAGATCTGAGATCACCACTCTTTCTTGAGCACAGTATTGTGATTTTACTTTTCTTATTTGTAGCCCTACCAGCTCTTGCTGGGATGGAGGAGGGACATGGTAAGTGTCATGTTGGTGTGCATCCAGTCCTAGAATATTGTTTGTATGTTGCTGTAACTGCAAAGGTTCATTACCTAGATTTCTTTCTGAATCCTGCTAAATTTCTTTCTTTCCGCAGTTAGTTCTAGAGGCTAATTACACATTATAGCTATGAAATTATCCTTCTTTCAGTCTTAATTTGTTCACTTCCATTTTTTTACTGGATAACTTTTTATTTTTATTTATATATTAGAAAAGATTGAGTACCTGGCCTATTTTATCTATACTAATCCAGTATTTTTGAATACTTTTGATTAATCTCGTTTCTAAAGTAAACAATCTTAATCTTTTCAATGTTTCCTCTGCTCATTGTTTGTCACCTATCTCAGCATTCCATCAGTTTCAGCTCTATTTTATTTGGGTTAGATTGCCTGGAACTGAAAATGGAATTTCAGCTGAAGGCACTCGTTTAATTTAAGCAACAGCATGATATAATTCTATGATTTTCCTACTTATTTGATGTGTGTTCTATCACTACTTTGTTTCATATTTTTACTCTTTTTCTGCATTTATTGAGATCTTTATAATGACCCTTATAAAGGTCATTCTCCTCCTTAGGAACTACAGAGTCTCATTTAGAAAGTAACGTTGTGTATCTGCACTTTAAATGAATCTACCATGTATTCATTACCTTGAATTTGTCAACACTGAATTTTACCTACCACCAATGCCACTGTGCTGCCCATTTCCCTAAACTGTATTAGGTCCCTCTGAAGTTCCCCAACGTTCTCCAGAATGGATTTCTTGACTCTTCTAAATTACTTTGTCATCGGCAATTTTTGCTACCTTGTTCTCTCTTTTCTAGACTGTTAATGAATACTTTGATACAGTATAGATGTGTAAAGAGGGCCCTATTTGATTTGGCTTCAGATTCAGCCTGAAACAGGGACTGTGATTCGATTAGTCTGAAGACTCAATGACGATTTGGAAAATCAGCGATTCAGACATAGACACAGCTTTAAATGTCTTTTCTACATACCTCAAGGTACCAGGTGTGGCTTGAGAATGCTGTGATGCTGAGGCACATGGAGTGTCCCACAGGAGTGCCGGGGGGGACCCTCCACATGTGCAGTGGTAAACCTGGAAGTAGACCAAAAGTATTTCCAGGCCACTTCTGAGTCCACTGGGGAGCACACAGGTAGCCTTCCCACCCCCAGCTCCCGCTCAGTGGTCAGCCACAGAGGAGTCCTGAGTAACCCCCACAACCCAGGAGGCACCAGTCAGTAAGCCAGGGGTTTTGGGGGGGTGGGCCCAGGGTGCTTCCCAGTGGACCAGAAGTGCTTAAAGTCCACTTCTAGGTCTGCTGCCTAGCACGTTGGTGACCCCCCCCCACCACGTTACTGTGGGACACTCCATGTGCCCCAGCATCGCAGTGTTCATGAGCTGCCTGCTATCCTGAGGTATGTAGAAAAAACATGTAAAGCTGTATCTACATCTAAATCTCTCCAAATTGATTTGGAGGGTTCTGATTCAATTCGGAGAGTAAAGGGTCCTCTGATTCAATTTGGATTTGATGATTCAACCACCAAGTCAGGCCAAATTTCCATCGAATTGAACAAGGGACCGAAGCTTCGCATAGCCCTACTATACAGCTGTTGTGACCTGGGCATTAAACAAGCTGCTGTATCTGCCCCTGTGGTTTCATGATTCTCTTGGTCTAAGTCAAATTCATCAGTCACTTCCCTTGGTCTCTCTGATATCCTCCTTGGGTATAGGCTTTTTGTAGTTCTTCATTGAAATAGGATATTTGTCTCCATTATCACAAGAATCCAAAATTAGTAATGAGCCTTAGTAAAGGCCACCAGAACTAGGTAGGTACTTTCCTAGAACTTCAGCCATGTGAGCACAATGAATTAAACTTCACCTATTTACAGGGAAATGAGAGTGGAAGCACCAAAAAAAACTATAGACAAGCAGTCATCAACATTTCTGGGCGGTGAGCTGGAGTAACCCAGCTTGGGTCTGAAGTGGGCTGGAACTAGGAACCAGCCAATGCTCCTGTTTTTCCCTGCCCCCCATTTGTGGCATGGCCAAAGCCCCTTAAACACCTTGCCACAGAACAGGCAGCTCCTCATTGCCCATCCGTGGAACAGGCAACCATTCCCATCCACTGAAAGCTGCCAAAGCCTTCCAACACCAAACACCATGAAAACTACCTATTTCTAGGGGTCAGATCCAGTAGCTCTACCAGTTGTAGGTTACAGACTCCTGGTATAGACGGATGTAACAATTTTAGCAGTAGCATTTATTATGCATATAAGCTGTTACAATGTAATTGTTACTTCTACGCATTCCTGTAGTGATACAAATATAGTAAAACAAATGAAACCCTGTTTCATTTATGGTTAACGTTTTAGCAATTTAGCTGATTTCTGTCACTACAGGAGTGTGGAGCTGTAACAGCTGATGCTTGAACATGAATGACAGCTCCCTCTCTCTTTATAAAGCCATTGGAAAGTATGTTTGTCCAGAGACTCTTCCCTCCTCCCAGTCTCCAGGAGGGGAAAGGAGGGGGTCCCCAGGAGGGGTCCGCAGCCTCCAGGAGGGGAGAGAGTAGCTGGATAATGACCCCCACCTGTTTCCCTGACCAGACTGTCCTTTTAATACACCAGTTCTCAACCTTTTTTAGATTCAGGGCACCTCCCATAACTTTTGTGAATCAAATGGCACCCTTTTTAAAAAAACAAATATATTCATTATTGTACTTACCTGCTTGAGGGTGGGACTGGGAAAGAGGAGAAGCAGCCAATAGGAAAGAGCTTGCTCTGCAGTGAGTTACAGGGAGGAGGGGCTGCTGGGAGGAAAGAGACTGCATTTTTTCCTCATTGGAGCCTGCACTTATCTCCTCTCTTGTGGCAGTGTCCTTCAAAGGCAGCCATAGCACCCCAGGTTGCAGCAGTGCCCTGGCTGAGAATCAGATATGGGGTTCTGTGAGCCTGACATCAGAACCCCTTAACATTGGGTTCACAGTGTCACAGACCTTTAGAAAATGGGCCTGCATCTAGGAGCCCGGGCTGTAGGCCTGCCCACTTTAAGTTCCCTGGGCTCCATAAATCTAATCTTGGGGAGAATCTCCCCAATGTTGGGCTCATAGTGTCCCACATGTCACAGCTGGAGATGGGGAAACTCCCGCATTCCCAGCTGCATGAACCTGTTCTTAAAGAGGACTCCCCAGCCTCTTTATACCTGGATATCCCAGTCTAGGGAACAGGTAGGTGCTCCTGCTCTGCCCTCCTGGGTTCCCCACATATTCCCCAGAAACTCTCAAAGAGAAGATCTTTTCCATGAAATAAAGAACATCTTTTGCTCAAATTAGGCATGTTTCCTGAGATAGAAATTTAACTGATAATTGTGACTCTTAGTTTTTACTCAGAGGGTGTGTCTACAGAAGATGCTTTACTTGAGATTAGAACTAGTTACTGTGCCATGTCATTGTTTACATGTGCAGATTCTTACTGCACAGTAATATGCTCTAATCGTGAGTAAATTTGCTATCTGTAAATACAAGTAGCAAATTTACTTTTGATTACTTACTGAAAAATATGACACATGTAGATGGCCAACCAGGAGTAAATGTTCTCCCAGTCAGCTAGGGAGCAGAGGGTGAGAGATTGCCAGGACAGGCTCCACTACCAGAGCACAGGCAAGGACAATGTGGGAGCTCCCAGCCCACATTTTTCAATTGTGATCAGGGAGGGTGGGCTGGAAGATTCTCGTCTTCCAGCTTGAGCTTGGCACAGGTCCTAGGTTAACAGATAAGAATCCCCAGCCTGTGGTCCCAGATCATGATTGGGAAGTGGGGGCTGGAAGCTCCTTGATTCTGGGGGAGGGGGAAATTGTCCCCTCCTGGGCTCTGGTGGTGGAGCCTGTCCCAGCAGCAGACAGTAGTAATGTCCCAGCCCTAGCCAGGAGATAGCTGTCTCCTGGCCCCATGCTCCCTACCAGCTCCAGGGCTAGCACCCAGGGGAAGCCTAAAGCTCCCCTTAGTTGCTGCAAGACCTGGTTCAGGGCTTCAGGGAATAGGAGCAATCTACTGTTAGGAGCAACGAATCTCCTCCTCCATCTCTGCATGTGTAGATGTGTGCCCAGGGCAGTTTACTTTAGAGTAAAGTTCTAATCTTTCCCAGTCCACACTCCCTGATCACAATTGGGAAGCATGGACTGGGAGCTCCCACATTGTCCTTGTCTGGGCTCTGATGGTAGAGCCTGCCCTGACAGCAGGCAGCTACAGGGGCAGGGAGTATGGGGTCAGGAGACCGCTATCTCTGGGCTGGGGCTGGGGCTGGGGCTGGGGCTGGGGCTGGGACTGGGACTGGGACTGGGTCTTGCCCTTGGGAGCTGCCTGTTGCCAGGGCAGGCTCCACCACTGGAGCCCAGGAGGGGGCAATGTAATTTACTCTAGAGTATACTGATTTCACATTATTTGCACATGTAGATGTGTCTAGAGAACAGCAATTCTCCCAGTAGAAACCCAATGCCTATGTATGATCATTGTCTTCTGCTTTATTAACCACCTATCAGGTATGTGAAGTTTCTTATTAAATTCCTCCTCAGTTTTCTCTTCTTTAGATTAAATAATCCCAGTTCATGCAGCCTTTCCTCATAAATCCTGTTTCCTAGAACGCTAATGAATGTTGTTGCTCTTTACTGTGCTTTTTCTAACTTGCCCATATCTTTCTTGAAATATGGTACCCATAACAGGAGACAGTACTCCAGGTAGGGTTTCACTGGTGCCAAATAGTGAAAGAATCACCACTCTGGAATTGCAAGTCATGTCCCTCATAATTCATACAAGTATTCTATTAGCTTTTTTTAACAACAAGAGCACATACAGCCTATAGTCCACTATAAACATGGGTTCTTTTCTGCAGTACTGCAGCCTAACCAGGGATTCCCCAGCATGGGATTGTGCATGCTGCTGTTCTGTCTCAAGTGCAAGACTTTGTGCTTGCCCTTACTGAATTTCATTCAGGTAATTTCAAATAATTTCTCTATTTTATCAAGGTCACTCTGAATCTAAATCCTATCCTCTAGAGTATCTGTAGTTCCACTCAATTTGGTGTTGTCTGCAAATTTGCTAAGTATGATCTCAATCATAGAATCATAGAAATGTACAGATGCAAGGGACTTCTGGAGGTCATCTAATCCAACCCCTTCCTGAGGCAAGATTAGCTCTATCCAAACCATTCCAATTAAATCCTTGTAAACCTCTTACAAAGGCAACTACACAGGCATCCCTGTCACACAGCCACAACATATAGTACCCTACCTTGCCACAGATAGTACAAAAGGGATGTGGTAGTGGATGTTCTGTTGCTGCAAGGGTTGTTGAAATGCACTTGACTCAAGATCCAAGGAAGTGGGCCATGCCATCCACTACAGAGAGGCAACCCCCACCTCCTTTCTCCTCCACAAAAAAAAGCTCCTAAAAAAACCACACTCCTAAAACATGTAACAGGAGGAGGAAAAAAATTCCTTCCCAGGCAACCAGCAAAGCCCAGAAGCATAGGAATTATCCATCATAGAACATAGGCATAGGTACTCCTAGTTTATCCCCTGCCCAGCATCTTTTTGAACACCTCAAATAATGGAGATGCCATAACTTCCTTAGGCAGCATATTCCACAGTCCAATCCTATCCTCCAGATCATTAATAAAGATTAGGGCTGTCAATTAATCACCAAAATCAGGTCCCAGTGGGACATAGGCTCCAGGTGGCTTCTGCAGGAAGGCAGGGGCAGGGGGCACACCTATCCACAACCCCCATCCAGGGCCCCAGGCAGCCAGCCTGGCAGTGCCAGGGGTTTGGGAAAGGTGACCCTGGGCCGGGGCAAGGCTGCCTGGCATCCTTGGGCCTGGGGCCAGTCGGGACTTCCTGGGATGTGTTGAGCAAGTAAGCAGGGAAGTTTGGGCCTGAGCTGGGGCCAGGGCTAGAACAGTTGCCCCTGGCCCGAGCTGCCCACAGCCACTGCAGCTGGGTTGAGAGTGGAGTAAGCCCACGACCTCTGGGGCCATTCTTGGGTGGGGGGTATGCCCTGGGTCCAGGACAGCTCTGCAGAGACCATGCTTAGATTCTGCCAGGGCATGTAGGGGTCCTTCCTCTCCAGGCTCCAGACCCCCTGCATGCAACTCCTTGGGCTCCAAATCCCACACATGCCCACAGCCCCCCACACATATTCCTCCCACACACACATCCCACACACCCCGCAACCATACAAACTACCTGCATAATTTTGCATACTTTTGCTTTTTTAGCTTTGCAATTTAAATCATGATGAATTTTTTTAATCACACAACTAATGGCAATTGATTTTAAAAAAAAAAGTTGACAATGCTAATAAAGATACCACACCCAATACAGACTCCTAAGGACCTTCTCAAGAGCTCCTCCAACTAAACATTGATGACTGCTCTTTGAACACAATGATCCAATCAGTTACATATCCACTTTGCAGTACTTTCATCTAGACTCAGATTCATAGTTTATCAATGAGACTATAATAGAACAGTGTCAAAAGCCTGGATTAAAATCAAGGTATGCCACAAATACTTCTCTCCCCCCATCCACAGAGCCCATCATCTTGTTATTAAATTAAATCAGTTTGGATAACATAGCATGCCATTGATGAATCCATACTGGTTGCTCCTGCTTCCTCAAGTACTGTAAGATGCCTTCCATCTGGCCCCACTGACTTTAAAACATCCAGCTCCTCCTCGTAATCCTTAACCATTCTCCCACTCCTGTATTCTTCTTATCTCCTGCCATATTTGTGCTACTAACTGCACTCATCATTTGACAGCTGGTCTTATTTGTGTTGTCTAAAAGGCACAACATACTTCAGTCTTCTCTGCATCATCCACTACTACAGTGTGCTGTGTGTTCATTAAGGGATTTACACTTTCTGCCTGTTACTTCTGATATACTGTGTTTTCTCACATACAACATGCCTCATAATTTACTAGTCAACTTTTTTTTTGAATGACAGAATGAAGAATAAACATTTTGGTTTTATTCCTAGAGTTATGGTTTCATAGAACAGAAACAGAATCTAATTCTTAGCTAACTTGCCCACCCTCCCTTTCCTGTTTAGCTAAAGCTAGCTGTTGTAGAAAACTGGCCTCCAATCTGGGTAGATCTGTGATTCTGAAAAGAGATAGAGTCTCCAACACTGTGAAATAGATAGATTGATAGATTGATATGTGGGCAGCAGAATAGGCCTTATGAGGAGCGTCTCAGGGACCTGAACCTGTTCAGCCTCAGTAAACGGAGGCTGAAGGGGGACCTGGTGGCAGCCTATAAACTGCTGAGGGGAGATCAGCAGGAAATAGGGCAG
>JAGPOW010002514.1:32344632-32366259 GCA_030014935.1 Caiman crocodilus | reverse complement strand
ACAAGTTACTGGAGAGCAGGTTTAGGTTGGACATTAGGAAACACTACTTCACAGTTAGGGTGGCTAGGATGTAGAACCGGCTTCCTAGGGAAGTTGTTCGTGCTCCTACCTTGGGCATCTTTAAGAGTAGATTAGATAGGTACTTGGCTGGGGTCCTGTGACCCTGGCACTTGTTCCTGCCATTGGAGGGGGTCAGACTTGATGGCCTGCTCTAGGCCCCTTCTGTCCCTAGATACTATGAAATAGGAGGCATGAAACCAGGAACAGCTGTTAAAAGGCAAAATTGCTATAAGAAAGCTTAGCTTAATTAATGGTACATCAGGACCATTAAAAAAAGGAGAGATGATCATTAAAATTTCTGGAGTAAAGAACAATGAGTTAAATGAATTGATTCCCTCAGGTGCCTGAATAGTAATACAGCAGTTGCAGCACTGTAGAGCAGGAATCAAAGCGGGATCTTTCTATCCTGGTCAGAAAATCAGCTTCCTCGATACACACACCTTAATTATGGGAAGCTGATTTTGTGGGAAGCAGGGATGGAGAGGGCAGAAATACCTTTTGTATGTAAACAAATATGGTACTTGTAGGATTTTTTTTTTTAGATGAGAATGCAAAATATCAATTTCCCTAACTTTTAGAAGGCTCTTACACTGACTTTCCCCCCTGGAAGTCAGCTAAGGATTTTCTGATTTGTATCTCACTCACCATTACCTTATTCTTCCTTTTAACTGAAACAAAATCCCAATTTAAAAAGTTTTATCAAATTTCTAAATATATTTCAATAGACTGTAGAATTTGTAGAAGTAATGTATGCCCCCTTCCCATTCCTGTCACTGCTTCCCCCCACTCTCTTCTCTATTGTCTGTGTGCCTATGCAGGGACACAGATGGTTTTCACTGCTTGTCTATTCCTTTTTAACATTTGTGGATTACCATTGTACTTGTGTCTATTTACGTGTACAAAATATGGGGCTTGTGTGAGGAAATGCCAGATTGGCCTTTTTTTAACACTTGCATATGTCACAATGGGATGAAGCTACTTTGCAAAACCTCATTTCCCTCAGTCTGGCAAAATAACAGTAGGGCTGTTCACATGTTGCTACATGCCCTTTTTTGTGCATGTATTGCATACCACATTTATTACCCATTTGGTATTAACCTACTCAAGACCTGCATTGTTCTTATTCCATGCTTCCTTGACTTTAATGTGAGTTCAACACACATTACAAATTATATGTGTTCCCCTAAATGTAGAAATTCATACATAACTAAAGAGGTCAGAATGTAACTGTAGGAAAATAAAATATTATTTGCATAGTAAATGTGTCCATGTCTTTCTGATGCAATATCAAAGGAAGTAATAAACTGCAAAATGTTTAGCTCTCATCATATTTCCAGCAGCCTCCTGTCCATCAATCAAAAGTTAATTTAATCTCTTCCTTTCTAGTTCATAATTTATATTCCTTTTTTCCTTCTGGTTGTTTTTCTTAGTTCTTACAACATCTGCCAGTTAAGTACCTGTTTCTTACAGTAGGCAGGAAGAAGCTGTGATTCCTCTTGCATACAAATTATATCAGACTGAATATTGTGAAAGTGTATGCTCCATACAAAAATATTTAGAGGAGGTGGTGAGGGTGGAAGAACAAGTTAGTTGCATCTTGATTGTCAGACAACTGATAATGTGAAAAGAAAATAGTAAAGGAGCCATCAGGAAAACTCTGGGATTTTACACTGTAGAAAGGTCTTCTTGTAATATTCCTCATTACAAGAACTCCCTACCCTTTCCTTCAAATTGCAGTTACTATTTAATTACAATTTACATAGTACAATGTTGGACTTGGAAGGGAGATTATTATAAGACATGCACCTGGAATGCACTTGAAAAACTGAGTCTGTCTGCAAACAGAATCTTTCTAAAACCTGCAATTTCCGCAAAATTGAGTTTAAGCTAAGAGTCAGTTTCACAGCTCAGCCTTTTTTTCTTGGTCACAATTATCTCCTCAGGATACTGCAGTTTGCTGAAGACTATGGATAAAGGACATTTTTAAACATCATGCCATATACAGCCTTATATGAGACAGCTTCTCTCATTAGTAAGTCTCATTGACCAGATATGATTTTGTTGTCATAGGCTACTCATTGCCACAGGGAGCAGCAGTGTGTTTCAGGTAGAAGTGATGTATCCGTGTCAGAAAAATCATGTTACTAATCTGGCAATTAGTGCATGTAGCCACCACACTGGAATTCAAAATGGCTGGTGTGAATTCACATTTTGGTCAATATTTCCATCCCCACTAGGGTTAGAAAATTAATTCCAGCATTGTATGAACCAAGGAGATCAATCATAACATTTTTGTTGTAGTAGCCATGTTAGATTCCAAGATGGCTGACACATTAACATGAATGTATTGACTCAGTGTAATTAAAAAACCTAGTAAACAATATTCTTATACTAAAACCTCATAAATTCTATCACTACATAGCAGGCCTATAGTACTGAACACATTATAACTCAAGTCAGCCTACGTGTTCAAGTTACTGAATAACACAATACAATTTTTTTTAAATTTCAGAATACAGATAAGTCAGATATTAATAATGCATAATTCAATAGCAATGAAACACACCGACATATGCTCGGCATCAAGGCAACAAGAAAATGTAATAGTCTAATTCAATAGTAATATAACGGTAATACAATGGTATATATAACATTAATACAATGAGTAATTGCAGATTTTCAGATCTTTTCATCACTTTAATTCATTTCTGAATCCGTATAATTGTTATAAAGATTACAACCTGTGGTCTCATAGTACTCACAGCTGAGAGCACAGGGCAGATTATTCTTCTTACATGAGCATGCTGGTCCCTGGCATTCTGTCTTGCACTTGCAGCCATAGGCAATGCGTAGGGCATGCATGGGGTGGGGTGCATGTGCCCCCCTGATATTGGCTGCTACCACCACCGGCCTCTGCAGGTGGTCCCTGCTTCCCACCTCCCCCCTGCCACTGCCATCACCAGTGGTGTCTGCAGGCGGTTTCCGCTCACCGCTCCCAACCCCACCACTGCTACTGGTGTCTGTGGGCAGGCCCCATTTGCCACCCCCCACCACTGCAGATACCACCACTGGCATCCATGGGCAGTCCTCACTCACCACCAATGCTGCTGTCTACAAAAATGCCCCCACAATCTCAGGAGGTACCAGTCATTCATGCTTGCAACTTATTATCTGAAGGTATTCTGCTGGTAATGATTCAAGTGTGTTTATGATAGGAACATAACAGTCATTTGCAGCTTGCCAACCACACTGGTCAAATGATGGCAATGGCAGATTAGGTTTGAGTACATGTTACCAAATGATTCTTTGATAATCGGCTCTGTACACATGGTACACAAGGGAGTCGTATGTAGGTAGAAGTTTATCCAGAGCTTTTCCTTGATGGAATAATTTCACCCTAACATCTAGAAGTGTCACCAAAGATGTTGACAGCTGATATAGCAACACAACAAAATTTTCTACACAGCTGAACAAATCCTGATCAACATCAGACCTATTTCCTAGATCTGTCAATAGCTATGAATGTTGAATAAACACTTTCCAAGAAGTTTTCTTAACATAACCACTGAACTGGCTGGTGGTGTCACAATCTGTAACACTGTGGAATTCAATTAGAGATGCCCCCTGTCCCCTACCCTTAGCCCTGCTGTGGCGAGGGAGCAGCTGCTCCCAGGCCCCAGCCTCCCCAAACCCTACTTACCCCAAAGACTGCTGAAGGGAAAGTAAGTATGAGCCAGCCCTGGTCGACTCAGATTTTCAGGTCTTGCCCCCTCCCCCTCAGGACAGGACTTAGGGTTTCCTGCCTTTTTACAGGCAACTCTTGCAGACTGGAACTCTGCTAGCCTGCAGAGAGCTGTTTGCACAAGGGAAAACCTGCAGCTTCCCTGTTCAAAGGAGGGAAAGCCACATTTTTCTCCTTTAAAGAGGAAAATTCCTTTTTTTTCCATGGGGAAGGGAAAACCCAGATCCCTGATGATAACAGCTGATTTCTCAGAAGCAGAGTCTGGCAGAACAGTTACTGCTTTATCTCCATTCAAGATCCCTGACAAGGCTGCTTTGTTGGCCACATTGAGCAATTTTTCAAATTTAAAAAGTGGGTACCCAGACAGTTTGTGCTGTAAGAGACAGTGCACGCTGAACCTTCTCCCTGCTGCAATGACATTCTGCATCTGTTTCATTTTGCTTCACTGTCCCATAGTTGACTTTAAATCCTTCAAGGTTTCCAGTTTTGATTTGGGTATGTTTGCATAGACGCTCTCGGTGGCATCCGCAGTAATATGTTTCTGGATAATGGTGTTCTCAATTCCTCTTCCTTTATCACGTGCATTCAGAATGTCTAATTCAATATCTTCCAGCATAAGATCTCCCATATAAATACATTACAGCTCGACATTGGAAACCTTAAACAAGTGGAACCTCTGAAACTGTTGCTGTAGCAACTTGACATTGTTGTAATCTCATTTCAATCATGTTCTTTGTTTATAGTTATGACTGAAAGATGTTGTTATGTTGATCCCAAAGATTGTTTTACCATCTTAGTTAGGTGACCTCTTTCATTGTAGTTCAGCTCTCATCATTGTCTCGCTGAATCACTGAATGTTATATTTCTTATGCCACCAGAAATTTTGAAAACCTCATTAACATGCTCTATTGCTTGGTTGGCTGAAATGTTACAAATGGAAGATTAGTTGTCTTGACCCTGAACCTTCTTTCCACAAACTCAGCATAAACTGTAGAAGCAACATTCACTAACTCCTTCATATATTCAAGATATACTTGAGCCCATCTCACATAATCAGTATGATCATGCACAACTATCACTGGAAGCATTTCTTCAAAGACATGTGCTCATGGCTGTCTCCTTCATGTTCAGCCCGGATAAAGCACAAGAGATTATTGACTACTTCCAAATAGTTCATTCAGTACCCAAACATACCTTGATAGGAGTGTTCTTCCACAAATTCTTGAAGTAGAGTGCCAGTCGTTGGCAGGTATGCTAATAGTTTGTTCACCACATTCTTTCCAGTTATTGTTCCTGAATGCAACAGCTATGCTACTGGCAAGTTAGTAAGGAACATCATAATCTAATAACTTGCAGGCATATCTACATGAGATGCTTTACTGCACAGTAGATTAACCTACTAATCACCAACTACATGTGTGGAGCATTTACTGCTCAGTAAATTAGTTTACTAGATATAGTAACTAGATTAACTAGAAAATATAGTTGCTAGATTAACTGTGTATCAGTTATTGTTGGCTGCTGCACAAGGGAAGACCAGGGCGGGAGAAGCCCTGAACTGGGTTGCTCCTGTTGGGAACAAATCAACTGTCAACAGGGAGTACGTGTAGACATGCTCCCAGGGAAGGCTTACTGCACAGTATTTTACTCTGCAGTAAGTCTAATGCAAATTAATAACATGTGTAGATATGCCCTGCTTGAACTGGACAACCACGTACATGATTCATTTATCAAAATATGCCATATTGTTTTGAATGTTATTTTGTGTGCTCTGGTAACACAGTTGTACAGTTTTCCTTCCATTATGTTGGTGGTGGTAGTTTCTGAAAATAATCTGCTTTCTGTTTAACAGTCTTCAAGTCCTGAAGTGGCAAAATGCTGACAAACTGCTGTTAGGTAAACCATGATCATATGGAAGCCTCCCAGGCAAATGATTACTCCTTCAGTCTCTTCTGACTGAACCCACACAAGTTCATTTGCTTTGCAATACAATGATTGATCAAATGTCCTGCAATTGTTTTATACCACACGATGACAGTCTGAATGGGGTTGTACTCAGATGCTGGTACAGACAGTACGGGACAAAATCCAACAATTGATGGTGGTGAAGTATCAAGGTGGTGCAGTATCATCAGAAAGAAACTGGTTAAATGCTGTCCACGCTGGTACAGAAACATTCTCCTGGTTGTTTGCTGATATTCTGTCTACTATCCATGGTAGCTCTGCTGACAAGCTTTTCATTCATGTTATTATACTATGGATGGGTGGTTTCAATGATTTGTTACCAGTTATCATCACTGGAATTACTTTGTTAAATGCAGGTGGTACATCTTTCAAGGTTCTTTTCCTTCCTATTACCTCGGTGCATTCTTTAATCTCAACTGGTTTTGATGGTCCTTTTTGAAATGCCACAATTTGCATTATTTTAAATTTGTTTTCTATCCAATATCTCCTCCAAGAGGTCAATGTTGTCCGATGAAAACTGAAAAAGTGACTGAGGTTCCTTGGGATAACAACTCCATTTTCCCAAAATTTCTTTAAGTTTTTTCTCAGCAGTGGTGGTCTCACCAACAAACTGTGTGGTATTCTGCATCCAGCAGCATGGAGACTTTGTACCAGCTTCTTAGATCTAATTGTGTGATGTATCAGCAAGCATAAACCAACATGTTTTGGTGTGAGCTTTTTGCCCCTTGATTGCGGGTAAACCAAAACCTGACATATTCAGTACCTCTTTGTCAGATTCTTATCTTGTGCAGTCTTTTAACATCTAAATCATTGTCATCTCCCAAAATCAAATGGATCAATCTGTAAAGACTATCAGGAACATATTTTTCAGCTTGTTCTTCAAGTTGCTGTATCTCTTTATGCCAGCTATAACTTTCAAATCTGCTTTGATCTTGATAGCAGCATAGTACAAGGTTTGTGTGTCCAAAAACTCATCTCTGAACTGCAGGCCAAAGACTTCCTCATCATTTATATGCAAGGTTAAAACTACTTGTATGGCTTTACCAGTTGTAACAGTTTGGTAGACAAAGAGCAGATGATTTGCATTTCTCTGGTGCTGAAACTGAATGGCTGTCTTGTAGTAAATCTAAAGTTCTTGCTTCATTTCCTTCAGTGTGGTCTGAGGACATTTAGCACCACCATCTGCTAAAACACAATATCTTTCAAATATATCTTTCAGACTATACACATTTTTTCTGTGCAAAACCAGCATCTACTTAATCAACTGCTTGATGCCATGCTCTTGCTTCAGGAGAAAGAAGAATATCTTTCTGTTCATCTTCCACATGTAAATGGGAAAGAGAGATGTTTTTTCTGTTGTTTCTCCTGCCTGCATTCAGGATGGTAATGTGCCTCAGCAGCTATTGGATCTTCAACACCGATTTGGCAATGCAACATATGCACATCCTCCGATGAACAGCTGGAATAGAGGATGTGCTTGATGTCTGGTGTGTTACTTGCTTGATGTTGTTGGTAGGGTTTTCCTTTCATCTTCTACCTTGTGCAGCTTTCTTAACAGTCTCTCAATATGTACCTTGTTTGTAAAAGAATTGTAGCAAGAATGGTGCCAGTTGAGGCTTTTGGAGTATTTCAGTGCAGGATGAACACAATATGGTAGTCAATGTTCCCTCTAAGGAGTAGCAGTCCGTGAGCACACAGCCTTGGTCTGACATGGGACACTTACTGAAGGGGGCTGAGGGCTAAGGCCTGGAGTGGGGCCAGTGGCCGGTGGCTGCAGGCTTGGGCCTGGTGCAGGCTCTGCCAGCTCTGGGGAAACTGCTCCATTCTGCCACTTCACCTCGAGGAGCTAGGAGGCACGTGGCATCAGGGCTGGGGAGTGGAGCACTTCCCCAGAGCCGGTGGAGCTCGTGGAGCAGTTCCCTGGAGCTGGCTGAGTCCATGTCAGCCCCCAGACCCAGCTTCCATCCCTGCCTTGCCTCACCTGGGGGAGGAACTGCTGCCTGCCCTGAGTGAGGCTCTGCCGGCTCCGAGGAACTACTCCACTCCCCGGCCCTGACGCCACGTGCCTCCTTGCTCCCCGAGGTGATGCGGGGAGCAGAGCAGTTCTCCAGAGCCAGTGGAGCCCACACCAGGCCCCCGCCCCCACTCCTGCCTCACTGCAGAGCTTACCTTAAGCTCCTCTCCAGGTGCATGGCCTTGCAAAAGCTGTGTGACCAGATGTTTAGTTGTGCTGGGCCGCGTATGCATGCACCTTAGAGGGAACCTTCGTGGTAGTCTGTCAAGAATACTCCCACAACAAGTGTTAAATTCAGCAAATATCCTACTCTGAATGAGTGTCTCATTTATTCGTGCAATTCCAGGAAGTGTACTTTGGCTAGTTGTTGACTGCAAACCTACTTTGAGACATATGATACATTTTGTAGATTCTGAGTCATACCTCCTGCATTTCTCTGAACTCAGTGATGCTATTGGCTCCATTGTAAGATTTACTTAGTGTGATAAGGGCATTTCTTTGGGTATTTAACAACCAGGGATCCCCATTTTCCTGGATAAAAAAATTGCAAACTCTCTAATAAAATCCCCCAAATCTGTGATTAAAACGAAAGGATCCTCACCCTTCCCCCCCAACCCCCCCTCCAGCCTTGCTGGTGCCCTTCATTCCACCTCCCTCCACAACCCCTTTGGCTCTGCTTGTTCCCCTCACTGCCCCCACAACTCCCTAAATCCTGCTGGTGCCCTCACCCTGCACTCACAGCCTCCTGACCCCCAGCCCAGACACAGAACCCCCAGCTGCCAGGACTGCAGGGCCAAGAGCCCAGGCCCACAGCCCCCTGCCCCCAGCAGGAGGTGGCAGCTGCTGCAGTAGAGCAGAGCCCAGCTCCCTCCACTGCTGCGGGCTTAGGTGGGGGGAAGCTCCACACTGCTGCACACACTCCCAGGGTTGTAGGGGGGACCTGTGCCACACAGATCTATGTGCAGTGTGAGGGTGGGCTACCCACTGCAGGCTTGGGCTCTTCTCCAGGGCCTCCGCAGCCCAGTGCTGCAGGGTAGAGCGAGGCCGTGCAGGGATCTTCTTGCTGCTGGGAGTTCTGCACTGCCCTGGCGATGCATCCCCTGCATGTGCAGCAGCAGGAAGAGCAGCAATGTGGAGCTGTGCTCCTCACTGCTGCCACACAAGGTGTAGGGGATGTTTTGTCACTGGAATTAATTTCTATCCCTACCAGGGGGAGAAATATTAATCAAAACATGAACTCATGGCATCCATCCTAGCTTCCAATAAAGCAGTTACATGCACTACTTGCCAGATTTGCATCATGACTTTTCTGACACAGAAAAAACACCTCTATTTGAAACATACTGCTGCCACTTGTAGCAATGAGTTGCCTATGGGGTGAAACCTTTACCCTTCTTTTTTACCCTATTATATCCTTGTCCTTCAAATGAGAGCCCTGTGTATATCTGTAGCCCAGGCCAGCCTTTTTAATACCTGCTCTGAGAAGCTGAAGATCTAGTCACCTCTCATGGTAGACACATCTGCATGCTACTTTCACAAAATCTCTAGTAAAACTTCATCTGTTAGACAGACAACATAGTCCTTTCAGAGTCTACTTCATCAAGTAAGTTTTAATTTGGTAGAATTAATTCTATGCCATTACAAATATAAACAAAATTGTCAGAGTCAGTATTTTGTGTCAATTGATTGTGATCTGTCAGAATGCATCCCTATTGTTCCCACATAAAGCAGACAAATTAACTTTTATTAGTAAATGTTTAGGATTGTGAATCCAAAAAAAGCTGACAAAGTGGTAGGGAAATACATGGCGCCCGAGCGAGGGACTAACAATAGAAGGATGGGGGTGAGGAGGGGAGCACAACTAGGTTACAGGCGATACGTACTACTCAGAGGTAAGCCCAATAATCATCTTCACTTAGAGAATGTTTTCCCCGATATGTCTTTCAGTGCTGCTTAAGTAAAAATATATTTTTCTTTGCTATTTATGAAGTTCTTTGATTACATTTATGCAGGAGCTATATTTACTCAGGTACTGTTATCATGAGAAGTAGAGGAATCTCTTTCTTTCTTGGGCAATTAAGATTTTTTTCTTCAGCTCTCCTAGTACCCAATAGTATATCTTAATTTCATGGATAAATTTGTTTAAATAATGAAGAGAGTACTAGAACTATGAAATGAACATGATATGATAGGAGCAAACCAGTATGTCTTCTGGAAAGGAAAGTCACAGAGTTCCAATCTACTGTTGAATATATTGAATGTGTCAGAAATAATGCCTGTGAGAGAATTGATTGATATAATTTTAATGAAATTTCTTAACTGTTTCAACAAAAATTCCTCCAAAGAAACCATTAAGGAAGCTAAATAGTCAAACAACTGTTAAATCCAAAGTCCTGCAAATAATTATCATCAACCCCAATGAGATTGCTTCATTGCATAATACTAAAGTATTTCCAAAGCCACTGAAGTATTTTTAGAATGAGGCCCCAAGAATTTATTTGAAAAAGTATTTAATAAATAATTTCAATTAAAGAATAAATTCAGGAAATTCATAATTGGTTCATGAAAAAACAAAAAGTTACATTTGTTGGGCATAGTAATAGAAAGAGTCTATCAGCCCTACCCTTTTTCTTTCTATATAGTATAGGTTTTACTGTATCATTCTTTATTCATCTGTGCATCTTTATTATGGAATCTCATTGACATATCATATTATTTTAGAAAACCACTGATGATATATTTTGCCAAACCATTAATAATAATATTTCTGTACAGAATCTGCCAAGATTTACTTAACTATTTTATGTGGGACAATTCAAATATAATAAGAGCTCATACGTTAAGAAAATGTTTTTTCCATTGAGCCTTACAACTGTTGGTTTTGTTAAGCTTAAAGTAGATTTAATATGGAGAATTTGGAAACATTACCATGAGAAAAGAGATTGTTTGCTAATGCATATTTCCAAATAAATTTATTTTGTGTTGCTGTTCAGGTTACTTGTAAGTGCATGAAAATAGGGGTTTATAGTTAGGGTGACCATATGTCTCAGATTGGCCTGGACAGTCTGAGCTTTTGCAAGCCATCCAGGCACCCTGGACATTGGTGTAAATTGAAGCAAAAATCCTGGATTCAGTGGCTGCAGGTAGATGCAGAAGCTGCTGTTATGCACAGTGCCTGACTAGGCCCCTGTTGAGCAGAGGCTGGATGTGAGCATGGGGAGAGTGGGGTGGGGTCAGGCTGGGCACTGCTTCCTACCTGAGCAGAGTTCAACTGGGGCAGGACAGGCTGGGGAGGGAGCTAGAGCTTGGGCACCTGCATGGGTGAGCAGAGATGGTTGTGTGCCGCCAGCAGCCTTGAGCCCTACTGCTGCAGTCACTGCTGCGGCTCAGGCAGTGTGTGGCAGCCAGCAGTGAGGGGGAGGAGCCGCTCCCAGCCAGGTGCAGCTTGTGTGTGCAAGGGATGTAGCCCAGCTGAGACCCTTCATGTTGTTCCTCCATGCTCCACGCCACCATCAAGACTCCTGGGACCTATGGGTGTGTGTGCATGCACAAACTGTGCTTTCCCATCCCATCCCACTCCCAGGAGAGGGGGGGGGTGTTTCACAATTCCCAACCCAGCCCCATTCTGGGAGCTTCAGGAGACGGGTTATGCGCATAAGCCCCACCTCCATCCTGGATTTCCCTAAAATTATTATGGTCACCCCATGGACGTACTGATAGACTTTTAAATTATAGCACCAAAGCACTACCAAGTAGTCACCACTATAATCAAGCTAATTAAAAGGACAATTAAAGGAAGGGAATCTGCAGATGAAAAAAGAACATTGTTTTCCTGATGGTGATTTTACCGTCCTTTTACATTTGCATACAGCCTGTAAAATCTTACTACCACATGAAGATGAACTACTTAAAACAGGTTTTCTCTCCCTTATCTCTTCAAACCAAAGCAGTATTTCCAGGATTGGCCAATTGGTCCTGTGCCTTTCAAAGTTCATCCTTTGAAGAACTGAAGCACTTTCATTTATCCTGAACAGCAGACGCAGAACTCACTTGGGAACAAATGAAATGATCTAGTTGTGTACTGAATTTTTAATGATGTTTCCCTGGTAGATACTTCAGAAAACACTTTTGAAGATTACAAACTAACACAGTAATGAGCAGTTGCCTTCATTTCAGCTGTGAACAGGATTGTCTAAAAGTACAAATATTGGCTTCCTTGTTCAAAAGCCACCATGCAGCTTTTTGTTTTCAGGTTTATCTCATATCAGGAAAGAAAGACCCAGACAAAAGACAATGTACAATCATACACAAATCTACTTTCCATCTACATTTTTTTCCAGAATTTTAACCTGGTCTGTGCTTTATTTTGCAAAATTGTATTTTCTGTTTTTGTAACAAGTGGTGTTCTTAAACCAAGAAAGAGTTTCTTTAAGAAAGCAAATCTTCATGATGTTCTCACAAAACCCTTGATGCTGATGCCTGGCCAGGATTGATTGACTTTGAGTCATGTACCAGTTTTGTGCTTAGCTTTGAAGAAATGTAATGTTTACAAGTTAGAGAGAGGAGATTGCAAAAATTCCCTCAAAAATGCTAAATATGCAATGTCAGCTATGTGTTCTCACATCATTTGAAGCTTTCTTCTATGCCAAGGCACATTCATAGAACATCTAAATAGTTATGTAATTCCCAGCATTATAATACAATTTGCTGAGTAAGATGCACATCATCTTACACAAATCTATGTAATCAGTGTGTGACATTCCAGAAATTGCCTCAAGGAACTGGTTATTTTTGAGTGACACTGGGAAGCTCCTAACTTGAATTGCATACTCTCTAAGTTAAAATTCCCCTAAAATTATTTGTGCTTAAAATATACATATTTAATAAGGTCCTTGAATATTCAAAAAATATAACACTTTTGACGTATTAGGCTCTAAAAACACTTCAGGAACACTATCAATGTATAAAGTGGTATACAAAGCATGTTGGACACCACAAAATTAAGCTGTCAGCATAACCTCAAAAGAGTAATGGTTATTTGAGACCTCAGAGTAGGCAGAGTACTGTAAGAATCTGTAGCTAGTCAGTTGTAATTTGTTATCTGATTTATTACTACATTTTGGTTAAATGGGATCCTAACAGACACTGAGGGACGTCTGAGAAACAACATGTTATTTCTCATATTAAATGAGTAGGCATTGATGCACAAAACAAAAGATTTTTAAGAAATAAAAAAAATTATTTCTCTAGGAGCAGCACAGCTTTAACAGTAAACTTACAAGAAAACCCAGTCATTTTGAATTTCCTGTGGATACATTCCTTAAGTGGCACAGTATTGCATCTGCCATGCTGTGATGACATAGACTACATCCTGTCAAGTGCTAGCACTTCTTTTGTGTGTTCCCCTAGTTGTCTTCATGTGGGATCATTTTTTGGAACATCTTGTTAATAATCTCTGACTGGTTAGAACAGCTGCCATTTTAAAATGATTGTGCATTCAATTTATGCACATGGAACTGGTTGTTTCTATTTTCAAGACTTTTCTCAGCCAGAAAGAAATAACTTAGCAAAAACTTCAGGTGCTTTATTGGGCTCTGGAGTGTGGGTGTGATAAAGGCACTTTCTGTGCATTGAGGATTTGCTGGTAGAATTTTATATCAGTGTAGCCTGGGTGTACAGGGGTTTGTACTTCCCTCTCCAATTGAGGGAATTATTGGCAGGGCAGTGTGCTGCAGAGGGACACAACCACCTAGCAACCACCTCCATTCCTTATAGAGTCAGGTCCAGTCAAGCAATAACTTAACTATATACAGATTTATTATTACAACAAAACCATTAAAGGATAAGGACATAGATTATATATATGTGCAGATTTACAAAACAATAACCATATACCACATATATACAAACATTCAGTTATTATTTAAAAATACAGATGAACAATAGAACAATCAGACCAAAAGATATTGATTGGGCAACCTTATAACTCTATTCATATACAAACTATTACTTCAAATTATTCACATAAACTGTAAGGCACAGTCCACAAACATAATCAGCAGTACATAGACTACCCAGGTGCCCTCCAAGGCAGGGGCCCCACTCTCAAGGTACCACTATAGGAAAGGAGGTGGAGGGAAAGAAAAAGGAGAGGGAGACCCCAAAGACTCCCAATTCCTCCCCTCTATCACCCAGGAGTGGCCCACGTGGTGCCCCTTTGCAACCCTGGGGGGTCCCTCCCTGTTGGGACCTTTTCTCCAGGGTAACTTAGTAATCCACAGTCCCAGAGGGTTGCCTCCCATTCTCCGTGTTGACCTCTGTTCCCTGCCAGGATTTCCTGCTGCCTGACTCTGCTGTCGCTGGCCTGGCTTAGGGTCACATGCACCGCTGCGTGTAGTAGGCACTTTACTTGGTGCTAGGGACTGGAGGCCCACACAGCCTCGTGCAGCACCAGGGCTTGGTCTGGGCATCATCATCTGCACTGGGCTGCTGTCCGGAGCCACCACGAGTGGTTCCCAGGGTGCCTCAGCTTCCATGCAGCACCTCCTGCACTGAGCTCCCAGCCTCGTGCTGGGTGTTGTGGACCTGAGCTGCCCAAGGGGCTCCAAAGATCCTGCTCCATGCACCAGCCTGTGCACTGTGTCTCTGGCCACACACCAGAGGTTGCAGACCCGAGCTGCCTAACACAACTCCCGGGGTTTGGACACCGTGTGCAATGCTGCACACTGAAAACCTAACTGCTGGAGCTGTCCCCTGAGGTAAGCCTACTACATCAGCTTGCCACTGCATACACCCTGGTATAACATACACTTCATATCTCCCATGTACAGATATGTTATCTTGCCTAGGAAGACAGCTATCTGTCATTAGATACATTGCGATATTTGTGTCTTAAATCTGATACAAAGAACTGGTAAACTCAGATAGCCTCTCTTCTGTTTTAAATATGTTACGGGGTTGTTGGTTGTAGTGTGTTGATCTAAGGACATGGTCAGGCAAGGTTCTTTGGGTAAATGTGATATCTTTTATTAAACCAACTAAACAGTTGGAAAAAAAGTTCTTTGCAAGCTTTTCAGCACAAACACCTCTCCACAGGCATTGGGAGGCTGCTGCTGTTGTGGGATCTCCAAGGTAGAAAAGAAGCTAGAGTTCTAAATGTTTGGTTCTATTTATTCCATCTCTCTCAAAAGCCTTATTAATAGCACTTCATATCCTTGGATTCCTGGATCTATCTCCAAAGTCACCTAAGGCTAAATCATCCTTTCCCTTGGAAAAATGTGTGGACTAGAAAAACATTTTTACTAAAATCCATACAGGTCTCTGGGTCTAGTGTCTAATTAATATAAAGACTCCAAGCTAACTGATTTTATTTCTATATAAAATATTACATTTATATATATCAACTTAGAGTTGATCAAATAATAACAAATACTTTATTTTCTTACATGCAATGTGCACCTTTCCCCCAAGAGCTCAGATCTCTAAAATTGGGGTGCATTTTTAAAGTAGGAAATCTATTTTGTTTGCTGGAAAAGAAGCAAGCCTGGAGACACTGTGCATGCCATGCAGCTGCCAAAATGGCAGAGTCTTACATTAACCTTCTCACAGCTGTAGCTATTAGCTAAACACTGTAGCTTTTGCCTGGTTGTGCTGCAAACAATGCTTGAGGCAGCACAATCAGCTACCAGCTGTGGTGACAGGTATTATTATGCCCTTCCCCTCCCTCTGTCCAAAAGGAGCACCCAGGACTACTTCCCTCTTCACCCCCCTTCAGTTACGCTGCTTTAGAAAATATGCTTGCTAGCATTCAAGCAAGCTTTTTCAGAAATGTCGATGAGGTTTGTAATGTAGAAACAACATTTTATTTACAAGCAGTGGTGAAGCGTAGGGGTCATGGGGGTGTATGTGTGCACCCCCTGAGAGTGCTGGTGCACCCCCTGTTGGGCAATGCTCCCTGTTTAGCTGGTGGGCAGGGGGGCAGGTCCCCCACTAAGAGCACCGGCCGGGGAGCAGGGCCACCAGTGAAAGTGGCCACACCACTTCGGGAAGTGGCTGTAGGACTTCCAGAAGCAGCATGGGTACTTTTTGGTGAGTGAGATCCACCACAGGGGATCCGCCCCCTCCCCAGTCAGTGGGATCAGCCACCAGGTGACTACCCCCCCGGTCAGTGGGATTGTCCACTTGGCAACACCCCCCTGGTCACTGACTGGTGTTGGGGGGGGGGAAGAGGCACATGCCCCGCCCCCGAATCAAGAGGCACCAGTCACCCATGTTTACAAGAACTTATATAAAGGAACACTTACAGTGAAGAACTAACAGTCTTGTTCTTGCTCTTGCAAGGCTCTGGGGCCGGACCTTGCGTGACATAGAGTAAGCTCTCCTGGAAATAGAGTATCTAGGAAATGTGACATCCCACGAGACAGTCTAGGTGAAGTGACTACTACCCACAACTTTCTGATGTCACAGTTCCTGGATAATTTATGTTTCTAGGAGTGGTTATCTGTCATGCTGTCAGTCATGCTCCTCTAAAAATATTTATTTGTATATTCTGCCTTCCAACAACAATGTGTTTGTTCTATTTGGGGCATCTGGTATGCAAGGAAATTTGACATTTACTTAATAGACCTAATTCAACAAATAATTATTATTCAAATATTATTTAAGTATGCCTTCTCTATTTGTCAGTTAACTCTCAGACTGCTTCTACTCTTTTCTTTGTAAAGAAAAAGTTACTGAAAAATGTGTATTGAGGCAACTCTGCTGCCATTTGGTGTCTATTTCTCTGTCTTTTTCAGGCTATAAGTGCACTCATGGTACAGAGATTTTTGGTTTCATTGACAGATTATTGGCTACTAAAAAAAAATTAGCCAAGGGCCCATGCCAGTTTTCTTACACTGGTCGGTTGCCTTTCAGACTACTGATCCCAGCTCTTTCCTGTTAACCTTTCTTTTAAATGTATAAGTAAAAGCTCTGGGGTAGATAACAAAATCTATCAAGCTAAGGCACCTTTGATCTGTAGATGAAACACATCCCATGCACATAATGTAATTTTTTTTTGGTAAATGGCTAAAAGAGGATGTGAACTAACTGTCTGAAGTGGAATTCAGTGAGGCAAAGAAGTTAATAGTGTATAAGGAATGACCTGAAAAGCAAGATGGAGATTTGTTTGCCTTCCTACTTCACAAAAGTGTTACAAGTTACAAAGTGCTTTGATACTGCAGTGATAAAAATGATATAATTACCTTGGTGGCTAGGCACATGCATATATACAGGTTTGGTACTGTTTTGTCAAGAGAGTTCCAGCTATCTGATCCATATTTTCACAGTTTTTGCACTCCATCAGTGCTCACCTTCCCCAGTGGTTGTTAGGGATGCACCATTACATCCCTCTCCTAATGCTACACTGCTACACTAAGGACTCATCAGTCTTACCTCCAGGTTTTTCAATCTAAAAGTTTTCCTAGAACTCCAGAATGATGACCTTGGGTAACAACTGCACTCTGCAGGGCACAATGCATCTGTGCAGAAGGCAGAGATTCTTGGGAGACCAGTTTGCCCCAGGAAGTAAAGACACATCTCTGCACTTCCTGCAGTAAACATTTTTTTCTTCTCCTAATGTAAACCCATAATGTTATTCACACAGTCTACAAAAGAAAAATCACCAAAACAAAACACTCCACTGTGAACATAATTCTTCCCCTGTGGAGCAAATGAAAGGGAGAATGAGTCACAAGCAGCAGATTTTAGTCATATCACTTAATGAACTACTAATAGGTGGTCTGATACAAGAGAGATGAGGATGATATAAGAAGATATGTAGAACAGAATAGAAGGGCCAGTAAACATACTATAGTTTTAATAAAGCAATTTTAATGTTTATCTTATTACTGTGATCATATATATATTCCAAATGTTCTATATACTCCTGTATTTCCAGTGATGCAGGGGAGTTATATATTCAAAGGAGAACTGATAAAGTAAGAGACCAGTCCCAGAATAACTAGTGTGTCAATAGGTCAGGTGCTCACTTGGCATGTGGAAAATACAGCTTTAATGCCCACTGTGTTTTATTTGGATCCATAGAGTCAGTCTGTCTCCTCTTGTTCAAGTTGTAACTAATGAAATATTAAGTTGGTGAGAGAAAGAGAGAGAGGGAAGGGGCTGACACTGTAGCTCTGTGGTAAGGGTACTCACCAGGAATATGAATAACCAAAACTCAGGTGCCATCTATGAAGCAGGAACTTGTACTTGAATCTCCCTCATCCCAGGTGGGTTCACTAATTATTAGCTATTTTCATTTGGGGGAAAACAAATGAAAGGCCTTTGTTTTGTTCCACATCAGAATGAAATTATTCCAAAAGCTCAGCATTTCTTGTAAATGCAATTCTTGTTCACAAGCCAACCCTAGTAGATATAGCATGCGGGTAATTTATGACCTGCAAGAATATCAGTATCTTGGAAGAGAATGTGAGATTAATAACACCAAAACAGAAAAAGAAAATTATTCAGTACATATTAGTATTAAATATATTATCTGTCATGTGCCTATGTGCAGAAAAAATGCACCACAAATAATTCTGTGGAGAAGATGAAGATAGTCCAGCCAAGTGAACTGGAAACTTTAGAGAGGTGGAGGCTAAAATAAAGTGCATGAAAAAATATCAACAGTGGATGGAAGACTGCAGAAGAGAAGAAAAAAGGTTTTACATGAGCACAGAATTAGAGTACAAGGGTGCAGATGTTCAGGAAGGTTAGGGGGAAGTTTAGATCTCATTAAAAATGGCCACCCAATCTAACTTAGTTTGCCTAGGTGAAGACCTTACATTTAGCTACTTAGTTAGGCTGATCTAAACGTGAACTGTACAGAAGTTCCAAAAAGTTTGGATCAGTCTAAAAATGGCCCACTCAATATAAGTTAACCCTACCTCCAAGGTCGCCTAACTTAAATCAGGGTAGCCATTTTTGGTCAGGAATGGTGACTGATCTAATTGTCCAAACTTCTGAATAGTTCCCAACATAGCCCAGGGCTGGGAAAGCCCAGCTGCTGGCCCCAGCTCTGGGACAGTGCTTTTCCTATTCACGCCTCTGGCACTGGGCTATTATTATCCCCACAGCCCCCTGTCCTACCTTCAGATGGACAATGCCCCTCATGGACCAGACAGCCATGCCTCCCTCTCCCTCCCTCCCTCCCTCCCCAATCCAGCAAGTTGCCTCTGGTGTCCGTTTTACTGACATTTACCAATGCTGGAAGCCAAAGAAGTAGATCCCATTGGAGGAGGGGCAAGCAGGATTGGGGGCATGGTTTGCCATGAGGGTTTTTTTTTTTGTGGGTGGGAGAGGGTTGGAGGGCTAAAAATAGCTCCTGGTCCTGGGGAATATGGGAGAGAGCCCCCACTCTTCTAAGCCCCTGATCCTGCCAAACTCTCCTGGAATCCACCAACCCCACTGCAGACCCCATCTGCTCCCCTGATCCCCCTCTACAGATTCCATTTCCTTCATGATACTCCCTGCAGATGCCCCCATCCCTACAATTTTCTTGATCCAACCCCAATTCCTTCAGCAGACCCCACCTGCCCCCCAATTCCCTGATCTACACATGCAGACCCTGCCTACCCACATGATCCCTGCCCAGTATCCCTCCAACCTAATTTACCTTAGACTGGATGTCAACTCAGTCTGACTTCCCTGAATGTCTGTACCCAGTTCAAATGTAAATCTCATGGCACGAACGGAGAAAAGATACATAAAGCAATTAATTGGTCTTTGACTGTTACTAGCAGTAGCCCAGAAAAGGCAAAAGTGAAGGGGAGGGGCAAATAGATTTTGCCTAGTACCTTAGATTACTTATGGACATTAGGAAGAAAAAAGGTTAGGTTTGTTTTTTTTTCAAATGAGAATAAATGCAAGGGTTTGGATTAGCTGAACTTGTGTTGGCCCTTCCAAGTCTATTTTCCTATGAAACCATTAAAAATTCAGACAACTTTTTGTGTAACATGATTCTCATCCATTGCATAACTGTAGCCACCAGAGGAGAAATTCTGTCCTGGACATGAGATCTGGTCCAAATAAAAAAATTAATTAGAAATTATATAATTCCATGGAAAATCTCAGTTTTTATAATTGGCATTTTCTAGCATTTCACTGAAAAATCCCCAAGCAGCACTGCTGTCTGCCTCATTAACAGAAAAGTTTTCCTTTCTGCTATGTTGACTTTAAATTCTGTCATCTCATATAATATTCATTACAATTCCTTTTGTTTTCATCCCATATTCATGATGTTCCTTGTCTAATGAGGAACCTAACTAAATAGGTACTTTGCGTCAGTCTTTCATCAGCCCCATGGGACTCCTATGCTCGCTACAGGGCAGGGAAGTCCAGGTGATGGTGATCCCCTGCCCTCCGTTAATGCTGTCTTTGTGAAGGAACATCTTGAGAAGCTGGATACCTTCAAGTCAGCCGGCCCTGACAATCTTCACCCCAGGATACTCAAGGAGCTGGTGAGCATCATAGCCCAGCCTCTAGCGCAGATCTTTGAAAACTCTTGGTGCTCTGGTGTAGTGCTCAAAGGCTGGAAGAAGGCCAATGCAGTGCCTATCTTCCAGAAAGGGAGGAAAGTGGATCTGGCTAATTATAGGCCCATCAGCCTGACTTCTATCCCGGGGAAGATCTTAGAAAAGTTTATTAAAGACGCCATCCTTAATGGACTGGCCGACGTCAACATCTTAAGGGATAGCCAGCATGGGTTTGTTGCAGGTAGGTCTTGCTTGACCAATCTCATTTCCTTCTACGACCAGGTGACTTATCCCCTGGACAAGGGAGAAGAGATTGATGTCTTATATCTTGACTTCAAAAAAGCCTTTGATCTGGTTTCCCATGATCGCTGCTTGGAGAAACTGGCCAATTGTCGCCTTGGGTCCTCCACAATCCACTGGCTGGAAAACTGGCTCCATGATCAGACCCAGAGGGTAGTAATTGATAGAAGTCATTCATCATGATGTCCTGTGACCAGTGGGGTCTCCCAAGGCTCTCTCCTTGGACCCATACTGTTGTACATCTTCATTAATGATGTAGACACTGGAGTCAGAAGTGGACTGGCCAGGTTTGCCAATGACACCAAACTTTGGGGCAAAGCATCCACACCAGCAGGTGATCCAGGCTGACCTGGACAGGCTCAGCAAGTGGGCGGACGAAAATCTGATGGTGTTCAATGCTGATAAATGCAAGGTTCTCCACCTTGGGAAGAAAAACCCGAAGCATCCTTATAGGCTCGGCAGTGCTACACTGACTAGCACTATGGAAGAAAGAGATTTGGGGGTCATCATTGACCACAAGATGAACCTGAGCCTGCAGTGCGATGCTGCAGCTAGTAAAGTGACCAAAACACTGGCTTGCATCCATGGATGCTTCTCAAGCAAATCCCGGGATGTCCTTCTCCCCTTGTACTTGGCCTTAGTGAGGCTGCAGCTGGAGTACTGCATCCAGTTTTGGGCTCCACAATTCAAAAACGATGCGGGGAAGTTTGAGAGAGTCCAGAGAAGAGCCATGCGCATGATCAGAGGTTAGGGAAGCAGACCCTACAATGACAGGCTGAGAGCCCTGGAAGAGCGCAGGCTCAGTGGTGATCTGATGGCCACCTACAAGTTTATCAGGGGTAATCACCAGTATCTGGGGGAATGTTTGTTCACCAGAGCGCCCCAAGGGATAACGAGGTTGAATGGTCACAGACTACTACGAGACCATTTCAGGCTGGACACAAGGAAGAATTTCTTTACTGTCCGAGCCCCCATGGTCTAGAACAGCCTGCCACCAGAGGGGGTTTAAGCGCCTTCATTGAACACCTTCAAGA
>JAGPOW010002514.1:32325591-32344532 GCA_030014935.1 Caiman crocodilus | reverse complement strand
CCTATGACCCCAGCTGACTTCCTGCCCTTTGGGCAGGGGGCTGGACTCGATGATCTTCCGAGGTCCCTTCCAGCCCTAATGTCTATGAAATCTATGAACTATTCTGGAAGGTGGAGATAGGATTCATGACGCACTGAAGATGTTTCTGAATACCTGCGTTATGTCTGCTAGGTTTGCCTGATGTAACGTGCAGACATACTTCATTCTCTGTTCAGAAGTCAACACATGAACACAATTTTACAACTAGTCCTTCTCATCCAATGAAAATGTTGCACATTATCTTGATTAACGACAAGAAGCTGATATAACTTGGTGTTAAAACTTGGCTCTTGTGACTGCATGCTAGAGGAAGAAGGTCAGATTATAATATCTGTTATATCCATGGAAAACAGAAAATATATCACTTAATCCATAGAATCTGGTCCAAATGGTTTATTGATCTCATTCTTTTTGTGGAGAGATTTCTTCAGGGAACTTCATCCCTTAATTCTAGTATTTTGCTGTGCAGTGGTCTAAATGCTCCCATACTGCGGTCTGAGACTTTGAATCTACAGATAAGGGGATCCCTTCTGTCCCTCCCTCTCCCCAGGCCTTTCCCACCAATTTCTGCACCTGCTTGCCTTTTTCTGTCATTGTTCTTTATAGTTAAGAAAAACACAGCTCAGAGAACTGCTCTAATTAAAGTGCCTGCAGTGTCTCATCAAATGAGCTTTAGTTAAAGCATCCCCACCACCATTCTGAAGCATAGGGATGCTGATACATGAGATGCGGAGGCTGGCTGGAATGTTCCAGCAGACTCGATTAACCCTACATGTCTGATTCCTAGCACAGAAGGTTTATAAAGATAAAAAAATGCAACTGTGATTGAAACTGTGATGTGTTAATTCCAATGCTTAGCATGTAAAAAAAATGGTCAAGGCTTGGGAATGCTGCGATGGAGGGGTGGATGGAGCATCCCACAGGAGCATGGGGGGCTCCCCAGCACACTTGGCAGCACACCCAGAAGTGGACCAAAAGCACTTCCAGTCCCCTTCCAGGTCTACTGGGAAGCATGCTACCCCCCATAACTTTCTGAGGTCAGTGACCGGTGCTTTCTGGGTTGTGGGGGGCACTGAGAGCCCCCCCGTAGCCAATTGCTGAGCCAGGGGGGTGCAGGGTGGGGAACCCAGTACTTCTGTTCCACTTCCAGGTTCACCATAAAACACATGGGGGGCATTCCCCTGCACACTCCTGTGGGACACTCCATCTGCCCCACCATTGCGGTGTTCACAAGCCATACCTGGTACTTCAAACTATGTAGAAAAAACATGTAAAGCTGTTTCTATGGCTGAATCACTGATTCTTCAATTCAGTATCAGATCTTCAGATTCAGATTTGGCCAAATCAAATTGGGAACAGTGATCCAAATCAACTAATTGAATCACGGTCCCTGATTCAGGCCAAATCTAAATAGAATATGGCATGTTTCACACTCCCCTAGGCCACACCATTATAAGGCACAAACTACTCCTTCTCCTCAAGAATAAATAAAAATTATGGCAAGAGTGAGAGCAGGAAACAAGGGACCACAATACAGAGTCTTCTACAATATATTGCTCAGGGTTTGGTTCAGAGGAACTTGAACTGTACTGAATCCATAACAAACTCCTGTGTTTTCCTGCTTGTTTTTTATGGCAATCTTCTCTAAAATGAGTCCTTAAAACAGAACAATCCATGACAGCATCAATGAAAGTAGCTATGCCTAACAGAAATGGATAAAAAGTGACAATAAATCCATATATGTTTACAAATGGTTCTGTAAATATCTGAAAGTAGCCAATGTTTCTGTGGTGTAATTTCTACACAAATTTTTAAAGGAACGTCTTAATTTTCCCAAGCTGGAACTTTACTTCGGAAACTGTGTCCCTTTCCCAAATCTCCATGTCATATAAGACATTTCTTTCTGTGCACAACACTTTAGTTTGCTGAAAACTCCAGATTTGCACTTCCTTGTTCTGTTCACAATCATTATCCTGATAATATTTACTTTCTTGAATTTAATTCTGACTAAATACTTTCTGACAACAATTCTTGGCTGATACATTATTTAGAGGCAGTTTGTTTCCAACACTGTACTTTCTTACATGCAGCATATTCCCCTGCCCCTTCCCTTCTATTCTTGTGCCTGTTTCCTAGGTGCCCATTCCCACTTCCACTTGCTCCCCATGTGCCTACCTCCTGCTACTAGCCCCCTTGTCCTTCTGCCCCTTGTCCCCCTATGCCTGCCCCCCACACTGCCTGTCCCTGGTCCTGCCCCTTATACCACCTGCTCTCCAACCCCTTGCCACCTGATGCCTGTGCCTGCCACCTGCTTGGTCCCCAGTGCCTGCCCCTCTACACCCTGCTTCCCTCACCTCCTGTATTCCCCTACCATCACTTACCTTCTGGACAGTAGCTTTGGCTCCAGGGCAGTCAGCAGTAGCCACAGCCTGGCCTGGTCTGAGAGAACTAGTGGCAGCAATTCCACACCCAGCCTGATTGGGCCTGAGGTGCTGAAGCCAAGACTAGAGCTGAAAGCAGGCTGCATGGTCTCCCTTGCACTTTCACCCAAGCTAAACACCAAAGCTCCCTCTGTACCATTCTCCATCCCATGCACCCCTTCCTCTACCACATGAGCACCTCTAGCCTGGAGCAGGTGACAGCTCAGCACTGCCATCTGCCCTGAGCCCTAGAATAATACGCAACTCTAAGGCAAGGCTTTCTTTTCCCTACAGTGATGGGGGAGGGGGGAGGAGGGAGCTGCAGGAATTTGTCTTGGATTCAAGTAAATCCAGTAATAAACTTACCCAAGATGAATGGCCCAAGAGCAGAACTGGCAAGAACACTCAGAATTGCTCTAATGCTGCTGCATTACCTTGTTTTAAGATGTGGCATGCATGGAGTAGGAAAGAATGGGGGACTTCTTGTTGGCACTGCCCCTGGGCTCTAAATGGAGTGGTATAAATAAGATGGTGCTTTCCATCTTCTTCCATTTCTCCAGATTATGCAGGCTTTGGTTAAAATTGCAAAGGAACCATCCAATGAATTCTGTTAGAGTTGTTTCAGTGACCTTTGGAGGATCAGAGTTGGGTCCTTGGCTACATATTCTTTTACTCTTTAAAGTTTATAGCCAAGGTAGAAGACAAACAAATGTCCACAGAACCGCATCTCTGTACTTCCTTCTTGTAAGCTGTATCCAAAGATTTTTTCCTCATTGCCTTTTTTTCAGTTGCACATTCTAGTCAGGTATGTTTCAAACTGGAAATTAATTAATCAGTGTTTAGAGAGTACCTAAACAGAGCTAGTGAAGTATATCTGCATACTAATGAGGTGGCATCTTAGGTCTTTATAACTATAAGCAGGATTTAGAAAATAGATATAGAAATTCCTAGCATTGCTGAATCTGGCAGGCAGCTGGCCTTGGAGAAGTAAACCCCAGAGGGAGTAGTGCAGTCTTGCATTTGACTGAACAAGCATATGATTCAAAAGCAGTAGGGAACATTATCAATGTGGCTTTGTAAAAAAAAAAAAAAAAAGAACAACCACCAGGCAATGGTGATTGTTGTTTTGTACTGCAAAGTGAGGTACATTTAGAGAGGTAATATACAAGAATATAAGCTCCCAAATACTATTATTTAGATCTGGACAGAACCTGTATGAAAGACAGTCTGTGATCAGAGTGGGAAACTTATAAAACAAAATGGAAAATACATTGTATTAATCAGAGAGGATTATCAAACCTAGTCAAAGAGTGAGTGGTTTGCTTTTTCTTTCCTCTGGTCAAAAAGAATTGGACTCTGTTTCTTCATTATTGCCACTATATGGGTTTCCTAAAGGATCACCAGAAAATAAATCAAAGAACTTCTGGTTCCTGCTGGCTTAAGAACAAGGGATGAAGATAGGCTTTCGAATTCCAATATTCCATATGGCCGATAGCATATTGCGCTGTGGCTTGAACACTAGGGCACTCTTGCTTAAGAAGGTTTAAAAACAATATTAAATGTTTTCTTAATGTCACAGATTCTAAGGATTTAGTACTTCATGTGTAAGAAATGAACCATTGGTGTTCGTCTTGCTTATTTAGGCTGCTTGGATAAATATCTGTGGTTAGAAGTTCGAAACACAGTTCTTGATGTAGGCCATGTTCCTTTACAGATAACATACTTTCTTTAATAGTGTGTAATTCACTGCTGTTTCACTCTGGCCTCAGACTGCCCCCGCACAGAGGCTGAGATTCTAGGAAACTACAGAGGTGCAGCACTCCCCTTCTAGAAAGTGTTCTCAAATGCAACAGGGTGAAGGCAAGGGGAGTCTATGGATATTACTCTTAGAATACCAATAGACATTTCTAAAGAATAATGTCCCTGCTGGAGGATTATTTTATCCATCTCATCTGGATAATGATATAATACTCTATTCAGTTCTACGGGATGTTTCAAAGGAGATATGAAAAGGTTAGAATTTCTTTTTGATTCTCTGTGATTTTTTTAAACAAAGGGCACAAAGGGTATCTCTATCAATGTACCATGCAAAGCACTGCACTAAGTGGAGGGAAGGACATGAGGGCAACAGGAGGGATTCAGACAGCCTACTGGCTATAGCAGTTGGCAAAAAACAGTTTTTAAAGTGTTGAGAGGATACTTTGGAAAACATTCCTCTACTTCTGTCATTGCATCCCTTCACAAGCTGCCCGGTTTATCTATTACAACTCTTTCTCCCTGTGTCTCTGACGTTCTGTACTGCCCTCATGTCAGGAACCACTTCCCTTCAATTGTGTGCTGAGCAACCTTGTTTTGCTCAAAGTTCCCTTGCTCAGAGCTGTTTACCTGAGGCCTTACAATTTCCTGTTGTGCCTCATCTCACCTTTTTCTCTAGGAGAGTTATAAATCAGAAAATGTTTTAGGGTTGTTGGTAAGACTGAATTTTGTCCAAGATGCATCAGACTTTCTTAAAAATTAAAAACATAGACCACCTTTCCAGAAATACCCTCCTAGCCACCATGGGTGTTACTAGCTTATACCAACTTCCTACACCAGGATGGCAGCCAAGCCAGCCTTCCATATTCACAAGAACAAGATTACAACTCAGAGTACAGACCTAAAGATATTACTGAACTTCTATACTTCATTCTCACACACAAAAAGTTCACTTTCAATAACCAAATACTTCATCCAGACCATAGGCACAACTATGGGCACCAAAATGTCCCCACAATATGCCAACCTTTTTATGGACCACCTGGAAGAAGAATTCCTCCAAAAATGTACCATCAAACGCATGCTGTACCTAAGATATAGAGATGATATCATCATTTGAACTGAAAACCTGCAGTCTCTGATTGATTTCCATCACAAATTCAATACTCATCACCCCTCCATCAGACTCTCTTTCGTACTCCACCACCAACATTTCCTTTTTAGGTACTATGATCAATATCCAGAATGACAAAATACAAGCCACCATATACAACAAACCCATGGACCAATATACATATCTGCTAGGGCTGTGAGATGCTTTGGGTGGTGATTCAATTTGTAGGAGATTTAGACCAATTTGGTGGCTGAATTTCTGAATCCAAATCAATTTGGGACCTATTCTAAGGTCCAAACCAATTCAAAGCTCTCCAAATCTTCAGCAAAGATTTGGAGACCTTTGATGATTTGGGCAGTCCCTGGTAGCTGCAGCAGGGAGCTGCAACCACTCCGAGGGGTAGGGGAGCAGGGACTGGGGGAGGGGACCATGGGGGGACCTCTTCTAGTGCTCCCAGCTCCCCACTTACTCCCAAAACCGTCCCAGCTCCTGGTACTTTAAAAAAAAGCTCTGGTGCTCACCGGGTGCTGCCAGGTGGGGGTGTAGTCCTTGCTGCCCCCCATTGTGCCATGCTGCATGGGGGGACTCTGCTGTGAGCTCCCCAACCACCTCTGTTTCCCCAGCCCCCCCTCCACGGGTGCCCCGCCTGGGCCAGCTCTGGTCCTTTAAGAAAAAAAAAGCTAAGGAAAGCCCCAGGACTCACTGCTTATGCAGCAGCTTCAGGGGCTGTGCAAAGCCCTCCACATGGCGCTGGGCAGCAGAGTGCAGTAGGTATTGCCTCCACTGGCAAACACAGTGAATCTGGGGGTTTTTTGTTTTTGTTTTTTTTCTTAAAGGGCTGGAGTTGGCCTATGCAGGACACCCATGAGGAGGCTAGAGGAGTGATACAGGGGCTCATGGGGCTCATGCAGAGCGTGGGGCAATGGGGGGGCAGCAGGGATTGCCCCCTGCTCAGCAGCACCCAGTGAACTGGGACTATTTTTTTTTTTTTTTTTTTACAAGTGCCAGGAGCTGGGGGTAGCCATTGCTGGGCTGGGAGAGGGGTGGGGGTTGGGCCTGGCCTGGCTGATTCAGGCAGCAGCCAATCTCCAAATCAGATTTGGCAGAATAGAATCAGGACAGTGATTTGTATCACCGAGTTGAATCACTGTCCCTCAAACTGGCCAAATCTGAACCCAGAGGGAATGCTACCCACTTCACACAGGCCTAATATCTACACAGAACTAGCAATCACCCTAAACACACCAAGAAAGCTGTAATATACAGCAAGTCCTCTCATACCACAGAATTTGCACCATCCTTCCCTGGAACCTATAAAGAAAATCTTCATACAATTGCAACCCATGCTAGATTACCCAGTTCTTTAAGAGATCTTTCCAAGACCACCCATCCTAGCCTTTAAAGAAACACTGAACCTCACCAACCTCATCACCAGAAGGAAACTTTCTATGACCCAAAACATACTGAATGGATCCAGACCATACCAGGACAAGAAACGTAAAATCTGCCTACACATCTTGACCACTACACAATACACTACACAATAACTACAAACTGCAATGGAACCATCAACATTCCTGGATCTTACACCTGCACCTCCAGAAATGTTACGTATCTCATGCAGCACACTAAATGCCCTGATGGAAAATATGTAGGAGAAACCAAACAACAACTGCATACCAGAATGAATGCACACCAAAAGTCTATCAAAGACAAGAATACCCAGTTATCTATGGGTACACACTACTCACAAGACAATCATTCTCTCTCCAATCTCTCCGTTCTAATCCTCAAAGGGAATTTACAAAACGTCTTTTGTAGACAAGCCTATGAACTTCACTTCATACAACTAGTAGATCCAAAAAACCATTAGCAGAGCTAAATATAGATATTGTGGATTTATGGCATATTATAACTTGCCTGCCATCTGATAACCCCCGGTAATCTGTCTGCATTTTACCAGCTACATTCCATCACCAATTCTACATTTCATCTCCCCCACCCCCCGCACCCCTCCAACCTGCCTCACATGTATTGTCTCCCATTCCCTGTGAACCTCACTGCCACACATTTGCATTTTCACAGACCTGCATTTTCCATATTGGCTTCTGTTCTACACAGGAGCGCACACAAAGACCAACAGATTCTCCCTCTGCCTGAAGAAGGGTGTTTGTGCTCAAAAGCTTACAAAGAATATTTTTTTCCAACTAATTAATTGGAAAAATAAAAGATATCACATCTACCCAAAGAACCAAGTCAGAAAATGTGCACTTCACAAAAGAGATGCATTCTGTGAATGGAGCAGGCTGATAACTCTGTGGTATAGTCATACACAATTTGTAATGGAAAGTTCCATTTTACTATGAAGGTGCAATACCCATGCACTGTTTGAGAGATGGAAGAACTTTGGTGGGGGAGTAGGAATAGTGGGTCTACAGGGGAGGCAGGTGGGTCTATGGGAGGTTGGGGGTTGGTGTGCCTGTGGAAGATGGAGAAGGGATTGCAAACTCTGTGGAGTGGGTAGTTTTGGGGTTTAAAAATGACCTGGTCAGGTTTTGGAGAAGAGGTAAGAACAGCAGGCATTTGCTAGTTTGGGTTAACCCTTTGTAGAACAAGTTAACCCTTTATGGATCTAAAATTAGTTCACCTTCTGAGGTGAATTAACTTAGATTAGGCATGCCAGTTTTGGGATGATTGTTTTATGAATGCCCACACAACCAGGCACTTAGATCAACCTAATCCTGTACACGCCCAGTGCTAACAAGGTTTGAATCTCATGGAAGAGCACACATAAAATTCTTGTTAATTTTTCTGACTTTTGTTCTGACTTGAAATAGGTAAAAAGGCACGATAACCAATTTATAATAGAGAATCAGAGTCATACTGTGAATAGTCATGGGCGTCAGAGAAATGAAAGTTCATATCTCAAAATGGACTTACTATGTGACCATTCCTGTATTGCCATTGAGAAATATGCTGAAAAGTGCTGCACAACTACTATCCCCTCTTCTGTTTTGATTTGATACCCAAACCTAAGTGTATTTATGATCATTTGAAGTGACTGACAGTTTATGAAAAAGAACCTTGTGCTCTGTATTGTTTCCCTTGGCTGCATCCAGACAAGTATCACCATACACTATGTGGTGCTGCAGACATGTCTGTGGCGCACTACATACTGCACCTTCAGTTGTTCTTCACACTTCAAGAGAGCAGTGCAGGGTGGGGGAAGGGGAAAATGGACATGGGTTTGACCCCTGAATATCCAGGGGTCAAAAAATCTTGCTGAAAAGAAGTGCACATGGTGGCAGTGTGCACTGCCCAAAGCCAGAGCCTTGCCGGCCAGAGCTGGACTCTGCTACTGGCCAGGCTCCGTGCAGCAGGATCGCTGGTGCCACACCTCCAGGAGGCCCCTAAGGCCCCCAGGTAAGGCTGTTGGGGCCAGCCCAGTGCTGACCCCAGCCTCCCCTATCCCACCCAGGGTAACTTGCTGTGCATCAAAGCACACATGGCACAGATGTTCTCATGGACTAGTAGCGGCACAAGGTGCACTGCTGCTAGTTGTCCACAGGGAACTAAACATCCATACATGTCTGGATGCTGCCATTGAAGACAAACAGGAGTGATTTCAAAGGAATCATGTTCCTTCCCAAAGAAAATTGCCCCCAAAGAAAAAGGCTTTAAAAGGCTTTAAAAAATGAAGCTCACTGACACTGCTTGCATTTCTATTAGTCACTGCTGTTGCTGGATTGCAATGGAGACACATTTTGTTTTTCTGCTAAAACTACTCAACAGTCTTCTGTGGCAGTGGTTCTCAACCTTTGTAGACTTGAGGTAGCCTTCCCTAACTTTTGTGAGTTGAGTGGCACCACATTTTTAAAAAACGAGGTTATTCATTACAGTGCTTACCTTCTTGGAGAGGAGACAGGCAGAGGGGATGGGAAAGTGGCTAGGCAGGGAGAACTTGAGCATGATCTTATCTGCTTATCTCTTCACATCTCCTGCAGCACCCCTCAAAGGATCTTGCAGTATGACAAGGTGCCTTAGCTCCCTGGTTGATAATTACTGCTCTAGGGTTTACTGAACAGTCATGCTCATTTATACATGTTGCCTCACTCTAGGAAACATATCCCCTCACTGATTAGCCCAAGGTGGTTCTCTGCCACAATTCCCCATGCCCTCCCTGCACACAGACCTAGCACACTCATTGTCTGATTTTCCATGACATTTTTGACAGGCTCTTGCAAGGATCATTACAGTTATGTCTGGTTCTTACTCTCCATCTCAGGCTCTATGCACCTGCATAATGACTTACTGCTCCTGAGCCCTTAATATACAGCTGACTAAAATCTTTCCTCTAATTGAACTGTATACAGTACTCTCAGATAGGCATTTCTGGCATTACCAAACTGAGATAACCTCGCACTCATTCTTAAGGTTTTGTTAATTGTGATATTGTTTTCTGTGAATCCCTTGTATTCTACATAATTATGATTATGTGACATATATAGAAAGAAGCAGCCAACAGGAGGCAAAAAATTCTAATTTCCTGCTGGTATCATGATCTAGAGACTACAAACAGTTGAAATGCTCTGATAATTGTTTGCTTCTGGTTCCTTCCCCTGCCACCTCCCCCTCCCCATACATTTTTTTAAGGAGACTATTTAACAAGAGGCGAGGTCAGGAAGATACTGCCATTTTTTGGAAGATGAGTCTAAAATTCCATAATTGGTTACTTAGAACCAATTATTATTATTATTAAATTAGAATTGGTCCTAGAAAGTAGCTTTGTGGCTTCTTGGTGCTTGTTCAATTTGGGAAGGGTATTTTAACTATCACAGCAATAAAATGAGTTTGTGTTTGTTTCTTTTCATCTTTGAAATGCCACCAAAAAGTTGTGGAACTGAAGTCTACTCCATGATAGGGTAAACTGGGCTCTTTAACCCTGGTTGGTAACTAGCCTAGGAGTGGAGCCCCAATAGACAGACAAATGAATGATGTCCTTTGCTCTGGCACCTCCTGTGGCCAAGCTGGTTCCAAACATACTGGCACCTACCTTTTCCTTTCAATTAAACCAGTAAGGATAAGAGGAGGATACTGGTGTATGAGCAGTTCATTGTTTCCGTATACACTGCCCAGGCTTTTTTGTCCTGGAGAGATCATTCAAACTTTGCTTTATCTTTCAAATAAAGATTATAATCAGTGAACTGATGTCTCATTCAGTGTAATTCTATTACTTCATGAGACAGACAGATGCCTATCTATCATTTGCATGTATTTGTACTTGAGACAGAATGTACATGTCAGTCGCAGAGCATACAAGAAAAGAGAAGGTACTTTTGAAAATCTAGATTCTCTCTGCCCCAGTGGAGACACCTTTGGCTCCTTCCTTTATATGAAGGAAATTTTAGCAATATTTTATAGTACTCTGATTCTGAGTACTAATTGGAGTGATCAAATAAATATTTTTTCTTGCTGAGAAGTGGGCCATCATGCCATGTCCAAATCTGAGTTGAATCTGCCATTGTGGTATGTAGAAAAATGTCCTACCTATATAAATGAAAAAATCCACTTATTTTACACTTATTACTTATTTTATATTGTTGCAACTTGTCAATATAGTGTATAAATGTATCTACCTCCCTTCAGCCACGCTTAGGTCAGGTGATCATAGTAGCAGTGGTTCTGTTTCTAGAGCTGGTCAGATTTTAGTTTATTTATTTATTTATTACAAAACCTTTATCAATTCACTGAAACCAAAATTTTTCAAAGAGAAAGAGACAGTTTTGATGTCTTCCTTTAAAAAAGCAAGAAACCTTCAGAATCTCCAGACTTTGATATTTTCTATTCAAAATAATTCCTTTACAGTAAAAATTTAAAAGGGTCAAATTGGGCCAAAATGTGTTTCAATTCCTTTAAACTGATGTTTTTAACAATTTTGAGATTTTGACTTTATTTTTCCAATTTGGGTTGGGACAATATTTCAAATCTAAAAATGTCCAGGACAGGAAAATCTTTCCCCATGCAGCTCTAACCCCAATAGCATAGCTGCAATGGAATGGCATTGTCTAAGGCAGGGGTTGTCAACTGAGGGTACGTGTACCCCTATGCATACTTAGAATGGCCATAGGGGATACGTGTGGGTGGGCAGGTGGGTGGGGATGCAATGTGGCCTGGGGTGCAGCAGTGGCATCTCCCTGGTGCGTTCCTATACTTTGCTTCTTACCCGGAGGAGGCACTCCACTGGCCCCATGTGGCACACCACAATGCCTCCCCACCCCTGACCTCAGCTCACTCTCTGTGCCTACTCCCAGGAGCAGGGCCGGCAGGGAGAGCAGCAGTGTCTCTCTAAGGGCCACCCACATGCTGCCCACCCAGCCAGATGGTGCAGGGAGCCTCACACACGGCATCCGCCACTGCCCTGTGCCGCTGCCATGCTCCACACTGCTTTCCTTCGGCTGGTCACATGTGCAACTCCCTGGGCTGCTGATGCGCCTCATGCACTGCCCGTCAGCAGCCCACAGAGCTGCAAGTGCAATCAGCTGTGGGAAAGCAGTGCAGGGCATAGTGGTAGTGTAAAGTGGTGGTGGCTGCTGCATGTGAGCGCCCCCCACCCACCTGCCTGGCAAGCCAGGCAGCATGTGTGCAGCCCGTAAAGGGGCAGTACTGCCCTCCCCTTCCTAGCCCTGCTTCTGTGAGAAGGCACAGAGACACAGTCCTACCCACATTCTCAATCTGCTCCTGCAAACCCTTCCCTTCCTCCTGCCCCTCCCCTTCCTCCCACGCACACTTTCCTGCTGAGCTATGTCTGTGTGTGTGTCTGCATGCGTGTGTCTGTGCCTGCATGTGTGTCTGTGTCTTTGTGTGAGTGTGTATCTGTCCCCTGCCCACCCAGCTCCAGCAGGCACATGGTGTCACGCAGCTCTTGGGGCAGCAGGGTGCATAGTTCAGCCTGCAGCAGCAGCTGCCTCCACCCCATGCACAGATCTGGGGGGCACATGCCCTCCCAGGCCTCCACTAGGGTGTGTGCAGCAGCAGAAACTGCCTCCTGCCCCCCCCCCAATGCCTCACAGACAAACCACTATTGCAGCTCCATCCCACACTCTTCCCTGGTTGTGCAGTGCCTGCTCTTCCCCCGCCCCAGCCCCCTCCCTCCTTCACTACGGGGGCCTCAATCTGCCCCCCCAAACCCCTTTAAAAACCAAGAAAAATATAAAGGGATACATGAGCTGAAACTGTGGTGTGTTTGTGTGTGTGTGTGTGTGTGTGTGTGTGTGTGTGTGTGTGTGTGTGTGTGTGTGTGTGTGTGTGTGTGTGTGTGTGTGTGTGTGTGTGTGTGTAAAAAGATGTGGGCAACAGGGCCCAGTAAATCTACTGTGGTTCATATTAGACTAAGAAACTACTATTTCAAGAGATGTAAATTACATATTTTCAAAAGTAGAAACCTCAATTTAGATGTAAGCAAGAGTCCTCTTTTCATTTCCACATATAAAGGATATCCAATCTCTTAGGGGCAAACCTCCCTAACCCTTGAATACTATCCTTTAGTTAACCTTTAGTACCTACTTGACAAAGTATTTAGCAAGTGATGACACTGAGAAGAGAATATTACCTTGCTATTAAATTAGTCTCTTTCTGAGATGATAGAGATAGCTGCCAACTGTGCACACATGTTATTAGGATTACTCATATTTTGTACTATGGAGTTTGATCTTACACATTTGCTGTTGTATTGACTAACTAAAATTAAGATAGTATCAGGCATATAAACCTTTTATTAGTTTTACCATTTGCTGAACTTGCTTTGGCCCTTTGTAAGAAGGAAGAAATAATGAGTTTTTTTAAGACACTGCTACTGAGTCACTTTGGGTGCCTGCAGATGTACTGTGGGGCTGCTCTGATGCTCTGTTATGACTCAATTAATTGAGTCTGCTGGAGCATGGCAATTACTGTGTTCCAGCCGGCCTCTGGATCTTGTATATTAGCATCCCCACACTTCAAAAACCCCAAATCCTCACACATACAGCCTATCCATCATTCATTCACAGCAAAAATAATGATATAGCTAAAACAAGTTTAATAGTTTCATTGTTAATGCTTTATTTTTTTTTAAGATCCTCATCTCCTGTGCCTTCTCTCTCTTCTTCAGGCAATAAAAGAGTTTGCAGTATAATGATATTTAAATTTTTGCTTTTAATGTCTGAAATCTCTGTATTGAAAGAAAATTTTTGAAACCAGTACAAACAAAAACTAAGATTTATAACTAACAGATCTCTGCAAAAATACCTCAAGGCTCAAAGATATAACTCTACATGAAGGAGAGAGAGTCCATTGTCCAACACATTAAATGAACTAATTAAAACACTTGATGAACTTTTGCCATCAATAACATTAGTGCCATCCCACTGACATATGATCTACATGACTACCACCAATTTCTATCATCCACATCATACTGCTAAGAAATGTCAGTTCTCTGTACATGAAAAAAAATGAGGCTAGATAAACAGGTTAAGTAGAATCAAAACCTCCTTTGGCTATTTCTGGAATTCAGCTATAATTAAAGATAAATTCTGCTATGAGGAAATTTCAAGAATTTGGATAATCTTTCAAAAAATATCTAGGACCAAGCATATCCTTATTGTAGCTCATTTTATAGAAGCAAGATTATACCAGGGCTGAATACAGCCCAAGCGTTTAAGTGATTATCTAAAGTTACCTTGAATTTTACAGCTTGTGATGTCGTACCATCTTTACTTAATTAAAACAGACCTTAATGTCATTTATCATAATGTCAATTGTGACAATTTTAATTGAAGTTTTTAGGGAGCCAGTTTCCATTTTCAGTGAACATGGACTTAGTCTACTCCAGGGTGTTTGCCCACAGAGCATTGTTATGTCACCTGTGGGGCTCCCTACACTCCTGGAAATTTGGCGGTGGGAGAGCAGTGCCAGTATTAATTATCATAGCACTGGGAATGTGCCTCTGCTGCAACCATTAATACTACCATTGCTGCCCCACTGCCAAATTTCCAGATTCATGGGGAGCTCCATGTGCTGGATGACATGGCCATACACGCCAGATCAGTCTGACACACAGACTGAGCCCACATGCTGAATCCAGCCCCTGGATTGGCTGCACATGACTCATTTGTCCTGTAAGGCTGGATTAGTTAATCATGGCTGGCCTACAATAAGGGGCTGCTGATATTTTCTAGCACAATTGTTGTAATTAGCAGCACAGCCTACTGGAGATACTTCTCTATTAGGCAAAGAAGTTTTTCTATCATCAGTTACAGCATTTCTCCTGAACCACAAAGCTTGTGTTGGCAGAAGACTCCTTGTTCCAGCAAAATGGTGTCAAATGTGAAGGTTTCTCAGTAGAACTAAACTGTCTTCCTGTATCTGATACAGCTCTGTCAGCAGAACTTTTTAAAAGAAGAAAAGGCCCTGGAAACAATTAACAAAAGGAGCCAAAACTTAATTCCAAATCCAAGCATTTTAACCTGGATGAAAAGACTGTGCTTCACTGTGCTTTCTTATTGAGATGATGATGTTTTATATATATTGATGGGTTTTTCTTTATCCAGATAAAGTGCTGGGGCTTTGACATAACTGTCAAAGCCATCATTACAGACAAAAAGAAATGTCTCCCTTCCATTCATCCTTTGCTCATAACTGATATCTTTTAAGAGGAGGCACCAGTCACTTCTACATTTTGGCCTGTTTAATGAGTTGCCAGCTCACTACTTCCCATCACTTCCTGTGTGTGCAGTTTACTCACACACACACACACGCACACAGACACACACACACCTGTCTTTGCCATCACAGCCTCTCATAAACACTCATTGTATCTCACCCTGTCTGCTCCAGTATCCTCTCGAGCAAGTGTTTCCAAAGGTTCGCCCAGGGAGACCTACTTAATGGACAAAATCATCTGCAGTATGATGTCTTCATTTTTGGTAAACATAACATAATATGCTATGCATATACAATGTTACAATAAAAAGAATCCAGTCTCATTCTCAATTCAAAATTCAAGCTTAAGTGGGACTTATACAGCTGACTTCTTGACATTAAAACATATTGGATCAAAATGCAGATGATATTAAAATCTCATTTTTCCAATACCTGCAGTTGAGACCCATTTCAACACACCTTAGTATAAAAATGTCAAAGTTCAAGAAAATATTGGCCACATATTGTCTGTGTTATATTAATCAGTTTTAAATAGCCATAAGGAAGAAAATCCACTGTTTATGACAAAGAAGGCTAATGACATTGAATCAGAAATTAGTGCTGAAGAATGGTGCTGGCACATCTATCTATAATAAAAGAAAATTATTTAAAAATCTTATACTGATGGTATTTCACCCCACTTAAAATTAAATACATTTATAGCATAAGAACATGCAAATGTTGGAGGGATTGTGGTCAGTTGGGATGATTTTACCACAAATAGTAGATATGTCCCAGAGTTAAACATTTTGGAAGAAGGTTGGAGACATGGTGAGGAAAATAACAGGATGCCAACTATCAGATGACCAACTCCTTAGGCTGGAAACAACAGATGCCATTTTTGGAATGAGATGATCAATTGCTCTGTAAAATGTCACAGCACTGCTGATCCACTTCACAGACGTCTAACAAATGTCCCCATGTTCAGTCTCTTGCCCCTCCCACAGCTTCAGAGGCCCAAACTTTGGTGAAAAGGGCCTTGGGTAATCCACCCTGACTTTGGGTGTACGTTTGCAGGTGGGAAACCCCTGCATGCACTTGCCATCCTCTGTCAGGGTATGGGAGAATCTCCCAGCAGGAGGTTCAAACATGTAGTGGGGAGCTCACCTAGGGGTTCCTTCCTTTGCTTTCACATAGCGTCCCAACCTCAGCTCCTGATCTGGGCACCAGTGCACCTATCATGCTGCTGCCCCTGGATCAAAGGTCACGTACAAGCAGAAGGGGAACTCCTATGGGAGCTCCTCCCCTTCTCCCACACCTGCTAACCCATAGCAAATGAGTGATTCAACTGCATCATGGAATGAGGAGCTCTCCTAGAAGTTCCCTCTTCTGCTTATACATGACCCCCAAACCAGGGGCAACAGCATGATAGTTGCACTGGCTCCTCCCCACTTCCTCACCCACTGGGGGATTCCCCTACATCTGAACACAGGGGCCTGTCTCCAAGTGGGCATTTCCCCACTTGCACATATGCACCCCAAATCTGGGCATGGCACCCAGGGCTTTTTCCTCCAGAATCTGACCCTTGAGGCTAGAGGAGTTTCTGCCTGGGGTGGTGATAGTGTGTGGGCTACCACTGACAGCCTGCACTCTTTCACCAGCATTGAATAGATGTCAGCTACAAAAAACCCCCACCCAAATTGTTACTGCCTTTGTTGGCACCACAACATTTGATCATTTGTGTTCCAACAAAAGGTTATGACATCTGTTCATCACTCAGCATTTGTGCCACCATAATATTTTTTATGTTGGCACAAAGCCAATGTCTGTTTGCAGCCTTCATGTTCCTTTGGACCTTCCTAAAAACTCTGCAACATAGGGAATTGATCACTCATCTTCTAGTGCCTGCATGTATTACAATTGCAGAAGCCTGGAAGAGAAGTGAAACCCTTGGAATCACTGACTGGTTTCACAAAGTTTGGGCAGTTTTAGTATAGGAAAAGTTGTCCTATCAAGTCAATGCTCTACAGGGGAGAAGGCAAAAAGATGCTAATTTGGAAATCTGCTGGAATTTTTTAGTATTGGCTAAACAAGATTCGTCTCCTGCCCCAAAAATAGAAAGTAGAAAATTTGAGAAACTTTTTTGAATATTGAAGTTCTATGAGGGAATACTAAGAATAAATTAAATTTAAATACAGAGATGTAAAAAAAGTAATGACATTTCTGTTATGCAGAGTAATGGAAAAAAGAAGAGGGTGAATTACTGCATAGAAATGAAGAAACAGGGGTATGCCATCAATAGATATACTGAGGGCTGTTGGAGTGTGAGGGGCTGAAACAAAGAGAACACAAATCTTCTGAAGACATTGTTTTGGATTTTGGTAGCACCATTAATAGAAGAGCAATATCTGTCTTTGTGTATATTTGGATATGGTTTTGAATATTAAATTCATTATATTATGCATGGGATTAATTAATAATTAACAATAAAAAAAGTCAGACCAGTTTATATAACTGAGCATCTTCCAAAACATTCCACATGCCAGTATCCATTTGAGGAAAGGGGAAGTGTAAGCCATCACAAAGGACATTGATTATTCTTAACAATGCACTGTAGGGCTGTCACTGAGATTTGTCAGTCAATGGCTATAGCTTCACTGCCCAACTGATTTGGTCAAGGAGACACACTATTAAAAAGTCGCTTTGCAGGCTATATAATAATGTTTTGCAGGCTGCATGGGACCTGCAGGTCATGATCTGGGAATCTCTGGTCTAGTTTGTACTGTAGTGAGTACCATTGTGCATCCATGGCATATAGTAACTAGTATGGATCAGTGACACCAACATTCTTGTACAGAACGTTTCAAATAAAGGTGGCAAGCATGCAAACAAAATAGCAAGAGAGCTGTGGAAAGATGTTTTCATCCTCTACCCATTGAAAAAATTATTTTGTCATGGATGAAAAAAAATTTGCTCAAGATGGAAGAGAAAAGAGTTAGATATGTGGAAAGTTAATAAAATGGCCTGAGCTACAAGAGGAAATATTATATGGCATAGTCAATAATAGGCAGAATGGAATTGTTTTTTCCACCAAATGATTGTGACTCATGCAGAAAGTGGCAAGATATTTCAGCAGACTTATAAGTTGATGTCACAGATTTCAAATGCCAAATGCAGGTGCTGTAAGATGAAGACTGCACAGGTGAAGGGAAAATACAAGCACTTTCACAGTGAAAACCAGTGGTCATGAAAAGATGCACTTCCCTGTTGTCTTTGCATATAGTGCTGATGGCAAAAAAAATTCAAGGCTTATTTTCAAATGGAAAACAATCCCAAAAGAGAAAATTCTTTGTAGTGTTTTTATCCATTTCCATTAAAAAAGGATGGATGGATAAAAGCATGATGGAACTATGGATTGGCAAAATACAGTGCCTGTGTTCTGAAGCTGTTATGGGGGGGGAAAAACAATACACACCTACTGATCTGAGATCAGTCTCCTGGACCTGTGACAAAAATAATCAAAAAGAAGAAATTCCATGAAGAAAAAACTGATCTGGCCATCTTATCTGGTGGTTTCGCATCATGGTTTCAGGCATTGGATATGGTCATTAATATGTCCTTCAAAACATATATGAAAAAACGGTATTGAGTTAATCATAGACACTGAAAGTCAGGAGTGCACAGTGTCAAGAAAGCTATAAAGACCACCTATCACACAAATCTGTGAGTTGATAAAATTTTCCTGAGATCAAGTGAAGCCAGAATTTTTTGTTAGGTCATTAAAAAAATATGGAATCAGTAATACACTTGATAGCAATGAGAATGTCATTCAGTAGGATTCAAGTGAAAATGAGAGCTACAGTTCTGAAGAAGAAGACTTGTTGCTTCAGTGGTTGTGGTATTGAACTTTTAATTATGCACTTAAAAACTGGGCC
>JAGPOW010002514.1:32313355-32325491 GCA_030014935.1 Caiman crocodilus | reverse complement strand
CCTGTTATATAACACACAAGAGAACTTACCATAAAGAATGGTACGACCTGTTACAGCCTAGACTGTTATAAATATATACTTGCATGTACAAAAACTTTACTGCTAAGCTATAGTCATAATTAATTATAATACTGTATTGATGGTAAAAAATTTACCAGAGTACAGTCAAATTTGTGTAAAAAACTTTCCCCCTCCTTTTTTTGAGAATATTCTTATATACAGGTGCAGCTTGTACACTAGAAAATAGGGCACTCCAAAGGTTACCTTCCTGAAACAAAAACACGAGATGGTAGAAGCCAGAGCTTTTGAAGCAACAGACAGGTATTCATTTCTAGCAGTAAGAATTTATCTGAATTTCTCTGAGTTTTTCATACATACTAGCCCCTGTCTGTTTTACCACTCCATCCAGGAAGAGCACAGACCATCTGCAGACACTTCCTCAGCCGGACAAAGGGTGTTTGTGCCCAAAAGCTTGCTAAGAAGAATTTTTCCAATTATTTGAGTTGATCTAATAAAAGATATTGGATTTACCCAAATAAACTTGTCTGAATTTCTCTCAATTTTTTCCTGCTAGAAAAATAGCATAGGAACTGAAGAGTACATACATTCCAGTCCCTTGGCTGGAGAGCTATGGAAGCAAGATCTTCAGCCAGGAGTCACTAAAGGATTGCTCCTTGGGCCATCTCCACCCATAGGAGATTCAACTGAGAGATAGCCTGTCCTTCCTCTTGCCTGGGGATGGAACAGACTGTCAATAAGCAGCCCCAACTTGTCATAGTTTCATAGTAGTTTCATAGTAGCTAGGGTCAGGAGGGACCTGAACAGATCATCTAGCCCTGACCCCCTGCCACAAACAGGAATGAATTCTGGGCTCACAAGACCCCAGACAGGTGATCATCTAACTTCTTTTTGAATTTGTCTAAGGTAGGGGCAAGGACCACCTCCCTGGGAAGCTGGTTCAGATTCTGGCCACCCTAACTGTAAAATATTGCCTTCTGATGTCTAACCTAAACCTATTCTCCGTCAGCTTATTACCATTGTTCCTCAACACCCCAGGTGGTGCTGGGGAGAAAAGGGCTCTTCCTATTTGCTGTTGATCTCCCCTGATGCGTTTGTAGGTGGCCACCAGGTTCCCCCTCAGCCTCCTCTTGCTGAGGCTGAACAGGTTCAGGTCCCTCAGTCTCTCCTCATAGGGCCTGTCCTGCTGCCCCCCTCTGAACTCTCTTCAGGCTGGCCACATCCTTTTTAAATGAGTCTTGAAAAGTATAGCAGGGTATAATTTAACAAGAAAATAGTATAGGAAATTATTTTCTTTTAACTTACTATGGCTTAATTTAAAACACTTTTTTCAGTCCCAATGAGAAGGGAAAAAAATCATATGCATGCATACATTCATTTATACACTGAATTTCAGTTTAAAAGACTAGAACTAAGAATGACTGTAGTAAAACTATGGCCCTTTCTACAAAATTGGTCCAAAGGTTTTTAAACACAAAATCAGCTGTTGCACAATATTTATAAATCATTATTCTGTGGGAATCATTGTTTTATTTAATTTTATTTTGACTTATGAAATAGGATAACTTCCTTGTGATGTAGCATTCATTCATGAAAATAAATGTCATAGAGAAATGATAAAGAGTATATAATCGACAGTGTCTATTGTTGCATTTACTTTCACAAATAAAAAAGAGTAACTTACACAGTATGAGTTAAATGTTGTCCGGCACACTTCAAAATGATAATGCACATGCGATTTAAACCCACCAATCTCATTAAAGTTCACAGGATGAAACTTTATTTATCACAGCAAGATAAAAATATAGCCCTCCAAATTATTAAATACAGTCGGACCCTCAGTTACACCGTTTCTAGTTACACCAGTTCACATATACACACTTTATATAATGTGACCATGTTTCAACTTACACAATACCCTGCTTCATGTTTTCAGTTTGTGATAGGGCAGTCATTAGTTTGGAATCTGCTTACATAGTGTTAGCATCATTTGTCATCTCCTCCAACATTGTCCATCATTTTTGGTTACATTAATCCCTGAATATTTGTGAAAATGGCATCAAAGGAAGCCTTTGATGTTGTGCCTGAAAGAGCAGATAAGTCTATCACCCTGGCCTAGAAAATAGAAATCCTAGATAAATTAAGAGAAGTCAATAGCGCTGCATCAATTGCTCTCCAATGCAGTTTAAGTGAATCAACTGTGCGTACCATTAAAAAAGTGAGCAAAAAATTAGAGACTATGTGAAAATGACAACCCCTTTGAGTTTGAGAGTGTCACTGGTGACTAGAGTTCCTCATATAGATAAGGTTGAGAAATGCCTTAATTTTTGAATCAATGAAGTGATTAATACAAAAGAAGCAGTTGTCAACAGCACGGCAATTAGAGCTAAAGTTTTGTCTCTGTATAAGCGCGTAGCTGGGAGTAAAGGTTTTAATAAGGCTATTAATTCTATTGTTTTGTGATTAAATATCCTTTTATTATGAAATAATGTTATCAAATCTTGGTCCCAGGCCCCTATCTCCCTGTTTTCCATTAACTTAATGCCTTGAGTTACACCATTTCCACTTACGCAGTGTTTTTCAGGAATGTATTCCCCCGCGTAACTCAGGATCCAACTGTATATACAGATATAAATTTTATTCTATATAAAGAGTCAATACTCCATTCTTTCATAAAAAAACCAAATGTGTTAAAATTCAATTAGATATCCCAGGAAAAACTGGAACTGAGGTTTTTAAGGAAGATACTACATCTATTGTGCATTCAATATGAATATTGTTTGGCAAGTCATTACATGCCAGCTGGGCACCCCTTTAAAATTATGGTGGGGTACTTCCACTTCACAAAGAAGTTGCTGTTCAGTAAGTTAATTTTGTGGCTGATCTGCCATTTTTATCCAGGGATAGACTGGTTTAATGTCTGGTATGTTATAATTTTTTGTGTGATACTATCATACTGCATGACACATGACAAATGTAATGCCTGTCATGGCAGTATTTCAAACAAAAACATATAAAAAAACCCTGTGTTTTGGGATAGGAAATGAGTTTCACAGGGAAAATTAATACTTTACATATATTCTCTCTGCCCCCTTGTGTGTTATTCTGTGTAACACAATCTTTAATTACAGAATGTGATACATTATTTTGTTTGGACCTCCTCATTCATTATTCAGGTTGCATAATAAATGGAGCCTAGGTTCAGTGTAGTATTGCCTCATTCTGGGACAGATTGTGCTCATAAATATACTAGTGTAAATATGGATTAACTCCACTGAAGTCAACCAAATTAATCCTGGATTACACCAATGTAATAAGGGCCTCATTACAGAGTAATTTAGGTGGCTTCTGGAGCTCTTTAACTCCTCAGGCTATCTGCAAATTAATACCTTTTAAGTGGTTTACAGCATTCATTATTTGCCTTAATGTTATGCTACTTGAGGGCAGGATTATCTCTAATACACCTAATTTTTCTCCTTTTCCATTAACTGGTGGCTACTCTCCACCACTCTTCTGCCCAAGATGAAGCCCTCCAGTATCCCAGGAGGCAGTGGGTGAGTGGGAAAGCCAGAGAACAGCAGGACCAGGAATTTATTATTGACTCTGGTGCCCATATGCGCTATATAAATTAATGTGTCTATTAGCGCTACTGCTAATATTCCAAAATCTTCCCTTCATATATTTATTTCCTCATAAATGTGGATCTTCCTACAAGCAACAGTTTTAAATCCAATACCTTGAAACTGGTAGAAGGAAATAAAAAGGTAGGTTCTGTATCAGAAAGAGATCAAAATGGAATCTCAATGCTGCATGTGTATTTAACATTTCAGGTGATTCAGAATGGACATCAGCGTAGTTATCTAATGCATTTATGGTGAAATAACACAATTGAATAAAGACTTTAAATATGCTTTTTAATGTTGACCTAATCAATGCTGAGTAACGTTCTGAAAGAAGACAAGGTACAATTGTAACTTGATAGACCTGTTAAAAGTAATTGCTGAAATGGGCAGTTTTTAATTTGCCTACATAACTATTCTTAGATAGTATGCTATAACATTCTTGGCTTAATATAATCAGGTACATATGCAAAACTACTTACCAGAAGAATTCATAATAGATGTACTAGTAATTTAAGTCTGGAGACTTTCTTATCTGTCTGCACCTCTAAGATCTGACAAATGATTAGTAAGTCTGTGGCAGTATATCCACATATTATTATATTTGTGGATAAACTGAGAATTATCTTTGCAATAACTCAGTAGCTGACATTTATGAGAGATCTTGAACAAGATCGTCATTTATGAGAGATCTTGAACAAGATCATAAAACATCTTTTTTTTCCCCTTCCAGTTCTTCAGTGTGTAATCTGTTTTGGATATCTGCTATAGAATATAAAGAACTAGCGAGTTTCTGTTAATAAAGATTTCAAATATTAAATAACTTGCAGGGCAAGATTTTCAAGAGGTGAAGATCAAATTTACATACAGAACATGAAAGCATACACACATCCTTACCCAGGATTATGTATACAATCACTGCACTTATGCAAGCAAATGAAGTAACTGAACATGCAGTTAGCATTTTAATTTACCTTTAGTTATGCATTATAGTAACATTATAGTAGGCTGCCTTTGTACCAAAGTTTGAAAGGACTTGGAAACTTTTGCACAAACACCAGGTCTCCATTAAAAAAAAACAAATTTAACTTTCGGTTTGTTGGAGACCAGAGGGAATTTTATTCCCCCTGGACTATGTAAAAATCTAGCTACATTTAGAGTCATAAATAACTAGCTTAAATTATCTGATATTAACATTAGCAGTCTCTGTTATTAGCAAAATTTAAGAGTCTGGGTGAGAGAAGTAAAATCCTTCCAGACCTGTCACTCTGTAGAAGGTAGTTCCACCTGTCTTCTTTACATGCAGTCCTCAAAGCTCCCAGCCACAGTACATAAATATAGATAACCTATGTTCAGCATCCTCTGTCTATCTTCAAGAGTTCTCAGGCCCTTATATCAGTCAGCCACCCAAGCTCCTCCCAGCAAGGACTCCCCAGACTCTCTAATTTGGTGAAGTCTCTTCACAACTATCTCTGGCCCAATAGCTTAAAGAACGCTATGAGTAAGCCACTCTACTTACACTGAGAACATCAGATATCTCTGACTCTCCAACTCTGGCTCTTCAGTCTAGGGCAGTAATTGTCAACCTTTTTAGACTTGAGGCACCCTTCCTTTGACCTTAGACAACCCTCCACAGCTTAAGTAAATTGAGCAGCACCCCATTTCAAATATATTACACTGCTTACCTCCTTGCAAACAGGTTGGCTAGTAGGGGCAGAGCAGAGACTAGCCTGAGCCTGCATTTATCTCCTTACACTTTGCAGCACCCTACAATAGAACTTATGGTATCCCAGAATACCCTGACACCCCAGCTGAGAATCATTGATCTAGGGAAGCGTAGCAGGTAAACCCTTCTGCTGTACTACCATCTGTAGCTTTCTCTGACCGTTAAGCTTTCTAACTTCAGTCTTCTCTAGGTCAGAGAGGTACATAGGCATGCATATCTTCTGCTGCCTGCACAGGAACATTTGTCAGTTCTTACCAAGTCTAGCTAGCTAAGTCATCCAGCAGGGGAAGTATGTGAGATGTCCATGTACCTTGGACAGTCATGAACCTGCTCTATATACCTTTATACATAAAATGAGCAAAATAATCCATGATTAACCTGTACTGCTGAAGTGTAAGCTCACTTAGTACTGATTCTAAGTGTTTTCATGGTATCAAGCAGAGTTGTCCTTTACCTCAAATGAGGTTTTTAGAAGCTACTATAATTCAAATAAGCAATATTTATGCAGTTGATACCTTTTATTTATTGTATGTTATTTTATATGATTTATGCTAAACTTTTATATACTATATTTATAATGAAAACAGATCAGAAACAACCATTGATCAACTGTAGCAGTAAACTCTAACCTTCCTGTCAGAATGAATCCTTTTTATAGTTCAGTTGCCAGTACAGAAAATGAGCATGTAACCCAGTTAAAACCATTTCTAATACCTGTTAAGTTACTAACGTTACCGAAATACATATTGTTTAAAAGTATGTTTATTTCTTTTACAGGAAGTATAAGGTATTGGGTTTTTTATGTTAGATGCTTAAAGCACAAACTAGTTACAAATGTTTTAAAGACAGAATCTACTTACTTTACTGGCTATTATCAAACCTGGATAATTTAGCATGATGCCTGCCAAAGCCTTAAAAATGCTGTGGCTCTTTAGGGAAGTTTCTATGGCTAGGATTATAAAACTCGTGTCATATTTCTTAAGTAACAAATCATCTCCAGCATTTCCACATGAGTATTAATAGCTCAGTTCATGCCTATCCTCTCAATCCTTTCAGCTGCAAAACTGTGTGAGTTATCTTCCTTACCAAGTTAAATGTACAAGATTGAATGTATCTATATTTCTGCGTCCCCACATTGGCAGCCCATGTTCATCTTGGAGTCTATAATGACTCTAAGATCCTTTTCTGCCTCTGTGCTGATGAGAAGGGAGATCCCCAGCCTGTTAGTCTGCTGCTGTTCTTCCGCCCCAGGTGCAGCACCTCGCACTTGTCAATATCAAATCCCATCTTATTCTCAACCACCCACCCCTGTAACCTGTCCAGATCCAATTGCAGCCTGTCCCTCCCCTCTAGTGTGCCCACTTCTCCCCACATCTTAGTGTCATCTGAGAATTTGAGGAAGTTGCTTTTCACCCCCTTGGCCAAGTCACTGATAAAGATGTTGAAGAGTGCGGGCCGAGGACTGAGCTCTGGGGGACCTCACTGCCCACATCCCTCCAGGTCGAAAATGACCCATCCACCATCCCTCTCTGGGTCCAGCCCTCCAGCCAATCAGTGATGCATCTGACTGTGTAGGCATTGACTCCACAATCTCCTAATTTTTTTAACAAGAATGGGGTGAGAGACAGTGTCAAAGGCCTTCCTAAAGTCCAAAAAGACTACGTCCACCATGACACCTGGTTTTTGTGTCCTGGTCATAGAAGGCCACCAGGTTAGTCTGACAGGACCTGCCTCTAATGAACCCATGTTGGTTGTCCCTAAGCATAATCTCCCCTGCTGGCCCCTCACAGTTGTGCTCCTGGATGATTTTCTCAAAGAGCTTCCCCAGGATCGAGGTAAGACTAACAGGCCTATAATTTCCTGGGTCCTCCTTCCTCCCTTTTTTGAAAATGGGAACCACATTGGCCCTTTTCCAGTCCTCTGGCACTTCACCAGAGCACCACGAGTGCTTGTAAAGCTGTGCCAGGGGTCCTGCAATGACCTCTGCTAATTCTCTCAGCATCCTGTGGTGGAGATCATCAGGACCTGCTGATTTGAACACATGCAGTCCCACCAGAAGTTCCCTGACTAGGTTGTCTCTGACCCTGGGCCTGACTGTGAAATTAGTGAAATATTGCTGGGGTTTGAGATGCTATTGTCAAATGAACAGCTCTGTCCTGTCGTTGAAGGTATAGTACAGTCTACTAGCACAACTATAAATTGAAGTCCTATCAGAGTTTACCCCAAAGGTTTATTTGCTTTTATTTAACACCATACATCTCAAAGAATTCCAAAGTGCTTCGCAGACTGCACTTTGTAAACTGTAAGGATTGCCTCATCAATGGGGTTCTGTCTGGTGCAGTGGCCCACACAAATTATATGACTGTGGTATTGGATGGAAAAATCCAACACGAAAAAATTACCCATGTCATTTCCTGAGCCACCACAGGTCATAAAGTAGGCAAACAGTATTTGATTATATCATTCTCCTAATGTATGTCCTGTTTGAAATACTAAAACAAAACAGTACCAATATTAAACACCTCTCTCTCTCTCTCTCTCTCTCTCTCTCTATATATATATATATAAGAGATGTATATCTCTTGCCAATAATTATTTAAGTGGTGATCACTGTGTGTATGTGTATGTCTGTGTTTGTGTGTTCAAGAGTTCATCTGTCCCAGGACTCATCTAATCTAATCCTGCTAAAGTATAAAATCTAAAGAAATCATAAGCACAAGATCCAATTGTGTATGCATTCACATAACACGGCTTCCCTCCTCCACTCTCTGGAATAAAACAAGCACCTTGTTTTGGGAAGGCAAAATGAAGAAAAAAATAGAAAAAGTAAAATTAATCAAAATTTAGAGAGAGAGCCAATGCCATATAGATAGTAGTTTTGTTTTAAACATACCTAATCTGGATTTGATATCCGTATTAGACATTACATAATTCCAAGATCCACATCCAAAAGAATCATCAAATGAACCCTTGAGAAAGCTGGTGGACGTAGCTGCAGTCTTTATTCAGGGTTAATGTGAAAAACACTCAAGCTGCTTTATAGAATCTTCTAGCAGAAATAATAGGAGCCACCAGTCAAAATAGTGACCCCAGTCCCAACTTGTGAAGGAACTGGAAACCATGAGACTGAAAGTGCACTCTGTACTTAGTATGTGGAAAAGAAGACAATTAATTTTATAAAAAAAATGTCAATTGTCTATAATACATAAACTAAATGGGATAGTTCAGTTAAATGCTGGAACTGGCATTAAGAAGAACTATTATAGATATAAGATGGGCCAGGACAGAACCTCACAAGTATCTTGTGAAAGTCTCTCAACTATTCTGGGAAACGGGATGGCATCAACTGGAAGGGGCAAAGCTTGCAAGTATTAACATTATACCCCACATTTTTCTGTGTTAGGTTTGTACAGTTAAACAATAGTAATAGGAATTTGGCTATTAAATAGGAAATGGGATTTGTGAAATGTGTGGCAGTAATAAACACTGGCTGAAGTGTGACTTTTATTAGACCAGACAGGCTAAAGAACAAAGAACTAAGAACTGAACTACTTAGATGGCCTAGATGGAGGCTGTTGCTGAGAAATATGAATCCATCTAAAAATGAGGAAAGTTGGTTTGAGAATTGAATCAGAGTCCCCCAGACATGCTGCGATGAGCTGTTCAAGTGCACTGAAGGGTACCAGCCCCACTATGTCCTGCTGCTGCTGAACACCCTGGTGCCCTGTGTGTGGCTGAGACCATTGTGTGGGACCCTGGGCTTTGGTGGCTCCCCAGACAAGACTGTACTTCCCCACAATGTGCACCACTGCCTGGAGGGGAATCTTTGCCTATGCTAGGAGTCTCTGACCTCAGTGGCTAAGGAGAAGATCACTGATGCCATTAAAGAGTTTCTCTGCATACGATAGGCCCCTGGTTGCCTACCTGAGAGGCTGCTGGTGGCTCAATAAATTCCTGCACTGCCTCTCACCTCCCTGTGTGTTGGGAGGAGAAACTCCAGCAGGCAGGAGCAATGGAAGTGGGTAGGTTAGCTGGCACGGCCACAGGTGACCACAACTCCTCCTTTCCCCCTCAGCCCTCCTTCCTGTGCAGGGCTTACTGGACAGGTGTGGCAAGAACTCCTAGTGGTTGGACTTGGTCCTTGGGGCCAGGATGTGGTCCAGATGCCACATGAACATCATGGACCTGCAGGCAGCCCTGGACTGAAGGTTGTGGTCTGTGACTCACACCCACTGGGCCCACAGGGTCTTAAATTTCACATGGCACTGGTGGCGACACTCCAACAACTGATCCAGTATGGCAGTATAGAGGTAGTCATTTGCCCTGGTGGCCCAGCCAAACTGTTGCTGGACTTCCACAGTGCTCCAGATCGCAATGAGGTCCGCAGTCCCTTGCTCCAACTAGTTGGGGCCTGGGGTGCTGTCTCTGGCATTGGAGAGGATGCCACAGAAGCTGCTGCCAAGGGCCTCAGGGGATCAGGCCAGGACTACAGGTGCTGGTATCATCTCGCACATGCCTATAGGGGTGGGGCACAGTGCCCAGAAGGTAGGCTGTGTGTGTCTGGAGTCCTGGAGAGCAAAGCCAGGGTCTGAGGGTCTGCACAGCCCAGCACATGCTGCAGCACTGGGGCATGGAGCCCACAGGCCAGGCAGCAGCTGACATGAGTACCAGGGGTCAGATCAGGGATCCAGAAGCCAGTTTCAGGCAGCTGAAGAGCTGCCCATGAAATGTGGCTGGGGACACTGTCAACTACATGGCCCTGTTGAAAGCAGGAGGCTGGCCTACTGCTAGTGTCGCTGACCAGTGCAGTCTGTGCCTGATGTCAGTGTCTACAAGTGTTCTACTATGACTTAGGCAGACAAGGTTCTTTGGGTAAATGTGATATATTTTATTAACCAACTAAATAGTTGAAAAAATTGTTCTTTGCAAGTTTTTAGGCCCAAACACTCTTCTTCAGGCATAAGAAGAGTCTGTTGTTGTTTTGTGTTCTCCTGGATGGAATAGATGCCAATATGCAGAATGCAGGTCTGTGAAAATACAAATGCATGGCAGTGAAGATCAGAGGGGATGGGAGACAATAGGTGTGAGACAGGTAGGTGGCAGAGGAGAAATGGGGAATGTTGACCTAAGTAAAATGTAGAGAGGTTATCTGGGATTAGTGAATGGCAGGCAGGTTATAATGTGCCGTAAATCCAATGTCTATATTTAGTCCATGATTCTTTTGTGTCCAGTGGTTTTATGAAGTAAAGCTTGTAGGCTCATCTATGAAAGGTGTTTTATAAATTCCCTCTGAGGATTAGAACTGAGAGATTGGAGAGAGAGTGGTTGTCCTGTGAAAAATGTGCACCCACTAAGTGCCCTGATGGAAAATATGTAGGCAAAACAAAGCAACAACTGCATACCAGAATGAACGCATGTTGAAAATCTATCAAAGACAATTTTCCAACTAAATTATTAGACAAATTTAGTTTGTCTAATCAAAGATGTCACATTTACCCAAAGAACCTTGTCTGCCTACATCCATAGACCAGCATGGATACAACCAATACCTCCAAAACACTGTGCATTAGTTAACATGCTGTTTATCTAATACCTGTATGTGCTGGTACTACCATACAGTACATTGGATTAATGCACAGCAAGTGCCACACACATGTAGATGGTAACGCTTTACTGCACATTAGATTAGTGTATATGCATTAAAGCACCTCACCTAGATGCACCCACTCTGTTTTTGTTTCAGTTCCTTAAACATTATCAAGAATATGACCACTTTACTATGACAGTCCTGTACAGCAGAAGTTCCCAACCACTGGGCCATGGCCCGGTACTGGGATGTGAAGGGCTTGCTCATGGGTCATGGTACAAGCCCCCTGCTCAGACCCTCATCTGTCTGCCCAGGTGACCAGCCTTCACTGCTGACAGTCACATGAGGGATTAAAGCAGGGTGGTGGGGCAGGCCTGGGAGGGAGGCAGCTGGGTCTGTGCAGCCCATCCCACTTCCATGCTGGTCTGCAGGTTGGGAACCACTGCTGTACAGTACTTAAACAAAGTAAAGCCTTGAGCATAGCTATTAAATGCTATGTGGAATAATCTTCAAAACCAATTCCAAATTTCCATTTAAAGGTGAATTCTCCCATCTGAATTGCTGTACAGTGCCAATGAGTAGCCATTCAGGCTTCATTGTAATGTGAGAGGGTTGTTATCAGGTTTTCCAACCCTAATTCTGGCAGTTAAATGGCAATGAGACTGCACAAAGAAAACTGATACAATACTTAAGTAAAAATTTATGTTTGCCTAAGTAAACCTTTATGTTATATATAATATATATAATAATATAATTCATATTATATATTTACATTATAATCATAGAATCATCTAAAATTAGGGTTGGAAGGGACCACAGAAGGTCATCTAATCAAAACAGACCTGTCCCCAACTAGATTATCCTGTTGAGAATGACCTCGAGCCATTCTCCTAAAGGCATGATAAATGGCCTCGAGCCATCCTCCCGAGACAGGATAAAAGGCGAGACTAGGAGACTGTTTTGTGAATAATGCCCATCTGCAGTGATAAGGGGGAGATAGCTGTATTAAGCAAGGGGCCTCAAAGACAAACAGCAAAATACACTGAGAAATAGGTGAAAGGGCTCATTAGGGGCTCATTATAATACACATACCCCTAGGTGGAGAGAAAGTATGCTAATGAAACATACATGTATGGAAATGAAGTACATGGTAAAGGGACATGCTCAGTAGAGAACTTTTTGCAT
>JAGPOW010002514.1:32259604-32313255 GCA_030014935.1 Caiman crocodilus | reverse complement strand
TGTTTAGTGTGCTTGCTACCTTGCACCTTTATTGCTTGCAATAAAAATTCTTTTCTTTCAAACTTCCACCACCTGGTATTTGTATTGGCTCTTGCATACCGGGCGCACGGATCCAGATTTGGGCTGGAGCACAACAATCCCAGCCAAAGCTTTGTCTCCCTGGATCTTAAAAACCACCAGGGGTGGAGATTCTATAACCTCTCTGAGTAACCTGTTCCAGTGCTTTATTTCCCCCCTTCATGAGAAAGTTTTTCTTATTATCTAAACTATACTTCCTTTGCTGCAACTTGAGACAATTGCTCCTTGTTATGTCATCTCTCACCACTGAGAATAGTCTAACTCCATCCTCTTTGGAACCACTCTTCAGGTAGTTGAAGGCTGCTATTAAAATCCCAATCAATCTTCTCTTCTCCAGATTAAATAAGTCCAGTTCCCTCAGCCTCTCCTCAGAAGTCATGTGCCCCACCCCTGAACCATTTTCATTTCCCTCCTTGGAAAGCCAAGTTGTTTATATCTTTTCTGTAGTGGGGGAGAGAGGTTCAAAACCGAACAGTATTCCAAATGCGACCTCATTGCTGAAAAGAGGAGAATAATAACTTCCTTCTATCTGCTGGCAACACCTCTATTCATGCAGCCCAGTATGCTGTTAGCTTTTTTCATAAGGGCACACTGTTGCCTCATATTCAGTTTATTGTCCATTATAATCCTCAGGTCCTTTCTATGGAGCTGCTGCTTAACCAGTACAGTCTCCATCCCATGCTGCTGAATGGGATTGTTCCATCCTTAGTGCAGGACTTTGCACTTGTCTTTATTGACTCATGAGATTTCTTTTGGTCCAATCCTACAATTTGTCGACATTAAACATAATATTTTTTTAAATGATAAACTCACAGGGCACATGCACACATGCAAGCATGTGCGCTGACAGCAGCTCAAATAGAATAGGTGCAAATCTGAGCCAGGGCTTTTTGCCTCAGTGCACATGCTTAGACATGCACTTTGTTGTGGAGTAAATTGTGCCACTTGGGGCAAAATAAACCTGTCTGGCTCCTCCCAGATCTGCAGCCAGGGAGAGCTAGAGCCCGGGGCCAGCACCTGCGCTGTCCCCAGCAGTATAAAAAGCAGCCCTGGCAAGTAGCTCAGGGCTACTCACTCTCAGGAGCTTCTGGGGCCCAGCCAATTGGTACCTGGGGACACTACCACTTGTGCCAGCTGGACAGCTCCTTGCATCCTTTAGCCTTGCAACAGTCTGGCAGTGGGGGCTGCTGCCTGCTGTGCACCTGCGAGACCCAGATGGGGACTGAACAGTCCATAGAGGCATCTGCCCCTCTGGGCTAGCTGCCAGTGGACTGCAGTTGCAGGGTTGGCCTCTGTGCAGCACTACTGCCACGTGTGCCCCCTGCCTGGCCATGTGGGCAGCTATCTCCTGGAAGATGTTCCAGGTGTGGTGGCCTGCTTTGAACTGTCAAAACATGTCCTCCTGGCTCCATTTGGCCAGGAGGTCAGCCACAGCCAGCTGCGTCCAAGGTGCCAATTCTGAGTGGGCAGGTTCTTAGCAGGAATTCTGGTGTTCCCTATTGGAAAATTGAAAAATCCCTGATAAAAAAAATCCCAAAGACACTCTGTAAAATATCCCCAAATCCATGTTCCTCCACAAATAAAACAAAAGACCAGTATAAAGAGAGAGACAGACAGACAGAGACACCAATTAGTTGGACAATGTGTTATTGATACAGTGTTAAAGCAAGTATCTTATCATAATAATAAAATGAACTCTAAATACATGTTTCATGAATTCAATGGGTTTCAGCCCCCCAACAGGAGGGTTTGTCCCCACACAAGGGGTACTGCCCCCCAACAGGGGCCAAATGGCTCCCACAGGGGCTACCACTCACCCTTCAAGGCTCACATGCTCCACCCCAGCCCCCCGATTGCTGTCCCACCTAGCCCCATCCCCACGAGCTTCTGCAGACCCTGATGACTGCCCCAACCAGCCCCACCCCCAACTCCCCCAGACCTCCCAATGGCTGCCCCACCCAACCTCACCCCCCCAACTTGTACCCCCAGGCCTCCATGGCTACTCCCACAACCCCAGGCATTGTCACTTTAAAAAAAACACAGAAAAAAAGCCTCTGCTTATCTTAGAAGCAGGGGCAAGAAGGCTCCAAAACCTCCTGGCAGAACCCCTCTGGGCAGCACAGGACAGCTGGGGAGCAGCAGGGCCTGGGCTGGGGCCACTAGGGCTGTCCCTTTGCCCCGCACTGTGCGGGTGGGGCCCCAGTCAGCCAGACAGCAATTGGAGCTGCCGATAAGTGCTGGGGGTGGGGGAGTTAGGTTTATTTAAACTATGGGGTGGGGGGCAGGGATAAGAGGGGCTTTGGAGGATACAGGGGATGGGGTCATGAAAGGCAGGGGCAAGGGTCCCAGAGGCTGGTGGGGAATGGGCTTGGGAAGGGATCAGGGGCCTCAGGTGGGGCTGGTGGGAGGAGAAGCCATGCAAGGAAGGGGTCAGGGGCCCTGGGGGGACTGTCAAGGTAGGGATAAGGCAGGGCAGAGGTCAGGGGCCTCGGGGGGGCTGGTGAGGGGAAGGGCCATGCAGGGCAGGGGTCAGGGGCCTTGCAGGGGCTAGCCGTGCCAGGCAGGGGACAGGGGAACTGGGGGGGGCTGGTGGGGAATGGGGTTGGGCAGGGCAGGGGTCAAGGGCCTTGGGGGGGCTGGTAGGGGGAGGAGCCATACAGGGCAGGGCTTAGGGGCCTCATAGGGGCTGGCAGAGGTTGGCCTTCAGCAGGACAGGGGTCAGGGTCCTATGGAGGGCTGGTGGGTGGTGGTTCCTCCCCATGGTTCCCTCCCTGCTCCTCCAGCCCCCCTGACCCCTTACTCACTAGCACTGGAACCCTGATGCTGAACATGTGGCCTGTTTCAGCACCAGGATGAGGGGCCAACCACAGAGATGCTCTGGAAGCCAGAGCATCTCCGTGGAGGACCCAGCCTCTGGTTGCCTCAGGGCACGGTCCAGGACCGTGCCCTGCTCCACTTTTTTAAACTTTGATTTTTTTAGACCTCTGGATATCCAGGGGTCTAATTTTCTCCCCGCACTGCAAACTTGCAGTGCAGGGAACATTTTTTCATTCCTACACGTGCCTCTTGCCCTGCCTCAAGAGGCACGTGCGTGCTCATTTGGATGCACCCATAGAAACTGGCCCAGCAACTGTTTCAGTCTGGAGAACTACATTTTTCCTGATAAAATAATATTTAATTGTACATTCTCAACTAGCTCTTGGCATCCTGTGCATTTGCTGTAACATAAGGTTTTCTTTTTTCTAGGAGATCTGGTGAAAATGGAACAGGGAGAGAATCTCAAATAATTATTCAATGAAAAAGTCACAATTAACAATATCTTTCAGACTACTTTAAATAAATCTCTAGCTTAAGGTTAAAAACAAAAGAAAGAACTTTTGAAAAAGGTACTAGAAACCATGTCATAAAAATAATATATTGACTAATGTAATATCTTACTTTCCAAAAAAGAATGATACTATTTTCAACATTAAAAAAAACAAATGCAAGATGCAAAAAACATAAAGTGATAGTAAAGATCAAATCTATAGATTTAAAGACAATATTGCTCTGGCTAAATTTCTGCCAAGAGCATCAATTTGTCAATGATAATGGCACTCCACTATGCTAGGCACTGGACAAATGCATAGAAAATGACAGACCCTGCCCTGAAAAGCTTTCTAAATAGATAATAAAGGTAAGATTTGGGTGAGAAAGTGGCACATCATAGAAGTAAATAGATCAAGACTGGACAGTGGAAACACTGAATTAAATCATCAGACAAAACTGTTTCCTTACTTGTAACTTTGGTTTCCCAAACTACTATCCACTGTCAGTGGATCATGTATTACTAAGAAATCAGGGATCATGAGCATACAGGTTTGATTTTCAGAATTCAAATTGTAGGGCTGTCACAGAGCACTGAGGTGCCCTGCTCCTAAAGAGGGGAAACTGCTAGGGAGGGAGCCCTAGCAATGAATAAGGAGCCCAGCTGTTGGTTGCCAGGGCAACCAGAGAAGGTCAGCTGACCAGAAAGGGCAGGGCCTGGCTCCCTTATAAACCCTAGGGGCTGGGGACAGAGGGAGTTCCCTGCCAGCAGCCAAGGAAGAAGGAGCTCTCTCTCTCTCTCTCTCTCTCACAGACCCCAGCCCCAGAGAAGGGGGCAGTGTGGCTGAGAAGCCCCAGAGAAGGGGGCACATAGTGAGGGAGGGCTGGGGAGAGCTCTAGCACCAGAGAGAGCACAGATCAAAAGAGGTAGGGCCTAGCGAGGACAAAAAAAGGCCAGATTATTACAAGGCTAAGACATAACAACATCTATTCCATTGGTGAGGTGTAGGTTGCGGTGTAGGGGAGGAAACGGAGCTGCAGATAGCATCCCCTGGCATCGGGGCAGTATAAGGGCAGCCTCCCGCTAATTAACATCAATTAATCAATTAACAGTAAGGCATGGCAGGAAACAAGGCGGGCAGTTGCCCCAGGAACAGGTGTGTGGGCCACGTTTAGATCGGCCCAGAGCGGATACCTGTTACAGGGGCATATAGGGACACCACCAGCTTATGATTGATACTTTAATCAGAACATTTTATTGATTCCTATCACAACTCTAAATGAAATTAGGGAATAATTTTTTCTCCAATGTTTTTAATTTTTTCATTTTATATTACTTTTTTAATAGTACTTTTATTGCTAGCCCTCAGTGGTTATTTGCTTAATCATGTTTCTCTCTTTCAGCTTTTCATAGCATATTTGGGGAAAAAAAGGCAAGTGTGAATATAAAAACCACAGCAGTAGGCACTCATACTCAGGAATGGGCTTAAAAACTGAAACTACTTTTAATGCATTTTTATGATTTTTTTAGTTCATCATTTTAAGGAACAAGTCTTAAAATATCTGACATCAAGCAGTCAGAAGCAGATCTTCCAACCCTATAAAATTAAAGGTAGTTGCTTGGGTTCTGACCACAAACTTATTAACCCTAAAAATGTTTCAGATACCCCACAGAACCTAGACAACTCTAACGTAACTACATGATGGGTTAATATTTTTTCAAATTTAATTGGCTATGTACTTTTGTAACACTTACATATGAAACTACTGGTTCTGGTCCAGAGCTCAAGTTCTTAAGCACTAAGATAATACAAATACATAATATTAAAGAATCACATGAGTCACTTTCTTCCAACTTTCAATGGTCAACCATTCTGTAGGTGAATTTAAAGCTTTTAAGGAATTGTTGACATTTGAACTAACCACAGTACATTTAACGCTTGCTCTAATGATTGATATCTAAGAAGATGTCCTCTGATTTGCAGCCTTCAAAATCCTTTATTGGGCCTGGCCCTTTAAGTGAAGAAGGCATCAGAAAAGGACTTAACAGGATTTAGGTAGTATAGCATCCCTGTGCTGATTTTGTGCACAAGGCTGATTTTACCTTCATTTTAGGTAGTCCGTCTCTCTGTGCACAAAATAAGGTAGGGTTCCTCTGATAAAACTGTGAGATCCTGGAATTCAAGTCTATTTTGTTTTGTTTTTTTACCAATATCATATTTCCTTGCATACAACATATTGAGGGCATATATGCCCCATGAGGTTGACCTTGATTTTGAAAGGCAGCATGAAGAAAAAAATCTTTGTTGTAGAAACTGAGTAGCAACGCTTAGGAAGCTAAGCCTGCTCCCAAGCCTGCTACCAATTTTCTATGATGGATAGGGCCTGTAGACCAATCTGGCCCATGGAGTCATGCCATCCAGCCTGGGGGCTCCCCATGGATCCAGAAATTTGGGGCAGGAGAATGGCGACAGCGTTAACTGATGTGGAGAAAAATATCCTCATTTTTGGTTATTGGTGAGAAAATACAGGTATATGCATGCAAAATAGCTAAATTAAGGTTGCACAGGTAACCTTAGTGGTTGCATTCTCAAATTGTTGAATGCATGACTGCCACGTTAAAAACAGTGTTGTAACGTAGTGTTGGGAATGTAATTTCCTAAGTTTATAAAAAGGCAAACTGAAAAATCGGGGGAAAAAACCTCATGTGGCATCACTGACACCCTGTGGATCCTCAAGAGAGTTAGAATTTTTATATCAACTGTACAGACCTCTGCCTTACAGATAATCAAGTAACTGATAGTAGTAATAAGTCATTACCCCATATGGGGACCTACTGAAGGATGAAAGACATTTTGCCAGTGGGTTTCTTTGCCCAACCAGTCTCAATCTCCCTGCCACCTTCTTGACCCAACTAGACCTAGCGTTAGATACCACTCCTCCAGTTCCCAATCTCATTCCCCCTTCTGCCAGGCCCCACAACTGAATTCCCCAACCAGCCCTAGTGTTGCTTTTTAGTTTCCCCATGCAATCAGTCCTACTCTCCTTTCATTCCCAGTTCATAGTCCTAGCCAGTCTCTCCCATAACCTTAGCTCACAATCCTGGTTTCCTTGTCCAACCAGTCAAAATCTCAGTTTCTCTCATCTCTTCTTTGGTCCTAGTTTCCAGACTCAGTAACAGACCAGAGAGCAGATAAAGAAAAGGTTGCTGTAAATTTTTAATATGAAGGATATGACCAATTTTCAAGTGAATTCCTTTTCAGAAATGGTAGTGGGAAATGTTGGACAAAGTTTCATAATAGCTGGCCTCCCTGTAATTTGGAAGGCTTAGTGTATTTGACAGTAAGTGGTAAATAAAAGTGAAGAAGGCATCAAAACTGATTTCAATGTGATGGACAATAATGATCAAGAGCTGGACAAAAGATTTACAATTAATAATTTACTTGAAGCATTTTGCCTTAAGCATAGTATCATAGAAAATTAGGGTTGGAAGAGACCTCAGGAGGTCATTTACTCCAACTCTTTGCCCAAAGCAGGACCATTCCCAACTAGATCATTCCAGCCAAGGCTTTGTCAAGCCAGATCTTAAAAATCTCCAAGGATCAAGACTCCACAGCTGCTCTGGGTAACCTGTTCCAGTGCTTTATTACCCTCCTATTGAGAGAGATTTTCCTACTATCCAAGCTAAAACTTCCCTTACTGCAACTTGAGACCACTGCTCCTTGTTCTGTCGTCTGCCACCACTGAGAACAGCCTAGCTCCATCCTCTTTGGAGAAGGTCAGCTGACCAGAAGGGGCAGGGCCTGGCTCCCTTATAAACCCTAGGGGCTGGGGACAGAGGGAGTTCCCTGCCAGCAGCCAAGGAAGATGGAGCTCGCTCTCTCTCTCTCTCTCTCTCTCTCTCTCTCTCTCTCTCTCTCTCTCTCTCTCTCTCTCTCACAGACCCCAGCCCCAGCCCCAGGTACTTGAAAGCTGCTATTAAATCCCCTCTCAGTCTTCTCTTCTCTAGACTAAATAAGTCCAGTTCCCTCAGCCTCTCCTCATAAGTCATCATTTCTATCCACAAGTTTTTTCCTCAGCTGATTGTGATTTTTTTTAATGTGATTAATGCAAAGTATTTGCCAAATAATTTCTGCAAATAATATTTTTATTGGTGATTTATTCATGAGTAGTTTGTGAGAGTGTTTAAGACTCTCTCTGCTAATTGAACCCATAAGTCATGTTTTCCCCCTACATTTGGTGAGCGTAATCCTTAAGATCAGGTTTCTAGTATGAAGTCTTATATTTATAAATTCAGATTTTGCTTTCCTTGAAAACTCTTCATTTTCACTTAGAATTCAGTGTTGTCAAACTTTCTATTCATTCATTAGAATATTAATGAAAAGCAAACATGAAAGGGAAAAGAACACAGTAAAAGCAAATTTGCTTAATAATCAAATGCATATTCATGGAAAATGGCAGAAGTATTAACCCAGCTCTACAATTTTCTGTAGTTTTTTATTTAGAAAAGAGAAAACAATATTTTTAAAGTTGCAGAGAAATAATAAAAACAACTAATTTACACTTTCATTTGAGGCCTTCCAATATTTCACAAACATTAATTAAACATAACACAATAAAAAATACTCCTAAAAACACTATTGCAAGAGCCTGAACCATATGAAATGGGAGAATTAAGCAAAAAAACCCGGTATTTTCTTTTTAAGGACAAAAGAAATACGCAATGTTAGCTAACGTTACTGACTATATCATGAAATCCTACAGTATTGTGCTATGCTGTTTATAGTACTGTGTTATACTAATAGATCTGTAGACTGATGTGCTATGGAATTTTGATAATGCTTTTAAAATGGGAGATGATTAGTTGTATAGATAGATATAGATGCAGATACATATATATTCCTTTTTCTTGATAAGTTTAGATATGCAATAGACAAACAAATACTGTAATGCTCTCTACCTTAGTCTAGACTGGAATATTTTACAAAGAAAAGGAAGAAATTAACAGAAAAAAATGGAAGTTAGCAGTATTCATTCATGGAGGCAAGAGACAGCAAAAGGGTTACCAGAATAGTAAGGCTCGAGGTCTGCTTAAACATATGACAAAAGGCAGTGTGAAGCACTGACAAATGTTTAATCTTCAGTGGCAGTCATCCATGAAGTACTACAAGTCACCTTTTATAGTGGAGATCAAAATAACAGTTAAAAAAAACCTTAGAAGCTGCCTAGGAAGAGTGACTGTTTTAGGGAATAGAAGTTAGACAGCTGTTGCAAAACAGTTCCAGTATAGCCATGAAATTTAAGATAACTATCTCTGCCATTTGCCCCACCAAACCACATGACCATAAGTACACTTGAAGGTTGTAACAGAAATCTTGTTTAGATGTAAACTAACTATGGCTTGTGACAATGGATTACAGACAGGTTTGTAATTTTTACTTCAGAAGGAGAAGAGCTCAAATGCACAGCAAGAATGACAGGTTCAGAGTGTGTCAACCACATTATACTTTGAAACTCCTGCTGTTTAAATATTTCATGGACCTGCACTGATAGCACCTCTGGAGCAGGTGGTGGACTCTGGCTTTCCCAAACCAAATCAAAACTGTGTTCTTGCTGTATCTGGAAAACCAACAAATGCACGGTACAGTAAGGAAATGTATCAAATGTTATTAAGCTATTATAGCAGGAAGTTAATAGGGAGCTGGGAGTCAGGATTTAGATTTTCCAGCTCTGACTGTGTCACAATCTTTCTCTTGCTCTGTGTTTGTGCATCGTCGAGCAGCCCTCTTGAATACAACACTTCATAACTATTCAATACATTTTGGTTTGTCTTAAAAAGAAGCAAACAAGTACTTAACAGCTAAGTATATGGGGAGGGAATGGGGGAGATCTCTCCACTTACAGCTTATAAAAGAATCTCAGTCTTTAGGTTAAGATTGGTAGGCCAGTTACACTATTGTAAATGTAGAATGTAAAATTGTGCTGCACAACAAAAACCTTTCACTTTGTCATATTGATTAAAAAAGTGTGGTCTTTATGTCCTGTATTTAGGAAGTTGTTGGTCATACCTGGGTGTATCTCTCTCAGTATCTTTTTTTATTATTGTTATGCTGTATTTGAATTTTGTAACAATTAGAGTAACATCATCACTACAGGGAGATATTTTCTACAATAGAAAATTGTTACATGACACTTAAGATTTCATCTCCCCATTGAAAATTAGCTGTTTCACTTCCTAAGGCACTGTAGAATAGCTCTACACTTCCCCCAAGACAGAACTATAGTTATATACTGTCTAATGTGAGCATGAGAGGATGCATTGCAAAGCAATCAAATGTGCAGGCAGAACTTGCTTACTATGCCAGCTTTTCAGGGACTACAGAGTCTCTTCAATTCACACCAAGGGCCTTATTTAAAATATATTGAAATCTAAAGGAATTTTTCCATCTATTTCAATAGACCTTGATGGTCGCTTCCAGATGAGCACATACATGCCTCTTGCCCCATTTCAAACCCCTTTGAGAAAGGTCAAGAGGTATATGTGGGAATGAAAAAATGTTCCCTGTGCTGCAAATTTGCATTGTGGGGACAAAATTAGACCCCTGGATATCCAGAAGTAAAAAAAAAAAAAACACTCCAGAGAACAGAAGAGCAAGGATGAAAGTCAGTCCTCAGTCCTCTAGAACAGATGCTCTGGTTTCAACCAAAGCATCTCTTTGGTGCTTCTGCTACTACCGGCACTAACCAAGGTAATTTAGGGAATAGGGATGGGGGGCTTTATGGGTGTTGGTGGGTATGAGGGGTGGCAGGGGGATGTCAGGGGTGGAGGGTTGGAAGTGGCAGAGGGGGATGTCAGGGGTGCAGGGGGTGAGTGGCCAGAGCAGCCGTGGTGAAGCTGGCAGCGTGTGGAGGGACCGGTGCAACTCACTAGTCCGGCTTTGCACCAGAGTGGCCCAGCTGGGCAACACAAGCAGCCCCAGGGCTGGCAGGCCCTGACTGGGCTCAGTGCACAGTCCCCACGTGCTACGCTGGGTCCTGCCACCATTGGACCGAACCAGCCAGGTGGCAGAGCAGCCCCAGGGCCATCAGGACTCAGCCAGGCTTGGCGCACAGTCCCTGAGAGCTGGCAGGTGCCAGCAGCAGAAGGTAAGTTATGGGCCCTGTGTGGGGGGGACTGTGGCCCTGCAGGGTACCTGGGACCTTGGGTGGGGGGAAGGCTGTGGTCCTGTGGGGGATAAGAGCTGTGGTCCTCCAGGGAGGAGCTGTGGTTCTGGGGAGGGGGCATTCTATGTGCTGTGGGGTGCTGCACCCTGTGGTGGCCAGGGGACCCACACCTCCTGAGCAGCCCTCCCACAAGGTCCTCCACAGCCACAGTCCCCCCAGAAATTGCCCTGCACCTACCCACACACCAACCCACATCCCTCCATACACATTCACCCACCTGCCTTCCCCCACACTCCTTCCCACCCCCTTCCTGCAAACACCACATCCTCCCATCACACACCCATCATGTGTGAAGAAAACCAAAAGCACACATCAACATATATAGGTATTTTGGAATTTATTTTATCATGATGATAGAGACACTGGTAGGCTTCCAAATTGCTTTACTGTTGTAAATACACCAATAAAGCATTGCTTAACTAATCCATCCCTCTCTCCCTCTTTATCTCTATAGATATGTGTGTGTGTAGAATAGTCTTTTATTTTAATTGTGGAAGATATATTTTGGGGTATTTTTAAGGAGGGATTAGGGATGCTACTGCATCAGTCCAGCTGGCACAAGGGGTAGTGTCCCCAGGTACCAATTGGCCGGACCCCAGGAGCTCCTGAGAACAAGTAGCCCTGAGCTGCTGGCCAAGGCAGCTTTTTGTACTAATGGGGCCAGGACAAGGCAGCTTCTATACTGCTGGGACCAGCACAGGTGCTGGCTACAAGCTCTAGCTCCCCCTGGCTGCAGATCCAGGAGGAGACAGGCAGGGTTATTTTGCCTCAAGTGGCATTATTTGCTCCACAACAAAGTGCATGTCTTGTGCTATATGCTGTGCTAGAAGGAGCTGAGATTTTTGAGTGGATTTTTGGGGATGGAAGGAGACAGGTGTGCTTCACCCTGTATTGTCTAACCATGTAAGGTTGAGCTACAATATATTTGTTCTTTGAAGGTACATCCAGTTACTACACGTGGTTACATCAACTGAAGTATCAGTTTTGGGCGTGACACTGATCTGATATGTTCATCTTTCATGTCAAACATCTCTGTTCTGAGCTACTGTATTCAGTGTAACTGAGATGCTTTTTGTCCAATCGCAGTGATTTAGAATCATATAAAATTAGAGTTTCAACCCCCTGCTCAAAGCAGGACTATCCCCAACTAGACCATTCCAGCAAGGCTTTGTCAGGCCAGGTCTTAAAAAACTCCAGTGGTGGAGACTCCACAACCTCTTTGAATAACCTGTCCCAGTGCTCCTAGTGAGAGAGTTTTTTCCTAACAGCTAACCTAAACTTCCCTTGCTGCAACTTAAGATGGTTGATCCTTGTTCTGTTATCTGCCACCACTGAGAAAAGTCTAGCTCCATCCTCTTTGGAACCATCCTTCAGGGTGCTGTTAAATGACTTGATTTGCTATTCATTGACTTCCCTTTCTTTTATTTTACTCAGCCTTCCTACAGCAGTTCTTGCTTTGTATTGACCTATTTGACCTGCTTACTCATCATTATTGTTTTTCACATTTTTGTCTATCATACATTCTATACATTTTCCTATATGTTGTGGAATATTCAGTACCATTTCTCCCACAGTTCAGCTTGTATTTATAGATAGCTGCTTGTGCTAATATTTTTTGTAAAATACCCTCTCTTTCTAAAAGCTTTGTTTAATGATTTTCTTTCCAACTGCTTCTTTATATTCATCTATATTTATCAGGGGGGTTTTTTATCTGCAGTTTAAAAACTTGTGTAGTTCACCACATATCTAGTGCTTTATTTAAAGTCAGGGCTGGATCTCTTAACATTAAATTAATCCTTCAAACTGGGATTATTAATACCACAAATAATTACATTGTTCACAAGAGAATGTGGTTAGTTCTCCAAAATCAAATATTTAATTTCATTTTATGTTCTATTCATACAATTTTAGCTCAATTGACTCCTCTTTTTAAATGATGAACTGATTCCTTTTATCCTTTTTTTGGTTATGGTATTCCAACATATTTTGATTTAATATGAAGTAATGTTGGAGAGCTGAAACGAAATGCAAAATTAATTGATTAAACCTTATATTACAATTGCATTGAGGCAGTATGCACTTGCTCTTTAGAGCATCTAGCTTTCTAGCACCTAAGGGTGTGTATAGATGAAACAGGGGCCCTAAACTGAAGCATTTTTTAAAGCAACACTTCAATTTAGGACCCTTTAAACCTCTGTTGTGCACACATGTGAACTTACCTGCCTCTCTAGTAGTGGGGAAGGGACGGAGCTGCCGGTTGGAGTGGTCCCTAGGCTGCGGGGTGGGGAGGGCTGGTGCTTCCCTCTGTGGCCCCCAGGTGGCACCCACCCACAGGCCCCTGACTCTGGCAGTCCTGGGGGCACCACAGCCATGGAGGGAAGCACCAGGCCCCCATGCAGCTCAGACAGGCAGGCAGACTGCAAGGGAGGGGATGAGGAGGGGAAGATCATGTTTGCCACTTTATTTTTCTTAAATGGAGCCTGCTTTCTCAGCCTGCTGCCAGGTTGCCTGCATAGGCTTCCTGTAAGACCCCCTGAGTGGCACAGAGCCTGGTGTTTTGCTCCACGGCTATAGGGCAGCAAACTGAAACTCCTCAAAGGAGTTTTATTTGCTGCACCCCAAGTCATTTAAGGCACATTACACCACCGAACTTGCTACAGCATCTGGAATTACTGCAGAATACGCTGACAACATGTGCAAACATCAACACCATTAAAGTGGTGCAAAAGCATTTAACCTGCATTAAAGTGTCATGCACACATTCCCCTTGTCATCTACACATGGCCTAAGAATACAAGAGACCTAAGGAGCCAGAGAGAACCCTCAATTTATTCAATAACTCAAGAAATATAATAGATTTCATTTAGAAGTTTCAAACATAGAATAAACAAATAAATTGCCTTGATTTTAAGAAATAAAGAGAGGGGGCAGAGTTTTAAAAGTACACAGATGCCTAAACCCATTGAAATGAATGGAGTTAGATCTTTAAAAAACTGGGCCTGTGTGTCTAAGTCTTTATTTGAAGGCTTAATTAAATAATAGTATTGTCACAAATAAGCAGTAAGCATTGTGCTCATGGGAACGACTAGCTGCTTATCAATTCGAAATAATCAGGTTACTTATTTAAGAAGCATATATTATACCCATAGTTTGGGGTATTTTGTTTCTGGGGGGGGGGTCCCTTATAAAATGTTAAGTGTAATCCTGATTAAATAATAGAGCATGGAGTTACTGCTCAGCAGACAGTGCCACGGGTAGCCAAGTGCAGTTCATCTGTTTGCAAAGAAGAGCCCTCTTTTCATGAATGCTTCCCAATGGCATAATAACTCAAAACTTCCTCAGAACACTAATCCCTGAGTCCCCTGCTGATCTTGATAGAGATAGGGGCACAGCCAATCTCAGCTAAATTATGCTCCTTGTACTTTTTGGCATCAGTAACGTACTGCTTTATTGTATATAATGTATTTGAATTTTTCATTTCATTTTTTTTCCAGTTGCCCTTATTTCATGAATGATCTTCCTTCAAAATCATTCCTTTGTCATTCACCAGAGAGAATGTAACATCTTTTTATTTTTTTAAAACACTTTGACATTATTAATGCAGGGTTAACAATCTACTTCTTAGCATAAATGAGAAGGACCATGCAATATAACTGTACAAATGTGTTGAAGACAAGATGCTAGTGTCTGGTGTTAATGAGAGCAGGTGTATTTCTGTGTAATTCTATATCTTTTCAATTTTTCTAAGTCTTTCAAGCTTTTATTATTTAGGAAATCTCTTACGACCCAGAACATATCCATTAACAACTAAGAAGCATATGGATGCAGTTGAATTATAGCTGATTAATTGTATTTTCATATTGGGTTAGAGATTCCTAGGTAAACTTACCACAGTTTCAAAATAAATCTCATTGGATTTCCTACTTTCTTTATATGATGTTTACTGAGCCTCCTCCTCTGAAATGATTTGACTATGTTAGTAGAACTGACTATGGTGGCATTTAATTTAATCAAGTTTTTTATGTTCCTTTTAGAGAATATAGAGAGTAATGTTCTCCATTTTTCTGCTATTATATCAGCAAACAGAAAGTTTCAAGGGAGATGGTATCATTTGAAAGGACAAGGCAAAAATATTGAATCTTGGGATTCAAAAATGATATTTCCTGTGGGAAGTTAGAGAAAGGAGGAGAGAGCAGAAAAAGTTCAGTAACAATAGCAAAGCTTCAATGAGGAGAAGAGGTTAACAGGAAACAGTTTATATGTATATAAGAAACATTATATGCGAAGTGAAAGTAAACTGGAGAAAAAGGGAAAGGAAAAAAAAGAAAGTAGTAAACCTCCTAAACAGGAGGAAAACAGGTAGTGGGGGGGGGGGGAGCGGCAGCATTCTGGTATCTAGCAGAAAATATAAGTCTTCTCTCAGGCGTAGATCCAGAGAGGTTGCAGTGGTGCAGTTGTACCCCTCTTTGATTCCTGTTCCATCCAAACTTGAAAATCAACTGCATGAAAGGAGCAGTGGCATTTCTATTCAGGAAACACTGAGAGAGTCCATTGACTTTATGACTCATTATCATCTCCCTGATTCTTGCTAATATCTCTCTATCTCCACAGAGATGCTCTGGTAGCAGCCAGAGCATCTCTATGGTTGGCCCTCACCCTGGTGCTGAAGCATGCTGCCTTCCCGTGCAGGGCAGGCAGTGTGCCAGCCTCGGGAAGCTGGACCTGGGCTCCAGTGCCGGTAAGTAGGAGGTGGGAGCTTGGAGTGGGGGGACCATGGTGGGGACTAAGTGCAAGACTTTGCACTTGTCTTTATTGAACCTCATGAGATTTCTTTTGGATCTCATGAGATTTCCCCCTGATTGCTGCCCTGCCCGGCCCCATCCCGACTGCTAGGGAAGCCAATTGCAGGACTCTGCCTACTCAGAGCTGGCAGCTTGAACCCAGCTGGAGGTGGCTGACCTCCTGGCCAATTAGGGCCAGGAGGACATGCTTTGATACTTCAAAGCAGGCCACTATACCTGGAACATCTTCTGGGCGATAGCTGCCCAGATAGCCAGGCAGGGAGCAGACATGCCACACAAAGGCCAACTTTGTTGCCACAGTCCACTGGCAGCTGACCCAGAGGGTCAGATGCCTCTACTGGCTGTGCAGTCCCCATTTGGGTCTGGCAGGTGGCAGCAGGTCACAGCCAGGCATCAGACCCCACTGCCAGACTGCTGCAGTGGGTAGAGGGTGCAGGGAACTCTCACGGCTGCTTCAGCTGTCCAGCTGGCACAAGGGGTAGTGTCCCCAGATACCAATTGGCTGGGTCCCAGAAGCTCCTGAGAGCAAGGTGACCTGAGCTACTTACCAGGGCAGCTTTTTGTACTGATGAGGCCAGGACAGGGCAGCTTTTTATACTGCTGGGGACAGCAAAGGTGCTGTCCCTGGACTCTAGTTTCTCCTGGCTGCAGATCCAGGAGAAGCCAGGCAGGGTTATTTTGTCCAAAGTGGGACAACTTGCCCTACACCAAAGTGCATGCCCAGGCATGTGTGCTGAGGCGAAAAAACCCCAACTCAAATTTTGCACTGCTTATATATGAGCTGCTGCAAGTGCACATGCCTGCATGTGTGGACATGCCCTATTGGGGTATTTTTGGTCCCCTGTCCCAACTCCCAGATCCTGCCAGTCCCTCCCCCAAGCCCCAGTTGCTTACCTTAGGCTCCCCACACTACTTCTGGCAGCAGCAAACAGCTTCACACACTGCTCTGGGCAGCCGGAGTGTGCAGTGGCAGATGGCTGTATGCACAGCTCCTAGTCTATATTTAGGCAGTTTACATTAAATCACTTAAACCTAGACAAGGTGAAGCAAATGCTTGTTCACACCCTGTATGGTCCACAGTATTGTTAATAGGATATGGGTCCTTACTTCTAGGTTATTAGTTGGAATCAAGAACATCTGTTTGGTGATCTCAGTCCAGTTACTAATGGACATATCTGTTATTGGCACTTATTAGCACCCTAAATGCCAATCTCAGTAGAGCTGCGGAAGACTGAATGGCCATAGAAACAGTATACTTCCTCCCCTGTGCTTAAAGGCTAAAACGCCTTGGCAGCCCAGAAAAACTATTTACTTTGTCCATGTTGTATCTCTTCTAAAGAGGATTTCAGTCTCCTGAGTTCACAGTTTTTCACTTTCACAGCTATTATATCCAGCAAAAAAGAAAATAAAAATTACCTCCCTTCGGTCTGTCTGTGCTTAGCAGCCTTCAGCAGCCATCAGAGTGCAATGTCACAAATTTAATCACACTTTCTGCAAAGGAATTAAAACTCACGAAAACATGGGCTGACTTTCCACAAACTGTACCCAAATTCCTAGGTGGATTGCATCACCGATTGGTAAGCATTATGTCTTTATATTTTTGCATATTTCAACAAATAGCTCTTTTACCTTCACTACATAATTCTCAGTACATTAATTAGGAAGACTATGAAAGCACTGCAGGGTAGATCCATTAAAAGTACATATACCTGAGACCTTTTGTTTAAATATGTTTTGTCCCTGCTTTTCCCATACACTACCTAAATGATAGATAAGAGGCTTAAATATAATCTTTTACTATTTCAAAGTCTTGGGGAATGCATCTTATGTGCACTATTCTGAAAATGCATTTTAATGTGTTAATTTTCAATATGTTAAGTAGAAAGTTTTTCTTTTATGGAGATGAACAACTACTTTTAGGCAGCTTTGGTGCTAAGAATAATGATTTTCTTTTTCATATTGTTCCACAGAGCTGCTAAATCATATTTTAACATTTTTCTGTTATCTGGCTAAAATTTAATGCATACTTTCATCTAAAATCTTTTTGTGGGCATATGTTATTCTATATAGCAACTAGATACTGCAGTTTTACATCATGTTATTTCCTGCTTCATTTTTCCTATTTATTTTTGACTGTTGACAGTAGCAAAACCTGAATTGCTCCTTTAAACTTCTTCAGAATAGGGTTCTGTTATGCATTGGCTATAACAGTAACCCGTGTGTCAGCTCACTAGTGTGCTATTTTTCCTTGGTGTCCTCTGTATGTTTGTCAAAGCTCTCCAAGAACATTTTTAACTCAAAGTTCCTCTTTAAACAATACTGTAAATGTTTTTTAAATGTTTAATGCCCCTAGGAATTGTAAGTCTATCTAAAAAGTGCAAGATTCAATATTAAAGTCAGAAAATATAACACGGTACCTTTAGTGTTAATTCTAATTTGCTTGGAATATTTCTTTCTTTATGTAGAATAGAGTTGAAAATCTCACTTGTGCTGCTCACACAAACTAGAAATGTTTATGGAAAACCTCAGAAAATACTAGTGCCTGGATTTATAATATATGAAATAGTATATGGTTTATAGTATCTTGGAAAGATAATAATATTGCCATAATCATATGGGGCAGTAGGGTGAAATGTAATCTAAGGCCATCTGCTGAAGTGACAGTGCATATAAGCTTTCAGTGCAGGTGCTCAATGCTTAAAAAATGGTAAGCAAGATATGGAGTGTAACGAAGGTCTGTTCTGTATTCCCGTGATTGTGGGTGTATAGCTGCCAATTTACAGTTTCCTAGTCGTGAAAAAAGGCCCAGGCTAAACACATTTAAATACTGAGAATCATGCTTAACCCTAAGTTTCTTCAATATGTCTCTGAGGCCCCCTCTACACATTTCACTTACACTTAGTATGTTAACATGTACAGGGTACATCCAATTTAAGGTACTACAAAATGGCAAATGAGCCATAAAAAGGTTCTACCTATGCTATAATTGTTATGGCTGGCTTGTATAGCAACTTAAATTCAACACATAATTGAAGCTGAAAGTCCCCTGACTGTCAGTCCCAGAATTGGGATCATACCAGTCTGGATCATACAGTCTTGGCCCTGAACTATCAATCAGCTGGTTGTATGCCCCAGCCACAGGCCGAAGGGCTTCTCTGCTGGGGACTTTAAGCATTGTGCTTGGCAGTTCTGGCTGGGCTGTCCAGCATGAGGGATGAGAGATGTGGGAGCTGAAGGATTTTAAATATGCACATATGATGTAGCAGGAGACATAATTGTTGGGGATAAGGGAACAGATCCCATTGAGCCATTAAATTAACATGTGCCAGTGGCCTTATTGTACTTCTTATAAGGCCCATCTCAAGTGAAACATCATTTGCCCCACACCTTGTCTCTGCTAATTTTTTACATTGAAAATATCAGGTGGAGATAAAAAAGGACTTGAGATTTCCTTCCTCTTAAAGCCAAAAACTGTCTAACTTGTAGTTATACTTACACTATGATTTGTTATTACTCTCCAGAGCATGACAACCTTGTGTAACCGAATCACTTTCTTTGATAACATAAGTGATTTGTTGGAGAAGGAAAATGTCATAGAACTAATTTATCTGGTCTTTAGTAAAGCATTTGGTACGTTTCCACAAGGGAATATTTTAATTCAACTGGGCAATATGGGGGTTTAAAACAAGAACTGTAAGAATTGTAACAGATTTAAAAGGAGACAACAAGTGGGTTGGTTGAATAGGAAATAATCTGTCTGGAGACAGGTTACTACTGGGACCTGTACTGGACAAAGGTTACTACTGGGTAGGTCTTGAGACTGATCTTTTTAATCTGTCTGGAGACAGGTTACTACTGGGACCTGTACTGGAGAAAGGTTACTACTGGATAGATCTTGAGACTGATCTTTTTAATATTTTCCTTAATGACATAAGTACACAAAAAGGTGTGTGCTAATGACTGCAGTTGGCCCAAAGTTGAAAGCATTGTTAGTAAGGAGGAAGATCAGAACAGCATAGTGGAAGAACTTTTGAGGACTGGAATAATATAAAGAACTAGCCAATTGCTAATCAAGAATGATTGGGGGGGAGCAGGAGGGGATGGAACCCTGGGCCCCCACCCACCTGGGCCCGCTCTCCCTTCCCTCCTGCTGCTTGGGATCCAGGCTCACTCCCCCCATCCCCACTACAGCAGTGGGGTGAAGGGAGTAGCAGGCCCACACTCGAGGTGAGGCAGAACCGGGCCTGAAGGTGGAGAGAAGCCAGGCCACCATGCCAGAGTGGTGGGGGGATAAGCAGTGGGCCTGGATAAGCATCCAATGTGTCTTGAAGATGTTCAAAGTGGGTGCTTGAACCAGCAGTCTTATTCCAAACCTTGGGGGCTTGGACATTAAAGAAGTTCTTCCTTATGTCCAGCCTGAATCAGCCACGGCAGAATTTGTGACCATTTGATGTTGTCATCCCTTGGGGTGCTCTGGTGAATAGACGTTCCCCCAGCTCCTGATGAGCACCCCTGATAAACTTATAGGTGGCCACCAGATCACCCCTGAGCCTATACTTTTCCAGGCCGAAGAGTCCCATGGCTCTCAGCCTCTCATCATGAGGTCTGTTTTCCTGACTTCTGATCATGCACGTGGCTCTCCTCTGTACTCTCTCAAGCTTCTCCACACCCTTTTTTAATTGTGGAGCCCAAAACTGGATGCAGTACTCAGCTGTGGCTTCCAGTCGGCCTGGACCCACTCCCCTCCACCCTCCCTCCCACTTTGGGCCTGGGTCTCGATCCCCGCTCCCCCATTACCTGCAGGTAATTACCCACCTTCCATCTGCTCTGTTGTCACCGCCTCCAGGGAGCAGGATGGGGGAGGTGAGGCCAGCTGCTTTGGCCTTACCCCGCCACACTCTGTCTACTGTGTCCCCACCATTATGGTGGCAGGCTGCCTTCTGTAAGAATGTTTCTTTGTGCTCTGATTGGCTGTTTGTCAGCCAATCGGAGCTTAAATAAATCATTACAGATAGACTGACTTAGGCATTTGTAATATTAGAATGTTGGGAACTTTTCAGTTGGGGATGACAAAAGAGGAGAGAGTTCTGTGTGTTTTAGCTGACCACAATGATTAAGAGCCACCAATGTGTGGAGGTCGTGAAAAAGGTAAATGTAAACTTATATTAGATAAGATGTTTCTGCTTGACATAGAAGACTGTATTCACACATGTGTAGGAAAAAAATGTTCAACTAGAAGCATATAAAGGGAAGGAATACTTGAATGATCAGGGAATTAAGTGTCTGTCTTATGGGAGGAAGCTAAAAGAGTTTATCTTAGGAGCCTAGGAATGTGAAAGCTAAAAAGACAATGTGATTTCTCTCTCAATCCTCATGGGTAAATATCAGGGAGGAAGGTAAACTATTAAAGCCAGTGATTTTCAGCCTTTTTAGGCTGAAGGTCCTCCTTGTTGGACTCAAGACATCTTTTAGAAAATGTCAGCTCTTAGTTTTCACTCATTCTTGATGACTGAAAAAAATAATATAGCAATTCTTCTATTGCAAATATCTCAGAATAATCACAGCAGGTTTTTTACACTGTGAATTCCTATTTGAAATCTTGGGGTTTATATTGTGAATCATATGTGAAATTTTGCACACTTAACAATGCTATTATTGAGCAGCATTCTGTGGTTCTCTTAAATGGATTTCACAGCACCCTGAGATACCATGGCATACTGGTCAAGAGTCACTGATTTAAGCTAAAGGATAAGACCAAATGGATATCAATTTAGGCAGAAAATTAAAAGAAACTTCTATTCCTTACCTACCAATAAGAGTAATGGTAGCAAAAATTCCAACTACTTTTAAGATTCACTTTGATTAGTTTATGAAGGGCCTTATGTGACAAGGTGCCTGAAATAGCAGGGGAATGGACTTGATGACCTAGGAAGTCCCTTCCAATTCTAGGTTCCTAAGAAAGTAATTAATAATAACATTGTCAAAAACACCTACTGTTCAGTTGTATATTGTAAGCATTACAGCACTTTGAAGTTGTACAAAATTGTAGTAGTACTAGGTTGAGACAGTTATCCAGAACCCCCTGACTGCATTTTCATGGTGAAGTCATTTAGCAGTGTGCTCTCCAGTTAGGTTATGATAGTGGGGTGCTTATTCCTGTGGCTCTGTTCCCCCCCAACCCAACCTCAACTGGGGGAGGTGAGCCTCTCAGAGATTGCTCATAGCCTGTTGACCCTCTGCAGAGTATAGCAAGCTAACTATACCCAAACTAGGACAGGTCTATGAGTGAAGCCAAGACTGGTCTGGACTCACTCAAAGCCCCACTCTATGTTCAGTCACAGCTGAACACTGGCCAGGATAGAGTCCGTGGATGAGCCTGGCACTCCCAGCCTTGGCCAGTTGCATCCCAGCCAGGATGAGGCTGTGAGTCAGCCTGGTGCTGAGGTCCAGAGAAGAAGTATAGCTGGCTTCCCTCCATGGGCAGACAGACAGGAGAGACAATGGAGGTAAGAGGGCTGTCCTTGATGGTGCTGCTGCCCCACCTTCACCTAAATATATGGCCACTTGTTTCAAAAATGCTGGTACTCCAGTGAAATATGCTGAAAAAATTCTGAGACCCAAAATTAAATTACAAACACTGAAAAACTGCCTGAAACAAAATAGAAGTCAAAAGGGAGCACAGCAACATCCGTCACCTGTAGCAGGTATAGAAAAATGTGGGTATAGAAAATTAGGCTATAGCATAGGATCAAAGACTCTCAGGGAAAGAAGATGAACAGAAAGGAGGAATTAGTAATTCCAAGATCTGTCACCTCCAAAATAAGGAGAAGTAGGAAGGGTGTTGTAGAATTATCTGCTGCACTTATGTATTTATGTCAGTGGCATAAGTTAAAGCTGTCTTCCTGAAGCATTCATTTAAAAATAAAACAGATGACTAAGAATCAGTGTATCTGGGATCCATTTCTTGTCTGCTCCATCTACTCCACCAACTGTACATCTGTAAATTTATGCAGAGTCCATTTTTTAAAAATGCCTAAAAGCACTTGTCCATTAAGTCCTTTAAAAAAATTGATCTGTCCTTAAATAACTAAGGGTGTCTGTATGCATGCTCTAATGTGTTCTAATTAGAATGCATCAGAATAAACTTGATTAATTGAGTCTGCTCCATGTTCTAATTAGAACACTCTAGCATTACTGCAGTGTCACTGTGTAAGCCCCTGTGCATTCAAAAATGGCTGCTGGGGTACTGTAACTAGAGGTAGTTGAAAGAGCTTTAGTTAAAGCATCCCACAGCCATTTTTAAACACACGGGGGCTTAATACATGTGATGCTACACCCTTTTAGTTAGATTGGCTCTCCAGGAACTACGGTAATAAAAATGCACCTCTCCCCCCCTCTGCTGAGCACGTGTATAGGCAACCTATGAATCCATAAGCTTTACTGAGGCTGGATACAAGTACTCATAGACAGCGAACAATGGTGCTACCTTATGTCTGAGATGAAGCACTCCTCAATGCTCTGCAGGGAACTGTCCACAGGATTTTGTCACACTCCATAGCCTCTTCCCCCTTCCTGCCATATGCTGCCATTGAATCCCGTGAGCTGTTTGCCTGGAAGGTAGGCAGAGTCATGCAGCCCTGGGCAGTGTAAGTGAGACAGAGAGGGGGCCAGTAAAGCTGAGGAAGAATTGTAGGGCTGGGAGAGGGAAGAGATAGTAGGTGGGAAGCCATTCCAAGTCAGGGGGAGTTGGGCCAGTGGGGACTAGGTGGGAGGGACGGAAGGGGGGGGTACCAGCATGGTGCAGGTTACAGCTGGAGATGTCAAGATGTGAGATGAATAGGGAAACCCTGGAGTTGAGGCAGCATGAGGTAAAACCATTACTTTGGTCAAGTAAAACTTTGGCTGATGTTAAACTAGAGAAGAGAGAGGAGATGGACTTCCAAGTTGGTAGAAGCTGGAAGCTTGTGACCCCTGGCAGCAAAAAGAGATCTTCACCTCCACCTGCAGAGGTTTGTTTGGAGAACAGGTATGCAACCCTAGCAGCAGAGAGAGAGGAGCACATTCCATTGGTGGAAAAAGATGGGCCAGGCCTCACCAAGGTGGAAAGGATTGAGATGACTGCCACCAAGAAGAATTGATGCGTGGTGGTGGTTGGAGCCCTCTAACTACTACTCCATGCTGCTCATCCATGTGGGCACCAATGATACTGCCAGGGGAGACCCTGAGCATATCGAAAGTGACTACAGGGGTCTGAGTGCAAGGGGGAGGAGGTCTGGAGCTCAGGTTGTGTTCTCATCAATCATTCTGGTCAAGGGAAAGGGCCAAGGCAGGACCAGGTGCTTCCTGCAGATCAACACTTGGCTGCACAGGTGGTGTCAACAACAAGAATTTTGCTTCTTCAACCATGGGATGTTGTTCCAAAAAGAAGGATTTCTGGGAAGAGATGGGATCTACCTGATAAAGAGCATCTTTGCAGAAAGCCTCGCTAACCTAATGAGGAGGACTTTAAACTAGGTTCACCAGGCGATGGAGGCCAAAAGCCCTAAGGTAAGTGGGAAATTGGGGTACATGGAGGCAGAGAAAGCAGGAATGGGCAATAGAGGAGGTGATCTCATACTTCCTGAGAAATCAGGACAATCAACTAGTTACCTTAGGTGCCTGTACACAAATGCACAGAGCCTAGGAAACAAGCAGGAAGAACTGGAAGTCCTTGCACAGTCACTGAATGACATGATTGGAATAACAGAGACTTGGTGGGATAGCTTGCATGACTGGAGCACTGCCATGTGGACAGGCTAGGGAAAAGTTGAGAATGAGTTGTGCTGTATGTAAAAGAGCCATATGATTGTTCAGAGCTCCAGTATGAAACTGGAGATAGGCCTGGTGAAAGTTTCTGAGTTAGGGTCAGCGGGGAGAGCAACAAGGCTGATGTGATGGTGAGAAGTGGTGGATGAGGCTTTCTTCAGTTAATGGAAGTTTTCCAATCACAAGCCCTGGTTCTCATGGGGGACTTCAATCACCCTGACATCTGCTGGGAGAACAATACAGCAGTGCACAGACAATCCAGGAAGTTTCTGGGAAGTGTTGGGGACAATGTTGTGGTGCAGATGCTGGAGCTGCCAAGTAGGAGCCATGCTCTTCTTGACCTGCTGCTCACAAACAGGGAAGAATTTGTGGGAAATGTAGCAGTGGATGGTGACTTGGGGAGCAGTGACTGCAAGATGATAGAGTTCAGGATCTTGAGGAAAGGAAGGATAGAGAGCAGCAGAGTAAGGACCCTGGACTTCAGAAAAGCCGACTTTGACTTGCTTAGGGAACTCATGGGCAGAATCCCCTTGGAAGCCAGTCTGAAGGGGAGAGGAGTCCAGGAGAGTTGGCTGTACTTCAAAGAAGCCTTACTGAAAGTATAGGAACAAACCATTCTGTTGTGCAGGAAGACTAGCAAGTATGGTAGAAGACCAGATTGGCTTAGCAGGGAACTTTTCAGTAAAATAAATCACAAAAAGGAATCTTATAAGAAGTGGAAACTCGGGCAAATAAATAGAGAAGAATATAAAAATATTGTTTGGACATGCAGGGTGAAGTCAGGAAGACCAAAGCATAACTGGAGTTGCAGTTAGCAAGGCGTATGAAAGATAACAAGAAAGGTTTCTACAAGTGTGTCAGTAGCAAGAGGATCAGGGGAAGTGTGAGTCCCTTACTGAATGGAGAAGGTAACATTGTGACAGGATGCAGAAAAGCATGAAGTGCTCAATGTCTTTTTTTTCCTCAGTCTTCACAAACAGGGTCAGCTCCCAGACTCCTGCACTGGGCAGCACAGTTATGAAGGAGAGGAGTAGCCAATAGTGGCAAAAGAACAGGTTAAGAACTGTTTAGAACATCTGGACATACACAAGTTCATAGGCCGGATGGGATGCACCCAAGAGTGAGGCAGTTGGCTGATGTGATTGCAGAGCTGTTGGCCATCATCTTTGAAAATTCATGGTGATCAAGAGTGGTCCTGGATGATTGGAGAAGGACAAACATAGTGCCCATATTGAAGAAAGAGAAAAAGGAGAATCCAAAGATCTGTAGACAGTCAGCCTTACCTCAGTACCTGGAAAAATCTTGGGACAGATCCTCCATGAATCCTTCCTGCAGTACTTGGAGAAGAAGAAGGTGATTAGGAACAGTCAGCATTAATTCACCAAGGGCTAGTCATGCCTGACCAACCTGATTGCCTTCTATGATTAGGCTCTATGGATGCAGGGAGACCAGTGGAAGTGGTATACCACAGTTTTAGCAAGACTTTTGAAATGGTCTCCTACAACATTTTTGTAGGTAAGATAAGGAAGCTTGGGCTGGTTGAAGGGACTGTAAGGTGAATAGAAAACTGGCTGGAGCATTGAGCTCAGAGGGTAGTAATCAATGGCTTGATGTCTAGTTGGGAGCTGGTATCAAGTGGAGTCCCCCAAGGGTCAGTCCAAGGGCCAGTTTTGTTCAATGACTTCATCAGCAACCTGGAAGATGGCATAGAGTGCACTCTCTGCAAGTTTTCAGAAGACACCGAGCTGGGGGGAGGAATAGTAGATATGCTATTCATAGTGACCTAGACAAATTGGAGGATTGGGCCAACAGCAAATCTCATGAGGTCCAACAAGGACAATTGCAAAGTTCTGCACATAGGACAGAAGAATCCTATGCACCTGGCTAGGCAGCAGCTCTGCAGAAAAGGACCTGGGGGTTATAGTGGACAATAAGCTGAATATGAGCCAGCAGCATGCCCTTGGTGCGAAGAAGGCTTATGGCACACTGGACTGCATTAGGAAGTGTGATACCAGTAGGTCTAGTGATTATTCCTCTCTATCCAGCACTGGTGAGGCCACATCTGGAGTACTGTGTTCAGTTTTGTGAGCCCCGGTACAGAAAGGGTGTGGACAAATTGGAAAGAGTGGAGCGAAGGGCAACAAAAATGGTGAGGAACTTTGGGCACATGACTTCTGAGGAGAGCCTGAGGGTGCTAGGCTTGTTTAGTCTAGAGAAAAGACTCAGAGGGGATCTAATAGCAGCCTTCTACTTACTTGAAGGGGGTTTCAAAAGAGGACCTAGCTGGACTGTTTTTAGCAGTGGCAGATGACAAACCAAGGAACAAATGTCTCAAGTTGCAGCAAGGAAAGTTTAGGTTAGATAATAGGAAGAATTTTCTTACTAGTAGGGTAGTAAAACACTGGAACAGGTTACCCAGAGAGGTTGTGGAATTTCTGTCTTTGGAGGTTTTTAAGACGTAACTAGGCAAAGCTTTGGCTGGGATGATCTAGTTTGGGATGGCCCTGCTTTGAGAATGGGATTCAACTGGATGACCTCCTAAGGTCTCTCCCAATCCTAATTTTCTATGGGCAGCACCTGGCACTTTGAAAAGCACCCAGCAAGCAGTGTTTGTAGTTTCATAGTTTCATAGTTGGTAGACCCAGCTAGGTGATTACCTGCCTTTGAAGACCCCCAAGGTAGGAGCCAGCACCACTTCCCTTGGAAGTTGGTTCCAGATCCTAGCTTCCCTGACTATGAAGTAGTGCCTCCTGATGTTTAGCCTGAACCTCAATCAACTGGTGGCCATTATTCCTAGTTATTCCTGATAGGGCTCAGGCCTGTTCCCCACAAGTCCCCCTTGGTAAGTTTATAGATGGACACCAGATCCCCTCTCAGCCTTCTCTTGTGGAGGCTGAACAGGTTCAGATCCTGTAGCCTCTCTTCATAGGGCTGTTGACCCCAGATCATGAGAATGGCTCTCCTCTAGACCCTCTCAAAGCTGTCCACATCTCTCCTGAAGTGTGGTGTCCAGAACTGGATGCAGCACTCCAGCTGCAGCCTGACCAATGTTGCATAGAGGGGGAGAATCACCTTCTTGGACCTGCTTGTGATGCATCTGTGCATGCATAACAAGGTGCGGTTAGCCTTATTGAGCCTCACATTGGCGGCCCATGTTCATCTTGGAATCAGTAATGACTCCAAGATCCCTTTCTGCCTCTGTTCTGACAAGAAGGGAGTTCCCCAGCCTGTGGGTATGCTGCTGGTTCTTTCTAGGTTCAGTACCCTGCATTTATCAGTATTGAATCCCATCCTATTCTCATCTGCTCACCCCTGTAACCTGTCCAGATCTAGTTGTAGCCTGTCCTTCCCTTCTGTCATGCCCACATCTTAGTGTCATCCACAAATTTGAACAAGGTGCTTTTCACCCCCTCATCCAAGTGCTGGCCTGAGGACTGAGCCTGGGGTACCTCACTGCCCACATCCCTCCAGGTGGAAAATTACTCATCCACCACCACTCTCTGGGTGCAGCCCTCTAACCAATCTGCAACCCATCTGACTGTGTAGGCATCAACACCACAGTTGCCTAATTTTTTAATGAGAATGGGATGAGAGACAGTGTCAAAGGCCTTCCTAAAGTCCAGAAAGACTATGTCTACTGTGACATCTGCATCCAAGGATTTTGTGACCTGATCATAAAAGGCAACCAGGTTGGTCTGACAGGACATGCCCCCAATGAACCCATGTTGGTTGCCCTTGTTGCATAATCTCCCCTGTTAGTCCCTTATAGATGTGCTCCTGGATAGTTTTCTCAAAGACCATCCCCTGGACTGAGGTAATATTAATGGGCTTATAGTTACCTGAGTCCTCTTTCCTCCCATTTTTGAAAATGGGGACCACATTGGAACTTTTCCAGTCCTCTGACACCTTGCCAGAGCACCATGAGTGCTCACAAAGCTGTGCCAGGGGTCCCACAATGACCCCTGCCAATTCCCTCATCAACCTGGGATGGAGATTAGCTGCGCCTGTTGTTTTAAATGCATCTAGCCCCACCAGAAGTTCCCTAACTAGATCCTTTCTGACCCTAGACCTGGTGGTGCCTCTCCTGAGTCAGTCCAGAATCCTGGTGGGGGGGATGTTCTGGTCCCTACTCAGAATAATGGAGGCAAAGAATTTGTTAAAGATGTCAGCTTTATCATCTGGTGCCACATTACCCAGTGCCTTCTTTTTACTCCCTATGTATTTAACAGCCTAACAGCCCCCCAGAGTCTTGAGCAACGGAGGTATAATCCTCCTTAATGTTAGCCCCTCCCTTCCACTAGGTGTACACCTCCTTTTTAGCTTTCAGACATTCCTGAATGCCTTTGAGCCATGGGGGCTTTTGAGCACTCTTGCCCCCTTCAATTCATATTGGGACTATCTCCCTCTGGACTTGGAGGATTGTCTCCTTAAGGAACTTCCACTTGTCTTGAACTCCCAACTCCCCTACCCTCTGGGACCTCAGTGTCTCTCCAACTAATCTCCTTAATTCATTTAAATCAGCCCTCCTGAAGACAAGGGCTGCTGCCTTGCTGCAGGCCTTTGACAGCCTGCGCTGGATAGTAAATTCCAGTAGGTGATGATCACTATTACCCAGGTGGTTGAGAACCCACAGTCCCCTCACCAGGTTGTTGCCATCCCTTCTTAGTGCTGTCCAAGGCCTGGCAGAAGGGTTACATTTTCATTTGGTAAAATATCCATCATTAAAATTTTTAGTTGTCAGTAAAAAGTTTTCAGTCAGATTGTCAGTAAAAAAAAATGGGATTAGCAATCCCAATGCCCAAACTGCTCAGGAAGGGGAGAATTGTTTTGTAAGTGCTTAAACAGACATTCACAAAGAGTAAAGTATGTGGTTTATCTAAGAATTTATGCATTCTGTGTTTGCCTGGAATATGCATGGACTGTCTGGAAGCAGTACAAAACTGGCAACTTTTCCTTATTGTGTGTGTTATCATCAGATCAAAAGTATGGTAGCAAATGGCATTTAATTAAAAAGAGCATGGCTGCTGGGTGAGTGACAAAGGATTCCACAATTAATTACAGAGGCACAGTTAGCTAAGTACAGTTGCTTCTAACTTAATGAAATATCTCCTTGCACTCAGTTACTTCAGATTTTCCAAAGCACTCACTGCCCATATAAGTTCAAAGCAGCAACAAGCAGCTAATTTCTATACAGTGTTTCTAAGGTCTTGATTTTGATAGTAGACAAAATTTTTAAATGTTGACCATCCATGTGTAAACAACAAGGGCCTGAAAAGATTACAGCCAGCTGCTTACAATTTTAGCAAGTATATTTTGTGCAATGGTTACTATAGTAAGATCCACTTATTCTCAGTGAAATAAAATTTAAAAAATATGATAATTGAGTAGAGCAGGTTCAAAATATCTGTCACAGAAACTTGGCAGACCAGTGAATTGCTCATGTTGAGCTTTTCCCTCAGGCTGAAACATGTGCTTGCTAGAAAAACTTGGGTAAAGTGGAACACTTAAGGGAGCAGATTAATAACCTTCCTTTCCAAAAGTGTCAGTCCAGTTGCAAAACATAATCCCAATCTCATTTTGTTTGTTTATTACCTGATTTCTTCAATGTCTCTAAAGGAAGCCAAGAAGCTTCATTTTTCAGACAAATGCTTATAAAATCTACCCATGTTCCCTGCTTCCCGTACATGTATAAATCTGCTTTATGAACTCCATACATCCAAAATACCATACTAAGTGCCTTTATGTCCTTACCCCAAGAAAACTTGACTGATATTGCCTGCTTCAGACCAGCTGTGCCTGCCATATCTGTCTTGTCACCATCTGCAAGATAACAGCAAAATTGATTTGGTAAATAGAAGTTGCTCTCTATATGATGACTTGAATTAAAGGAGATATCTGTTTTGGATTTTGCATAGAAATTCAGGGTAGTAGACTGCTTGCAAAATTTCCAGGCAAAAGCTATTATTTACCCTGAAAAATGTGTGAGTATTTATTTAGAAAAGTAAAAATCTTTTAACACCATGGATAAAGAAATCAAAACAAGTTTAAAATTGCTTAAAATAGTTTTAACAAGCTTGCAAAGATATGAAATTATGTGGTAACTAAACAACCTTAACTGGGCTTTTCACCAGGAAAAGAGTGTAGCTGGGAGTGAAGTGTTATATGCATATTTTGTAGGTATCCATCATAATTTTAATCAGTGATGGCCAAATTTAAAAGATTCAGCTCTCATAAACTTTCCTGTTTTTGCATATTTAAAGCAATCAATTTAAACTTTTTTGTGCTAGAAAGTAGGGTGGAAGTTTTATATGAACAAGTTCTCTCAAGACTTTTCCTTTGTCTGGAAATGCTGAATTGGAAATGGTCTAAGAACAGCCTTAAGTATCTTATTAATCCTGTTTCTAAAATGAGACACTCTATCTCAATACGGGCCATCAAAAATTGAGCCACACCAAATTAATGGACATAAAAAATGTTATAATGCTTTTATGTGTTTTACTAAAGGAAACTCATGATAAAATTTTCTTATTAAATATGGTATTTCTGAGCAGGGTTGGGTTTAGGGGTCTTGTTTTGGTTTTTGGAGGGATTCAGGACTGTTTGTTTTTGTTTTGTTATTTGTTTTGTTTTGCTTGCCAGTGCAACAAAAGCTAACTTTGTATATAACCAAAGAATTCTTCCGACACTACATGTGCAAAAGAAGCCTGAATTAAAAATACAGCAAACAAAAGCCCACCAAGCCCTTGCCTTTTAAATTCTGTTTTATTAACAAAGCAGTTTTTGAACAATTGGCTTTGTTAAACTTACATCAGTACTTAAGCACAGTATTTAAGCACAATTTATTTTTAAAAATTCATGCCACCTTAGTGCACTATATTAGTACTAGCAGGCAGTTTACAAAGAGGAACCATAGTTTTGGTGAGTCACATTAGTGCTAATGCTTTATAATATGATCTACTTAACTGGTATTTATATTTCTGGTTGTTTTCTAAAATACAATGGAATGATTGGTAATTCAAAAATTAACATTGCTTTAAAAAAAAAGTTTGAGTAACAGCTTGTCTTTCTGTGAACCGTCTGTTCAACTCTGATTTTTAAATTAAGTTCTGGGAAAGATCCAGTTTGAGTTTTTAAAAGCTAGTGTTACTTTCTTAGAAGTAAATAGAAATTAACTGCTCCTTTGATTTCATCCAAATATTAGCTGATATTTTAATATAACAGAATCTAAGTTTTCTATTATAGCAACTCCACACTGTCATCCGTCTTGTTGAGCATGGGCTGATGTATCCACTATAATGCAAACCTCCAAGATCAGGGGTTTATATACCTCAGTAAAAATACTTTTTGGCTGAACCTTGACAAACTGAGATGCATAGTATGAGAATGTTTTTACCAATTCACAAAGGTATTTGTAATATTGATGTTTACTTGGGGTTGGGTAAACTAACTATGGAGTTCTCTGCAAAGCCGTTCAGTTAGGTTCCTTTTGCAAGCACTAAGCATGTGGACACTAGAATGCTTCGAGCTCTTTCAAAAGAGGGATGTTTGAAAAAAGCAGCAGCTGGTATGTTCTAATTGTTGTGCATGAACAAGCTGAAAACAATAGAAATCATAGAAATGCAGCAAAACTGCTCTAGTTGTAACATTTCTTCATCCAGGGTTAAGGTGCAAAGTACGTCTCTGGTTATGGACATATAAATATTTACTATATGGTAAAAAGGAGAAATATCCAGGAGGAAATGAAAACCATGGGGGCTGGGGGAGAGGGAGAGAGGTGGGGTGAGTATGTAAGGATAGTGGACAACTAAAGAACATGGAAAACTTGGGGCAGTTGAGGTGAAGGAGTAGTGACCTGAAGAAATAGATTGGAGATGGGGAGCAAAGCATAGACTTGTAGGGATGGAAGTAGCTGGGTCATTGATAGGCGGCAAAGCAAAGATTGACAAGGAAGTTATGCATAGAGAGAGTCCTTGATGATGAGGGACCTAGAAGAGAAAGTGTGGTCAGATAGGTGAGCATGGAAATAGAGACTTGGAATCAGGGAAACTGGAGATGGGTAGAGAAAATGGAGGACAAAGGAAGTGGCAAAGGGAGAAACGTAGAAATGAGAATGAGAGCTACACCCAGGACCTGCTATGGGGATGAAGCCTGGGGATGTGGAGAGAGAACTGTTGGTGGATACACAGAGTTGTGGAGTGGAGTGAAGGTCTTTTAAGGAGTCCCTAAAATAGACAGATGTAGTAGAGTGTCATTTAGGAGGGCGCTTATGGTTGTAACAGCACGATCGGTCTACAGCATCTCTGAAGTATGTAACCCCTTAGTTATATGGAGAGAAAATCACCATGGCAAAAACTTAACAAAAATAAAACTGATAAATGTATGATGTCCTTAGCATTTACAACATGAACAAGAGAAAAGGAAGGTATTTATGTCTTAAAACTGAATGTTAGTTCTTGTTATTGCATGTCTATAGTTCAGGGTCTGTTTATATCATTTATATTAGTGTGCATTAAACTGTAATCAAATGAAATGTCAACAGCTGGCTAAGTACAAAGGTTGTCATTAAAATCTTTACAAATGCATTTGAAAATAATTAAATGTTAGAGGGGTATTCATAGTATCCTCCTAGGAATTACCATAAATAAAAAGTAGCTATCTGAACTGTAAAGAATGTAATAGTATTCACAGTACAGACCCTCTATTTTTTGGCTTTCCTTAGATTATATGTATTGCATTATTACATCTTGTTATAAAGCAAAAATACTGTGCTTTTTTAATAGGATGCTTAGCCCCTGATTAAAAAACCCTTGGAAGGAAGTATGATGGCAAAAGGGAGAAAAATAAGACGCAGAAGTTGTTCATTTTATTATGGTTAGTAGTAGTAGCAATGTCACTACCATAAACAATGGCTGAGCAGCCTGACTGTGAAAAGGAAAGTAAGTTTTTGTATTCCCATCTTAAGGATGGGAAAACTAGGATGGTAAAATGCAGGGTCTTGTTCAATGTCACATAGCAGATTTGGAAATATCACTCAAGCTTTTTGATTATGTTCTGGGCTTTAAAATTAGCAAATTATTCAAAACAAGATTTTAAAAAATATTTCTTTTCTTTTTTTTTAATTGTTCTCAATCCCCTCTGATGTATAGCAGATATACTGGCTGCTAACAGCCACAGGTGTTTCTTGTGGGTGTTTCTCCTAAGGATGTGCATCACCCAGTAGGATAAGAAACAGAACACTACAAAAATCGAGGGAAAATTGAAAAAGGACCATCCCGTTTCCTCCTAGAACTCTCTCTGGGGCAGTTATACATATCTCCTAAAATTGTGGGTCAGTGCCACAATCTAACCCTTTAGGTACAGTTAAAAATATTCTAACAGATTGATTTAAAAAAGTTGTTCTTAAAGGCAACTTTTGGCTTTTAGCCTTTGTAGTACTTTATAATGTATTGCTGACCAAAAGCAGAATGTTTGATTGACAGAGGCTGGATTTCTGAAAGCCAATGCTTAGAGGCTTGGATATCTCTTAGTGTAACTTAAGTTATTTATACATATAGATCAGAAGTGGTCAAACATCATGCAAGCCAACCTCTTCTTTGACTCTTTTCAGACTAATACCAATGCCTGGTGGTCACAGAGTATTTCTGTGTCAGGAAAAAATATGAATCAAAAAGGCACAGAACAAATTATGCTGCTTGCACAGCTCTTCTGTTCAGAATCTTTAAAAAAAAACAAGCCAAAAACATAACAACAACATGCAGCATCTTTTTACTAACTGAAAACTTGTTCACAGAATAAAAAAAGAACTTGGAAGATTATCTGCAACTGTGTTACCTAGTGACCCCTTCCACAGTTAAATGTTCCCCTGGGAAGTATAATAATTGTGCAGTCCAGCCAACAAATAATACAAGGGAGTGTATTTTCTCCACAGCCTTCTCTTTCAGCTTTTAAAGATTAATAAATTTTCTATATATAAATAAATTGTATGAACTGTACATACTTGGCCAAAATTGCAAAACTTGTGACATCCAATTGTGTACAAGCCATCACTAGTTTTTTACTTAAAAGATTATCACCCCAAAATTCCATTTGCATATGTAAATCCAATACAGCTAATTTTTTTGCGTGTAGATAAATCTTGATACATAAGTGTCAAGTAATAGTGCACAAAACTAGTGCTAGCAAGTGATGTGGGACTATAAATGCAGATGCACAAGTGGAAATTGATTGGAGGCCACATGTAAAATTTTGCCAGATCCTCTAAGATGCTGTACACCCACCATTCCCCTTATGTTAATAGGTTTTGAGGTCACTAAGTATCCTGCACAAGATATAGACAAAATGTCTTGACCTCCTTTTCTGGTGAAAAATGAGCAGGTATAGTATTTAAAAATGGAGGTTACGGACAACAGTGAATGCATGATTACAAATGCAATACGCAATGTGTATATGACAAAGAGTTGGAGGTTTACCCTTAAGCCTGTATTTTTGTCCAAAAACCTTGATCCTTTTTAACATTTTATCCCATAAAAGTCGATCTAAAGAAAGTGCATGAATTTCATGTGTTTTGCAGTGCTCTCTGTAAAATGTCAAACTATAACTGCATTGACTTCAGTAAAAACTATCTTTATATACTATAATAATTTTCCTAAAGAGTGTTCTGTTTCCACCTGATTTAATTGACCTCTTTGGATAAAATAAGTGGTTTTGATTTGTTCTCAGTGGTGGCAGATGATAGAACTTGAGTAATGCTCTCAAATAGAAGCAAGATGTGGGTGTGTGGGGAACTTTAGTTGGATATAAGAAAAAACTCAAAAGGAGGGTGGTGAAGCACTGGAACAGATTACTAGAGAAGTGGTAGAATCTCCATCTGTGGAGGTTTTTAAGGCCTGACAAAACCCTGGCTGGAATAATCTTGTTGGAGATGGTCCTGCTTTGTACAGCAGGGTGGACTAGATGATCTCCTGAGGTCCCTTCCAACCCTAATTTTCTGTGATTCTAGATTAGGTGTGCCATTTTTGGGCTGAGTTAAACCCTCTAAAGCCCTGTGTGAGTGGGCATTTAGATTGACCTAACCCTGGTAAAGTCAATGTAAATATAATGTCTGTATGCATCCATAGTCTATAAGACTTTGAATTATTTAATTGCACATAAATATAATTAAGGATGGATGATATGATGAAATTAGGCAACTGAACTGATAATTTATGGACCTAACTATTGATTCAGGTACCTAAATTTAAACATTAAAATGGAAAATTTTAGCCCTAGAATTCACTGTTTGGCTGCAAACACTCATTTCGGTTCCAAGTCCACACCATATTCTGCTCTATGAGTACCTCCATACTTCTGTTATTATCACTGGATATATTTACTGTTCACCAGATGTAATAGTATCATTGAAGTAACATGTTGTTCAGTGATGCTATTCAGCATCTACCTCTATGGACCTCAATGAAAATTGCAAGTGCAGGGTCAGACTGTGATAAGAAACAGAAAAGAGTATTTTGTTTGGTCTGGACTCTTTACTTAGCTTGTCTTACAGAAAAATACAACTTTATCTGTAAGTTACAGATTGTCACAGGCCAGCTGGGCACTGTGAGCGTATCAATTCTATCGTAGGCCAACTGGGCACTGCAAGGATATCAGCTACTGGGCTGTTCGATTCAGTTTCAGATCGAGGAGGCAAAGTTGGAAGTGAAGCAAAGGCAAATTTATTATAGCTTACACACAATATAGTTAACAGAAAGATAAATGCAATAAGCAGGTAATGCAGTATTAAAGAGCTAGTAGTAAATACTAACAGACAGATGGATCTATTCTGTCGCAAGTAACTGAGCACTGCGACAGTAACGGCCACTGGGCTGTTCAAAACAACAGATAGACAGACATGGGCTGGCAACTTATTGACAGTCCCTTGATGCCAGGTGCATACCGAGTAATTCCAGCGAAGTCAGGCATCCCTGATCAACACTGTCGGAGGGATTACCAGGGAAGTCCGGAGTCTGGGCTGGAACAGCAATGACCTTTCTGTTCCCTCCTTCCTGCTGGTCACCTGACATGTGTGCTTTTTATACCTAGTCTTATGCTAATCTGTTGGCTTTAGAGCCACTCACAATCTTGCCCTAGATCTGTTTCCTTATGGGATTGAAAAGTGTTAAAAATTATCATAAAAGTTTACTACCTAGACTCGGGTTTATCCAATAAGCAAATTACAATGCAGCATCTTTAAATTTGAAATTGACATTACTCTGCCTAAACCCAACCCCTTTTAAGTTTCTCTGATTATGCTTTCTCGGGACAAGCTTTCCTGGAATATTTTGGGTGTGCCAGGCAGTTGGATCCAGTTTTTATCATCAAGGCTGGACACTGAGCAAAAACTATTAGATCAGCTAATCTTGCAGCTACAGCTTCGCTTTTGGGGCCCAGTTAGTTCCACAAATAGTTAGTTTTATCATTTTAGTTAAACTTATGACAAACAAGTTACATTTGTGGGTTACAAACTCACAAGCTTTAGATTAGGCAAAAATTCCAAATGCCTTCAAGAAACCCATATTTATTGCTTATTAATCCCTCTGGTTCTGGCCATCACAATCCACCCCTTGCTTCTTTGGAGCATTTGGTAAGGCTTACAAATATGATTTCTGCCAGGTGGCATATACATGGTTGGTAGAAGAAACAACATTTACTTTGGCATGGGTATTAAACTTAATTTTATAACAACAACATTCAAATATTATATTGAATAATATTAATCCTATGACTAAACTTATTACTACTACAAACCAAGGAAAAGGAGCATCTTTAGTAAAAGTATACATTTGCACAGTACAGGCTACTTCATACCACTTACACAACAGGGGAATATTAGTAGCGCATTTAATAATTTTCCCTCCCTCTTGAGCTATCAGGGCAAGTTGTTTTCCTTTTTGGGCATCTTCAAACAAACCTTTAATGTGGGCCACTACTTTACCCCATTCCTTTAGCTGGGGCATGTCTATATCTTTAACCTAGGATTTTAGAAGACTTAGGTTAAGGGTGATGCTTTCTAATTGGGTTTTTGGCCACATTAAAGTGGCTTCCTGGTCTTGGACATATAGGGTAGCTAATGCCCCTTGGAAATCTTGAACTTCTGCACAACAGCTGGTGCAAGAGGTCCAAATGTGCTGTTAAGGTGATATAAGTGGCTAGGACCCTCCCAGCAAACTCACTGGGTTGCTGGTAGGGGTGTTACACAAACCATGTTGGAGGGACTATTAGGCCACCCTCTCTATAAAGTTCCCAAGCCTATTACAATGCCATTTACAGGGTACACCAGGGATTGGGCTAAATACTCGGGACCTTCGGGGTTACAGTTTCCCAAATGGAACTGTGACCATCAGGACTCGAACACCCGGTTACATGCCGCCTTGCACCATGCACTCTGCATGGGTGGTGTTCACCTTGTAGATTCATGTTGCTGACCAAGTAGTTGTTCAGTCCTGGAGTAGTTTGCCCTTATATCGCCTGCCATGACTTTGAATGTTCCCAGTGGGGGGCCACTTCCTTGGGGTCTCTTGGCGGTGCACAGTCTGTCCAACAGTCACTTACGGGGCTCTCCCACCCCTATACCTTGTCCTTCCACCACCTAGCTGGTTGGAGCAGCCAAGTCCCTTTTCCACATTGCAACTGAGAGTTTCACAGTTGTTTCCTGTCCCAGACTCTTTTTGTACTAGGAGGTCCTGACTGTAGAACCTGTGCTTGGTTAGCACTTATCCTGGTCTCATGGATTAAATCATAAGGTAGAGTCCTAAAGTCTCTGCCCCAAGCACCCGGTTAACTGGGCCCATTCTCTTTCTCTCTCAGCCCCTTCACCTGGGGAAACATAAAAGACAAAATCACACTTTAGAGCCCTGGGCTCCTTGTTTTCTCCCCCCACCGGGTGCTCAGTTTAGCTAGGCCTGTCCTCTCTCCTTCTCAACCCCTTCACTTGGGGAAACATAAACCAAAATCACCAATGAAAACCACAAGATAACACACCTCTCTCCAGCTAAGAATCTAGGTAGCCCCCTTGCCTTCAGATTCCAGGGACCTGTTCCTTTGGAGTCTACCCTGGGTATGACCTCTGCATGGGTCGTAAACTCATAGCCTCCTCTTTGGTTGAGCCTCCTTTATCCTTTTTGGCTCCCTCTGCCAGCCTTGTGCTACCCCACTTCTCCCCTTTCTGGAGTGGCCCTGTCCATGTGCCCTGTGGTCTCGCCAAATGTGGCTGTTCACCTTCCAGGTTCAGGGCAAGCGCCCTATTCTTTTACACCCTTCCCATTGCTCCTTTTGAAGCTCTCCCCACAGGGTTACTTCCTCCTCCTCCCCGTCATCCCCACTGCTCCCACCTGTTGCACTGTGGGTATTCATAGGCTCTTCTCTCTCTCCTCCATTGCTACAGTCTCTGCAGCCTTCAGAAACTGCTTCTGATTTGTTTTTATTTTTACCAGCACCTTCTCTGCCACTGCCAACACACTCCTCCTCAGGAGCCTCCGCTGGCTGCTCATCCACAGCTCCGCACCTCCTGGGGGATTTCCAATGTGCATTGCCCACCCGCACACTCCTCTGGTTATCCTCCCTTTCCCTAAAGCTGGGGGTAGTCCATGCTGCTCTAAACTATCAGGCCATTTTTCATGTCTGAGATCATCCATCACTTGGGAAAAGTGAAGGTTAAGTGAAAGCTGCACTTGGGCACAAGCAGTGCTCCACATTTGATTAGCATTGACTTGGAAGGCTGCATGCATCAAAAGGTAACTTATCTATGCTGTTTTTCATCCAATGGTTGCCACTAACTCATCAATGTATTCTAAGGCCATGTTATCAATTATACCTCCCTTAGTGAGAAAACCTATGGTTCTCCATATATCCATGATTCCTTGGGTGTTTTTCTGGGATTTATCTATGTTCCAAACTCCCATGGCTGAACTGAGCCCATTCCACACATGGTCTAGGGTATCCCTCTTTTTCCGAGTGATTGGAGACTGGGTTGTGGGTTGGAGAACAGTTGGCTGGGCCCAGCACAGCATATTTTCCGCCAACCGAGTGCTGGCAAAAATGTGGTACAAGCATTGTGATACGAGCATTAAACAAGGAGGCATTAAGGAGGACCGGAGCCCTGGTTTGGGACCTCCACCAGGGAGTGAGGTTAGATAAGCGAGGTAGCAGGTACATCTGTGGAGGCTCCTTCTGGATTAACAATGTACATCCCTGCTTAATGCAAAAAATGGATAGGGGTTCTCCTGTTCAGGTGTTTAACCATCTTCCTTCTTTCTTTTGGGACTGGTAAATCTCCCAAACAGGGTGGTCAAAGAAGTATATTTGCTTGGGTGTGTCCCCATCTGTGTACTTAAATGCACACTGCCCAGGTACAACTATGGCTTTGGTATCTTGCAGAAATGATTCTGGCATGGTGTTCCCCATGGGCATGGCCAGTTGTTCTGGGTTGACCAGGGTTGTGCCTGGTCACAGACTGATAGATTTTCCCAGACTGATTGGCGATATGCAGCTATTGTGTATTCAATTCTGTGAGCAAGCCCCGCTTCATCCATATGGCGGAACCACAAAATACCTGGAACATAGGATGTGTTGGCCTCCCATTCTGTGGACCACCACTTAAATGCATAAAAGTCATTTTTAAACCACCATGGTACCTTGCTGTACCTGGAGGACCCGTGCATTTGGTGAGCTGTACACCATTGTGCCAGTGTCATTGGGCAGGGGAACTGTTGGAGCTATCATCTCCCATGGAGGTGGGGTTGGAGGGTTTGGTCACCTCCTTGGGTTCTGAGTGGTTGTAGAATTTTGAGCTGCAGGTGGGGTTGTGGTAGTGGTCACATCAGGACCCGCGGGGGCTAGCGTACCTGCAGGCAGAGTATAACAGTACCAGGGCCATTGGAAGAAACCACAACAATCTTCCTGGCCCACACTCATTTTTCCCGATCCTGGCATACGGGAAGAAACTGAGCAACCACCTTGTCCCACAGTAACTTTGATAGATTCCCCCTTGCCAGTCCACAATCCACCAACAGTGACTGAAAGGTCAGTCTTGCACTTCTTCGATTGCAGCTGGGCGCTCCTATCCCAGTGGGTCTGAGGCCTTGGCAGTGGGTGCAATCTGGGATGTGGGAGCATGGGAATGCCGGACATTAGTCAAACAATAGCAAAAGACTAGCAGTCCCGTCATGATGGCGTTCCACCCCTTCATTGCTGGATGAGGGTGGTGATGTTGCTCTGGAGCAGAATGATGACTCCAGAGTGCCCTGAGGCTGCTACGGCTGTGCCCACTGATGGACCCAATCTGCAGGAACAAGGGAAATTGGAGTCTGACTCATGTTAGATGGATTTGACCTTGACACCCATCATGAGTTATATGTGTCCTGTGCCATTAGCATCCCTTCCCATTTGTCCCCCTGTGGATGCCTAACTATTACCTGGTCTCCTGCCTAGAGTTTCCCCCAACCACCCCTTGGCCATTCCACTGTCAGCTCACAGGGCCCACTTTAACCAAAGGCTTGCTGCATGGGGCTTCCTCCAGCAACTACCACTTAACACACACACATCTGAATAACATGCATTTATGCTCAAATGGCATTGCCTTTTCATTTATTCTATAGTTCTATTAGGAATGAACAAATAATATGTAGAATATAATTTATAACTTTAAAGTGTCCACAATTTTTTTCTGTGGGTAAATCTTTATAGTTTATTATAATAAGTTCATTTACATTTCACCCAATAAAATATATCACCCATAGAAATCCTTTATTATAACCATTTTTCCCATTCTGTGAGTTAATTTCTGCCAGATTATTTAACTGTCTAATAAATAAATTTCTGAATTTTACATGAAATTCTAATACATAACTGTAATTTATGCTAATATGCAATCGCAATGCACGGTTTGTTCTTTCTATGTTAGTTACATAAATAATTTATTATTTTTATGTGCTGCTCAGAAGATTTCTGCAATTTAGCCACACAGTATAATTTTAAAATTTCACATCCATATACACAACTCAAAATTTGCTTTGGACAAATATTGAGGCATGTAATCTTAAATTTCACATTTTGCAAGTATTTGTACTAATAAAGCTTGAGCAACCAAATATTCTCAGAAAAGGAATAGAGATAATTTATAGGTATGGTAATTTATAGGTATGGAATGAGAAATACTTGAATATGCTTGGAAAATATTGCTCAGTAAGTTTGTTCAGCACTAATATTTACCATCTTTAAATGAAATAGCATTAACAAAAGCCCCTTTGCCTAGTAGTAGTCTAAGAAGCCACCATTATAGGGTTCTGTATCAAATTCTATCAATTTAGAAATAAAACTCTAACTCCTGGCCTTATAACTCAGCATGGGATACGCTCATCAAGTTAAGTCCTTTCCAAATTGCACATCATCACTAAATTAGAATCTGGTTTTACAATTCAGTGAATCCAAAAGAGCATCGAACTCACTTCCTTACCTTAATATAACCAGTAGCATATGCATATAACCAATCGCACCGCGCGGGCGATTGACTTTCAAATTAGAAAAAAAATATTTTCATCTATTTTTGTTGAAATTAAGGGGAAAATTTAGCAGTCTTAATGTTTAGCTGACCAAAAAGAAGGATAAGAAACAAATTTAATCTTGATTTATACACATATGCAGAAGAAAAGATTGCATCTGTTTTTAGAGTTCTTGAAGCTATCAGACAAAGGGTTAGAAACAGCCAACAGCTGGAAGTTGAAGTTAGGAAAAAATTCAAATGGAAAATATGATCTTGTGATTAATCATTGGAGCACATGGGAAATGATTTATTTGTCATTCCTTTTAAATTGGATATCCTTCTAAAAGACAGGCTGTAATTCAGCGACAAATTACCGGACTTGATAGTGTTCAATTTCGTAGTAGAGAAAATAACACCCTCCACTGCAGGAATTACTGAGTGAGACACTATTGCATATGTTAGCAGGTTTTCAGAGTAGGTGATTTGTCAAAGTCCTTTCTTATCTTAAACTATGATTCTATGAAAAATTGTCACTCTGTTCAATGGAGTTGAGTTTTGGCCCACTGGGAATTAATCCATTGAATAAGAAATCACCACCATTTCTACAAATTCTCTAAACTGAGTTCAGTCATGTCTTTGTACAAATAAATATTATATTTGACGTTTTTTATGTGTCTTTTGATTTATCTCACTCAAAACCCTATTTACTTTAATCACAGCAGCCTAAACAGGGCCATTGACTTCTGGGTTCTTTCCACTTTAACCCCTTTAAACTATGTATAAAATGCTGAAGTTACTATATATGATGTTTTAGGACCTGATCTGCTGTCATTCACATCACTGGACTGCCATAGGCTTTTCCTGCAGTCGGATAAGACATTCAGCTGTTGTCTTGAGATGTATTTGCTGATACTGGGTGAATCTATTAAATAAACTCTGGAAACGTTTGAGCTAGAGTAAACTACTCCCAGGCACAGTGTCTGCACGTGCACCTAAAACAGCAGCAATTTGAGCCAGGGCAGAGCAGGCCCAGGCTGACAGAGGGCACCAGGGGTCAGCCCTGGGCTCCAGGGGGTAGCATCGGAGGCAGAGGAGCTGGCTGGGGCACAAGGATGCTGAAAGTGTGGAGTCATGTAGCTAGGTGGCAGGCAGGAGGCTGGCCCCCTGGCTGGTTGGGCTGACCAGATGTAATTTACCCCCACAATCAGTATCTACATGTGCATTTAAACATGGTAGATTACTGTGGTGTAAGATAATACCATCCCCAACAGTACTATCTTACTGTGTCATTACTTAGTTTACTGTGACCTAATACCATTGCACGTGGAAATGGTGATGCTTTGCTCTGCAGCTAGTTAGCCTACTGTGCAGTTGAGTGCATGTGTAGAAGTGGCTACTGAATTCTATTTCCATTTATTGGCACAAGTCCTTAAGAAATGTTAATCTCTACCAGTTGGATTGCATCCTTTTTTAAACAAGATAGGAAAAAGGACAATTACAGCACTATTAGCTGGACTTCAGTAGAGTTACACTGTTTGCCAAAGTTTAGGTCAGGAAGGAATTTTTCCCCAAGGTAAGATTGGCAAGAAATTTGGGTGAGAGTGTGGGTGGGTTGGTTTTGTCTTCCTCTGTAGTATGGTCCTGATCTATTTCCCAGGATCATCTAAGCATGTAGTAACCAAGAACTTTTCTGTCACTGCTGTGACAGAGTATTGCTAGTTCCCTCATCGCTCCTGCTTTCATGTGTTTGTGAGGCTGCTGCTTTTGTGCCTTGTGGTTTAAAGTGTTAATTTGGGGGAATCCTGTGGTAAATGACTGGTTTCAATCCCAGGGGGCTGAACACAATAGCTAAAGAACCCCGTCCCAGTCCTGTATTCTCAATCTGCATCTATTCTGATGAACATTAATGAATCAGAGAAACAAACAGTTTTCAGTAGGCATACAGAGCTACTATTGGATACATGAGCAATCTAAGTTCTGGACCTTGCAACATAATTTTAGCAATTCCTCTCCCAAAGTCCTGGGTCTTGCAGGTCAGTCATATATTCTGTAGGAATGGAGAAATACCAGAGACAGAGACTCACCCCACAAAAGCTTGGGCTGCTCTTGCCTTGGGCAGTGGTCGGTCACTGAGTTATGAACCTTATTAAACTACCAGTTATCTTCCCACCTCTTTTACTGTCTGTGATCAATATTTCTGTGCATGCCACAACCTTCTATTAACCAAGGATGCACACCTGTACGTGACCAGGAAGTAAAAGTCATTTACGAACCTTACATAGAAAGGTGCACATTGTATTATTAAGCAGTACCAGACTGCATGATGAAGAACTTTATGATGTTACTACTGTCTACACAGTAATGGACAAGGTTGTTAGTTAGCTGAAGTGGGAAGGACTGATGCTTTTAGATCAAGACATCTCAAGTTTATTTTCAAAAAATGTAGAAGTGAGGATATAAATCTTGATTGTCTCTAACCATTAGACCACTCACACCTTCCAGTCTCAAAAATTCTAATACCCAACTATTTAAAAAATAGCTATAAAACCTGCTTACAAAGTCTGAGTCCATATAACAGCTTATTTCACATACTACTTTTTCCTGTAGCTGTAGCAGAAGGGATTTGTGCTATGGATTTGAATGTTGTGGATTTAAACCTTGCTTTGAAATAAAAAGCATTATATAAATATAAAATGGTGGTAGTGAGATATTACAATGCACCATGGTGGACTACATAGTCTGTATTGATATGCAGCATTAACCAAGCAGTTTATATTAGTAAGAAGTAGACTCCATTTCAATGCATTAGATTTCCTTGACTGGGGGGGAATAAGGAGGGAATCTTTATTGCCAGAACATAAACTTTGATTTCCCCAAAGAGTTCTTGCAATGATATTTATCAAAAAGTATTTTTTAGACTTAGAAACTGTAAAAAATATAAGCTTTAGAGCAAAGAAAACCATTTACTGGTGTTCTTTCTGCCAGAACACTGTTGTTGCTGTATACTGGAATGCTAATTATTTGTATATAAAAATAGAGAACTTGGGAACAAAATGCTATATGGAAGAATGAACTAAGGATTTATTTTCTGAATAGAACCCAAACCTAATTGCAATAGTGTGAATTTTGTTGGATTTCTAGACATACTAGTGAGCAACCTTGCAGCCCTCAGTTTAGAAAATGATGGACTTAGGCAGGGGGGTGGGGAAGGGCTTATTCAGTACTCTTAAGACTGAAAAGAGTAAATCCTTATATTGTCATCAATGGCTTCCTTTACCATTTGGCAGATCTATACAGCAAGTTCAGAATAAAGACATTATCAATTGAGTCAACATACAGGTTTCTGATATAGAGTGTTATTTTCCAAACAGCTCCAAGAGAAACAGAAGTTGAATGAATTTGGCCATATCTTTATCCAGTTACAGCATGTGTGTGTGTGTGTGTGTGTGTGTGTGTGTGTGTGTGTGTGTGTGTGTGTGTGTATATATCTCACCAATACAATTTTTGGAGATTCGAGGCTTGATATTCAATAATGAGAATAATGTGTCAGCAATATTTGTTTCCACATAAGGTTGTGAAACACTCTGGCTATGAGTATAGGGTTTATGAATGAGTGTTGGCAAGGATGTGAGCTACACAGCCCCTGTCATGCTCAAGTGAGTCTAAAAAGTATCACTTATTCTAGCACAATGGGTGACTGCCACCTTGGTCAGGGGAGGCATGGGCCCACCAACTGGAGGGGGATCCCCCCACAGCCAAACTTGATGACATGGTGGGGGTCAATTGTTGCAGCCACTTCCAGAAGTGGCTGTGGCTGCGGCTGCTTCTGGGAGCGTAACAGTGCTCCACTCCTTGGCTGGTCCTTGCAGGGGGGCACTGGCACTCCTGCCTGCTTCCCCTGTCCACTGCCCATCACACCAATCTTCAAAAACTCCTGGAGCCCTGGTGAAGTGCACAAAGACTGGAAGAAGGCCAATGTGGTGCCTTCAAGAAAGGGAAGAAAGTGGATCCAGCAAACTACCAGCCCATCAGCCTGACTTCAATCCTGGAGGTCTTAGAAAAGATTATCAAAGAAACCATTCTTAACAGACTGGCCAATGGCTGCATCCTGAAGAATAGCCAGCATGGGTTTATTGCAGGTAGGTCTTGCTTGGCCAATCTTATTTCTTTTATGACCAGGTGACCTATCACCTGGACAAGGGAGAAGAGATTGATGTTTGTGGTGGCTGTATGTGTTGTAGGGCTTGCTACCCCTGCCCTGAGCTCGTTTGCCTACAGGCAGCTATAGGATGGACCTCAGCTTTGGATCACCTGGTCTGCCAGGAAGTGACCTTATGTTTTCTCACCTGCCAAGATTTTGATGAAATATATTCCCAGGAGGTGCTGCCAGCAGAGATCCTGCCTGGTCTCAATCCCTGTTTCTTCTGTAGGGCTCCAAAGCTCCCCTTTACCTCAGCCTAGCCTCTTCAGATGGTACTCACAAAATTCTTCTACAGCCAGGTTGCAGTGCTGCCTGTTGTGGTCTTATTTGGCCCTCTACCCTAGGGTAACCTTTGGTCTTCATTAGGTACACCTTTCCAGGTTTGGTCTTGGCCTGTACTCAAATATCAAAAGAAAAGGCAAAAAAAACAAGGAAAACCCTGGCTGCTCTCAGCCTGCTTGTCGGGCTCCATCCATGTCCCCTTTTACACATGGTCAGGGTCTCAAAATCCCAATCACAACGATCAAGAACATCCCTTAGTCCAGTCTTTGTAATGTGCTGGCCTGCCCTGCACCCCTATGAATATTCACAGTCTCCTTGGGGTCTCTCCTCCATGTGCAGGAAGGCTCTACCTGTAACTGTAGTTTTCCTTCAGGACCTCTTCCAGATCCTTCATTGAAAACTCCACTCTGGAGATTATCACAGGCCTTGTGGACTCCCTCTCTCCGGCTCCTCAGCTGCAGCTCCACTCCGGAGATTTCCACCAGCCCCGTGTGTGCAGGCCTTCACCTGCCTCCTGCTCAGGGTCACTCCTGCAGCGTTCCTCTGGCAAGTTCCACAGCCCTTGCCTGCCAGGATGTTCAGCCACTCCTCTCTCCCTGTGGCCTACAAGGGACTGACCCCTCTCTGAGACCAGAAATACCATTGAGCAGCCTCCCTCCTCCAATCCTGATCAAGATGATGCTCCAGAAGTGGGGTGGGTATTTTCCTTCCCTTCCGGCCTCCAGCTGCAGCCCTGTCAGCCCTCCATGCTGTGAGCTTTGTCTCACTCCTTCACAATGTCATATATCTTGACTTTAACAAAGCCTTCGATCTGGTATCCCATGATCACCTCCTAGCAAAACTGGCCAACTGCGGCCTCAGCTTCACCATGATCTGCTGGCTGGGGAATTGGCTCCGTGGTCGAACCCAAAGGGTGGTGCTTGGTGGAATTCAATTGTTGTGGTGCACTGTAACCAGTGGGGTCCCTCAAGTCTCTGTCCTTGGGCCAACACTATTCAACATCTTCATTAATGATGTGGACATTGGTATCAGAAGTGGATTGACCAAGTTCACCGACAACACCAAACTTTGGGGTAAAGCGTCCACACCTAAGGACAGGAGGGTGATCCAGGATGTCCTTGACAGGCTCAGGAAATAGGTGGATGAGAACCTGATGTTGTTTAACACCAAAAAATGTAAGGTTCTCCACCTTGGGAAGAAAAACCTGCAGCATGCTTATAGGCTCGACAGTGCTACACTGGCTAGCACTATGGATGAAAAGAACTTGGGGGGTCATGACTGACCACAAGATAAACATGAGCCTTTAATGTGATGCTGTGGCTAGTAAAGTAAGCAAAATGCTGGCTTGCATCCATGTATGCTTCTCAGGCAAATCCCAGAATGTCATTCTCCCATTGTACTTGGCCCTGGTGAGGCCGCAGCTGGGGTATTGCATCCAGTTCTGGGCTCCACAATTCAAAAATCATGTGGACAAGCTTGAGAGAGTGCAGAGGAGACACACACATGATCATTCAAGTCTGTGTGGTGCTACCATTGACAAGTATTCTACCACCCAGACTCTTCAGCCTGGCGCTTCAGATACTCCCAAATCTATGGTAGATAACCTACATGCAAGCCCTAAGCCTGGGCTTATGAGAGGCTGAGAGCTATGGGACTCTTCAGCCTGGAAAAGCATAGGCTCGGGGGTGATCTGATGGCCTCCTATAAGTTTATCAGGGGTGCTCACCAGGATCTGGGGGAACTTCTGTTCACCAGAGTGCCCCAGGGAATAACAAGGTCAAACAGTCACAAACTCCTCCATGACCATTTCAGGCTAGACATAAGGAAGAACATCTTTACTGTCCGAGCCCTCAAGGTCTGGAATAGACTGCTGCCAGAGGTGGTTCAAGCACCTATTTTGAACGCCTTCAAAAGAAATGTGGATGTTTATCTTGCTGGGATCCTATGACCCCAGCTGACTTCCTGCCCCTCGGGCAGGGGGTTGGACTTGATGATCTTCCGAGGCCCCTTCCAGCCCAAATGTCTATGAAATCCATGAAGTGGCAAGTGCAGCCAGTCCTGGGGTGCACCAACACTCTCAGGGGTAGGTGGGTACCCCCTACACATTGCCACTACAGCAATTCTCAATCAGGCAGCACCCTGGGGTACTACTGAGATATTCTGAAGGGTATAGTAAGGTGAGAGGAGATAAGCAAAGTGAGCAGTCTCAAACTTATCCCTTCCTGACTGCTCTTTTACCCCAAATGTTCAGCCATTCTGCAAGGAGGGAAACACTGTAATAAATAAATTAATTTTTCAAATGCAGTGGCATTCAGTTCATAAAAGATGTCTGGAGTCTTAAAAAAAATGGTTGAGCACCAATCTTCAAATAACACTTTAATGACATGCTAGTAGTGATAGATGTTATTATTGTTAGAGTCATGTTGTATCCATAATGGTCCAGGAATTAGATGAGAGGCAAAAATTCCTCAGGGTGATATCTCTTATTGGACTAATTCTATCCCAGCTATGGAATTGGTTCAATAAAAATACCACCCAAGGAAAACCTTGCCTCTCGCATATTGATAGAAGTTATAATTTAGAGACATTCCATTACTTAGAAGACTACAGACATGGAGAATTGAGAAATAGTCCCTCAGTTAAGTTAGCTGGTTAGAGAAACTGAATGACTGCAGAGGCTTGCCTACTGCTCCACAAATAAAAGTAACTTTTTAGTTCTTCTCATTTGCTTTTTAGTCCTCATTCATGTATGCCTGTATTTATTGAGCCCAGTGATCACTATGTCATGTCAGGAATGGAGAATGAGACTAAACTTGAAAGCATTTGAGATCCAAACTGAAGAAGAAATTGGAACCTGAGAGTAAATAGAGCAATGTAGCCACTTACTAGGACAAGGGCTACTGTAAGTGATCTTCTTGCACAGGTATAGTCTAAGTAAATGGACAGTTAGTCTTGAAAGTTTTTTTAAATTTCTACCTGCCCTTCTTGTCAGGCAATATAGCAGAGGACATTCAGACAAAGGGTTCAATGGTATCTGGCAGTCATATTGGCAGGAGAAAAAAATTAGTCCAATAATCTTTTTGCATATTACGGGAAGCCTCAGTTGTTTATAACACTTCTGTTACACCTTTGTAAAAGATCAGAATATGAAATTATGTAAAATATTATCCAAATCTGAGTAGTACTACATGCCAAAAAAGAATGTGACCCTTAAAGATACGGACTTTTATGTGCAGACAAACAACAGATCAAAGCATAGATCAGCATGTTACTGAACTAAAGAGATTAAGAACTGTGCTTTGGGGACCTTGACAGAATTTCCAGTTACAGATAGAGTTATTTGGGCATTGGACACTGTATTACAAAAAAGCCTTCTGAATAAGGGAGATTTGTCTCTAGAAAAAACTATCCAAATGAGCAGTGCAGCATTAACAGTGAAAGCCCAGACTGCACAGCTGAACACACCAAAAGGAGTCATACATGCAGTAGGTATGAAAGAAAGGGGTCAGAAAGAGGCACCTCATGCAGTGCAATTTTCTGCTGGTAAGGAGAGAAGACAAGAAAGCAAATAAGCAGATGTGTACCGTGTGATAGGTAACATGGCCCCAAATGTTGTGCTGCATTTGGAAAGCTGTTTTAACTGTTATAAGAGAAACCATATCGCCAGGTGCTGCAGATCTCAAACATTAAAAACTCAAGTGGATACTGTCGAGAGTGCACCAGAACAAGTTTATATAGATATGGCAGAATCACACAAAATAATTAAGAAGAAATATATTTTGCCAGTGGATGTATAAGGAAGAATTTAATGCTGAAGCTCAAGTTTGAATTTCACCAGTGCTTGAATATAAAACATTAAAATTGAAACCAAAAATGAGTCCAACAAACACCAAAATAACTGACTATTCAGCAACAAGTATGCTAGTGAAAGGGAGATGCATTGCTAGCATCCAATAAAAAAACAGAGTGTACAAACTCCCATTCATTATGTTACTTTGGGAAGGGGCACCAATTTAAGTCTGGCAGCTTGTGAGAAACTGAATCTAATTAAGTGTGTGCTTGCAGTACAAGAAGACACAATATTCATGCCTTCTGGCCATCAGGGCCCAAATCTGCATAGTCTCTTTGGGAAGACACCACTTGTTTAAGATACAAGAAGCAACCATGTCTTTATAGGAAGAAATGTAAATATGGACACAAATGCAAATGCTGTCATGAAGAATGAGGAAATCAGCCTCAGCGATCTGTAGCTAATGAACTATGTGCCATGTACAGAAGTACAGCTGCTAAAAATGCAAATCATTTTAGATATCAGTATAAGGATTCAAGTCTATCCAGGCTTGGAAGAAAAGCTTTCCACCAAAAAAACAATTGGGAGCAGAGCAGTGACCCCGATAGGGTTCAGGTGTGGTCTTGGCCACACGTGAGCCCTTTCAGCATAGAAGCAACAGCAACAGCATCAGCAACAGCAGAGAAGAGGTAAGTGGGGTTAGTGCCAGCACAGCTGCAGCTGATCTGGAGGGGGAGCCTCCTGGATCGCTCTTAGCTGAGCTGGCAGGGAGCCACGCTCCCGAGCTGCATGCACGAACACAGCGCACAAACAGGCGCGCTCTGTAATGGCGCGCCGGCGTTTGCGCCAGCATTCACGCAGGAGGAGCACAAGGAGGAACTGAAGAAGGACTCAACAGCGGGAAGATCTCATTGACTAGGAACATGGTGACTACATGTAGTGCCACTGCCAGGAGCCTGCCCCCTCCCCCTTCCCCGGTGCTGCCCCCCTGGCACTCCTCTGAGGCCACCACCCACACTGAGCCCCTGGGGGGTTCGCTGCCCACCTGCCCCACCCTGGCTGGGTGTGGTGGCTGGGTGGGGCCCCCGGGAGTTGGGGAGAGGCCCAGGACTTCCCTTGGCTGCCCCTCTTGTGACCGTCTTCAGACCATGGAGGGGCGGCTGCAGGAGCTCCAGGACGAGGTGAGCAGGCTGTGGAGGATCCAGACGGCAGAGGACGAAATTGATATGTACTTCTGTTCTCTGGGGGGCCAGAAACCTACTGAGGAGCCCCCCAGACCCAGAAGAGCGACTCACCGGTGGCAGCAAGTTCCCCTTGGATCAAGGGCAGCCCATGCTGCTGCAGAACCTGTACCTGAGGTGCCACTTGGGAACAGGTATGTGGCCCTTGCCACTCTGGAGGAGACTGCTGAGGAGCACCCCTCTCGCAGTGATGATCGTGCACCCTGACCACGAGCGGAGAGGAAGAAGCGGTCCCAAAGGAGGAATAAGCATCGAGTCCTGATCATTGGGGACTCCATCCTGAGGGGCACGGAGGGTCCCATCTGCCGTCCTGATCCCTTGGCCTGAGAGGTCTGCTGCCTAACTGGAGCACGGGTTCAGGATGTCACAGAGAGTGTACAGAAGATTGTTAAGCCCACCGATTACCATCCGTTAGTGATAATCCATGTGGGAACCAACAACGCTTCTAGAGGCTGGCCGGAGGACATCACAGAAGACTTCAAGGCCCTTGCAAGGCAGCTCAAGGCATTTGGGTTGCAGGTGGTGTTTTCCTCCATTCTGCCAGTGAATCGATGGGGAAGGCGACATGAGGCCTGCATCACAGCTGTAAACCAGAGCCTTCGGGGTTGGTGTTATGATGCAGGCTTCAGGTTCTTCAATCGTAGCCCGCATTTCTCTATGTGGAGCATGCCGGCTAAGGATGGACTCCACCTCACACCTAAAGGTAAGTCTTTCATTTCTTCTAGGTTGGCTGATCTCATGCGGCAGGCTTTAAACTAGCTTTGCAGGGGGATGGGCCTGCTGAGAGAGGAGAGGACACTCTGCTGCTGACCCAGGTAACATGGGCGAGGGTTTGTGGTTGTGGCTTAGGGAAAACAAGTAGAGAGGGAGGGGCGGCAGTGGGTAGCCTTAAATGTCTCTATACAAATGCTCGCATGGGTGGCAAGCAGGAGGAGCTGTCTCTCCTGGTGGCTGTAGAAGACCCAGATTTGGTTGGCCTCACGGAAACCTGGTGGGACCCGATCCATGACTGGGCGGTAGGCATTGATGGATATAGCCTTTTCAGGAAGGACAGGATGGGGAGAAGAGGCGGAGGGGTTGCGCTCTATGTCAAAGAGTGATTCTCTGCATCGAGCGTCAACTTGGGGGCGACTGAGGACCAGGCAGAAACGATTTTGGTCAGGCTGCAAGGAGGACGAGGGGAAAGGGACTTAATGGTGGGTGTCTGCTACAGACCACCCAACCAGAGGGAGGAGCTGGACCTCCAAATTACTGGTCAGCTCAAGGAGGCGCCTAGGACGAGGGATGTCATTGTCATGGGTGATTTCAATTACCCAGACATCTGCTGGGAGGAGCAGTCGGCCAAGTCCAAGAGGTCCCAGAGATTCCTGGCGGAGCTGCAGGACCTCCACTTAGTCCAGGAGATGCATGGCCCCACCAGGGGGGAAGCGCTGCTGGATCTGGTCGTGGCCTCGGGGGATGATCTGCTTAGAGGTCTCCAAGTTAGTTACTTCCTGGGAGATAGCAAATTCTATCAGGTGATGATCGCTACCTGGTACAGTGTAGCGGAAGCCCACACTAGGACTAGGGTCCCAGACTTCAAAAGGGCCAATTTCAGAGAGCTCAGGAGGCTAGTTGAGAGGGCGCTGAGGGCCTGTAGGGTTGAGGACATGAAGGGTGGGCGTTCCTTAAGGAGACGATCCTCCGAGCCCAAAGGGTGACCGTTCCTGCCCGATGCAAGATGGGCAAAAGTGCCCAGAAGCCCCCATGGCTTAATAGGGATATTTGGGGGACCCTGAGGGCTAAGCGGGAAGCATACAACCTATGGAAGAGAGAAGCTGTCTCCAAGGAGGAGTACTCCTCTTGTGCTCGGGAGTGCACGAGGGCTATTAGGAAGGCTAAGGTGGGAGTAGAGCTTCACCTGGCGACTAGGATCAAGGACAACAGGAAGTTCTTTTCCAAATATGTGGGGAGCAAAAAGAGAGCCCTGGGCAACGTCGGGCCCCTGAGGGACTCGTCAGGCAACCTGGTTCTCACAGCCGATGGCAAGGCTGAGATCTTCAATGGGTTCTTTGCCTCAGGCTTCCTGAGGGGGGACCAGGACATCCCTCCTGCTGGAAGCTTGAATTCCCCCTTGGAAATCACTGCTAGGCCTACGGTAAGGGTAGGCCTGGTGGAAGGGCTTCTGGAAAGGTTGGGTTTCTTTAAGTCGGAGGGTCCAGATGACCTGCACCCAAGGGTTTTGAGGGAGCTGGCAGGGGTAATTGCTGAGCCCTTGGCTCGGTTATACGAGCTCTCTTGGAGCTCTGGACAAGTGCTGGAGGACTGCAAGGTGGCCAATGTGGTTCCCATCTTTAAGAAGGGGAGGAAAGAGGACCTGGAGAACTACAGGCCTGTCAGTCTCACCTCGGTTCCGGGAAAGATATTT
>JAGPOW010002514.1:32236230-32255322 GCA_030014935.1 Caiman crocodilus | reverse complement strand
TTTGACCCTTGTTGGGATTACCTCCCTTTGGGCACGGAGGATCGTCTCCTTAAGGAGCGACCACTCACCCTGGACATCTGACTCCCCTCCCCTCTGGGTTAATTCCCTCATTTGCCTGCTGCTTTAGCAACCCACAGCTGTGAAACTTTGCCTAGGCTGCAGGGCTCTCTGGCTTGGCTGCTTTTGCCCTTAAAGGAACAGACACGTCCTAGTGCCCTGCAACCCAGACATTCACTTCTAATCCTGAAAATGCAGTTGCCTCCAATGGCCCAGGTCACAAGCCAAGGGGGCAGTAGAGAAGTGATTCTCAACCATTTTTGTATCAGGATCCATGGACCCATTTGTAAACCTCAATAGGCAGTCTCAACCCAGTGCTCCCACTCTTGTCCCACTTCTCCCTACCCCCAGACCCCAGTCCCACAGTGTGTTGGGCAGGGAGGGGTTATGTGGGGCATAGGTTGAGGTAGGGGGGCAAGCAGCCCCTGACAGGCTGGAACTCGCCAGCTTACAGACGAAAAGCAACGGTTTCCCTCATTTTTGTCCTTTAACGGAGAATCCATTTTTAAAGTTTGTTGATCCATTCTTGGAGTTTGTTCATGACCCTTACATATATTCTTGTGGCCCACTTTTGGCTCATGATCCACAGGTTGAGAAACACTGCACTAGACCATGCCTCCGTGCTCCACTGGAGCAGACAGCTTGGGTCAGGGCTAGCCTACCAACCCTGCAAGGGAAGGTTTGTGTGGGAGGTGCAAACCATTGGGGGATGCTAAGGAACTGGGAGTTAACTTGAATCTGGAAGGGATCTGGGACTGAAGTTCAATAAACCAATTTAATCTTAATCAGTTAAGTCTGATCCTACATCCATCCAGGTTTATCTTAAACTAGTTTTGGCTGTTTTGAAAGTGATTTCTGTGCACTGAACTGTTGTGTTACAGATCTGAAATGGTTTCCAACCACTTATACTGGTTTATGAGTAATTTCTGTCCATAGCCTCTAGGTTTAAGTGTTAGCCTACACCTAACCAGCCATTCTCGGCTGTTGCTTTCCCAACTTATTTCCCCTTTTCCCTCCCTGGGATCATGATATAGAACTCCTTCATTCTTTATTTGTATCATAGTCTGTATAAAGAAGTTCTAGCCATGACTGAGGAAATGAAGTACACAGATAATAGCCAATAGCCATAATGGTGGCATTGAACCACATGGTCAGAGGGGTTAGCAGATTTCTCTGAGATGCTAATTGATTCCAAATCAACTACTTGGGAACAATTTAGGCTTTAATGTCCCCTAAGAGACATTTCCATGCTATACACACCATTTGCTGCTGCTCTGCAAATAATAATAAAAAGTTAGATTTGTAATTAAAAAAACCTCATTTTGCCTTACCCACTGCCCAGAATTAAAACTTTTATTTTAATTGAGATTCAGATAAGTTTCACTAATACACTTTCTTTATATTTTACTCCTGACATATACATCTGGGTTCTGGTCCAGCCAGAAGCAGGAAGTACTAAATCAGTGAAACTGGTCTTTGGCTTGGTCAGTTTTACAGATCAAGAAATTCAGATAACTTTGGATAAACTTCCAACAATTTTCAGGCTCATCCAACATGAATTATAAGTCTTTTGATATTCCTAAGTGCACCAGGGAGGGTTTTATAAATTGTCTATCATTAAAACCCTTGAAGCTCTATAATATGTTTCCAGAGAGTGAAAGTAGGAAATAAATTAGGAAGACAATAGTCCAGAATGGCTGGTTGGGTTTAAGTATTATAGCTAACACTTAGACATACTGATCTTTTGAAATTCCCCTATTGGGAAGGTGCGATACTGTACAGGGTTAGCTGAGACCAGAATTTGGCTCTGTCCTTTGCTCAGCCTGATGTTCAGCTGTTTCAATATACAGAATGGGTGTAGTTCTATTGAAACAAATTTCCATCTGCAGAAAATTCAGCCTTTACTTACAGTGTCTTTATGCATTTGGAAAGGCCAGGATTATGATCCTTGTTAAATGTTAATTGCTGCCTTAGCATTTAGGATTGAGAATAAGTGGTAAAATAAATTAAGTTTATCTGGTCATTATTTTATAATGTTAACTTCAGTTTCCCACAGGCCAGTTCTATAACCCTTACTCCAGTTGTATAGTATGCATGTGAGTATTTACATAGAAGGGCAACAGAACGCAAAATGAACGTAGGAAGAGGTATCAATGCAACTCTAAGTTTCCTTTTGATATATCAAAAGTTTCCAGAATGACAAGTGAATGCTAGAAAGTTTCCTATAAAATCACTCTCAATGGGGAGTACAAGCTAATTTGCTCAAAGCAATAATAAAATATGCATAATATTTTGCCTAATCTCTTTGGAGAATATCAAAAAAAAGGAGGAACCAAGAGATGAAACATCATCTAATATTACTAATGTGCTACTTGGAGTCCATGGCCTCAGGACAATCTGATAGTTAAGCACACTAGAGTCACAGCATAGATTGGATTCAGTTGGCTTAGAAGGTGAGGATGAGCTAAATCAAGATTTTGAAGATGATGAGTTTGTGTTTCTTACTTGTAACTAATGTGACCCAACAGATCAGATAAACAAGTTGGTCTCACAGTATGCCCTGCATCACATAAAATAAGATTAAATCCACATTGGAATTCATGCTAATGGATCTGCCATTTCACACATTGAGTCTGTAGAGGAAGATACAATTTTTCTAGTCTGTGCGGTGTTATTAACAATATAAAAGAGAGTATTTATTTGGCCACTGGCACAATTAAGTGAGGGCTAATGAGGCATTTTTGAGAGATTGATACAAGGAGTAAAAGAATGTTCTGAAAATTTTCACTGAAACTTCTTTTTTATTGAAGCATGAGGGTTTTTTTCTTTTTTTTTTAAACCAAGCAGAACTTGTTATGGAATATGACAGTTTTCTTCAGGTATTTTATATTTGGTTTTCGTTGTAGAAACTGCAACAAGAAGAAAAGTCTTTTTCTGAAAAGTGTTTTTTTTCCCCCCTGGCACTTTTCAGCTGCAAAAGTGTCTGGATTTCAATGATAACTCAGTGTTTTCCACCCAGGTGAAAAATACAGTTGCAACAACGTCTTGTAAATGATGACCCCTGTACACCCTAGCATCTAGAGGAACTTGTCCTCTGCTGCATCCCTCCCAGGAATACTGTTTATTCTTGGGCCAGTTCCATGAACTGGTGCACAGCAGCAAAGTCGTGATTTTACTTCTTCCTTCTCCTTCCATGATCACATTTGGCAGGCTGCAATTTGGCTTGGCCTTTATGTTGACAATGAATTAGGGAAAAAATGCTCTACACACTTCCCTTCATTTCTAATGGAAAATAACCAAAGTGATATAAATGCTGTAAAAAAATGTGCAAGCTGGGTTCAGTAGGTGGCAATCAGGAGTAGCTTTCTTTTGGGTTAATGAAAATGTAGTATTTTGTCTCTCATTTAAAGTCCTTGAGATTGTGATATAACAATTTTAGATGTTTATAGGAGCATACATGATTATTTAACTTCTTTATCCCTGTATTAAAATGTTTGTACAGCTTAAAGAAAAATGAAGATCACTCTGTACACCTAAGGGTAAAAGAAATAATGCATAAACATAGAAAGGAGGACCTGAAAGAAGACTATTCTGCAATCTGTTTCTTTTACATTCAGAAAGCAGAAAATGCCTATTGTTTTGGATTGAGAGAACTCAGGAACATGAATACAAATGAAGGAACTGAGGAAGTCCTTGAGAAACCAAGAGTTAAAGTTTGTGTTATGTCTAGATTTAGCTAGGTGAAAAACAGAATCTTCCCTGATGGACCTTGTTGTGAATACGAGCCTGTTTCTCATCACATCATAACAGTTGTTCCCCAGTGTGACTGACCCCACTAAAGTCAATGGACCTGTACAGGTATAAAACTGGAGAACAAGACCAGAAACTTTTAAAATTAAAACTGTAGAATAATATCTCACTGCAGTGCTGTAAATTGATGAAGGTATTCAGGTCCTGAATACTTGTGCCGCTATACACAGAATCGGAGTCTAGTCACTTTCACTGACATTTTTCTCTTTCAAGAAACTGGATTCAATGAGGGATTTGTCTTTAAGACCAGAACTGCAAGTCCTACCAGGAAATCCTAAATGTGTTTCAAATTGGTGAAAGGAGCTTACACAATGTCAGGCAAATGGCGTTTAAGTCTTGATCAAAACAATCTGCAGTCTTTTGAGCTGCAGAAGCCTGAAAAGGCCACAGTTGCTGAATTTGAAACAGGGTCTACATTATTCTTTTTTCATAAAAAGAATCTGATGCTGTTGACTTTACACTGCTGTAATCATTGAGTACCATAGCATTATTCCTGATTTACATCAGTGTAAGTAACAGAATCAAGCCCTTAAATTCTTATTTGGCATCATAATTTTGCTGTCAAGAGAGTTGATAGACAAAAACTGAGTTTTGATTTTTAAAAAAGATGGCAGCTCAATGGATTAGTTCTGAATATTGCCGTTGGGCCAAATCATGAGCTGGTTTTCCCTGGGCTGGAATCTAAGCTGCAGAAACATAATGCTATACCTAGGAAATCCTTCATCTCATAGGATCGACTGTACTCCCTGGCTGTTTTCATTATTTCAAACATTTATCATTCTGTTTCTCCTCAAAAGAGTCAAAAAATGTCAAGTATTCTTGTTACCCATTATATTGATATTTTGCAGCATGATGCCAGCATGAACTATTTTCTTATTGATGTAGGCACAGGTACAATAGTTTGTGTTTCCAAATTTCAAGTCTTTAGTCATGAACCTAGGACCTGGTATTGCATTCTTTGAAAACCCCCAACTCTCATTAGTCACATGGAAAGAATTAACCATTGTGTAGGTTTTGAATAATATATCAGTGCCTTCAAAGGATAAGATGTGTTCAAAGACTACAATACATTTATAGTGAACTAAAAAGGAAGGTGCTGTCATGCTGAACAATAGGATGCATACAAAAATTGATATCAAGTGAAAAAATGGTGAAATAACCCTTTGAATGTGATATGGTAACAATATTACCCAACTGACAGACAACCCTTAGTCTGTCTGTTAGCTAGCTTGAACCTTTTCACAGGCAAATCCAGTTTAATCAAATCACAGAAAGCATCCATGTATGAAGGGGAAAAAACTTACCCTAGCAACAAAATATTTTGAAAATGATGATTTTATTTATAACAGCTTTGACTTACAAATTATTCTGTGAATGTCTTATGTTCATATATACCAGTAGTCTTGTTCTCCATTGATCTGCACTATATATAGTTAATTGTATATTTATATGATAAATTACCATATACACTGAAAGGTAATGAAGAACCAAGCTCTAAGATGTGTCACAAAGAGTCAAGTGAAGGAATGTAGATTCACATTATAAATGACAAAATTAGTGATCTAAAATATTAGCTGCATTCATGGCCACATCCTACACTCTCAAGATTTTACTCAATCAGCCTAAAACTAAGCAGCCTTCCTGAGTATGGACCAGGAAGAAACTGAATCAGATTTATAAGTGTTGGCTCAAAATGCCTTACTATCCAAGAACTTTCATCAAGTATGAAAGTGAGCACCTCTTGCTCTTCAACTAAAGTTGAAGGGAAGAGAATCTGGCATTTAATTTAGATCAATGAGTCAGTTTTGTTTTCTTGATTATAATGCCACACTTAGATATGAATTTCCCAGCCTGATATGATTTTGGCTTCCCTAATAGCTTCTATTCTGTTCAATTTTGTTTGTAGTTTTCTTATAAAAATGTTTGAAAACAAGCTTGCGACAGGGGGCTTCCTCGGGGCCGATATCCATGGCCCGCCCACCTGTCCTTGGGCCAACCACCCACTTGTTCTCATCCACCATGTCTTGATCTTAATTGGTTCCTTTACAGATGTCACATAAGTGGGAGGCTGCCCATTCGTGCCCTGATGCCAGTGGGCACTCTCTGAGGCTCCTGTCCTCCCCAATACCGCAGCCCAAGCATCACAGATGGCATCTTGGTGTTCATCTAGTCACCAGACCCCACGCTGGGCCTCTGAATCATCCTAACAGGACCCATCCAATCAGGCAGCCTTTCCGCCATCATCCAGGCTACCTAGCTCCCTGAAACCACCTTCCCCTCTTGGGTGTGGTCCCCCCAGGACCTTCGGCTACCAGCCCTGGCCCCCCTCCAGGCCAGTCAGGACCCCAGGACCCCAGCTCTTGGGTGTCTCTCGGGGTGGGCCCTCAGCCCTTTTGGCCCTCCTGGCCCAAGCTGGGGCCAGGGCCAATTGAGGGTACTCTCATGTTCGGGCTGGGTCTCTAGCACCTCACTCTCTCACTCAGGGTCCACCCTCTGGGCCCTCCAAATCAACAGGGTTACCCACCTGGTGGTGGGTGCAAAGGGGTTATGGCACCCTGACTCGCCTTTCACCAGGGTGGTAACTAGCATGACATTTCCTGGGGGCTCCCGCACCACTGAGAGCCCCACCAGGCCACCCACTCCCAGCAGGGTGCAGTTTCAGGTCATGTCCAGGACCAATGGAGCCTCCTTACCATCCCCTACAGCTCCCCTTTTACCTCCAGATGATCTCAGCAGCCCTCCAGCCAGACAATGTTGCTGCCTGTCTGTAGCACCCAAACTGCCTTGTTTATATAGGCAGCCCTAGCATCCAAAATGGCTGCCTCCATCAGGCACCTGGAGGCTGCCAGCTCCAGGCCCTTAAAGGGGCAGGCACAGCCAGTGCCCTGCCGTGATCTTCACAAGTGGTGGGCACATAGTACCCTGCCACACACCTTCCCCCCTTAGGAAGTGGTGGGCATACCCAGTGCCCTGCCACAAAGCTCTTTAAAGAAACCAACAAGGAAGTCATACCATGTATGTGAGAGAACCTAATAACTACACACTGTAAATGGTGTCATGGCCTGTGAACCAAATTAGTCTAATTCCTTTTCAGTATTGAAACCCCTTTCCCAAAGGGTCTGATCCTTCAGGGTCCTGAGAACGTTTTACAAGGTGCTTTGCACTCCTTCTTATAAGTTTTATTGAAGCTAATGGACTGAGTATTACTTTCTGAATTCAGAAGGAATCAAAAAAGGTATTAAGCTGCTGCTTGCAGAATCAAGACCCCAGTGATTTAAGGCAGCATTACAAAGGCACTATTTTCCCTTGATGGCAGTACAGGAATCCCATCAAAACTAATGAAGATTTCATGCCTACAATAAAGGAAAACAAATGAATCCCACAGTTGGTATGCCGTACATAATAGATAGAGCTTCACATTACTCCTCCTTGGTATAAAGAAAGCAGCTTCTGTGGAGAATAATTCCTAACAGAACCCAGCTTTCAAAATCTCAATGACATATTTTCTGACTAAAATAACTTGCACTGTGTCGCTAACAAGCTTTCTGGTAGGACATGTGGAATTAATGTATAGAGTGAAAAGTAAATACAAATATAAGAAAATCTTGATAGCCGAATTAAATTAAGCAACTTGTTTTTTTTAACTTCAACAAACCTGTGTTATGTCAAAAGGACCAAAGCCAAGGTGTTCATTAGATATATTCAGAGCATATTACTGCTCAGCTATTTAGTGATTGTTACTTAAGTATAACCAAAATGATATTGAAGCAGGAAGCGGCATTAGCACAGCTGGAAAGTCCTCAGACTGGTACCGTAAGTTCTAATGTAGAAAAAATTTCAGGACAACATCCTGCCGCAGTCTTCAGAGGGTTGTGCAACACATTTAGCTCAGATACACCTGCTGTTGTTTGTCTGCTCTATTTTTCTTCTGTCTTTCAATAAAGCAGCTTACAATGAGTTCCTGTCTCAGAACCCATCTGGGAGCACTAGACTGGATTCATGAAAACTGCTTGGCCATTATTTGATGATACTGTGCTAAGCTCTAGAAATTGCTCTTTGACTTAAAATATAGCTTTGTTAGCAAAAAAACACATGGACTATATTCTGCTGTCAGATACACAGTGTGTATCAGTAAACATTGTTGTCATTTAAGTGTATGATTCAGTTTCAGTTGTGTCACTTGGATTAATTGCAATATGCATGAATTTTTCCAGTGGAAAAAACAGCACCACTAGAAAATTACAGATGTAATATATGCAGCAGAGATCTAAGCAAAAAAGGAACAGATATACATTAAAACATGTACCTTATCAGGGCCTAATTCTTATTGAATTAGATACTGTAAGTTTTGTCATTGACCTTCATGTATCAAGGCAAACTTGTGTGTATAAAAATGTATTTCTATTTGCAAGAGAGTCAAGACAGGAAATCTCTTTTACTAAAATATAATATTTTTATTACAGATATAAACAGAGTAAATGCATGGTTCTCATGAATATAAGTGGGCATGTGAATACAGTTCATATTAGGTTATGAAACAGAATGTGTGACACTAACGTGGTCCAGTAAGTTTTGTGGGCATGCATTTGAAATGATCAAAGTTTTGCCACTCATGATTTATTCAGGTCATTCTAGCTAAGTGCCAAGAAAAGATACCAAGATAAATGTTGTGTATTCTGTAAAAACCATGTTTTATAGTACAACAGGGATAATGAGACAAATTCTCAACAACCCTCTGGGTGCATCTACATGTGCACTTTACTGTGGAGTTGACTAATTAGCTCCACAATAAAGTGTCACAGTCTACACGTGCACTGGTATTAAGGTGCATTAAGTTAATTAAACCCACCATAAGATAGTACTGGCAAGGGCATTACTATCTTACGGCGGAGTCATTTACGCATAGAAAGGCACGTGTGCATGGTGACCTGGACCACAGCAGTTTGAGCCAGGGTGGAACAGCCCCAGGCTGACAGCAGGCTTGGGAGGTCAGCCACACAGCATCACAGTGTCTGCACTCTTATGCCCCAACCAGCTCCTTCACCACCCAACACTGCCATCTAGAGCCTGGGGCTGACCCCCTCCACAAACCTGCGGTCAGCCTAGCCTACTTCACCTCGGCTCAAACTGCTTCAGTCCCTCATGCACGTGCAAGTGCTGTGCCCGGGAGCAGCTGAATCCTGCACAAACTGTGCTGTTTATTATATCACCTTAATGACACGTGTAGATGCAGATCCCTGTATCCCAGCTTTTTGTTTAGGACAGGCCAGGGTCTCTCTTTGGATGCAGACAGACCTAATGCTTGAATCATTCCAAGGATGTCACTGATTGGAAACTGGTTAACAACTATCCTGGTTCAGAGGTATCTGGAGTTAGAAGTCACCTTTGAGGCACTGCACTACCATTGAGAGGAAAGCTCTCTGCTGCCTTTACAGAGCTGGTCAGTTTCTTTCCATTGATGGTGGGACATCCGAATAATCCTTGAAGACAGGGTAGATATACACCTTTATAGACTAATGAAATAAGTTATAGAGAGAAAGCATGAGGTTTTGTGAGCCCAGTTTTAATTTCATCAGACGTTGTAAAAGGATGTACAGAAGGCAGAGTGTAAGGAAAGAGAAATTAGAATACAAAGACAGTGGAGTGGGGGAGAGAGACATATAAGGGGAAGGGAGGTAGTGCTAGAAGAGAAAAGCAAAAGAGCAGTCAACCCAGGGGAAAAAAGGGTTCACAAAAGCTAATCCAGGTAATGAGATAAGAACCAGTGGTCTCTGTTTAGACCATACATAACACAATCCCGTTGATGGATGATTTTTTTGTCCCACAATTTCTTTTTTAAAAAGTTGTTTGTTTTTTTTTTGCCTGACAACAGCAATGCTGAGGTCAGTAACAGAGGGTCCTCAGAGGTTGAAGTGTTCTGCCAGAGGCTTCTGTGTCTTTCTGCAGGTCCAGTAACCCCAGCAAGGTATGCATCCAGTCTCCTTTTGAAGATCTCCAGGGTAGGAGTGCATCATCCCCACTGGAAATCTATTCCATAGCCTGGTCACTTAAACCAGAGTCTATGTGATGTAGACAGCGGAAGGGCATTGTAAGCAGGTGATGATGTACATGATGTTGGTAGAGCTGGCAAATGAATGAACCTTGGATATTGTACTCCTTGTTATTAGGCCCAGTGATGATGTGGTCTGTATTGATGTGGGGACACAGCAGCCTTTTGGATCCATTGCAAGGCCTGGTGTCTCAGTGAAGATGGGAGTTCATTAGTCTGTTGTTTGAGAGGCACCATTTGAGGCTGGGGGCTGTCTGTAAGCTGGGACAGGTTTGTCTCCAAATGCTACTTTGACATGGTTATCCTTTTCAGGAAAGGTTGGAAGTCATTAATGATGTGTCTGTCTTAGGTGTTCAAGCTTGGGAGCTGTAATTGACACAGAGGGATTTTGTTGTCTTTGTCCAAGGGTTGGTATTGTAGCAGGTCAGAGAGAAGTCTAAGTCTGGCTTTATTTATTTTGAATGGCAACAGTTTGGTGATTGTATTACCATTGTAGGAATCCCTGCCCAACTGGAGTCCTTGGGCAGCGCCCCCAGGTCTCCCAGCTCCTAAGCACACAGAAGCAGGAATCGAGGCAGCTCACCCCTCCCTGGCCACCTCCCACCTCAAATAAACCCAGGATGCACGGAGCCCTGGCCAATTGCCACCAACAGAAGGGAACTGACCAGCTCTTTAAAAAGTCAGGGAGAGCTGTCCCCAGAGCTTCTAGCCAGGAACACTGCAGTCAAGTGCAGGCAATAGAGGATGGGGCAGTAGAGTTTTGGCTGCATACCATAGCACCCAGTTATTGTATGCAGGAGATGGAATGAGGAGCAGTGTAGTATGGAAGGCCTGGAGGACTAACCAGATGTTAATCATGGAAAGTTTGGTGTTCATGCATAACACGGAATTGGTTCATAAGGAACCCAGTTCAAAAGAATACTTGATTATCCAGTATTAATACTTGATTATATTATAAAGATATAATTTTGAAACCGTTTGGGGGCCTTAAACCTTCCTAAACTGCCTTGTATGTATGCACATTTGAGATTTAAACTCTCTCTGAATTCATCTAAATATGTCTGTTCACACCCAAATTTAGGACTTCACAGAATGCCTATATAGAGGCTGTCTTCTGTAGAGCCTTATGCATAGGGTAACCATAAGGAAATCTAGGACATCCAGGACACTGCCCTTCCCCTCACCCCCAAGTACCTGGCACTGCTTCAGGCAGTGACAGAAGCTGGCAGGCAGTGGCATGGGACCAGTCCAGCAGGGAAACACATCATGCCACTGTGGCTTCCCACTGGACTGTGTCTCATGTCCCTGCAATTCCAGGACATCTGTTTAATTTTTACCTACCAGTCGGGACAGTCCTTTGAAATTTGGGACTGTCCCAGGCAAACCAGAATGTGTGGTCACCCTATTTATGTAGAGTTAACCAAAGATATTGCATTAAAAACCATAACATCAGGTCTTCCTAATGCAGACCTTTGAGGGACAAAAAAAACTTAATCATATAGTACATAAATATTTACATTTGTAAAAATCATGTATACAATATATCAAACATTACTTTAAGGGTGAAACTGTGACCACTTGAAGTCAATGAAACATTTACCCCCAACTTAGCAGAGCAAGGTTTACACACACACACACAGCAAAAGCTCCATTATTCAGCACCCTTGGGAAATGGGGGGGTGCCAGATAACTGACTCATTTGGTTATCTGAGAGGCGTCTTTGCCTTGTCAGGCAAAAACGCCCTCCTACTGCATCCAGCAGTCCACGTCTCAGATTAACTGTGCCACCTCTCCTGCCCTTGCCCTGGTGTCAGTGTGCCGGGGGAAAGAGAGGGGGGTTCCACACAGGCTGCTTACCGCCAGGCTGTGGGATTTGGCAAAACCAGAAATCCCACTTCTGTGTGTATTTGTAACACCACACACACACACACACACACACACACACAAACAGGTGCTGAGTTGTGTGTTGTGTTTTTGTGTATGTGTGTGTTCTATGTGGGCAAGATGGCCTCTGCTGTTCTGGCCATGAGCTCAGCACATGACAAGCTGGGGCCTGTATTTGGGAAAAATATGTAAAACCCTCTGACCTTACTGGCCAGAGGAAGCAGAAGATCTGCCAGGCAAATGAGGAAGAGAGAGGCTGGACTATAGCACTCCCTAATTGGACAAAACTTGGGTGATGTTACACCAGATACACAAGAACAACTCAACTAAGGTTTCCAGCTCTTTCTCTTGGGGTTGCTGAGAGCTGCACAACTGAACTGGTAGCCAAAAAACCTGCTTCATTGTGGGTGGGTGTGAGGAAGGGCTGCCCCCACTTCACTGGAGAGGCAAGCAAAAACTATGGAAGGGGAACACCTCAGGTATAGGGAGAGAAAGTCTGTCTCAAGTTTCAGACTCCTATTTCTTCCATCTTTCCCCTTTTTTTTTTTCTTAAGTGCATTAATGCCATGAGGGTATTAATCCTTAGAGCAAACTGCCCAGGAATGGGTCCTGGCAGTTCCTGGCCCCTGTGTTTGGGAATTGCATTGTCTCAGCACATTGGTGGAGTTGAGAATGGATGTCCAGGCTACAGTCATAGGCCTGGGCCCTTTTTTTACTGTTTCACAGCTATTGCATTTCAGCCTAGCTGTGTGGCTGAATCTCAGCCACGTTTGGCCAGCAGATTTGTTTCAGGGTAAAGCCTGGCACGGTTTGAGCAGGGTGAGACCTGGCACTTGTTGATCCAGGCCTCAGTGTGATATAAGGCTGGCCAGCTTTTTGCTGTCCAGTTCAGGTTTAGCGAGATAAGCCTGGGCCTCCTTTTGTCCTTTTTGTAGTTTGTCCCAAGCAAGAGATGTGGTTGGGTGCTAGTTGTAGTTCAGGCTCAAGACAAGATAGGCCTGGCCTTTCCTATGAGTTCTTTTGCAGCTTTCTGCCCAGCAGAGCTGGGATTGGGACTAGGAATTTTGGGGTGTGGTATTCTGACAAGTTGCAGTTAACGCCTCAAAGCCAACATGCGGAAGTGGAGGTCTGCACTGTACCTGGGAGCTCCTTGTAACATGGAAGAATCCATGCTCTTGAGCAACTCCCTGCAGTGCAGTGAACCCAAGAAGCAGCACGAGACTCTCTGGTGTGCACCCCCTTCTCTAGCCCATTACTGATGGGCAGGTATAGGGGTTTAGGCCCCAGTACTACCCTTTGGGGAGCCCCAACTTCCAGATTGCCTGGGTATGGATGAAGCCTCCCCAAGAGGATGTCATCTCTTTGCTTTGCTCTGTAGTTAGTAGTGTTTTAAATTGCATTTGATGTTTTTCTCTGTTTTCTGTAATAAATCTGCCTTCTGTGTTTGCTTGAGAGGAAGGGTTTTGTTTATATGGCACACCTTAGTAATTCATTTAGTATTCCCAGGTTTCTGGGTGGGGGCTCAAGCCAAGGAAATGTATATTTTGTACTCCAAAGCTGAGCCCAGCCCTTGTTCCTGCCAACCAGTACCTTTTAGATGGGTTACTTATTCTTAAACAACACTGTAATTCAGTGGTTCCCAAACTTTTTGCTGTGACCTGCTGCTGGGAGCAGAGTGTGATGGCGGCAGCAGTGGCCCAGGGGCCAAGGAGCTCCCAGCATGCGGCATGGCTTGTCCTTTGTGCGCAACACCACTGGCATTGCCCTCACAAGTGTCATTTGGGTTGCAACCCAAGGTTGAGAACTGCTGCTTTAAATAAAGGCTAAATCTACCAGAGTGTTCCTTCGATACAGATTTACATTAGAACTCTGCGGCTTATCCAAAACACATTCAGAGAGATTCTTGCTTATTCAAAACACATTTCTAACATCTGCATCACAGTGAATAACTAAATAACATTTATATAATTCACATAGAAATAGAATGATAGAAAATCAACCTATACATGATAAGTTGAAATACAAATGGTTTTTGATGCAAGTTAAAGGGGGATTTTGAGTTCCAATTCAGCTCTCACACACGTGGGCACAATTTTCATGTGTAAACAGTTTTTACTGTGGCAAATGCAGGAAGTTTGGGCTTTGACTTCAATTGGTCTATGGTTTGGCCTAGTCTGTAAAACAATGTGCTTCTCTCTAATGCTCCATTCTCTGTTTTTACTAATCCCTTTCTCCTACCCAGCCTTAAAGCAATAAAAAGGCCAAAAATATTATTTTGTTCTTATAAATTTGCCCCATTGGCCACCCCTTAAAACTTTATGTTAATCCTTTAATCCTCTAACTCTTTTAACTATGTTCAGAGTATTTAAAATGGATATACACATCTGGGGATTATACATTTTAATTATAGTTATATGATGAATATTTAATGTATATAGTCATTTTACAGTAGAAGCAGAATTATAATCTTAACTAAAATGTTACATAAAATTGGAAATGACAAGAAGGAGAGTAAGAGAATTAGAAATTAAAATTAAAAGGTGTCAAGGAGTCAATGAAATTTATTCACACTTAAAAAAAATAAGCAAGTTCCTGCAGTTTAAAAGATACTGGGCTTTGAACTTTTGATATGCCCATGATGTAGATGAATAGAAATACAAAACTCTAAGACTCTTGGTTCAGAGTGTGAACACTACAAAATAGATCCCTAAAACATGGAAAATACCATATTTTAGTCATTTTTGGAAAAATAAACTTTATTGCTAAACAACAAAGAAAGATTTCTTCACCTCCCTGCCTGCTTCTGACATCTGACACCTCCAGGGAAGAGAACAGCCTTATCTGCACATTAAAGAGCAACTCAGGCAAAAGGACTCTCACAAACCCAGGGGAATATACATCCAACCTCAACTTCCCCTGCACAAAATTAAGTTTATTTTCTACCTAAGAGGACTTTTACAATCTTTGATTTCTCCTCAGCCTGAGGAAGGCTGTGTGTACCCAAAAGCTTGCAAAGAGAGACATTTTTTGCTATTTTTTAGTTGGTCTAATAAAAGGTATCCCCTCTCTAAACCAAGAATTTTAGAGAATTTGTATTTCTCATTTATCTCAGAGCAACACAGCTACAAAAAAGATCCCTGTGATGTAGATGATGCAGTTGCTTCTTATCTTATTTACACTTCATGAACTTTAAGCCATTAACTTCTCAATTACAACAGGATGAGAAGATAATGAGGTTAGACCCTTTCCACTCTAACTTGTGTCACATGCATTCAATTGAAATAATTGTCACTGAAATCTCTAATGACTCCTTCCTAGCCAAATGTCAGGCAATCGGACAGAGCCTGAGGGCTGATCAGGGTTAGGGAGCTGCAGTTTCAGAACCCGGGTTACAGAGCCGTGGAACCAAAGGTAAGATCAGAGGCTGGCAAGCAGAGTCCCAGAGCAAGTCGGGTCAGAAGACAAGCAACTTAGAGAAGCACAGTCAAAGACCAAAAAGAATACTAAAATTACCTAACCCACATCCTGTTCCTATCCCTGCCCTTAAACAAGAGATATGGTTAATTGCCTAGCCAACCAGGCACCAGGAGAGAGTAAGAGCCTCACATGTTAACGAGATATGGCAGGTCCTATCCATTCATGGATAGCTGCAGCAAGGTGGGGGAGATCTGGGTAAGCAACTGTTTTCGTAAGTCAAAAGTCTTGGGTTCAAAGCTGCAGTTCTAATACCAAATCTCAGAACCTGTATTGCGCATCCTCATTCTCCTTGAACTGTCAGCCACTGTTGACTCTGCTCTTCTTCCTCTGTTGCTCCTGTTTGCCTTCTCCTGATTATCTTCCTACCTAATTACTCTTTCAGTTTATCCTTCATAGTACCTCCCTTCTAACTTTCTACAGGGACACAATGCTTTATCTGCAAGTATCTCAACCAAAAATTCAATTCAGATCTCTATATGCAGGACTAAAATATTTGACTCTTCACTCTTTAATCTAAATTAAAATGTCAGCCTGTCCCTTTGAGATGTCCTCCTAAGAATGTAGCCATCAGCTCAAGCTCAAAATGGTTGAAACAGAATTCTTCTCCTTGAGACTGTCTTGCTGCTTCATTTTTGGTCACTGGACAATACCACCACCCTTCCTGTTACTCAGGCCTGTAACATGAGCATAATTTTCGACTTAGACTTTCTTCTATCTTCTCACATCCCAGGTTCTCTCTTAAGTCTTTCAGATTCTTTCTTCATAATAATTGTAAAATATAGCTTTTCCTGCCCATCCTCAACTTTTATCATCTTGCATCTTGACTACTGCAACAACCTTTTCTCTCCTCTTGAGCAATTCAATTTTGACCCACTCAAATCCATCAAGAATGCTCCTATAACAGGGGTGGGCAAAATACAGCCCACAGGCCAGATTCAGGCCACCAAGCACTTTCATCCTGCCCACGGCATCCACCAACGGATTGTGCCCTGCCCACCCCTTCCATGCATGAGGGTGGGAGTGAGGTGCCCACATGTGAATGCACCTCACTCCCACCCTTGTGGGTGGAATAACCTAGCCTGACCAGCACGTAGCTTCTGGGTGGGGCTGCCATTGCTGCAGCCCCAGGGACCTGCTCCATTTCCCTGGTCTCCTGCTGGTTCCAAGCAGCAGGGAGGGAAGCAGTGGGGGTGGGGACGAAGCTGCAGTTACAGCTGGGTGGGTGCATGGAGCGTAGGCCTGGGGCTGTTGGCAGTGCAGAGCTTGTACTCAGGAGGGTGGCAGCAGCATGGAGCTTGGCTAGGCAGGGTGTGGGTGAGAGGGGTGTGGGGACCCTCCTACACCTGCTCCGCTGCCCCCCATTTTCCACAGCCCTAGCAGGCAGTGGTAGCAGCAGACATGGGTGCTCATGGTGCTGGTGCCCGGTGGGGTGCTGCTCTGGCCAGCATGGCACATCACGGCAAGGGATGTAGCCTCCACTAGGCCGTCACTATCACTAGTGCTCCCTGCACTCACCAGGCATAGGATGAAAGCCCCAGGTGCTGGAGTCAGCTGCCTTCCCCACATCCCAGGGCAAGACACTGGAGCTTCCCTCCTGTGCTACGCTGCCCTGGCAAGGAAGGCAGCCAGCTCCAGTGCCTGGAGCTTCCCTCCCATGCCCTGTGAGTGTGGGGAGCATGACAGCCCAATGGAAACTGCACCCCTCACCATGATGCGCAGCACTGGCCAGAATGGCGATCCACTGGGCACCAGCACCTCAGCACCCGTCTGCTGCTGCTACTTCTGCCACCACCTGCCAGGGCAGCGCAAAATGGAGGGGAGGACATAGGAGATCCCTACACCCCTCCACCCTCCATCATACTGCACACACCCACACCCTAACCCCACCCCCCCACATATAAACAACCCCCCCAAAATCAGACCCCCTCAACCTCCCCCAATATAGCCTTTGCCCCCTCACAATCAGACCCCCTCAACCTCCCCGACACCTACACCCTACTATATACACACACATACCCCAACACCCCATCTCACACACAAACACATACACACACCACCCTACATACACAAACACACAGACATACTACCCTGCACACCCACCCACACTCCACCTTACATATACATACACACACACCACCATAGACACACAGCCACCCACCCCACACATACACACCTCACCCTACACACCCACATACCCCACCCTCCATGCACATACACATATCCCACCCTACCCACACACACACACCACAATATATAAGACTAAGAATTTTTTGGAGTTATTATGCAATCACCTCTATATAAACTGGACAAACATGTATCATGACAAAAATATTTTTTGTAATAAAATATGTTACAGTGGGTGCTTAACTTTCACTATATGATTTGTTTTATTCTTGTTCAAAGATGGCAACCCCCCTTCTCAAAAGGAGTATTTCCAGGGTGCAAGCAGGGTGGGCAACAATGACGTCCAGAGGCAAAGGTCAGAGGTTAGGGGGTGGGACTTCCAGTCCCAAGATGGCAACCAGTGGGCAAGGCAACTGTCAAGGGGCAGGGCTACCCATGTAGCCCTCAACAGTTCACCAAAACTCCTTAAGCGGCCCTCCACCCAAAATAATTTCCCACCTCTGTGCTATAGTCACCATTTTTCTAGCCTATCACTTTGATTATGTCACCTCTCTCTACCTGTCCAGTAACTTAAACTTTTTCATTGCATCAAACGTAAGCTACTTGTCTTTACACTCAAGTCAATTCCTGCCTATCTCTACCTACCATCTGTCTCATTCAGTATTACAAGGTCAGCCCTCACCTCTGATGGGGCTTTGAAGCCAGCCACCACTGTCCATTTGTTAAATTTTCAAGCAGGGATTTTATTGCTTTCTCTCATGCTATCCTCATCTCAGCAAACAGCTGCAAATGTAACTTGTTAATTTCTTTCAAAATCCTCTTCTGCTTGTGATGCCTACAGTAACTTCACAATAATTTGGCTGCTGGTGTGCTGATATCCCTGCCTAGCATTCTCATCAGTACACTCTCTCTTTCTTTCCTTGTCCTCCTTTCTCTGCATGTCTGTATCTATCTGGTACCTGGCTTGATACATAGGCTGTAAGCTCTCTAAGGACAGGGGCTCTCTCTTTGTTGTCTATACAGCTCCTAGCAGAACAGAGTCCTGATCTGTGACTCTAGCTCAAAAGAATTGTAAAAATAGAAATAAGGCATAGTAAGTTTATAATTCTCTAACCATAATATATGTTCTATGCGATAAGTAATCTTTTAAAGAAATTAGTATAATCTATCATGGTAATTCTAATATGGCCTATAACTCAGTCTTGCAGTGACATGCATGTGGGGCAAATCATTTGAGCTCTTCTGTGATGTTGATTTGCCCAGAAAAATCCAGCTGGAGAAAGAGGGTCAAAAAGTTATTTCGTATTTCTTTACAAACTACTCTTCAGTAGAAAGGAAATGAAACTACCAACTTACATATAAATCCAGTGTTGAGAGAGGCAACCTGGAGCTTGATTAAGAGATGTACAAAGCCCTCAGATTTTCAAAAGCAACTAATGATTTTGGGTAGCTCATTTTATTAGGTTGTCAAACTGAGCCATTTAAAAGGACCTGATTCCTGGAAGTGCTGAGTTCCTACTGCAGAAAATCAGGCTTAAGCCCACTGGAGAACTGAACCAATAATGCCAATTAACCTGGACCGAAGTTTGGAATTGATTCTCTCACATCAATGCTGGGAGTGCGATACTGTAATAATGCACATTCATTGCCTTTTTTTTCACTCTTCATGTTTTTCCTTCCATGCAGGAGCC